>CM053789.1:383968354-384585854 GCA_028749045.1 Cupressus sempervirens
TGTATGTATATATATATGGGTATATATGTGTGTGTGTGTGTGTGTGTGTGTGTATATATATATATATATATATACACGCAGAGTTTATCACCATCACAGCACATACATATATATGCATATAATGATATATACATATATGTGTATGCAGATTCAAGAATATACATAGTTTACTTAGAAATTCTAATTTTCAGAGTTTTCCTTTGAATCTTTGATCTTCAAATTTATCCAATAAATAATCAAATGGGTTTGGCTTTGAATTTAAAGCCTAGCCCCGTTTTCTTTCAGATCTATGCATATAAAAATTTCCACATAAATTCAATTGCCCATATTGAGAATGCATACAATAAAAATATGAAATTCCTCAGAAGACATATGGAAGACACGAAGAAGATAGGGAATGCAAGATGCGAAAATAGCATAAGTAAAAATCACAAGAATCTACCTGAATTCTGATGCTAATTCGCTCTTCCTCAAAAAACCTGCAGAGCAAGCTCCCTTCTTCAGAATTCTCATATCCTCCAATGCTCCAATTGCACTCCAAACGCTATGTCTAAGCTTCTAGGGATGCCTGAATATAAAGAGCTCTCAGGAAACCTCTAGAATGCTTCTAGAAATAGCTGGAAGGTGTCACCAACTAAGCATGGGTCTTTTCCAACCTTCAAGGTGAGTCTTAGGGTTGTAGACACCATGTGCTTAATTGATGCACAAACCCCCGTGTTGTTGACACATGAGAAATAGAGAAGTGCGTTAATTCTCATGCAAGTTTATAACTCCAATTCACTTTTTATATAATTTCTATTTAAATATTTATAACTTTTATTTTAATTTTTATAACTTTTATTATTATTATTTATTTGTTACTTTATTATTTTATTATTATTATTAATTTTAATTTCTAATTTTCTTTTATTTAATTCTTTTTTCCTCAATTAATTCTCATTTAATTAATTATACTCAAAATATCAAAGATCATGATCTTTTATTAATCTTCTCAAATAATTAATTTATTAATTAAATCCATTTATTAAGACTTAATTAATAGAAAATCCACCATAGACCTCCAAGATAAAATATGAAAACCCATCATAGAACAAATCATACAAAATCAATCTAAAGGGTTAAAAATCATGAAATATGTCATCCGACACATTCAGTGGGTACTCAACTCTGATACTTGTCCTAACTCACTAGGACAAATGGTTTAAAGGTTTGGGATTTGGACTTGAGAATTTATCTCCCTTCTCTTATCATTGAGATAGTATAATAGGGTATGCTCATCCTGGCAATTCAGGGAAGTCGATACCCGATACCTGCAACCTACAGAAAAACCATGCACATACAATATATATAATGCTAAGCTAAACAGACAATGGCAGGAAGTGGTGCATCGTGTAGATCCCGACTAAGCAGGTGACTACGACTCCCTTCCTTAACCACATCAGAAATGCCATACAATATGAAAACACACACACCATACACATGCAAGTATGGGGTAAGTGTCCATAATAAAACACATGAGATAATATACCATCTAACTAATCATCATTAATAACTGAAAACAATATAATGATCATCATGTATGCATGAAATGTAAAATCTAAATGATCTCATCATATAACCACTGAATCCATAACATAATGTCTAATAGTGTCAAAACAATACCACTAATCCATTAACATAAAGCTAGTCTATCATAGTATGAAGATAATAACAACAGTAAGTCTAGAAAAGATGTGAACGAGGGTAGGCACTACAAAGGTAATGTGGCCATGCATATGTACAGACAGATATGTGGAAAGACAATCATTCTATTCTGTAGGTATTGAGAAAATGTATATTTTTAAATCCCTATCTAATCTCTAAACACACTATTCTAAGAAACACCACCAGCTAGCCATGCAAATAGAGGATATCGAGAAACCACAATCGTCATCATGCTTTCGGATAGATATGTGGAGAGACAATCATTCTATTTTGCATGTTTAAAATCCTTGACTAATCTCCAAGCACATTATTATAAGCAACACCCCCAACTGGCCATGCTAATAGAGGATATCGAGAAACCACAATTATCATCATGCTTCCATCATGTGATTCCAAGTGTATTATGTGAAAATAGAATATGCCCTAGTTTCAAATACTCATAATTGTCTAAAAAAATTCAAATTTAATAGATTATTATAAATTTTTAATTTTTTTCTATTAAAATTTGAAACATTAAAAATTATTCTATTGGAAACATTAAGAATTAATCTATTAAAAAATTAATGTGCTACCATTGATGACTTTCTTAGGATGAGTACAATTACTGCAAACCTATCTATTGGAAACATTAAAAAATATTCTATTAAAAAATTAATAAATGTGGATGATGCTTTTTTTTCTGGGGGACAAATACAAGTGTAGATAGAAAACCTAATTCTAAAACATTAATAGGGAAGATTTGCATTCATGATCCATCTCTTAGTGCATTATTGAGTAGCACTATGCAAGGTAGGAATAGGATGAGTGCACGTGACATTTTTTTAAAGGGCAACCGTTGAGAGGAATTCAGAATAATAATCACTCAAACTACAAACATAACCAACTGAAAACATTTCAAGTGTTTACTTAAAGCAAACTGTAAATATAACCAATTGAAAACTTCAATTTCAAATAATCTCTAAAGTTTAGGGATAAGGCATACCCTTCAGCTACAATATGGCTAAAGAGTGGAATATGAGTTAAAAATCATTTTATAAAAATATTATATTTTACAAATGCATATAAGAGCTTCAATTGATTCATCCAATTAAAAGAGAGATAATATATACAAATTGTTAATTTGTGTCAAAAACATTTATAATTGAATCTTAAAAAAATGTACAAATATATGATATATATTCAATAGTTTCACTATTTTCCAAAATTCACATTATTAATGATCTAATAAGAACTAATCTTCAAATCCTACTTCAAAGAAAATAATTTAAACAATTAATAAATAATTCAAATAATATTTTTGTTCTTTAATAGTATAAAATTTACAATATTACATTTAACTTTAAATTGATAATTTATCTAAATAATCTCTTTTGTAAATTTCATAGCCAACAAAATCTTGTTCCACTGTCCCTTAAATTATATATACTAAAAGATTGAGACATCTTTTGATCTTAAATAATTTAGCATTGTATATACCTATAAACTTTCATTAATATATATTTAAAAATAAAATTTCAGCTAACAAATTTCTACTCGTGTTTTAGACTTAGATCTCCTTACATCTCCAGCTCTTATCAGGAAAAATTTACTTTCTAATACCTTTCTTAACTGCGGCAATGGCTCTCTTTTTACGGTGTCCAACAACACCAAAAAATTAGAAAATTTCGGCTAAAGTCCCATAGGGAGAAAGCATATCAGCTTAATTAGAATCATAATATACTTTAGAAAATAATTAATCAACACTAAAAATAAAAATAAAGATAATTTGCTAAAATTATATGTTTTGAAGATATAAATAATATTATTTTTAGAAATTAAAATAAAAAATTTAATTCAATTCTCAAAAAATAAATATAGATACAATGAAATATAAATATTTTTGGGTTTAATAAATTAAATTTTAAATATGTTTTAATTGATATTTGTTGGCATTTCTTTAGATAGATTTATTTAATATATCTATACTGAAGTTTGTTATAGTTTTATACTCTTATTTATAATCAAATTGAAACAAGTGCCACGGGTAAGTTGTAATAGAATATAGAAAATAAAAAAGATATAAACTAATTGTTTTTAAATGACTTTGTTAAGTTTTTTTTGTTAAGATACATAGGCATGAATTAAATTTAAATTGGACATCAAACATTAAAATGAGACATTGTTGTATCCTAGATAATAAATCTAAGTAAAAGTATTTAACTTATTAATAAGTGATTTTTAACTTATATTAGAACCTAGAAAAGAGAGATAATTAAGTGATGTCCACCTCAACACTAACACTTTGTTCATGACCACCTTCATTTACAAAACTCCCGCAACAACTTTTATCCACATTAATAGGGATTCACATTTTTTAATTTTTGTAGACAATGTTTTGTGGAGATAAATGTTTTCATGGGCGTTAATTATTATTAATATTTAGGATGTGAGACTTTTACTTCCTATTTAAGGTAATTATGGTTTCGGGACAACTTTCTTTATTAAATTAAAAAAATTAATGATTGTAAAATATTTAATTTTAGATTTTTTCAATTAAAATGGTAATTTTGTTAACTTTTAAAAAATTATATTTTATTGAATATTCTAATATAAAAATAAAATAAGTATAATTAAATTGATTTTTACTTATTCTTGTAAAACAACAATTTATACGGTTTAATCAATATCTAAGTAATAGAAAACAAAGGTTCATCAATTAGAAGTTAAATAGTTGAGATTGATTGTTGCAATAATTATTGTGATTAATGTTTGGATAATTATTCTCAATAAATAAAGTGTGTATATATATATATATATATATATATATATATATATATATATATATATATATATATATATATATATATATATATATATATATATATATATATATATATATATATATATATATATATATATATATATATATATATATATATAGGAGCATTCTACAATGTTGCCTCATAATGCAAGTAGTGTTTCCTAGAAATATGCTCCTATAACACTCAAATATATTAGCCATTAGCCAATCAAATTACATTACAATAATTTTAATCATTTAAAAAATTGAAAAATTTACATATAAAAACTGAAAAGTAACTATAAAATATAAAAATACTTGCGTGTAATTGGTTGAAATCAAAAGTTTTATCACCAATTAAGCACAAATGATTCCAATAGTATAGCCTACAACAAATACTAGAAAGAGAGCTTTTCATTTTGCCATGTATAATTTTTTGATATTGGATTTTAAAAACAATGTGTAAAGTTAGTATTTCCAAAATTTTATTAATTAAAAATTATTAGGTCATAATATTCCATGGCTTATTAGTATAATTATGTGTTTTATAAATTTTTTTTTGATATAAAAGCAACCAAAACAAGGGGAATGGCCCTTTACAACAATGTTGAAACAACTAGTAGAAAATCATCAGACAACCACATGGACCCCTTAATGATTTACATCAAAAATATATATAGCAACATAGCAGTAACTAAAAGTACTAGATATCTTGCTCTTAATACTAGCATAGTTTAAAAATTTGTCAAAAGGCATATAGGTGGTTAGTACATTGTACCACCTACAACCCATAACCAAGTTCAACATAAAAACTAAAACCATCAAATAGGATAGAGAGCAATAACTAGCAGAGCACCAAAAAAACACTAGGCACCAAAAAGACCACTAACTAGCATCCTTCTTCTTGCCTTTCCTAGCTAAGAGAACTTTGGCCCAGTCCTTCGCAAGGAAATTATAGAGAAGCTTCAAATCCTTCTTCTCAAGGCCTTCCTCCTCCTCATGAGCCAGAAGCTAGAGGGTGGTTGCAGCTGCATGGGCCATCTTCAAGATGAACTTGGAGAAGAGTTTGAAGGCTTCCTCTAATGCATTACACCTATCCTTCAATTCCTAGAGGTTTTTAAGAGTTACAACTCGCTCCTTCGCAGTGTCCAAGTTTAGAGCCTTGTTGCAATTCACTAGAGACTTCCTCTTATCTTGCACATCCAAAGTGTTAGTGAGAGCCTTTAATATTTTCAGACCATTGTTCCTTAATGGGAAGAGATAGTGTAAGGGGAAGCTTTATTAGGTTTGGGGTCTTCCTGGTTATTAGCAAACAACAAGGTGAAAGTGATAGAAACATGAATGTGGTCTTGGGAAGGGTCCTTGGTAAGGTTCTCTACCTCAAAATCTTATGTGTCATCAACAATGTCATCCCACTTCTCCACCTCTTTATCAGCCTCCTCCCTCAACTTCTTCTTACCATCCCCCAAAGTCTTATCATTCTCCTCTGAATATGTATCTTCCTCCTCCTCCTCCTGAGAGCGACTTTCCATTTGTTTGAATCTACCCCTTGTCTTAGCAAGTCTACTCAATCTTCTTATGTTCCCATGTATCTCTTCATTTGAATCCCCAATCTCCACCTCCACCCTCTTTTTAGTTTTAATTTTTTTATTTGAAGTTGCTCCAAAGTTAGGGTTTTGTTTTTCCTACCCTTAACTAGGGTTTGGCTTGGTGAGGGTTGTGGAGTAGGGGCATAGCTACCACCTACAAACTCTAGATGAAGGGGGGCTCAATTGTAAGGAAATTATCAATGGCTATCACTCTAGGAGGAAAAAGGGCAAGGTGGTACTAAAATAGATGAAACATGAGCCCTTGACATAAAATAGTAAAATTAGCCCCTTTCTTTTTTTTTCTCCCTAACATCCATCACTATCTCTTCTAGTGAATGCATTAAAAAAAAGTAAATGCAGATTAGCTCCTTATTACGAAAGTGATTAAGCAAAAAATAATGCACACCTATGTTTCCCTTCTAGGGTGAGGTACTTCATTATAACCAAGAATAGTCATCCTAGGACTCTAGTAACTTATCCCTTTGAAATCCACCATGATATTAGTTTGAGGCCTCATTGCCTCTGAAAAAATAAGACATGCTATCCTCATCTGCCACCTTCATGATCTTCTATCACTTCTTGCTAGTTATGTCAAGACCCGTCGCCATAGCTATGGTCTCCTCATTCACCTGGAAGGTGATACCATTTATAGTGACCCTCATGTCCTTCCAACTGCTGATGAATCATTCAGAATAATTCTTGTCATAGCCAACCATGGCCTACATGTAAGGGAAAAACCCCCCTTTCCTTCAACATTATCCAAGTTGCCTATCTTTTGGATAAATCCTCCATCATCATGGGCTCTAGTCTATTAAGGTCCCCACCCATGGAAACTAGCTCCTCAATGATATCACTTTCCATGAGATCAATTATTTTCATTTGCAAGAAAAATACCACCCAGAAATACTCGAGAGTAGGGCTTAAAATGGTGTATCCGGTGGTTAAAATGGCTTCTTTCTTATACTTCACAGGGCTACAAAATCTAGAATGTAGTGACTATCTTAAAACATCATTACAAGGATTGAAAATGATCTATATGTAATAACTTAATGATTTGGCTATAATAATAATGGGAACTTTTTCTGTAATCATCCGATACCACCAAAAAATGATGACACTTTTTTTAAAGCTAGGGTTATTAATTTCTTTCCCTATTCCATTCCCTTGCATGATGCAATTGACATGGTTGATACTCACAACATGTCTTGTCAAATTCAAGGTGATCTTAACCATCATAAAAATAGCAAGGTTACCAAATTTGTTGATTCTCTAAATTTGGGCAATCATCAAACATAGTTTAGAGAGGTTCATTCCCTACTAATGAGGAGCTTTATATAGTTTGGTAGCATTTCAGTACTCGTTCAACTTTTTAGGCTCTCCAAATCGAATCCCAAGCCAGCCATAGCATCTGCCACCGCATTGCCTTTCCTAAAAGTGTGTTGTAACTCATAATGATCAAGAACCATTAAGAATTGCCAAATATCCTCCAAGATGCAATGTAAAGATGAACCTGTATGAGTGTGCCCTTGGACAGAGTCAATGACGAGTTTAGAATCACCTTCAATGGTTAACTTTCTAAACCTCATCTCCACAAAAAATTTTAGACCCCAAAGTAAGGTAGTGGCCTCCACCACATTATTGGTTTCTTGCCCTTACTTCCCTGAGTAGGCTAACAACACTTCACCCCTAGCACACCTCTAGCTACTGCCAAAGCCTCATGCGTCACACCATCAAAGTTGAGCTTGATGGTAGACAAAGTGGGAGGGATCCAACATGTTCTTTTTCTTGCTAAAATATTTGTTAAAAATGTTAATAAAAAAATTTGGCATAAAAAATCTACATAGATTTGGCATAAAAAGGGGACAAGAATACAAAGTCTTTTTCTCAATAGTAGTAAACAAAGGAGAAGTGTCAATAAAGTCCATAAGATCAATGGTCAAGATGGTAGAGCTTTAAAAAATTAAAGAGAAATTTGTAAATTGATAATGACATTTTAGTCAAGTTTACTAAAAAATTTGGAGGGATATCCAGTAGCCCTATAAGAGATGTTAAATGATATCCCTCGAACTGTATCAAAAGGGGCTAACAAAATGTTGATAACAAACTTATTGGATGAGGAAATGAATAAAACTTCAAATCAACTATATTTGTGTTGAGTTAAGTGGAGCAAACATAGGAGAAGATTCAATGGTAATTACATGTCATGGTTGTGACTACAACTGATTTGAATAATAGGTGAGCAAGCATTGTAGTCAAAATGAGGTTTTTGGATAAAGTGTTTTGGTTCTTGAGTTACTAGTGGTAGATCTTGGATCAATGATTGATATGGATTTTGTGGTGAGTTCAGATGAGTTGGTCACTATGTGGTAATGTGTCTTAATGTTTGGAGGTGATGATCTGGCATTTTGATGATCAATGCATGTGTGTCCTAAAGATTCTAGAAGAAGTATTTATTTGGTTAAAATGTGTTTGATTGTTCTTCATGAATCTAAATGTAAAATTAATTGTGGGATGATGTGGTATAGAAAATTCATTATGTGTGCCAAGATGTATTTAGGTGTATGGAATATGACTTCTATGTTTTAAATTGAAATTGAAACATGTTAGTGATAGTTTAAGGTGGTGGAAGGCTTTAGGGGTTTGGTGAACTATATATATATATATATATATATATATATATATATATATATATATATATGAATATGAATTTTCTGACAATCATGGTTAGGGCATCAATGTGAAGGTACGATCAAGTGAAGGTGAAGCTAAGTATATACTGAAGAGATTGTATGTGCTACATTGAATTTGATCAAGCAAGGGATGCTATTTTATATGTCATCTACATTTTGTTCCCTAACAATTGCAGCAATTTAAATACCTTAATTAGGTGGATCCTAACATGTCCTTTATTCTAAATCCTTTAATAAGGTGACACTTTAATTAGTGTTCTATGTCCTATAACAAGGCTACTCTTAACTAGGTAAAGCTCCCAATAGGGCTATAGGAAAATCCCTTAATCAAATGCCATCTAACAATGTCTTTGTAAACTCCTAACAAGGCTAAGATCCTAACAGGGTGTACTTAAGAAGAATGCACAATTTATGGGTATTAACTTCCATTATAGTTTTCACCCATAATAGGTTTCCAAGATACAAAATCTTTATGTTAATTATTTCATTATTTTTTGGGTGTGCTTATGTCTTTGACACTTTCATTTAATGTCATTAATTTTATTCCGTAATAAGGGTTTAAAGCTTAAAAAGTTGTTTAGTTGGTTGATTACCATTCACTCCCTCCCCCCCACCCCCCATCCCCCTCAATAATTTGATTCCTTAAGACTAACATGGTAGTATTTGAATAATATCTCTTTCAATTACAGTATGAGATCTAGAAGGGAAGGAATTGACAAATCTTTCAAGGGAAATCTATGGAATGGGAAATGCTTACTGTTAGAGTAATAATGTATTTTCTTATTATCTCTATTTTCTTAAGCTAAACTTTAGGCACATAATTATTTTATTAATTATCATCATGAAATATATAGGCTTTACCTTTTAGGGTTTTGATCTCCTTTTATAAGGATTGATCTCTCTTTGTAGTTAAACATTTATTCACTTTTGATTAATAACAATTTCTCTTTTTTCTTGTCAAAAATGTCTCCTTTGTGGATTTGAGAATTCCAACTTCCATAGTTTTTTCTTCTCTCTTTTTGTAACAGGTGTTTTCATGCAAGTGATTCTCATGAGTTTTGGATTGATCTTACATCAATTTCAACATGGTATCAAAGCTTTGGACATTCATGCCCCTGTTCTCTTCATGAGAGATTTGGCTTTAGTTTTCATATTTGTAATTTTTCAAAGATTTTTTGTATTGGATCTTGGGGGGTCACTTTCTTTGGTGCACTTTAATCCCAAATGGACCTCACTATTGGATTTGTAGTGCCCATAAATCCCTATTTTCATATAAATGTGTCTAGTTTGGGAATAATTGCAATGTGAGATGAAACAATTGCCCCCAAATTGGGAACACTTCAAGATGTGAAATTAGTTTTTTTACAAAACAATAATCTTAAAAATTCACTTTATTGAAAAACATTAATGCATGTATAAGATGGAAGTAGTTATTGAGAAAAAAATTAGCTCAAGAACATGTCAAAATGCATAAAATAAGTCATTTTATAGGATAGGATGATAGAATGCTCAAAAGCTAGTTTGGTTTGAGAATCAGTATAGCCATTGGTAAAGGAGTCAACTAAGAAAAAAAGATAGAGAAAATTGAAAATGGCACCCCCAAACTCAAGATGGTTTAAATTAAAATCTTGACGGAGCATCTAGAGATAACCATGACCATTAGGAGTGGGTTGTATTGTTCATTCATGTCAAGGAAAACTTGTAGCAAGATTATCAAAACCATTAGAAATTGACACTAATGATATATTACAATGTAAAGCTTTACAGGAAGGATAGTCCATATGTATAGAATTGGATTTGAGAAGGGGTAAAATTAAAGGAAATTTAACTAGTACCATAAATGCGATATGGGTAAGGAATATTGTGATGTGGAACCTAATTAGACTCAAAGGTTTATTGGGTGCAGTTTCTCCCTAGATTATTTCTATCAAGGTTTGGGGGTAGTGCCCCCAAGATGGGGTCAAGGGGGAATGCCTCCGTAGGGTCCTAGGGTGGTGCCCTAGGTGTGCTTCCTGTCATAGTATAGGGTGGGTTTGAGGGGAAAATCCCTCGCAGGGGCTTGAGGGGGTAGTTCCCTTGAAGCCAAAAATGACCTTATATTGTAAAAGGCATTGACTATTATTTTTCTATTGGACGACTTATTCCAACCCTAATTTACAAAAGCTTGTATAAAATGGCTTAGTGTTAAGGACTTCATAATGTGTCATGAAATTTTAGCTTCTTGTGGTGGTATTGAGTTGTAAGGGATTCTAAATTGTAATCATTGGATAATAATAATATTGGACTTGTTGTTGGTGGATGTAGCCCACAGATTGGGTGAACTAGTTTAAATCTTGGTGTCTTGTGTTCTCTTCTATGTGATCTATTATTTTCTAATATTGGTAATTTTTGCATGTAAGTTTAATATCTATCTGTGGATAATCCTGATAAGGAAGATTCCTAATCAAAAACTAGCCACTCTTGGAAAAACCTCCACAATTGATGGGAAAATAAAAATATATAACAATGTTTCGCATTTTTAGAGAAGGTAATACATTGATAGATGAACTAGAAAACTTTGGAGTTGATGGGGTTAATGCTAGACATGTTTTCATTGTTTGAAACCTTTTGCAACAATTAGATCTCAAACCAAACAAGAGTTGTTTACCTTTCTCTAGGTTATTGTAATTGTTGAAATAAGAGATGAAAGTTTGGTCTTGAATTTTTTTTTTTTTTTAAATCCAGTTTGAGAGTTTGGAAAGATGCCTGACCTGGTGACAATATACAAGGTCAGGAAACCAACAAGAAATGAAATCCTATTAACCAATTTTATTTTGTTTGAGAATTGGGAAGAGATCCCAAATTTCCAACAATGTATGATGTTAGGTATTCAGGTAGTAGAGGATGGTTTAGGAGTTAGGGGGAGAGCTCTTCTTGACAATAATGTATGATTTTAGGTAGTTGGTGTAATGCCAAAATTCTAAAGTGATTCTGTGTGCAAAAATAAACATCTTTATTTGCATCTAAAATGCACTATATTTGTGTGTGTGGGTGTGTGTGTGTGTGTGTGTGTGTGTGTGTGTGTGTGTGTGTGTGTGTGTTTGTGAATAAATTATTTTATATACATTAATTAAATTAATTTTCATAGATAGATGCAAATCATTTAATACGTTACATTTAAGAGTTCAAAAGGCACAACATAACCACTTATTTTAGATGCCTCATATAAAGTTGGGAGTGAATATCTTCTATATGTATTATTTCTAGCTTAAATTTCTTAAAATAAATTGCATTCAATATTCACTAGAAATGAGTTATTGTTGTAAGATGTTCACATGGTACTAGAATTAACTTATGCACTAAGAAAAAATAAATATAGCTAGATCATTACCTTGCTTGGACAAGTTGAAAATAGAATCATGAGGGTAATATACTAGTAGACTAATCTAACCCCTTGTATCTCTACTTGTCAACAGAGAGGGTATAGTAAGATCTTATTACTCTTAAAATTCTAATACCATCATTCTTAGATTGGGTTGTTAAAGTAAATAACTGTATCCTCAAGATTTCTTAATGATGTATGATGTTAGGTAGTTGGGTGTAATGCCCAAAATTTCATAGTGATTTTGTGTGCAAAATAAACATCTTCCTTTCCATAAAAAATGCACAAAAATAAAAGATATGAACAAATCATTTTCAATACATTCATTAAATTAGTTTTCATAGATAGATGCAAATCATTCACTAGATTACATTTAAGAGTAAACAAGACACAACATAACAACTTATTTTAGGTGTGATGTATAAACTTGGGAGTCAATATGGGCATATGCACCGAGTTGTGGTGCCAAAAAGGTGACAAGGAAATTTTTTTTTCTTATTTTTAAAAGCGTATATGTGCTATAGCGTGTACGTGCTTTTAAAAAATAAAAAGTATATATGATGGGTTGCAAACCCACAGCCCATCATTTTCATCAACATTTTCTTCTACTCCTACAGCGAGCAGTGTGTACGCGAGTTGAAGACTCAACATTTGCACCACCATTTGCCAAAATGCCTCCTTGTCGACGAAATCCAAGACCACAAGCGCACCCATGACGACGCCATAAGTGATATAAACCTAACTTTGCATTGTTTGATATATTTTTCATATTTTTTTGTAAGTTTTTTATATTCTTTTGTAGGGTTTTTACAAATTTCATTTAGATTTGTTTATTTATTTGAATTTCAATTGATTTTTTATCAGGAAATGTTCATAATCAACCAGAAAATCCACAAGAACATCAAAACCCTCAAGAACCCCAAAACCAAAACCCTTCTCAAGAAGAAGAACAAATTCCACAACCCGAACCAATTGCAAGACCTCCACCAGGCACACAAGAAAATATAATAAATGAAATAGAGAGAGGGAAAATTGAATTAGAAGGAATCATTGCTCGGTTGAAAGAATTCGGACAAACCAATCTAATGAGGGCTCAATTGGCATCATCCCTCGAATCCATTAACACTCAGATAGGCTCACTTAGTGGTCATTTAGATATTTGGCGGGCTAAGAGGGATGAACAAAAAAGATTTTATGCAAATAAATTGTCATATGAAGATGTTAGAAAAAAGGAAATACCAAAAGGTAGTATATGTGAATTATTTAGACAACCCAGTGAGCAAAATACTGTTAGAGAGGGTACTAAACGATTCTCCATCCATTGGTGCATACATGATGCTATTAGAAATAATTTTTGGGATAGATGGTGGATGGTTTTTGATGCCCCTCCTTGCAACAATCACGAGGTCCCCATATATTTTTTGAAGAAATTATAGTGTGAGTTTGTCCTTGGGGAGATCCCCAATTATTTTGATATGTTAGACTCCCAGGGTAGACGTGGGGGGTCATCATTTGAGAGGTCAGGAGCACGTCATGACCCTAATGTAGTTAGGGTAGTCGTGGTCCATCCACAGTGCGAGCATGTGATTATTCCTTTAGTTGTGAAGGAACATGTAGAGGCCAACACTCTAGGGACCATTAATGCTTTGATGCAGACCCTCGTCCATTCCACGAGCCCATTAGTTGAGGGGGAGCCTTCTATACATCGTGGTCACATGTGCACTTCATGCGGATCCCTATGCACATTTGGCACTCATGTCGGAGATGGTGCAGATGATGGGCTTGTCATCAATCAGTTCCTGAACCAGACATTTGGCATTGACACACAGGTAAATTACTAATTTGATCACATTTCATACATATAGTGAATGATTAATTAATTAGGATTTATTGACATTGTTCAAAATTTAGGGTCAAAGTGTTCCTGGGCCTAGCAACAATCCTCCAGGCCCATTTTTTGTCCCTTTGACGAGTCCTGAGGTATGTATCAATTTAATGATTTTAATTAATACATATATTTATTACATAATCATATTAAGGATTGACCAAAAAGAATATGAATGTGCATCAGTTCTCCACAGGACCCTCAACCTTTACCACAGATGCAGAGCAGAGACATCATACGAGCTTCACACAAGTACAGTTGTTTCATGTTAATTTAATTCATTTGATTATATTTATTCCATGTTTCATGTTAGATATAACGTTTATTGTATGACATGCAACTCATGATGTCGGACACACCTCCTCATCTGCGACAGTCTATTGATAGTGGAGTGACCATAGTTGTGGCTAGCTCACAGCCACTAACGGAGGTATGAAAGAATTTTCTTCGTTTTAGTTGTTGTTTATAATAGTCAATCTCAAAATTTATAATGTTATTTATAAGTGATTATATTTATTGAATTGTTGTAGGGTCTTGTCACGCCTGATCATCCATGAGCATTTGAGGTGGACTTACAAAGTGACTATTTGTTGGCGATAAGAAAATAATTGATTTTGTGAGTACATATATTTGATTTCAACATATAATAAATATTGATTCATATCTACTTTCTTTGTATCAGTTGGACCTAGAGAAGAGCCTCAACAAGAGGTCAAGTGAGCGTGTCAGGAGGGCCCCATTATCTCCACTGTCTCCCTCCACACCATGGCAGAGGACGTCGAGAGACTTGTTTCCTTCCCCTCGTGGGAAGGAAAAGATGTAGTTGAGATATTTGATACATATATATAGAGACTTTTTTCCTTTCCCATGTATATATATAGGCATTTGAGAGACATATTCGATACACATTTGATGTACATATGACATTCTATATTTGATGTATGACATTATTGGTTAATATATGATGTGTTTGTTCATATACGACATTATTGGTTATCATTTTATATTATATGTTTGTTCATGTATGACGTTAAATTAGATATGTTCGTGTATGACATTAAATTAGATATGTGCATGTATGAAATTAAATTCAATTGCTAGAGAGTTGCCATTATGTCTACCAACTAGTAGATGTTCTTTTTTGCTTTATTAGTATTTCTCAAAAACTGCAAAGAAGCTGTTTTTGGTGAATAGTTGTAAACAATTATGATCATCGACTTCATGTACTCATGGCTTTGGCTGCGAACACTTGTAACTTTGGCTATAAGCATCCATGGCTTTGGCTATGTGCACTAGTGGCTTTGGCTATGAGCATTTATGGCTTTGGTTGTAGGCACAATATAGCCTTGGCTGTAGGTTGTCTTTCTTGCTGCATGTCGAAGTTACCTTCAAGAATATCATTAGTCTAAGATCATTACAATTAAAATACTATGACATAATACCTTGGAAATAATAGTCTTTAACCCATTACTTTATTTTTTAAAACATCATGTAGTATCTACTGTAGTTCTTCTACTCAAATATGTTTTCAAAAATACTTAGTATGGCAAAGAAATGTCTATGGAAAGCTTGTCAAATAGGATATTGAAGAACTAAATGTGGATAGTCATTAGTACCCATCAATAAGAACATGGACATCTTTCTCAAGCAAGCCATATGGCATTAGCAAGTAATTTATAAATTTCCTTTGCAAATAACTAGAAGATGCTATGAATCTTAATACAGAGTTAATCACGAACTCATTATTCCATCGAAGAAGCATATATCACCCTAAGCCAATTAACAGACAGGATAAAAATTAATTCAATTTCAACAAAATTTTGAGTATAACAAGCATCTTAGGGATTCTTACAAGAATTAACACAATGTTCACAAGAGCATTACAAGTTCTTGTAATGCTATTTCACATATTGTAATCATATTCAATTTTGAATGGCCATTTGTGTTACAAGCATAAATGTTCTTTAAGGTCTTTTAATTCTAGACATGAATTTTATTATGAAGCTTTTTTATGACAACCCACTCAATGCATATATTGTTGTTCCACATGATGCTAATTTGACTTTCATTGGTTGATTTGGGTCTAGACATGACGTTATTCACTACCTTTTTTATATATTATTTTTTTGTAGTGAGGTTCTGGCCTGAATGAATGTATTAATCATCGAAGTTGTGAATCTTGGTCGAGATCCTTACAAATATATTTTCAAATTGGACCTCAAATAGTTTTCTCAGTCACCCCCTGTACACAGATACTGAAATTGTAGTAAATTACAAAATTAATACTGAATTAACACAAGTTTAATTGAGAAGTATTATGTTCCTCAATAGGCCAGATTATTATTGACCGAGAAGCTTTATCTTAGAGCAGTTGGTTTCCTAAATCTTTAGCACAATGACAGTCTTATGGAATGTGGAATTAGGTTTGCTAGCTAAGGAACGTTTTTTAAAAGGTAGAGGAAACTCAAGACTCACATGTTTCCAATCAATATAAATGTTTAAATCTCTTCTCTAATTTTTTCTATTTATGATCTTCTTAAAACTTAACTTTCTAAATGCATTTATGGGGAAATAAAGATCTTCTAGGAACTAAAGGCTAATCATGTTTAATACTTACAATTCTCTGTTTTTATCTAATAATTTAAAAAAGATTGTACAACTGTTTTCAAAGAGCAACACTTGTCACTAACATCATAAGAAGGAATATCCAAGGAGACTTACCACTGATCCCCCACCACCAAATTCAAGAGAAAACAAAATTCCACTACTAAAGAGATAGTAACAATGATCATCCCTAGTCTCTCCCTTATCACAAAATGATTACCATCAAAATTTGCAT
Organism: Cupressus sempervirens; assembly: GCA_028749045.1. Taxonomy (NCBI): domain Eukaryota; kingdom Viridiplantae; phylum Streptophyta; class Pinopsida; order Cupressales; family Cupressaceae; genus Cupressus; species Cupressus sempervirens. The sequence goes on from CM053789.1 coordinate 383,985,202, forward strand.
TTCCAATTGCGTCATGTGCATTGAAGCGATAGTAACATTTTCACTCTCTTACCTAATGTCTCCCATTTTTGAAACTCCTGGGGAAGGGCAAGGCCATCTTCTCAGTACTTCAAAATACAATGAGTTCCATTTTTTCACATATTTATAATTGTTGACTTAAAGTATAGTTGAAGTATTGACAGCCCATAGATATGCCCTGTCAAAGATCGTAGCCCTGTGGCATTTAGTGACCCTTAGGGACATTCTGGTTCAGCCTGCCTTAGAATGTTTGAACACTGAAGGGGATAGGAAGAGGTTGGGGATAGGGTTTACCTGGCCACCCAGAGCTAATGGAGCAAACAGTTTGATCCCATGATGAAAGATGAGAGAGATTTGGCAGTTGGCAACTTTGTACTGGCCAACACTACAAGTTTCAGCATCACCCGAGATGGCATTGTAGAATGAAAATGGAATGTGATCTCCAAAAAGTGAGAGATGTTATTGTAGGTCTCTACAACACAGTCCTGTAGGAATTGGAATCTCATCCATATCTGGCACGACCTCTGAGATATGCCCCATCAAAGATCGCAGCCCTGTGGCATTTAGTGACCCTTAGGGACATTCTGGTTTGGCGTGCCTAAGAATGTTCGAGCACTGAAGGGGAAAAGACAAGGTTGGGGATAGGGTTTACCCAGCCACCTGAAGCTAATGGAGCCGACAGTTTGATCCCACAACAAAAGATGAGAGAGATTTGGCAGTTGGCAACTTTGTACTGGCCAACACTAAAAATTTCAGCATCACCCGAGATGGCATTGTAAAATGAAAATGGAATGTGATCTCCAAAAAGTGAGAGAGGTTATTGTAGGTCTCTGCAACATGGTCCTGTAGGAACTAGAATCACATCAAAGATCGCAGCCCTATGGCATTTAGTGACCCTTAGGGACATTCTGGTTCAGCGTGCCTTAGAACGTTCAAGCATTGAAGGGGACAAGAAAAGGTTGGGGATAGGGTTTACCCAGCCACCTGGAGCTAATGGAGCAGACAGTTTGATCCCACGATGAAAGATGAGAGAGATTTGGCAGTTGGCAACTTTGTACTGGCCAACACTATAAGTTTCAGCATCACCCGAGATGGCGTTGTAAAATGAAAACAAAATGTGATCTCCAAAAAGAGAGAGAGGTTATTGTAGGTCTCCGCAACATGGTCCTGTAGGAACTAGAATCGCATCCATACCTCACACGAGCTTCGAGATATACCCTGTCAAAGATCGCAGCCCTATGGCATTTAGTGACCCTTGGGGACATTCCAGATTGGTGTGCCTGAGAACATTCGAGCACTGAAGGGGATAGGACGAGGTTGGGGATAGGGTTTACCCAGCCACCCAGAGCTAACAGAGCAGATAGTTCGATCCCATGACGAAAGGTGAGAGAGATTTGGCAGTTGGCAACTTTGTATTGGCCCACACTACAAGTTTTAGCATCACCCGAGATGGCATTGTAAAACAAAAATGGAGTGTGATCTCCAAAAAGTGAGAGAGGTTATTGTAGGTCTCTGCAACATAGTCCTGTAAGAACTAGAATTGCATCCATACATCGCACGATCTCTGAGATATGCCCCATCAAAGATCGCAGCCCTATGGCATTTAGTGACCCTTGGGGACATTTTGGATTGGCGTGCCTGAGAACGTTCGATGGGGATAGGGTTTACCCAGCCACGCAGAGCTAACAAAGTAGACAATTCGATCCCACGAGGAAAGGTGAGAGAGATTTGGCAGTTGGCAACTTTGTACTAGCCGACATTGCAAGTTTTAGCATCACCCGAGATCGTGTCATAAAATGAAAACGGAGTGTGATCTCCAAAAAGTGAGAGAGGTTATTGTAGGTCTCCAAAAAGAGTGTTTAAAAATGCAAAAATAGTGGGGGGTCCTTTGTATGGTTTGGGAGTTTGACCATTAAAACTAGAAATTGTCCTAGTAGTAAGTGTTGGTAACAGTTTTGAAATTTGATTGTTGAGTGTTGAGAAACCTCAAGTTTGGGATTTTTCTTGTTTTTTTGAGTCTATAATAACCATTTCCATCTGAAAAGTGAAGTTTTGAAACCATTTAAGAAGTATTTGCATAGTTTTCCCTAAAATTTGAGTGCATAAAAAGGGGTATGTGATTGCTCCCAAGGTGGATTTAGTGTTTTCTCCAAACAAGAGTTGCATTTTATGTTTGAAGTCATCTAATATAACCAAATTGAAGGTGTTTGAACAATTTTGGGGTTCTAGAGACATTGCAAAGTAAGAGTTCTAGAAAGCCCTAGGGTAAAGGGGCTAGAAAGGAGGGTTTTGTAAAAACCATTGTAAAGTTGATCATGACACCAAAAAAATAGAAGAATCCTTGCATTTGAGTCGTGTATTAAGAATTTTTTGGGTCATGGGAGTTCCAAAAGTAAAGGGATTGTGAGTTGCTTTGTAAATGGCCTCAAACTAGGCCTAGTTGGCAGATTGAAATAGCCAGTTTTGAGTGATATTTTACAAAACAAGTGTAGTTGGTTTTGGAGTATATTTTAGAGTGAGGAAAAGGGTATTTTAATCACCCAATAGTTTAGGAAGTTCTGTGGAAAATTTTGGAGAAAACAACAAATTAGTGATTGGCAAGGGCTAGTTGGAACAAGCCTAGAAGAGGCAAAATTGAGAAAGTGTAAGAGATGAGTTGCTGAGAGTGTGCAAGGAGTTGGAACATGTTAGATGAGATGTTTTGAGATGACCCAAGGTGTTGAGGCCATGATATGATGCCAAGGACGAGTTTTGGTACTTGCATAGGGTGTTCCAACCAAGCTACAAATGCATAGGATAGGACCTTGTAAGGTACTTGCAAATTATGGTTCTAATGCCGACAAAATAGAACTCCCACCAAACTTGGAAATTTACCTTATCTTTAATGTCAAGAACTAAGTTCAATATAAAGGGCCTACATTCATAGAAGGACAAACAAAATCAAAGGTTGAAAAAGTCACTATCCCATTATAATCTCAGCCAAAAGCTGAAAAGGTTATGGATTCAAGAATCAAGAAGAAGACTTGTCATGGCACCTATATGGAGCATCTTATCAAATGGAAGGATCAACCAGAATCTAAAGTAACATGGATAGATAAGAGTGATTTTGGAAAGAAAGGTATTTCTATGAAATTCCTTCAGATTTATCCACCATGAGTTCTTTGTCACATGGGGAGAATGGTGCAAGAGCACCTAGTGAGTTTGAATATGCCTTCATTTGAATATTGGGGTGATTGAAGTTGACATAGTCAATTGGTGTGCATAGATCCTAGGGAAGGGGATAGTTGGGAGATATCCTCTTGGGAAGAGGGTCAGGAAGAAACCCTATAGGATCAAAAGAAGTCATTGGTTAGTTTGGACATAGTGGCCTAAACTAGCAGGGTGGGTCTCCTTACATTACTGTTGGTTAGAGAATTCCAATTTTTATTTGTATAGCTACCAAAGAAAAGGATACAAAATTCTAAGGAACAAGAGAGACTAAGAAGTTATTTGAGGCTAATGCACTTTACATGAAGGAAATATTTTGATATACCTTTACATGAAGAAATATTTGAGGCTAATGCCCAACATACCTCTTCTACCATAGCATAAATCACATTCTGATATGTTCAATGCTCTAATCCCTAGATTAGGAAATATTCTTACTTAATAAGTGTAATCCCGAGCATTGTCACCATAGTTGGCAACAAATGGTGAGAGTCCCAATCAACTAGTGAAAAAAATGACTAAGTTGATGGAGCTGAATCCTACATTACACACATCTCCTAGTAGTGGACAGGAGGATGTTGGGATTGGGAGCATAGCACCTATTCCCTTTCCCAGTTTTATGGACAATTGATGGGAACTCAAGTAGATGGGAGAAATTCCAATTTTTTTGAAGTGATAAAGTTTTGTGATGTATTTAGAATATCTAAGATAGACTTATTTTTTATGTGAACTAAACCATTCTTACATTACTATTTAAATGTATTTGTATTGTTATAATAGTCTAATTGTTGGTCATGGTGTACTACTAGCATACCTAAAATTTTAATTAATTTTTTTGGTAAATTAAGTCAAGAGATATCTAATTTAAAATATGTAAAGTTTAGAAATATAAATAGTTCATCATAGAGATATTATAGAATTAATTTATTTTAAATAATAGAAATAATCATAACAAATAGATAGAAATAAAAAATAATAATTTTATACAAAAAGTTTTAATTTATTTTAAATAATTAAATAATAGAAACATCATAGAATTAATAATTCAGTATAATCATAACAAATAGACACTAAACAATCCCAAATTCAAACATACGAAGGTCCAACTAGAATAATGACTTTAAATAACCAAATACCAAATCCAAACAAAGGAAATGGGACTTTTACCTTAAATGAATAAATTACATGAAGAAGGGTGGCTGGTTGTTTGGAAATCTACTTATTTTTCTTCTCTCCCTCCTGTCATCCAAGAGAACATGCAATGAAAGAAAAATATCGTCACAATAAGAAAATATGAAAAATATTTTTCTAGCTTTAAAAAAATTGGAGACATCAAAACATAAAATCTAGATTCTAAACAAATCAAAACATAAAATCTATGATTTAAACTAAATCTCATCACTTACACATCATAACAATACGGTCCACCTTAGTCATGTGGATAGTCTTGGGGAAGAGGTTGCAACAATGTATTTGGATCCAGTTGATCACTCTTTCTCTCTCTCCCTCTCTCTGTATTCAATCTAATGAGCCAACTGGATCTGCTCGACATTTTAATGTCTCAAGTATTGCCTCGTGGTCTGACTCGTGAACTTTCCAAAGATTCTTATTATGTGGTTTTCCACCATATTTTATCAAGTGGACATTTGATGCGACAACAAGATTTGAATAATGAAGAATCTTCCTCTCTGTTTGCCAATCCTCGAATAACTACAAGTTAGGGTTCTTCATAGAATATCGTCTAAGCCATGTGTCAGTTACAACCACCACACTGACATCGTACTCTAAACCTTCACCATCTATAACCGAGTGATCCAATTTTTGTTTGGCTTGAACACAACGACACAAATAATAATCTATCCCTTCTTCATTGTCTTCAGGTGCAATAACAGCAAAAACATGGCCTGCAGTGACAAATGTACAAAATGCGATCATTAATTTAGAAAATACTTGCATAAAAGTTATAAAGTTACATATTGAAATTACAAAGATATATAAATATATATATTACCAGGTTGCACTAGATCAGACAAGCGGTTAAAGTCAATAGACGATTCCATCTGTACCATTTCCAGTGCTTGTGGGGGACGATAGGTGTCAATTGGGTCCAAAACCCGTATATCCCATTTGTCCACCCATTCAGTCGACTCATAGTCATCCCAATTTTCCTTTGCACATGATGGACAATAGCATGCCATTTTTCGTGTGTGGATACTCCATGAACCTGCATCAGAGCTTCTAAAAGAGTGCAACTCACTAGATCCTGTTAGTGTGCAACAATCCTAATATGGTGCAATGTTAGTATTATCTATCAACCAAAAAAATCTACGAACCATAGACTCACCTTCCTTACCTGGACCCATTGTAGCGTTACACCATTGGATGATGGATTTTGCATCTGTCAATATCGCTCCATCTTTGTACTTTAGTTCTTCATTAGCTAAGGCTCTTTTGATGCATGCACCTGCACCATCGTGATCTCCCTTTCCATGACTAGCCTCTGTGAAATTCCACATGTATTGAATTTTACACAACTTGTGCATCCTACTCAACCAATAGAACATCCGTGCATTCTTGAATTGAGATGCACAATTGTCTGACCAAATAATGTACTGACGATATGTGATGCCCCTGTTAGCCAAATCTCCATAAAATAGTTGAAAACAACCATGTACGAACTTCGTAGAATGTGATCGATCATCGCTGATGTAAAAATGGTACTCCCTCAAAATCTTCCTGTCATCCTCTGTACTTGTAGGTGAATGCATGAATGTTATGTGAAAAAATATGGAAACCTGTTGAGAAGTATAATACTTTGCTTGCACCTCATTTTGTGGTTGTAGTGTGTAGTTCTCTGTGAAATCTACAACTGAAACAATGGTATCCAGTGGAAACGTATCCTTGCACAACTTGAATTGAAAATTCAGCTATCGAGCTCTATGGGTATGCCTTGCATACTCGTAAATAATGTTTTCACAAAAAAATTTCATGAACTCATACACTGGAATCTTTTCAATGACTAAATCACATCTTTTACCATGTTTCCCATCTTTTAGAGCATATGTCATTGTCCTAAATTTTCCGTAATCTACTATTTCATTTCCAATTGCATGTGTACTATCCATATGTTGACAAGTTGATAAAAGTTGCAAAGAACCAAAAAATAAGCACGTACCATCCAAGCATGATGTCTTGTAAAATTGTTGGCCGTCCTTTATTTCACATAAAATGTTGGATATGAATTCCCTTGAAGATCTTGGTGGCTCATTTATGTCACAATCCTGCAAAACAAACTGAGAATGCAAAATTACGCATATATACCTAAAAACATCAAAATGGTTAGAAAATTCAATATGTATCCTACAACAACAAGTTGTGCATGTGTGATTTATCTTCATATAAAAAGGTTTACCCATCTCAAAAAATCTTTGACTTATTTGAATTTGAGGATACATACCAATAAATTTTGCAAAAAATTGTGTTTGAGTTGTGTCCAAAAAATGTTTCGCATGTGGCTCGCGATTTTGGCTACCAATCCTCCTTCTTACAACATCTCTTTGATTAGGGGAAATAAGTGTGTTATTTTTCCAAAAATCTTCGATCAATGATTTCAAGGCTTCACTAATTTCTTTATCCTTTCGCGGTAGTCTACCGCTAAATGTCCATAACTCATTTTTTGTTGGATCTTCCAATCTCTCATGCCTTAGCATGGCTCTCCTTAGAGTACCTCTACCAATTTTTAATGTTTTTCTTGTCTTTCTCATGAGTCGAGCTTTCTTCATTTGGCTACTTACTATTGTTGATGTAAGTACTCATCTTGCGATATTACTATCTTTGGTGCGTGATTTAGAACCCACTTTGTCATAAGCATTCATTAGATTCTTTACAATGTTTTTTTCATTTGAATCATCCATCGTTCTTAGCCCAAGAATCTTCATGATAGGCCTAAATTTTAAATTCCTCATCATTTCAACAAATAATTTGCATTGACCTGTAATATTTAATTCATCAAAAAATAATCTCCACATACGATTAACTTTTCTTTGACAAGTACGCTTGCTAATCTTGTTAGGCATTGATTTCAAAATGTTACTATCAATATCAATCAAATATTTTGGTCTTCTAAAATGAATTCTAGAAGGTTTTATAATCTCTTCAATTCTCTCAACATTTTGAACATCAACATAAGGTTGAGTGTATTGCGTACCTTGAACCGAAGATGATGTGCCTTGGCAATAAGATGCAAAAGATGGAATATCACCTACTTGATGTGTTGATGTTGTGCCTTCAACATGACATGATGGAGTGTGTATATCGTTGGATCTACAAATCGGTGTCTCTTCAACATGAGAGGACAATATGACTTCAACATTGGAAGATGGTGTAGCGGACGATATGACTCCAACATTAGAAGATGGTGTAGCTTCACAATTCAATTGTCTTCTTGAGCGTAACAGTCTCATTTGTTCTCTTTGTCTTTCCAATTCTTCCTCTTTGTTTCTTGGTACCGGTGGTTCTTGATCCTCTTCAAAAGTCAATTCTTCATTATTGCTTTGCAATTTTCTTTGCTCACGTAGTAATTTCATTTTATCTCTTTTAATTGCCAAATCTCTCTCCCTATCTTCATTTGTTTGATTTTTTGGTTTCTTCCTTGGCAGGATGATGATTTCTACATGTCAAATTATTCAAACATTTGAATTACTTAAAATGTGTAAATTACAAATTATTCAAATACATATAAAAATTATAATTATCTGAATGAATACACAATATATATATAAAACAACTTGTCAAATTTCTAACCATTTCGAAATAACATTTCATTGAAACATACAAATTTCAATGAATTCATTATATATTAAACATGTCAAATTATAATCAAATTTGTATCTATATATCAACAAACAATATTTAAAATAGATTGCACTAACCTTTTCTATACAAGGAATATTCAAAAAGTCTTCAAATCGTGTATCCAATGATTGAATTTGGTGTTTGCTAGCTTCCAAAAGTGTTTGCCACCTTGAAATAGTGTTTGTTAGCTTAAAATAGTGTTTGCCACCTTGAAAGAGTGTTTGTTGTGTTGAAACCTGCAATTTCTATCGGGATAACAGAGTGCAGAACAGAACAAAAGCAGAGAATGAATGAAACGGGCCCCAAAGTTGCTTTTTGACCATTTTTAGGTGATTTCACATAGTGCATATGCGTTATAGCACGTACGCACTATGTGAGAACACATCACTCTCCACCCTCCCTACTCTCTCTCTCTCCCTACTCTCTCTCTCTCTTCCTACTCTCTCTCCCCTCTCCCATCCCCTACACTCTCTCTCTCTCCCCTCTCCCATCCTTTCTCTCGCTCTCCCTCTCCCACCGCCTACTCTCTCTATCTCTCTCACCCTCTCTCCTCTCCCATCCCCTACTCTTTAGATCTCTCACACACACTCCCATCCTCCCTCTCCCACTTCTTACTCTCTCTCTCTCTCCCCCCCATCTCCCTACTCTCTCTCACACTCTCACATCTGCTACTCTCTCTCTCCCATCCCCTAAACTCTCTCTTTTACAGATACACACTCCCATCCCCCTCTCTCTCCTCTCCCATCCCCTACTCTGTACTCTCTCTCTCCCATCCCCTACTCTATCTCACACACTCTCTCCCATCCCCTACTCTCACTCTCTCTCTCCCCCCCATCCCATTCTCTCTCTCTCTGCCACCTCCTACTCTCTCTCACACTCTCTCTCATCCCCTACTCTCTCTTACACACACTCCCATCCACCCCTCTCTCCCATCCGCTACTCTCTCTCTCTCTTGGGCTACTCTCTCTCTCTCTCTCCCCTCTCCCACCACCTACTATCTCTCTCTCTCTCCCTCTCTACTCTCTCTCTCTCCCATCCCCTACTCTTACTCTCTCTCTCCAATCCCCAACTCTCTCTCACACTCTCTCCCATCCCCAACTCTCTCTCACACTCTCTCTCATCCTTTCACTCTGTCTCTCCCATCTCGTACTCTCTCTCTCTGTCGCCCCCTACTCTCTCTCTCACTCTCTACCATCCTTTCACTCTATCTCTCCCATCCTTTCACTCTGTCTCTCCCATCTCGTACTCTCTCTTTGCCACCCCTTACTCTCTCTCACACTCTCTCCCATCCCCTACTCTCTCTCTTTCACAGACACACACACTCTTATCCCCCCACTCTCTTCTCTCCCATCCCCTACTCTCTACATCTGTCACGCACACTCCCATCCCCCCTATCTCTCTCCCTCTCCCTCTCCTACCGCCTACTAGATCTCTCTCTCTCAAGTTCTCTTTCTCCATCTCTACTCTCTCTCTACTCTCTCTCCCATCCCATCCCTTACTCTCACTCTCTCTCTCCCATCCCCTACTCTCTCTCACACTCCCATCCCCTAATCTCACTCTCTCTCTCCCATCCCGTACGAGCTCTCTCCACCACCACCTACTCTCTCTCACACTCTCACACTCTCTCCCATCCCCTACTCTGTCTCTCTTACACACATTCCCATTCCCCCTCTCTCTCTCTCCCTCTCCCACTCGCTCTCCCACTGCCTACTTTCTCTTCCCCCATCCCCTACTCTCTCTCCCCTCTCCCATCCCCTACTCTCTCTTTCATAGACACACACTCCCATCCTCCCCCTCTCTCTCTCCTCTCCCATCCCCTACTCTCTAGATTTGTCACACACACTCCCATCCCCCCTCTCTCTCCCTCTCCCTCTCCCTCTTGCACCACCTACTATCTCTCTCTCTCTCAAGTACTCTCTTTCCCTCTTTACTTTCTCTCTCCCATCCCCTACTCTCACTCTCTCTCTTCCATCCCCTACTCTCTCACACAATCTCTCCCATCCCCTACTCTCTCTCTCTCTCTCTCTCTCTCTCTCTCTCCCATCTTGTACAAGCTCTCTCTACCACCCCCTACTCTCTCTCAAACTCTCACACTCTCTCCCATCTCCTACTCTATCTCTCTTATACACATTCCCATTCCCCCCCTCTCTCTCTCTCTCACTCCCTCTCCCATTGCCTACTCTCTCCCATCCCCAACTCTATCTCTCTTACACACTTCCATTCCCCCTCTCTCTCTCCCTCCCACTCCCTCTCCCATCACCTACTATCTCTCTCTCTCTCACTCTCTCCCTCTCTCTCCCATCCCCTACTCTCACTCTCTCTCTTTGCCACCCCTACTCTCTCTCACACTCTCACACTCTCTCTCATCCCCTACTTTCTCTCTTACACACACTTCTATCCCCCCTCACTCTCCCTCTCCCACTCCCTCTGTCATTGCCTAATCTCTTTCTCTTCCATCCACCCTCTCTCTCCCTCTCCCACTCCCTCTGCCATTGCCTACTCTCTTTCTATCCCATCCCCTACTCTCTCTATCTCTCTCTCCCCTCTCTCATTCCCTACTCTCTCTTTTTCACACACACCCATCCCCCCTCTCTCCTCTCCCATCCTCTACTTTTTCTCTCACTCACTCTCCCTCTCCCACTGCCTACTCTCACTCTCTCTCTCTCTCTCTCTCTCTCTCTCTCTCTCTCTCTCTCTCTCTCTCTCTCTCTCTCTCTCCCTCTCTACTCTCTCTCTGCTACCCCCTACCCTCTCTCACATTTTCACACTCTCTCTCTTTCTCTCTTACACACATTTCCATCCCCCCTCTCTCTCTCCCTCTCCCATCGCCTACTCTCTCTTCCATCCCCTACTCTCTCTCAAGCTACTCTATCTTCCCCCTCTCCCATTCCCTACTCTCTCTCTTTCACACACATGCACTCCCATCCTCCTCTCTCTCATTCTTCTTGTCCCACTCCGTCTCCCACCACCTACTCTCTCTCTCCCCCATCCCCTACTCTCAATCTCTCTCTCCCAACTTGTACTCTCTCTCACATTCCTCTCTCTCCCATCCCCTACTTTCAATCTCTCTCCCTCATCCCGTACTCTCTCTTTGCCACCTCTACTCTCTCTCTCACACTTCCTCTCTCTTGCATCTTGTACTATCTTTGCCACCCCCACTCTCTCACATTTCCTCTATCTCCCATCCTATACTCTCTCTGCCACCCCTACTCTTTCTCACTTCCTCTCTCCCCTCTCCCATCCCCTACTTTCTCTCTATCTCTCTCACACACACAAATAGCCATTCCCTCGCCCCACCCCCCCTAGCTCTCTCTTAGTTTTGGTTTGCAATTTAGGTCTCAATAGTGTGTGCGCACTATAGTGCGTGCGCACTACCTCGAATTCAATAGTGTTTTAATAGCACGTGCGCGCTATAGGGCGCATGTGCTATTCAAAGCTTTGCATTAAAACCAAGCCTAAGGCTTGGTTTTTCCTTGGAGATCCAACCCAAAGGTTTGGAGTTTATAAATAGGTTTGAGACGTGTTTTCCAGCAAACATACAAAAAATGATTGATTTTTCTTGTGTGCTCCCCTTCAGATTCCTCATGGTTGGGTATCGATAAGATCAAGTTACATAACATTATAGGTCTCTGTGTTAGCTATCTAACCATATAATTTATTTTTAATTTGAACTATTTTAAGTCTTTCATCTATAATTTCTTTTGAATGTATGTTCATTTTTTGTTAAAAACCACCATGTACTAATTGGGTTGTAGATTTTAGCTCATTCTTCAAATTTTGTAACAACTTAGTTTTTTAGAAACTAGACTCCATTCTACACAGTTTGAAAAAAAAAAAGTTTTGATTTTAGATTAGTTTTCAATCATTTCTAGGGGGAGCACATAGATATTTCACGTTTTTGGGATGGGTCTAATTAAAAAATTCATTAAAAAAAAAATACACATTATAAAATTACCCGAAAAATCTAGGATAAACTACATAGTGTTAGGTAACTTTTGACTAGAGCGATTAAAGAATTTCAAAAAAAAAAGTTAAAATTTTAGGGGGGCCACACTTTGTACTATGTTATTTTTTTGGAATAAACAGTACCACTTTCTGTGGCCCCCTTTTTTGAGGACCTAAAACTAAACCATTTTGAAAAAAAATTAGTAGTTTAGAAACTAGATTCAAAGGACTATGACTTTTTTTTTTGTCATATCTTAAAATTTTGAGCGTAACTATCTTCAAATTCTTGTTGAAGTCCAGAATTTGCTGATTTTAAGAAAAAGGTGTCCACTTATACCCCCCTTTTGGCACCACAACTTTGTGCACTTACCCATATCTTCTATATGTATTATTTGTAGCTTAAATTTCTTTAAATAAATTGCATTGAATATTTACTACAAATGAATTATTGTTGTACTTCATGTTCACTTTGAATTAAAATTAACTTATTCACTAAGAAAAAAAAAAAAAAAAAGCTAGATCATTACCTTGCTTGCACATGTTGAAAATAGAATCATGAGGATAATATACTAGTAGACTAATCTACGCCCTTGTATCTCAACTTGTCAAAAGAGAGGGAATAGTAAGATCTTACCACTCTTAAAATTTTAATCCCACAATACTTAAATTGGGTTGTTAAAGGAATTAATAAAATACTATAGCTTTCTGAATGATGTGTTAGTTGGCATTTTGAACCCCAATTTTTAGACTTGGAAACTTCTTCCCCTGGATGGCCTTTTCATGTTTTTTTCTTTAGTCTCCCCTAATTCATATTGAAAAATGCATTGTGGAGTTTTTTTATGAAGGAAATGTTTGCTTAATTGTCATAACAATGAACCAAAGGACACACATGTCAAGTTTGAGATTGAGAAAATTATTTCAGATGGTACGAAGTGGTTTTGAAGCACTTTGTATTCAAGGATTCAATGGTTTAGAAGTTCAATATGTTCAACTAGTTCAAAAACTCAATCTACATTTCAAACATGTCCATTGGTTCGATGTGGCACAACAAGTGTGTTCAAATGATTATTTCCAGAATGTGCAATACCATTGTTATATCCTCATGTGTAGTGATTCAGAAGTTCATGAGTGCAGAAGTGCAATTCAAATTCAAGGATTGGAATTCAAAAGTGTAGTTCATGATGTATGGTTTATTTTTCAAATCATTTTCAAATGTAAAATTCACTAGTTTAGGTCTTAGATTTTCATATTTGAAGATTCAAAGAGTCAGCTTTCAGGTTCAAGATTTGAACACACAAAGTTTAGAGTTCTAGGTTTGAAGCTCTGAATCAAGTTCAAATTATTAGAATGAAAATTCAAAGATATTCCAATTCAAGTGAAGATAATGATTTCATTAAGATATGGACTTGACATAGGTGAAGGTGTATATTGTGCTCCCTACATGTTTTTAAATCATATTAATCTTGCCCCAAATGTATTCTCTTGTACCGAGAGATACATGATACATATGTTTGCAGTCCTGCTAGCTAAGTCGAGTAACACTCAGTAATTCTGAAGATATCAATATCCTCCAAGTCAATTGATAGTTAAAGCCTTGATATTAGTTAGTCAGGAACATGGGTACCCCCAAGAAGCTGGGTTGCAATTCTGCAAAAGTCAAATTCGTAGAATTGTACTTCTTAGAAATAGGTACTCTATTTTAAAAAATTGGGTACCCATTTCTAAAATTATGGTTTAAGCACCTAAGCCATGATTCAAATATTGGGTACCCGATTATTGAAAACTAGATTGGGTGACTAAACTGCTTAAAAATTGGGCACCTGATACCTTTACAAATTGGGTACTTGATTTCTTAAAAATTGGGTACCTGATTTGTAAAATATCGTGTACCCAATTTTTAAAACTTACAAATACCCAATTTCATGCATTTTGGGGGTCATTTTCACATCTAGAAAATGGGAGCCCGATTTGAGAGCGACATGGGAGCTCATTTTTTACCTCTACCTACTACCCCCTACTACTGTTTAATTTGTTTTGTACTATTTTACTTAATTATTTTTAGTTTTACATTTTATATGTATGTCAATTTATTGTTTTTTTCAGTTTTAATATATGTAAAATTGTAAATTTACATTTTTTATGAGTATTATCTTATCTGTTAATTTAAATAATAGTTTTGTAGATGTTCATTTAAAAATTATTATTTTAGATGTTTTGAAATGTATTTAATTTATGTATTTATTACAATGTTGAATGATTAGATTAGATGTAAATTCATTGTTTAAACATGTAATTACAAATAAATATTGATTTCAAATAACTAGTGATTAATTATCTAGATTAGTTTGTAAACCATATAACAAAGAAAGTATTTAAACTAACTATAAACTTGACCTAACCATATATTTTTGTATAATAAAACCCTAAACACATAACTAAGTATTTAATTACGTAACACTCCACCAAGGGATCCAAACACAAAACTTATGATTTTACTTATTGTATTGTACTTTGTTTCATGAATCGAAAATGGATGATGTAAACTATTTTATAAATGTATATTATTTCAGCCTTCCATACCCTATGACATGTGTAGTGGATGATTGTACATTATGAATTAATTTTCCAAGTGGCATTCGAAACAAATGTATATTTATTTAAATGGACTAAACTCAAGTAGTTATTCTTTCATGTGGATGTGTTATTTATTTTATTTCTAGTACTTATAATTATTTAAAAATGGAATGTAAATGTGCTCATTAAGGAATGTAATCTCCTATATTTTTTATGTAAATTATTGTACATGTTATTGCTTTCTTAGTAAAAATTTAGATTAGTTCTTTGGATCCCTTGGCTGGGCATCATTTAAATTTAAATATAATCTCAATTTTAACCAAAACTCTAATCATAACCCTTACTGTCATCCTAACCATAATCTTAATTTGCTAAAACCTACACCCTAATATATAAATAATTGAATAACTATCCTAAGAACCAAGTACTAATTATAAATGTCAAACCATAATCATAACCTTAAATGATAAACTATTATACTAGAGGAACATCATATCTACATCTACATGGCATATGAATCTATAAACATTTACATATCTAATTACATCATTTATTGCATAGGAAGGAGTTAAAATTTTGATTATATGATCCATTCATATCATATCAAAAGAATCATATAGAGACATGTCATTTACTACATCCATCATAGATAATCAAGAAGGGTACTTACGTAAATTTATATATAGCACGATATTATAAGAAAATAAAAACACCATATAGGAGCATGTCATGTATAAACTAGAAAAAATGATCATGTCACATGTAATGAGATAAAATAATATTTGTAATCATCACATATACTATCAATGTATGGGGCAATATAATCAAAATATCAAAAAATGAGTGATATCAGAGCATTATCAATATCAAGGTCTCAAAATGATACAAAGACAATGATACATCATAAAAAAAATTAGAAGAGAAGAAGGAATCAGGCATCTAATTAAATAACCATCCCTCACCATTAAGAGGTGGAGGTGGAACATCAGTGCGAGTAGGAGGGACTATACACCCTTGGATGCCTAAGAGTATATAGAGAAGTGAATAACTTGTCTTTCCACAAGAATAGTTGTTGAGTATTCATCATAATAGTAAGCCTATCTATAGTTATCATCAGTTGAGAAGTTAGCTCTACAATCTTCCTGTCATGATCAATTACCATGCTAGCTTAGATGACCACCTATGTCTAGACTATCACCTGGTACTGTGATACTCTCAATATTCTCTAGAGTCCCCTAATGGCATCTTCTTGTGTGGGCTCTCCTTTGGCTTCCTACTCTAGAGGCCCATGATAAAACATCAATAATTTAATATATAAAATCAATTTTTAAAAAGGGGCATTGATTCATTAATTAATCCTAACATAATTAATCAAATCAAGTTTTTAAATCCTATGGCTAGAACTATTAATTAAATGAATTAATTAAAATGATCGATTATCCATATCATCACTAATGGAAAATGAAATTAATTCCCACCAATAAAGCTTAATCATGTATTTGTCAATCAAGGACTCAACCTCCACCACTCATGGAGAATGAATCCAAACCATTGAACTCCCAGAGATTTCTATAAATGTGTCATCAACTCAAGCTTTTAAGATATCTACATTTTTTGTAATAAGGTTAAGCAAATCATTCTATGTGATTTGCAAGTGCTTATGAGTGAATTATGGGCATTTGAGAGCTAATCCATGTATTACAAGATCATAATCTCATTACACTTTATAGCTTTCTAGCATCATGTAGGGTTTATTTAGTGTGACTTGAGTTCATGATTACATCCATTTTATGATTACATGTTCCTAATTTACAAAATATTAAACCTTGACATTAAGTTTTAAATTCTAATTATGTCAAGTCTAACCCTTATCCTAAACCTTTATATCCTAAATTCTTAACCCTTAGACTAACTAAGTTATGGACTAAATGCTAAACCTTCTATCTACATCTCTTCATATATACTTCTATCTACCTCTATATCAAATAATATATCTCAAATTCTTTAAATTCAATATACTATAATATTCACTATTTAAAATCAAATAATATATCTTAAATTCACTTGTGAATTGAAATCATTTTTAAAAATAAAAATATAGAACAACAACCAACTTACCAAACATATAAGAATTTCTCATTCTTTAATTCTTTAGTGCAATTTCTTTCCCTTTCTTCTTTAATGAATCCAAAAGTATAATAATTCTTCAACATGCAATTACTTTCCTTTGCCAATCCATTTTTCAAGAGTGTGATCAATTTATCTTATGAAAATGCCTAATAACCTTCGGGAGACTAATCTTGTGTCAATATGGAAAGTGGAAAAGATTTTCAATCCTTGGAAGTTGTCAACAGTGCACAAGACTATATCAAGGTGCATTTTGTAGTCACTTAAGTTAGGAATATAAAGATGAACATGCTAGTTGGTCATTATGGAGAAAATGGAAGAGTGATAGGAAATAAGGTAATGATTCCACCTCAACATCTTCCAAAGGGAGATCATTGTCATTGGTATTATTTTCTATAAAATTAGCAATATTATTAGTTTCATGATAACAAAGTTTAAAATTGTATTGAGATAATTTATGGAGATGAAAAGGAACCTCATCCAAATAATATTAAAGCTTCTAAGAATAATTTATTGTATAAAAAAGTGCATGATAAATGACCATATAATCCCCCTTGATGATAAATATTTGATATATGATGCAAGAGAAGATGAAATAGCTAAGATTAAAGCTTCTATTTTATCCAAATTATTAGAAATTAACTACATGAAGTTTATTAGAAATGACTTTAATGATTGAGCTAGAGAAATCCATTTTTACGAGATGATCACAAGACAAACTAGGATCAACCCTAAAAGAATCATCAAAAAACTTATAATTCCCTACTGGGGAAGGAGACCAAACAACTTGGACCAAAGATTCATACTTATTGACTTATTTTCTATACCACTGAGAAGGGTTGGATTTTAAAGAGGCAATTTTTTGTGAGTAAAGTTATCTTAATGTATGGATGTCTTAGGATGATTAATATTTTCATATAGATATGTCATGACAACCTTAGAGATACATTGCTCAATCCTATGAATGACATTAGATATTGTTGATGATATTTTCCTAAAGAAACCTATTGTTTCTCTCAAGCCAAATATTCCAAATAACTATGGAGGGACTTATCTCCTAGATAGAAACAACAAATGACACCTTATACAAAAATGGTCAACTCTTAAATAATTACATAAGGCTAGTTCCCATAGTTGATGACCACCCAAACTTAAAACTAATTAGTAGTAGTTGTCCATCGAGAAGGGGCAATGTAATAAAAAATTATCTGAGGATTCCATAAAGTAACCACCAAAAGTAGGCATACGATGCCCATAGTAGGCATACAATACCCATAGTAATCTAGAGGGCTACAAGTCAACATGATTCATCACCATGTTGGACACACAATGAGATTTGATTGCATACTTCTTCAAATGTTATTGGATCAAAACAAGTTCATTTTCTAGAGGGTTTTAAATAACCATGTTCTCTCATTTAATTCTAATTCTAAGGCACATGTAAGCTCATAAGGAAAATCAAGGACATGAAAACCATAATCATAACAAAATTGTAAACCATAACCTTGCCATAATCTTAACTTTGTTTGATCCTAAGATGAACATATAATCCATAATGAGAATACAATCCCCCAATGTCACAAAATAAGTGTACATGAAAGCAATTAGCTAGGTGGCTCCTATTTTTAGAAAAGAAAGCTTGAAGTAACCTGTATAGTTTTAATGGAGTATTATTTTATGATTAGACTTAAATTTGGTATTTAATGCTCAATTAGACGTAAGTGTTTAATTTTATTTATTTAATTGTTGTTTAAACATATATGCAGATTATATTTGATGGACCTGCCACCACCCCCTCCCTCTCCCCCAACTCCACCCCCTCTATCTCCACCTCCACCTCCACCTCCACCTCCACCACCCACTACAGATGAGCTCTGTGAGAGCATGAGGCATAACCTTAATGACCTCATGCATGATATTGAGGCTATCTGACATGAGACCCACCCCCTTCCTCACCTACTATGCCTTGTAGATAGAATGCAAGGCATCATTCACTCCATATAGCATTTAGATTCTAATATTGATTCATTCAGATTATGGAGGCAAAAAATGTGTGCCTTCTATTCCGACGACTTATCATATAGAGAGGTTCATAACCTCAATATAGGTAAAGGAAATTTTAAAAGTTATTTTCTAAACCCTAAGATGGGTGAGGAAATTAATGAGAAGAAG
This sequence comes from Cupressus sempervirens, assembly GCA_028749045.1. Lineage (NCBI taxonomy): Eukaryota > Viridiplantae > Streptophyta > Pinopsida > Cupressales > Cupressaceae > Cupressus > Cupressus sempervirens. The sequence continues at coordinate 384,004,099 of CM053789.1, forward strand.
CCTTGCATTTATATTAGGTGGTGCACACATCCACATACGGCAACACATTTTTGGGAGTGATGGTGGATGGTATTTGACAATCCACCACACGCTAATCATGAGATGCCCATGTACTTCCTTAGGAAGCTATGGGCTAAGTTTGAATTGGGTTTGAAACCCAATTATTTTGATATGAAAGCATTTTAGGGGGTTGGTGGAGGGATGCCTCAGGATAGGCCTGGGGAAAAGTTGAGTGATAGAATGAGAAATTGCAGGCGAGCTCAGCCCCTTGTACCTCTTCTTGCGCCTATTGTACCAGCTCCACACCATCACTGAGTAGTTTCATCTACTCTTACCTCTTTGGGTTCCCTTTGAAGAAATTTAGTATAGCAGTGGATACAAGTGAGACATGTTTATCCACTTGGCAATAATTGTACTAGCTATGGAGGCATATGCACAGACCCCTAGAGCGATGTTGATGTAGCACATGATGACCATTATGCTGGGGGAGCTGATTTTGATGATGACATATCCACTACCCATGGTGATGGTAGTGACAAGATTGATGTGTCATCATTTGTTGACCTCATGCAGCAGGGAGAGCCAGGAGAGAGTCAAGAGCATTAGGTAAAATTTTAATTTTAATTTTAATTAAAAATACACATAATTATTTACTTTCTACATACATGTGTAATTGTATTAACCATATTAATTTGTACTTTTGAAATAACAGGGGATGGATGATACTGTTCCTCCTAGGAGGCAGTATAGTCTTTTTTCGAGACCTACAAACATTGGCATCCCTCATACAGTATGCACTTTGAATTACACTGTAAAAATGTACATTTGAACTCAAATTTAATAACATGTGCTCATCTATTCTTTTTATCTAATTTTGTAGGGATTGTCTACAGCTACATAGTTTGATATCAGTACAGGTCCTGCTCCAATTACCACTAAGGCATAGCCTCAAATACATACGTTATGAACTTTTGACTGAAGACAAGTAATTTGTGCTTTTTTTTATGTATGTACATTGTTATTAACTTATAATATAAACAATTTTGACTCATGCATATATATTTTATGTGTTTTGATTTGACAAACAAGAGATGGACCATACTCATCCATATATGCCTCGATATAGTCTATTTTTGACTCCATCTTATGATTATCTTGCTAGCATACCTATAGACACATATGTGATTTTGGCTAGTACTCAGGTATGATATATATACATGTTAAATTTATAGTTTATAAAAAATGCAGTGTACAAATTATGTACTTTTTAGTTTGTGTACTTTGTAATTATTCATGTATATATAATTTTGACTCAACATTTATGTATCCATAATTGTAGGACTATGTCACCATGAGTGTTGTTGAGAGCATAGGAATTAGCTAGATGGAGGTACCTACATCATCCTTTGAGGTCAATATTGTGATTTATGTACATAATGTATAGCTCATTATGCTCTAAAATCAAATTTTAAAAATGTATGTAATGTAAATTACAGGACCTCACTACTGCTGCATTTGGTAGTTTTCACAGTGCGCCTCCTCCTACTACTGAGGGACACCCATCTCATGTGGTATTTATTTTATTATGTAGTGAATATTTAATTTATTTCCAAGCTATGTTTTGAAACCCATTTCAATTAAGAATGTACATGATGAGACATGCCTCATGTTACACAGGGTGATCCATCTACCTCACAGGATATCCCACATGATGAGACAACTTCTATTACAAAGGATGATCCATATAAGTCCTCTTTGCATGGAGTAAAGAGGAAATTCGATCAAATAGATTAGGTCTTGTTGGCACCTATAGATTGTGTTTTTATGACACATATTGTATATTTTGATACACTTTGTGTTAGGACAGTTAAAACTGTATTATATATGTGTTTTTTAACTTCATAGATCATGTTATGATGTATGTTAGACCATGTACTATTTTTTTATGACTTCTTATCATGCTTGTGTATGTAGTATATATTATTATGTTTCATCATGTTTTAAGTATTCAAACCATTTTTCTTTATTGCAACATATTTTATTCATGAACATATGACACATTTTTTAAGTATATATGCTAGATGAACAATAATTTTAACTATTTATATAGAGCATTAGTACTGATATAAAAAAGCTTATTGGATAAATATCACATAAAATTTATGCATTGAGATTCATACAAATAAAATTGACCTACTATTAAATAAATATTTTTCATCCTAAAAATTTAAATTTATAAAATTTAGGTAAATATTGAAGATTTTTTTAATGAAATGATGGATGGTACCCTTCCTTTCACACATTATGAACCCTTATGATACATTACAATCATTAACATCCCATTTGTGTGTCCTATCATAGTTAATGTGTTCTAAGGGGTCCTAATAGGCCCTAAGATGTCCTAGGACCACTAAGAACCCATTATGACCCTTCATGATATATTAAGACCACTTAGGAACTATTATAATGCCTTTGGACATTAGGACCTAGTAGGACTCCCTAAGTCCTATTAACAGACATATGAATTAGAGTACCTAGAAATGTATCATAAGGAGTCCTTATGTGTTTTATGTTAACATAAGACTAATTATTGCGTACTAAGACATGTTAAGCCTATTAGAACCTATAGCACATATTAGGACTGAGTAAGACTCTCTAGGTCCCCTTAATAAAAATATGGATCTAAGCACTTAGAAATGTATCATAAGGGGCTCTTATGTGTTGTTTGGTAATGTAAGACTTATTATTACCTAATAAGACCTATTATATCCTAATAATACATATTAAGACTTATTAGAACCTATAAAAAATATTATGACCTATTAGGACTCCTATGTCCCCTTACAACACACATGTATGGATAACATACATAAAATTAATCTAAAATTAGGACCTAAAGTACTAATCATAATTGACATAATTTTACTATTTATAGAGCATTGGTACTGATATCAAAAAGATTATTGCATAAATATCACATCAAATTGAGGTAGTTTTAATGTGTCCTAATTGGTCCTAATATATTCTAAGGTTTTGTAATGGGTCCTAGGGCCACTTACAATCCATTATGACCCCTTATGATACATTAGAATCATTAACATCTCATATGTGTGTCCTATTATAGTTAATGTCTTCTAAGTGATCCTAATAGACCTTAAGATGTCCTAGGACCACTAAGAACCCATTATGACCCTTCATGATATATTAATACCATAGTTTAAAATCCAAGAGGAAACATTAGGACTAATTACAACCACTTAGGAACTATTATAATGCCTTTGGACATAGTAGTGTATCATATGATGGTGAATGTGTTCAGAGGGGTTATAATTGGTTATTATGAGTCTTAATGGCCCCTAATGGATTATAAGGGTTCCTAACGGGTCCTAAAAGGTCTTGGGATCACTTAAACACATTAGAACCCCTTAAGACACATTAGGACCCATTAGGGCACATTATAACCCATTAGTGTGTCTTAAATGCCTGTTAAGTTTATCTAAGAGGCATTAATGGATTTTAATATGTTTTAAATGGTCATAATGTGCACCCTAAACAATATTAATGGGATTTCAAACCACATAGGACCAATCGTGATCCGTTGTGAGATATTAGGACCACTTAGGACACATTACTATGTCTTGCAATAGTTAATGTGTTATAAGAGGTTTTAATGGGGCTAATGGGTCCTAATGTGTGCGAGCGGATCCTAATGTGTCCTAATGAGACCTAATGTGTACTAATGGGTCCTAAAAATCCCTAATGTCCCTTTAGAACATATGACTAATATGACTATATAGGCTCATAATGGGTCATAATGGTTCTTAGGAGGTTGTAATTAGTCTCAAGAATTCCTAGAACCACTTAGGACCCACTAAGACTCCTTAGGAAAAAATAGGATTGAATAGGACACATTACAACCCTAAAGTGTATCCTACGATGATTAATGTGTTCTAAGGGTTCATAAAGTGTGTTAATGGTATGAATGGGTTCCAAGGAGTCATAATGGGTCCTAAGGTTTCTTATGACCACATATGACCCATCAAAACCTCTTGGAAATATTAGAATGTACTAGGACACATTAGAAAAGATTACTTTTAGGACTACAATTATAACTAATGTGTTGTAAGGGGTCCTAAGAGTGTTAATTTTTCCTAAGGTGTCATAATGGGACCCCTTTCTGGTAAATTACAAGCACTTATAACCTCCCCATATACCTCCCTCCCTCTCTCTCCCTCTCTTCCTCCTTCCTTCCCTCTCACTTAACATGGTTAACATGGTTAAACATACATGTCAATTATCAACATAACAATAGCATATAATCAATACAATGAGTAATGATCTTTAAATTATCATGTACAAGTGAAGGGTTATTAATTACAATCAATAGTAATTTGAAACTTCAAACAAACATTAATTTAAACATGCATGAATGTAAAAGTAATTGAAAAAAATAGGAGGCCATTACTTAAATTGATAATTAATTTATAATATCAAGTGCACACCTTTAACGTTCAAATAGAAGTAAACTCCTATTTTAAAAAAAATTTGTACAACATATTTCAAAATATGTAAGACATTGTCAATGATAAATATATAGAAGCACGAACTCAAAATATAAAATTGGTTCAACACATCTCTTCAAATGAGGTCCTGTAAAACAAAATTGTAAAACAAAAACACATGTTAATAAACACATAAATTAATATGAGGCAGTTGAACAATGTAAATATAGGTGTAATTTGTATGTACTCACTATGTGAAATTGCACAAGATGTTGATGCTTAATCCACTTTAAAACTTAAATTTGCATAAATTGTAATTGAGACCTGAATAAGAGGAATATATATAAGTACATATATCAAAATACATACATGTCATTGAATTATATAAGTACATATATAAAAATAACACAATAAAGAAAAAACTTACGTGTGTTTGATTTAAATGTAGTCATCCCACTATACCATCTACATCAGGTCTCTCTTTTGCAATGCATCTATGATTATCTCGTGCTCATCCATTGAAATTTTTCATAATACCTTATTGGTGGGTCTCCATTTGTATCTTTCTAATTTGATATTCATTGCCACAACCAAATGAGAATAGTGTAAAATCTTCTTTTCGGTTTGATAGTCTTCAAATGCTGGTAAACCATTTCTTCTTGTTAGGTATCTATGTAGCCAGGTGCCAGCTACAATGACAGACCCAACTAGATACTCAAAACCATCATCATCTACTTGATGACATATCAATTTTTTCTTAGGTTCCACACATCTAGCAATCCAATACTCAGTATGTTCATCATTATTACTAGGTGCAATAATAGCATAAACATGTCCTACAAGATAAGATGAATTATAGAAACACTTTAATCACATGAGTACATATGCAAATTATATGCATGAGATCACAACAAAATCTAATTAAATTGTGCATACCAAGTTCTATGAGGTCTGAAATACAATCATAGTCTTCTGATGCAAAAGTAACATTCTGGCCTTCATTTACTATATCATCTTCAAAATGCGTGTTAGTAGGTGCTAATGATCTTTTTTTCCAATCTTCAACCCATTCTATATTCTTGCATTCTTGCCATTCACTTGGAAGACAAAATTGACAAAAAAGAGCAAGCTTCCCGGTCCATATAGTCAAAGTGTTAGAATCTGAACTCCTAAATGAATGCCATTTAGCTGACCCACTAATTGTATCACAGCCATATCTTGAAAAGATGTTCTTTTCTTCAACTAGGTAGAAGAAATTTTTGATTGTAGAGTTCTGACTTGATCCCGTGTATAAATATTTGTTACACCATTTGACAATCTCATGTGCATTTTTTAATTTAGCTTTTTCCTCAAATTTTAATTGCTCTCTGCTAAGGGCTCTCTTCACACATGCACCAGCACCATCATGTTCTCCTTTACCATGTCCAGGCTTTAAAAAACTCCACACATGTTGGATGTTAGTTTGCCTATGTGTCCTACTCAACCAATAGAACATTCTAGCATTCTTGAAGTACAATTATCTGACCATATCCAATGTTGTGTCATTTGAATTTGTCTCTCTTTTAAATTATCATAAAAGACCTTGAAATAATATTGGACAAACTCAGATGAATGGAGTTTATTATCACTCATATAAAAATGCTACTCTCTTTGTATTTTTCAATCCTCCTCTATACTATCAGGTGCATGCCTGTAAACTATATGAACATAAATTGTTACTTGCATTGAATTGTAATATTGTGGTTGTACCTCTTGTTATGGTGCAAGTGTGTAGTTCTCTGCAAAGTCAACAACTAAAAGTATAGTACCAATTGGAAATGTATTCTTACATATGTGAAATTGTCCATCAAGCCATCTAGGATATTAAGAGTGTTTAACATATTTTGGCATGATCACACTCTTAAAATCATCCATAAATGCATGACAACTAACTTTATCTGTAACTAGATCACACCTTCTTCCAATCTTCCCATCCTTCAATGGATATTCAATAGTTTTGAATCTTTTTACCTCAACTAATTGTTGTCCAAAACTAGTCAAAGCATTTTCATGCAAACATTCATCTAACAAAGAAAGATTGCCGCACATATCACATGTACCAAAAAGACATGCATTGAAAAGAAAGTATTGATCATTAGGTGGATTGCAAAACAAACCTAATATAAAATCCTTTATAGTTTGAGGTGGTATTTTTATACCACATTCCTACAACATTTCTTTACTATGCACGGTACCACGTATAGATCGAAATACATCATAATAGTAACGAAATTGAATATGAGTTTTACAAAAACATGTGATTCTTTCCTTGTTAATCCTTACATACCATGGTTTACACTTTTCAAAAGATCTTTGACAAATGGTAATACTTAATACCTTACCATCTACAATTTTTTTTAAAAATTCAATTTGAGTCATGTCCAAAAGGTGTTTAGGATGTGGATCATGTATTTTTGACCCAATTCTCAATTTAAGAACATCTCTTGAATTAGGTGATACTCTTGTATTATCATGCCAAAAAAATTCAATCAAACTTTTGACTTCACTAGTAAGTTTCATATCACATCTTGGGAGTCTACCACTAGAAGTCCATAAAATATTTGTTGGATCACATTCAAAGTTAACCCTTCTCTTTACAGCTCTTTCTTAAGTCTTATGATTCACATTAAGATATCCACTTATGTTGCTAATCAATCTTTTTTCAGATGTCGATTTGTAAACTAAAGTTGTTGTTATTGCTCATCGTGTTGCATTCTTATCTTTAGACCAACTTCTCTTTTTGATAACATCAAAGGCACTAGCAATAGTGGATACAACTTGGTTTAAAGACTCATTTTTATTCTTGGGTTTTGCATACATTCCCAACCTTCTCATTACTTTTCACATTTTAGACATTTTAACTAGTTGCAACATTAACTAACATTGAAACCCAAATTTCTTATTATAAAAAAAAATGTTTATACAATCTATTAGCATGTGTCCTAATTTGTTTGCATGAAACCAATCCCTCAAGATTATCTAGCACATCATTAGGAATATGAAAATTATGTTTAGACACTTTACTATCATTTTGACATGTTTGTTCAGTAGTTGGTGTTTCTATGTCTACATTCATGCAATTTTTATTTTTAATTGACATTTCATTTTCACTATTATTTGGGATTTGAATCTTATTTTCAAATTTTCTTGGTATTTCTTTCCAGGCATGCATTTCAATTGAAGCTTTTTGTGCATGATCATTTGACAACTGCTTCTCATGAAGAAAATCTAAATCGTTTAAATCGTACCCTGCTACTAAAAAATCACCAATTTTATCATGAGAGAAAATTTGACGGTTTGGAAACACACCTGTATTGAATGCATGATTAGAATGTGCACCTGAATTTTCTTGTATTGGGTTCTCTTCTTTGACCTCTTCATCCATTGTGGTATCCTTAATGTCTTTCTCCTTTGAAACATTGTTCAAGTCTCTAATTCTCTGTCTTCTCTCTCATTAACGTCATGCTTCATTCTCTTTATTTGCTGCAATCTCCTCATCTATCAGAACTTTTTCTTTCTTCTTTCTTCATTGTTTTGATCCCATGTTTGCACCAATTTTGAATTTGAATCAATAGCTTGCAAATTGTAAAAGAAGACAAGAAAACATAATAACTATGAGAGAATTTGTTGTTGCAGATCGAAACTGTTATTCAATCATTTCAATCATTGAAAGTCGGTCTGTGGGGCAACTTTTGGGGCCCAACGGGTACATTAGAATCGGGTACTCAATTACTTAAAAATTGGATACCTGCTTACAAATTAGGTACCCAATTTCAAAAAGAATTAGGTACCTAATTTTTAAATAATCAGGTACAACGGTTGAAAGCAACTGAGCACCCGATTTTTGAATTACAAATCGGGTGCCCAATTCTCGAGACATGAGTGGGAATTTGGTATGGCACCTGACTTTTGCATGGGGTTTTGCCTTGGCAAAAGGCATGGCATAGGCTTGGTCCCATCAAGCCATGCCTTTATGATCCATTTTTTTTTCTAAGGCATTTAATCGATAATTTCTGGTATTGTCATAATTTTTTTATAGTCGTCCCCATTGAATTTTTTGATGAAACAAAAACCCATTGTAGGTCTTATTGTTCTGATTCCAAAAATATAAATTTTATAGTTTTATTAGTTTATTTGCTATTTTTCCATTATTTATTAATCAAAACTATCTCTTAAACATTAAAAAGTGACATTCACTAAAACTTTAATAACATTTTCATTTTATAATTTTTCTTAAATTAATCTATATGTCATCAATCTACATACAATTCTTTTGAGGGTAAAAAAATAATTGAAAAAAGTGAGATTTTGATCAAATTATGTGTTCCGTACATGAGAGGTTTAAATTTTACCTTTATAGCCAATTAATAAAAAAAAATTATTCAATAAAAAATTAAGAAAAAATATTTTCATCAATCTTAGGTGTATTAGGTAACTCCCTTTAAAAGGATTTGCGAAAATTCATTTATTTGTGTCAAATTATGGTGTTCGTACACAAGTGTGGTATGGTCCTAAAATAGGCATTTTGAAAAAGTGGTTTTTAAAGATCCATACCAAAAAAATAATCTATCATATGGGTACAAAAATAAATTACATATTCAAAAACTAGATTTTGAACACAAAATTTTATTTTTGGAGTTTTTTTATATTCAATCTTTGAATGCCTCAAATTTTGACATCAATTAACAAAAAATTTCAAAAGCATTTATTTGGCCAAAAGTGAGACCCAACTTCTTGCACTGACCCACATAACTAATTGCACTAATCATGATTACCTCTGAAATCTAAATGCATCTCAAGGAGGAATTTATGGAGGTCTTCAGTGACTCCCCTTCCAAGTTTTCAATTGAGAATATCCTATTATGGGAACGCCTCATCTTGATAGAGTTATGGAAAAACATTGTATTTGTGTACCCTTCCTTTAGCCAAGTTTCTCTAGACTTGTGTGTCCAAAAAAATTCTTCTCTAGCTAATACCTCATCATATTCTTTACTGATAGTTTTTTCCTCCTCAAAGTCCACCTCTCCCATCCCCTTCCTTATTATTTTTTTCATTGATCTTTTTTAAAGACTCTTCCAATTCCAACGTTCTCTTAAAAATATTCTGAAAGTATTCTCTATTCCATATCTACATCTTTTCCTTAAGAAGGTGTAATTTCTTAAAGAAAGAAAAATATTTGTTTTCCTTCAAATGGAGGGGCATTAGCCCATCACTATTCCACCAAATCTTTTAAACCATCAACTTGGAGCCGCAATGCTTCAAACTTGAAAGGACATCTATCTAGGGATTAATTTTCTTGCAACATGAGTCCTATTGGGAAGTGATCATAACCATGGATAGGGAGAATATCTGATTCCACCATCCAATTAGTACTTTATGAATCACCTGCTAGAAAGAGTCTCTCCACCTTCTTAGCTATATCAACAAAACCTGATCTTCTATTTGTCCAAGTAAACTCCCCTTTCTTGAAAGGGATCTTAGATAAACTATTCTCAACTACAAAATTTGAAATCATCCTAACTCACAGATCTCCAACCCTTTCCACCTTTTTTCTCTATCAACTAAAAAATAGCATTAAAATCCCCTCCTAACACAACTATCTCATCAGAAAAAAAATTCTACCAAACCAATCAAAGTATGTCATAACAAATTTTTCTCCCTACTTTTAGTAGGCCCATAAACATTTAACATAATAAACTCTACTCCTAATTATTTTTGAACTTACCTTGAACCATTGCCAATTTTTCTCCTATTGCATCATAATCATCAAAGTAGTCTCATCCTTCTACAAAACCCAGGTAGACAATCAGAAGAACCCAAAGCTCCTACCCATTGACAATTTCGTCTACAAAATTACTTCTTCATTATATCAAAATCCTCCACTTTAGTTGAAGTTTCTTGTAAAGAGATCACATCCAACACCGCTTGATCAAGACCCCTCTTGATCAAGTGAATCTTGTCAAGGAATTACAACCCTTAGCATTCCGCCATGTACGGGATTCATCTCATCCAGTAAAAGGCATTCCCTCTTCCTGATATCAATTTCATTTTCCCTCCAACACTCCCTGCAATCTAGATCAAAGCTTTTATAGTCCTTCTCCCTCTTTTTTGCAATTCCCCCACATTTATCTTTTGGTTTTTTTCCTTTTGTTTGAGATAGTGTTCTTCTCTCACTAAGCACTACATTATCTGACAAACCTAAGAAATTATCCCTTAGATCCTCCAATTCTTCCTCCTTAGAGCCACTTTCCTCATAATCATCACTAGAAACTTCTTCCAAGTTAAAGGATCCTTCCAAAATTTGGATGGGTGATATTTCATTATCTTTCACCCTAGCATCCTCTATCCCTTTGCCCTTATTCCCAAGCATCATATTATGTACCACAAATTCTTCTGAACAATGCCAAGAGTCTTTTTCTGGCTTCTACAATTTCTCTAAGAGCCTGACACCTCTATTTTATACATTTCCAAAATCCTAGACCACCTGAGGGGTCCCTAAATCTAACCCCACATTACTATCCTTTTGACAGATTTGACTATCCATTTTACTTGCTCCAATTAGGGATCTTTCCCTCAAGGGTGCATGTAGTCTATGCTCAAGAGAGCTTAACGCAACTAAACTCATTTCATTTTACTCTAAGTTTGATCTCACTATAAATTCCCACACCCTCTCTAAACCCATACCTATCCGCTCTCCACTCCCCCTATCCCTTAATAGGTTATCTAGGACTTTCAAAACACTTTCACATTCCCAAACTGCAACTCTTGCTAAATTATCCTTACAAACAACATCCTTCCAAAGAGATAAGGCCTTAGAAATCACCATTGCTCGGTTAAGGAATTTATCTACTTCCCACTCCTTCAACTCTCCCTCCATATCACAACCCCCACGAATCATGATCCTCACTTAAGCAGTCCACACACACTTGGAGATCCTCTTCAATAGATAGAGCATGTCTCCATATGCCTTCAGATGAGTGCAGCTCCATCATTTCTAGTAGAGGGTGACATGCATTCCATATTATACACAAGTAAGGAAACATATGGAAGTCACCTTATCTACCATCTCAATGGCCTTAACAAATGATCCTAACTTATTCCATATAAACTGATAACATTCTCATTCCAATATTCTCGAGGGAGGTTTCTCAAACCTATCCAAGTAGGGAAAGATTGGATATCTTCTTTTGTAGCATCAAGGTTAGGCTCCCAAGGTTTCATATAAAAGCCTATTAAGAAGTAGGGGCCCCCGTTCAGTATACGTTCTTTGTCATGAGCACTATCCACTGTGATTATATAAAAACCATTTTCTAGGGCTCTAGAATCTTTAACTTGACCCCATTACCTATCACACCATTATATTAGTTTTCGAATAGTTGTCCATTCCCCCCTCCCCGATTTAAGAAAAAGAGCATTACTCTTGAGAAAAATTACCCATTCTTGCCAAGATTGAAGCTTAACTTTCATAATATCAATAGTTCATCTTACCTCCTTAGGTTGTTCCATAGTCTTTATCGATTGTTTCTCCACCACCTTTGGTCTCCAAAAAATTTCAGCTGTAGTGTTGAAATTCACTTTTCCCCCTAGGTTTGATGAAGTAAATCTTTGCATTGAGTGGGAGTATTGAGCCTGATTTTTTACCCTCCCATCCCCATTTTGTTCTTCATCTTTCCTCACGGGTTGGACAACCTCCCTACTCTGTTTGACTCCACGCGATTGATTAAAAAAAAAAATCTATTTTTGCATAAAAAAGGCCAACGGTTTCTCTATTGAGATGTATAGGAGAAACCCTGATGTACGAAAAAGGTCCAACCTTCTCCTGCAGAGAAATAGTCCTGAAAAGCCCTGTGCATGTCTTCTAGTTTGTTGTCTAAACCCTAATCTCGTGTGCTCTGCCCTTCCCCTTTTATATCCACATATCTTATTTATAAGTATTAAAATCAAACATATTTCTAGATTTTACAACCTTTTCCAAAGTGAATTCAATTAGGATTAGTAAAATTAAAGATCTTTCCAAAATTTTCAAACTTTGTGAAAATGAATTTGGTCGATTTTTAACTTTATTTTAAAAAGTAGAATGCATAACAAATTTTTAAAAAGTATTGCTTATAGTGAAATACATGAAGTTAAAAAAAAATACTATTGATTATTGTAGAATGCATAAAGTTCAAATTTAAATTGAACATTATGAGACTACTAGTTTTCAAAACTTAGTTTACATTAATCATCATTAAGAAAATTATGAGACTTCATTTTAACTAAAGCTTCTAAAAATTCTATATAACACATATTATACATTAAAAAAAAATGAAAAAACAATAAAACCATTCAATAAAATGAAATATTTAATTGTTAGACTTATTTATTTTATTTAATGACTTGTCAATATTGTTTATATTGTTTTATTTTAGGATATGTGCTATAGTGATAGATATTATTTCATTTTTGAAACTTTTTTATGAGTATCATAGAATAGATAAAAGTTTTTGTTAAATTAATAAAATATTAATGTATTTTAGAAATATCCAAAAGAAAAAGTTTTTGAAAAACAAATTGCTATGATGAAATAATGAAAATGTGAAAAACCAACAAGAGTAGAGATAATAATTCAGTTCCAAACTTTGAGATTACACCCAATCAACTCTTTTAAATTTTTTTGACAATATGATATATAGTTTTAATACTTTTGTATGGTCAATATTCTATTTAAGCGTATCTATTTCATAAAAATAAAAATAATGTAAGAATTCTTTAATTTAATACATTTTCTTTAGAAATAATATTTATTTATTTCAAAGAAAGAAAATAAATTTGAATACAAAATATAGTTTTTAATATAACAATTATTTTATTTTATTTTTATAATTTTTAATTTAATAGTGCATTCTTTTATAGAATAATAATTATTAATTTAAAATTGTTTTGTATCATTGTACATTTAATTTTTATTATCATTCATACAAATTTTCATTTTTTCGTAAGAGTATTCATAAATGCAATTCTTACTAATTTGAATTTTTTTCTGAATTATAATTTATTTAAATTTGTTTGATAAGACAATATTTTACACAATTAAACATTGGTAAAATTTGCCTTCTCTCACATACTTATATAAGTAATTTGAGCAAGGTTGAACTTCTAATATTTTCAATGTCGAATTATGGTGGGCTCTTTAAGAACATTTTAACCTCACCCGTAGACCAAGAGCCCTTTGAACTTATACAAATAATTAAAATTCTATGCTATCATAATAACAAAATAGACCTGTCAATTTTTGGGAGGAACTTTCCTGCGCTATAGACTTGCTTTTTATTATTAAATTATTAAAAAAAACAACATTTATTAAAATTAGAGACATTCAAAAAGTTGCTGAAGAATTAAACTCTAATGATTGATCAATTAAATGGCCTGCACCTGAAAAAAAAAAAAGTATAGGGGATATCAAAAAAGTTGGGATTAACAAAGTGAGCTTCTGGTTTTGTGGGAAGGATTCAATGGAGTTAAATGCACAGAGCTTACGGGTACCTGGTGGATCAATTCCTCAGAGAATCCATCTACTATCACTTCGACGACGGTCCAATTCACAACAGATGCAGATTTCTTTTATTCATCATAGCTGTTATTGCTCAGATCCCTTATCTGTTACCCTATACATAATCTAAACGCTTAATAACCTCCTTACTACAGGCCTGTGACATTTGCAACTTATGTGCCGACATTTTAAAGCAGGTGGAGTTGTGGAAAAAGAGGACGCGTGATGCACTTTGCTTGCGGTTAAGTGTAAATTCAATTTTGATACTCAGTGGCGTAATGCATTTTGCTTGCGGCGAGAGCAAATTCAATTTTAATAATCACTGGCGTAATGCATAAATAATGGAATGGCAGAGAAAAGGGGATAGCTGGATGCATTGGGAAGCAGGGGTAAACTGCCCTAGTAAACATGTTTTGGAAATGTGGAAGCGGAGGTAACGCCCGCGAATTGTTTGACCGAATGTCACCTCCCTGTATGCAGCAGGTATCTCCATGAAACCAATAGTTTATTTAAATCAAAGGCACGCTATCAAGAACATTCGATTTTGAATTCTTGAATCCCTGTGGAAACCACTAGTATATTTCAATGCTGACGTGCACACTATCAAACCGCAGCTTGTGGGAAAAGATTACGACTTTATTGAGCTTATCAAGCAGTTAATACCATTTTTAAAATACAAGCTCATCCTTGTAGACTTGATGGGTCAAAATCATGATGCTCTGGATAAGATCCACAAGATGCTCTGCTGTATCTCACCAGGACGTTTGATGAAATGGAGTTTTGTCAGCGCTGTACATTTTGGACTCGTATGTACAATGAAATTCAAAATGTCACGTTCTTTTCTGTAATATAAAGTAGTCAAAACCATTTAGTGCATCTCTGGCACAATTATAATAAAATAATAAGAGATGAACCCAAATCGAGTGGTTGTGGTGGAGGTTTGAAGCCTATATATGGGATAACAAATTAATCTTGTAAACACGAATGCCTTCTTTCCTGTCTTTTTAAAATCTGCTTTTGGAGATTGGGCAAACATGAAAATGGTCTCAGTTTTGTTTGTAACACTAGTGGGTGTTTGTTTGTGCTTTCAAGCCAATGCAACCTACAATGGACTCGGCCGGAAGCCTCCAATGGGGTATATTTCTCTACTGTCTATTATTGGGAAAAGGAAACACGTGGATACAGAAACTTCTGTTTTCTTTATTTAATAGCTAGGCAAATTTAACTTAAGGTATTATACTACTGACCTGAAGATTTCTGTCTCTTTAAATGGTGGAAAACCCTTGGAATTCTATTAAGTGGATGTAATATACTGCATCTCTGTCAGCAGGCGATGAGCAGGAGTTTGGAGAATGGTGGTGTTTCTGTATATAGATGAAAAGTTTATACCTTTTAGGAAAAATGGAAAAAATAAAAGAATATGCCCAACATATATTAATGCAATTATTGTGATGTTTTTTTTGTATTCAGATGGAATGGTCGTGAATATTTCTTCTGTAGTGGCATTAATGAAAACGCTATTCGTGGAGCAGGTGACTTCAATTTTTTGATTGTCCTGACCTCATTTTTGCATGGTTTTAGACTTCATTGAGTGTCAGTGACAGATTAATGTAGCCCTTTGTTGATAGAACACTTCTAAATTGATCATTTTTTCCTTTGTCTTGTTCTTAAATTTAAGGTTACTAGAAAATAGCAGGCTTTTTGGTGGAAAGCCTGGTTTTTAAGGTTTGCTGAAGTTAGAACAATTTGATGTAGCAAAAACGTTGATCTATATCTTTAACATTGGCCCACTGTAAATGTGCATAATACAGCGGATGCACTGATTTCCACTGGATTGTCCAAGTTAGGATATGAATATGTTAACATAGGTAAGCTAGATAACCCTTTTTCTCTTGATAGAATGGAAACCATTAACTGTAAGTAGTCCTTAATTAATGGTTTTTCAGATTCTAATGTTAAATTGGTTTTCTCAAAAACTACCAGATGATTGCTGGGGTGAAAAACATCGAGATGCTCAGGTATTGCTAAAAACAAATCAATAAATAAGCTCTGCATCAAGTCATTCTTTTGTGCTTTAGATTATAGCTATCTTGAGATAAATGCTTTCTTCTTTTCATTTAGATAAATGCTTTTAACTGGAGCTATCAACCTATATGTGTTTCCTCTTGTGGTTTATGTAAATTTTCTGAACATTAGACTTTATAATTACCTATTGAAAGGGATATTTAGGAGCATCTCATAACCTTCTTATTTATTGGCAGGGTAATCTTATTGCTAAAGCAAAAACATTTCCTTCTGGCATTAAAGTTTTGGCAGACTATGTTCATTCTAAAGGACTCAAACTCGGTATATATGCCGATGCAGGGTGAGCATATTATGCCAGAATCAATTAAAACCCTTTTATTTGTAAACATACCGAAATCCTGATAATTAGTACTGACTTCCATGTTTGGTTTCTTTTTCCAGATCACAAACATGTTCCACGAGAACGGCAGGTTCCATTAAACACGAGGAACAGGATGCTAACACATTTGCTTCATGGGTAACTCGCTGTCAATAAAATTATGCAGTCTACTTACCCAATTGAGCTCCATTTCAGATTTGTTTATCAACTTTATCTTGGATGCATAGATCTGAGCCCTTAAACGAAGAGTGAATGCAATGACGTGGGAATCCAATTATTGTTGGAATACTAAAGAATAACAAATGTTTGATAAATGGGCAGGGAGTAGACTACTTGACATATATGAGCTGTTACATTCCTGAGCTCAGTCCTCTTGCGAGGTACATAACATTCATACCATATTTTATTTTGTCATTGGCCTTTTGAAATGTACATTTACAGTTTGATTTAGCAAAAACTATTGAATTTGTATTGAAATAAATAGGTATAAAAAAATGAGTAAAGCTCTCCTAAAGACGGGGCGTCCTATATTCTTTGCCACCGGTAATTGGTAAGAGATTTCAATCAACAATCTCTGTATTAAACCAAAAATCAAAGACATTCGGTAGTTTATTAACTGAAAATGCTGCTAACTCTTTCTATGCCTATGTCCAGGTACAACTTAACAGAGTATATTAAAGAAGGACCTAAGATTGCTAACAGCTGGTTGAGTGGTGAAATTGGAGTTCGATTTGTAGAGTAATACACTTATCCAAACACAGCAAATTAATTATAGAAGAATGTAATACAGAAAAAAAATATATTGATTTCTTTTTCATTCCTTGCAGCATGTTAGATACCGCTGATCAGAACAATAAGCTTGCCGCTTATGCAGGTCCTAACCGTGGATGGAATTGTACGTTAACTGCTCCATGAGTCGACTGACTTGATATTACTATTTATTTTAATTTGCGTTGTTATATCCATACTGATATCTGCTTTTATTATTCAAACCAGATGCTGATGTATTGCAGATTGGAAAGATGGGCCCTAGTTGGACAACTGATGAGTACAGATCACAATTCAGCATATGGGCCTTGATGAAGGTAATAAATATAGGCCTATGCTTAATGTATAAATAGCTGAAATAGCTTTCTTAGCAAATATAAAAATTGGTAGTTTGATCAAGGAGCGGTACCCAAAACCCACATGCAATGCTGCAAATCTTGGTGTCTCTGAACATACAAACATATTCAAATTTCACATCCGTACAAGAACCAAAACTAGTGAAAGGATACACACTGAAAAAGACCTGTATATAATATATGTTGTGGTTAAGGGCTCATAACCATATCTGTTGCAGGCACCTTTGATAATTACCACTGACTTAAGGAATGCGAGTCAGGAAACACTAGAGATCCTGGGAAACAAAGAGGTTATTGATGTCAATCAAGGTGAGTTGCACATATCAATTCAGTTTTAATATTTTGGTATACAAGTTTGAGAATGCTTTTCAATCTTAACCTCCATCTCCAATCCATTTGGTATATGGAACCAGATTCATTGGGAGTTCAGGGGAAGAAAGTGAGCAAGCAAGGAGACCTTGAGGTATGCGGATATTTTTGTGGGTTAATGGATTAACATAGAGAAGTCTTTTATTCAGCCTCTGAAGTTAAATAGCATATTTTTCCCTTGGATTCAACTCAGATTTTGTGTGTCTAATCTGTGTCAATTTGATCTTCCACAGGTATGGGCAGGGCCTTTGTCCAACAAAAGAGTAGCTGTAGCGTTGTGGAACAGGAGCAACTCTACAGCCTCTATCACTGCCAAATGGAAAGACATTGGCCTTTCGTCGAAAACTGCTGTTAAAGCTAGAGACTTGTGGACTGTAAGACTATTAGCAATTCTCATTTGTTATGTTTTTTTTATCTGAATAAATATTATCTACTTGATCTAGATGGGAGAATACTTTAAACATTCTTTAACTATTTATAATTGGTTTATTAATCTTAATGCAATTCTTTGTCTATATTAGTATTGAGCTTTAAGAGTTTGACCACAACTGTTTTTGTCTATTTTGATATTACAGCATTCATACCTTCCAACAAGTTTGAAAGGAAGTCTCACCTCAAGCGTTGATTCACACGTTGTCAAGATGTATATTTTGACACCAATCTCTGCTTGAACTTGGGACACGAGTTTGAAGTTGAATAAATGCTGTTTTTGCTTCGGTCTTTCATATTAAATAACTCTGTTACTTCTAGATATAGAAGAATGAATCATGAAGTTGTAATAATTTCATTACCGTTATTTACAATCAATCAGAAGCAAGTGGATTTTCATATCTGACCATTCATTTTACGGAGTGAATTGCAATTTTAGATTGAGTATGTTTTCAAATTTTAATTAATTAAAATTCAGAGCTTTAAGTTTTCAATTTTTTAATAATTTAAATTTCTAGTTTTAAGTTGACATGATTATTTTCAATGGATAATATAGTAAAAATATATGTGTTTTGTATATTTCAACACAAAAGATGTTAAATGAATGAATAACTTGATTAAGTATATTAAATATATTAGATATAATAGTCTCGTAAGAAATATTAGGCAAGTGATTTGTGAGAAGAAGTCTATGTTGAAGAAAACATCTTATTCATGAGACTCTAGTGGGACTTTAAATATTATTATCTTAATAGTGTACAACATGATTGTGAATGTGCTACTGTGAAACACCTAAACTTAGGGGAGATGACCCATTTGTTGAGCACCCTCACTTTGAGCTTCTCAAAATCTTGTCTAGGAATTTTAAATCACTCGTGGCATTTTACAACGTCTTATTGGGCAAGTCCCTTGTTGATACAAAGGTTTTAGGACCACACTATCATATATGATGTCACATCAGCATGTTTTTTCCAAAGATATTCAAAAAACCACTTTTAAAAGTGAGAACAATGGTCCTACAAAAGGAAGACCGACACTTGCATAGCTGATGTGGCATCACATTATTGGTTGTTTTATAATTAAGGGATACATCTAGTTCAATTCTAGGTAACCTCATAAATAATACCAACTTTAAATTCAATTGGTTCAATACTGTCAAAAAATTTGGTTATGAAATCAATAAATGTGAGTATTAAATCAACAATTGCTATCAAACTTATTAGAATATGAGTAGATATTGAATATTCCCTATAATTATCCATTTGTACAGTTGGATCTAGGTCTCTTCTACACACAAGCCATGTCCAATTACATTAATCTATGTTTAAACTTTTCTTTTTTAGGAGGTCCCCATCCATGGGACTGGACCTTAAGCCTCCTACTAAATCTAGGGTAAGTGTTAAATCAAGGTAGAAATTACAAAATGAACAAGAAATAGAAAGAGGCAATGAAGAATGACTAGTAATAATTCAAATTTGATTATCTTGTGTGAAGTTATCTAAGGGGGCCTTTTTGTAGGCCGTGCTACACATGTATGTCAAGATGGACATATCATTGATTGGGCACATTTTTTTCCATAATTATTAGAGAATTGAAGATGGACAATTATATTTTAGAGACAATAAATCTTTCAAAATTATTATTCATGGTGTTTTCAATCTTATGTTTGGAATTAGGACTTTTTTGGCCCTCTATAATTATGAGAGAATTGAAGGTGGAAAATTATATTTTAGAGATAATAAATCTTTCAAAATTATTATTCATGGCATTTTCAGTCTTATGTTTGGAATTAGGACTTTTTTGGCTCTCTTTTTTAATATAGAGTCTTCATTTGGTAAGGAACATGTTCGAAAGTAAATGAGCCATGTGGATATTTAGTTAACAATTAGTAAAAAATAATGGGAGATAATATGCAAAGTCATTATATTATCTCACAGAGTTTGCTATAAAGTAATCTTTCATCCAAATATAGGTGTGCTACTATTGAATGTAATAGTTATATGGTATTATTCTCTAAAATTAACAAGCTACATACCATGAAATATTATGATTTGGCTTAAACGCATGCCACATTTGTGAGAATTATTTGTGGTCCTTGAATCTAAGAATGTGTCAAGGGAATAATCTACCATTTCTTATATTTTGAGCTTATGAGATCATTTCCACAAATTTCTTTCCCTTTTTTTATAATTAAAAATTATCATAGGCTTAAAAAAAAAATTATTCAACTCCTAGTGATACATATAATGTTATTGATGTATATGTTAGGAAAATATGTACCAACCTTGCATTTACACGCAGTTACTACTTAGTTGTGCTTCCACAACTCAAACCCCATAGTAGTCACTTGGCCTAATAGGAACCCCATTTTGCTTTTTCTTTTTTTTTCTTGTTGTCCCTAAGTCTGGTATAGTTCATTTCTTAATGACTTAGATTGTGGGCCTCCAAGCTCCCAATAGCTGGGGACCTATTAGGCTAGGTTTGGGCAGTCTATTTTTTTCCTTTTTTTTTGCTTTTAATTTTTAGGTTTGGCACTTAGAGAACCCCTCAAAAAGCTTAGAGAAACCCTTAACAAGTATTAAAATTGCTTTTCCAGGCTTTCAAAGTCTTTGGGATAACCAAGACCTATGACACCCCAAAGTTTGAAACCTCAATTCCTTTCCAAGTTAGTACATCACAAGTTGCAGGAAGACAAGGTTGTCCTTTCCTAACAAATAATTTAATAAATAATATTGAAATATTAAAATCTTAAAGTAAATTAATAAAATACAAGAGACCAAATTGTTAAAAAAATATGTTCCCTTCCTAAAATAGGATTTAATAATAAATAATAAATTAAAATTAAAATTAAACTAAGAGTAACTAATGATATTTGAATCTAAAAAGAATATAAATCAAATATAAAAGAATCAAATTAATATATAAATAAGTTTGATGAATGGTCAAAAGGCACGAAATGAAAAGATGCGATGCTTAAGTATGAGATATAAAAGAGAGAATCGAATTTCATTTGGAAGCAGGAGAAAAAGAAGAAAAAATATACATTAATAGAGAGTAACATATAAAGAAAGATTATTTAGTTGTTGACAAAAGGACGTGTATCTTCCCAATGAAATGTAGCCACTAAATTTGAATGATATTTAGTAAATATTGAAATCATCCCACAAGGAGGAAATAATAGAAGAATATATTTTTGGATACTCTTCATGGGAGAAATACTTGAATGAAATAAGAGATAATTAAATATTATAATGTGTGTGTGTGTATCACATGAAGGTGGTCAATATTACATATTAAGAGATGTGTGTGTGTGTGTGTGTGTGTGTGTGTGTGTGTGTGTGTAATCATAGAGGTTGACACATGGAAGAATGTGAGAAGAGCTCGAATTAGATAGAAACATACTTGACTAATCCTCCTATAGTAATGCCTCCTATTCTTGGTAAATGTCTTATACTATATAGCTCAGCTACAAAAATATCCTTGAAGGCATTACCAGCACAACAAGATGAGACAGGAAAAGAAAGAGTCATCTATTATATTAGCAAAATATCTTTGGCATATGAGATCAACTATAATATACTAGTACATTATAGGTCAAGTTTTGACCTAAATTTTTGACCAACTTGGGTAGAGAGTTTTTCAATACATTTTTTTGGTTTTTATGCCCAAGTTGGTCAAAATTTTGACCAACTCGGGTTCAAATAACAAAATTGAAAAGTTTCATTGTTACTTGTTTATTTCATGTTTTCATCTCCACATGCTATTGGAGCTATTGGCGCTGAGCATCTGGTGCTTATCATTCATCGAAGGCAACCCTTTCTATCACTCAATAATCCAATCCATTGAAATGAGAATGACAAGTTGGGCCTTCCTTCCTCTCCCGATGGTCAAGTTACTAAACCATTTGTAACTAGTCTTCATACAAAGGGAGAGAATTTCAACTCAAGCCCCCAAAGGAACTTCTAGTACTAACTGAGCTATTGGCACTGAGCATCTAGTGTGGACTAGGGACTTATGACTACGGGAGCTAAATACTCATCTCTCATACATGTCGAAGCAAGGTTTAACAAGGATTGTGGGAGTCGTTTCTTGAACTTGTGGGAGGTATGTACATCATGAGATCGATATTCCTCAGTGGTCATGTTTCCATTCCCAACCTATAACATGTCAGGATCTAATTCATTAATTGAAGAAAACATATCAATATAAAAAGAAATTAAATGTTGTAAATTATAGTTTTACATTATCCTAAAACCATTGCATATTTGAACATACCATTCCATCTGCCAGGGCCAGCATAAGCAACCCACTTATCGTCCTTCACATGCTACAACTATGTGTCCCATGAGATGTGCTTTCAATATGAGGGATTTTTTCAAATGGTTCTGCTACAGGAGCATTTAAGATCTTTTCTATTTACCCTGGTAGTCTGATGCAGGAGCATCCTGGCCGTCATGTTATCCTACTGATTTTATTGGTTGCTATCGAGTTACAATAATTTCCAAGTGCTAGTAAATTTTCAATATTTTCCAAGTTAAAGTTTTCCAACGTCATGTTAACATACTAGTTAGCTTATTATCTAATTTATTCTACCAACATCAACTGAGTAATCTTTCAAGTGTTGATTTGGTTGGTTGTAGTGATTGCCGAGTTATAGTATTGGCTAAGTGTTCCTTCATTTTCTGAGTGTTCCTATTGGTGTCAAGTTTTCCTGTATGTGTCAAGTGCCAGTATTTATCTTGGTCCTTCTTTGACCAAGTTGACTGTGTCTAGCTTCAGTTTGGGCCAACCTTGTGCATATTTAATTTTGTGATAGGTATTTAAATATTTAGGGAGAGCTGAGTTATGGGTTGGTTATGCATTTAATTTAAGGGTTTATTTAGTTGGTAATTTGTAACATGCCAACTTGTGGCCGTGCAAGTATTTAAGGGGATCTTGGGTAGAGTCTTAATCATAAGTTTGGGAGCATGGAGTCATAGCATGGAGTAGCTTGGAGATAGAAGTTCACATTTGAGTCTAGAGATCTATTCTTCTTTATAATGGCCGTAATTTGGAAGGTCGCATAGCCAAACATGTTGGATGTAAACTTCTTTATTCAAATATATGAAATATTATCTCCCTGGATCTGAATCTCATTTCTCCTGTTCATTTTTCGTTGTGTGCTTGTTTACTAGTTTTCGAATCACCTCATTTTGGGGTACATTTAGATTTGCACTACATAAGGTGGTATCCAAGCTCAATTGTTCCTGAGTGTGCAAGTAGATCGCTGAAGTGTGAGGTAGTTTGTACTAGGACCTTGGTTAGGTAAATCTTATTGAGAAGATTTTGATTTCAAAAGTCCTAGCTCATTGGTGAACTTGGTTTAGGGTAGTAGATCTATGGATTTGGCCTGCACTTGCAAAGGACTCGTTGTTTGATCATTGTTAATGAAATGATAGTTAGAGGAAGGAGAGATGTTGATCCATAATTATTCGACATGTTGAGGAAACTTGCAACCGTAATAGAAGCTATTGTATTAACGCAAGACTGTGGAAAACATCTTGATGATATTAAGAGAAATGAGTATGATTCTTTTTGGGATGAATTACATGAAAGGATTGATGATCTGGAAGAGTCTGATTCGAGTTTCCATCTGAGGATTAGAAAGAAGGTTTTGAGAATAGATTGAGGGACATTGTTGAAGAAAGAGATTGTGGACAAAAGATTGATAAAAGTATGATCAATATGTTTCAATCATTTTTTTGCCATTGATGTCAAACCTAATATTTGTTGATAAGACAACTTCTTACAATATTTAAGTAATATCACTTATTTGATTGATGAAGAGGATTTGATCAAAAGATGTAACAATAGCACCTAGAGGAAAGGTTGAGTTATGATTATGTAAAAGAGTATAAGAATCAGCTAAGACAATGATAACATGATGTTTTGATGATCTACTTAATGTTACAAATACTGGTCACACTAAACAAGTTTAGAGGAACAAGTTAAACAAAGTTTGCCTACTAAGCTTGACCGAGTGGATAGTAGGTGCCGAGCAAAGTTAGTGCAAGCTAAGCAAAAAATCAGTTGGAGCTGAGTAAAATTTTGTTCTAGTGTATCCTAAGAAAAATAGTGGATGTCGAGTAAAGTTTAGTTGATGTCGAGTACCAATAAACTTTAGTTCGTGCCGAGTGATTTTACAGAGAATACCGAGCAATGTAGTATGTGCTAAGTGTTAGAAGCAAGTTAATGCCGAGTGGTTGCATTATTTTAAAGATCATGAATTTGATGGATCTAAGCCAACAAGTTTTTTTTCTTGATCTATGTGAATTGGGTGGAAGATAAGATTGATGAGTTGGTGGCACAGAATTCAAGGTAAACTATTTTGAGGCAAATTCAAAGAGGATTGAAGGAGAAATTTCTAGAAGAGATATGAATATGGGGTAGATTCATTCTATCCTACCTAATCTATCCTAACCCTAAATTGGACAATGGAGAATAAGTGGCAAGAGATCTTAATTTCCTATTTATAGGAATGACTGGCCAGAAGCAAGGGTTGTCATGTGCGAGAACCCAAGGAAGACAAGGAGTCAAGGGTTTTGCTTCATCAAGTGACCTAAGAGAAGAGTCTGCATTGGCATGTTAAGAAAGAAGGTTTAAGGGTATGAATGCTTGAAGGGTGAACAAGCTATCAGAGCTGAAATGTGTGGAGGCCAAGCAGAATGGAGGATTGGAATAGAGATCTGTAATCTACAAATGGAGTTGTAAGTTGTTATTAGATCAAGCCTTACTATTACTCTCTAATAATTGTATTAGCCTGGGGTAAATCCTTTGGATTAAGGTTGACCTAATAGTTATTTGTAAATCCTTTAACCGGGTGACATTCCAAGTAAATGGTCTAAATTCCTCTAACAAGGCTCACTCTTGACAGGGTGATTGAAATCATTTAATAGGGTCACATTTAATAGTGTGTATTGTAACCTTTAATAGGGCTAGCCTTTCATAGGGCATTACTTCAGAAGAGTGAAAAAGGGTAGCATGTTACTGGTGGTTTTTCCCAAATTAGGTTTCCACCTAAATCATTATGTCAAATGTGTTGTTGAATCTATTATGTTTCATGTTTACATTTCTTCAAATTGATTTGACAGTAACCTACAAGTTTTAAGTGATTGCATAATCTAATGGATGCATGCATGATGATAAATGTTTATGGATTCACTAAGTTGTGAAAAGTTTTATTTATACATCTGGACCTTGGATAACTAATTCACCCCCCCTCCCCCCCAGTTATTCTAAAAGTTGGTGTCAGAGCCATGTTCTTAAGAGGACCACTTTGAAGGTACTAGAAGCACAAAGATCAAGATTTCAAAAAGAGAAGTATCCAAGCTTAATAGAGATAACTTTCCTACATGGAAAATTTTGATGAAGCTACACCTTGGAGGACTTGGAGATCATTACAATCTATCATTACTATTGAGCATGTTGATCCTGCTAGAGCTCCAACTGCTGAGGATATGAAAATGAAGAAAGAACATAACCAAGCAATGCTTGAGATTGCTTCTGCCCTAAGCTATGTTGAATTTGATGATATTGAAGGTCTTAGAAATGCAAAGAAAATGTGGGATTCCTTAACCACCATCTATGGAGGAGACACTAAAGTTTTAAGAGCCAAAGGTGAAAGTCTCAGAGGTAAGTTTGATGATATCAGAATGGAAGAAGTTGAAAATATTGCTCAATATGTCACAAGGATAAAAGAAGTTGTTAATGCAATAAGAGGAGCTAATGGAAAAATAGATGATGATATTGTACTTAGTAAATTTTTAAGAACACTACTACTTATATATGCTATTAGAATCTCTGCAATTCAAGAACTAAGATGTATAACATGGAATAATCTATCACTTGAAGGTCTGGTAGGTAGGCTCACTGTTTTTAAGCTATCTAACTTTGATAATTACAAACCTAAAAATATTGAATCTACTTTCAAAGCTAAGGTGTCATTGAATGAACCTGATAAGAAGAACAAGACAAAGATAAAGTATGTGTCTAATGATAGTGATACAGATGAGGAGGATGTAGAACAACACTGCTAGCAAGAAGATTACATAGAGGTAAAGGCAAGTTCAAAAGTAAATTACCTATCATTTGTTTCACTTGCAATGAGGTTGGTCATATTGCTGCTAGATGTCTAGAGAAGAAGAACTACAGAGGTGGTGACAAGTACAAAAGTAGAAGAGATGAAGACAACAAGGACTACAAAGAAAAAGGCAAAAATTCATGCTACATTATTGAAAAGGAAACAAAAGATGAATCTGATGAACATGATGATGAAGTGGTGTATGTTACAATGAAGGAAAAATTTGATGAAGATGAGGCAACTGTACTTGTGACTAATGTGAACAAAAATGATAGATGGATCATTAATAGTGGGTGTTCAAATCACATGACTAGAGACAAAAGTAAGTTCATTACTTTGAATTGTTATGATGGAAATAGTGTAAGATTTGGTAATGATGCACCATGTTTGATCAAAGGAAAAGGTTCTATCAAACTCACAGATAAGATTTTATGTGACAATGCTTACTATGTTGAAGGACTTAATTATAATCTATTGAGTGTGTCACAACTCAATAATTCACAATGTAATGTTGAGTTTAAAAACAAGATTTCTAAGATATATGACAAAAATGGAAAACTAATTGGAAAGGGTGATCAAACTAGGAGTAATATATTCTATCTTGACATAGATGATGCTACTTGTCTAGTCATAAAATTTGATGATGTGTGGCTATGGCACAAGAGGTTATGTCATGTTAATTTTGATAACCTGGTTAGTATTAGTAACATGAGAAAAGATAGAGGATTTCTTAAGTTGAAGAAGCCTGATAATATAATGTGCAAACAATGTCAGTTAGGCAAAATGACAAAGTCAAGTTTTAAGAGAAAAACTCATACTTCTAAAGGAATACTAGAGATTTTTCATACCGACTTGTGTGGACCAGTTGAAGTGAAAAGCTAAAAACGAGATAAGTACATTATGCTACTTGTTGATGACTATTCTAGAATGATGACATTTATGTTTCTAAAATAGAAATCTGATGCTTTCCAAATGTTTAAGTGGTACTTAGTAAGAGTTGAGAAAGAAATAGGAAAGTACGAAGTGTTTGAGATTTGAAAGAGGAGGAGAATTTATATCTAATGAGTTCAAGATGTTTTGTAATGAAAGAGGAATCAAAAGATATACATCTGCCCCTAGAACCCCTCCACAAAATAGAATAGCTAAAAGAAAGAACAAATCTATAATGGATTGTGCTAGAACACTCATGATGAAGAAAAATGTTTCTTTGAAATACTAGAGAGAAGCTGTAAGTACAGTTGTCTATACCTTGAACCATGTACAAGTCAAGAAAGGTACTCATTCAACACCTTTTGAACTATGATATGGATACTCACCCAATGCAAACTATTTTAAGGTATTTGGAAGCAAATGCTTTATTCTCAAAGACTTTAGGAATGGTAAACTAGATGCAAAAAGTGAGGAAGGTATATTCCTAGGATTTTCCACAAAAAGTAAAGTGTATAAGTATTTAAATACTAACACTAACAAAGTTGTGGAAAGTGAAAATGTTAATTTTGATGAATATACATAAGTATATGAGGTTGAACCTATGAGAGAACCATAAGATTACAAATCATTTATATACTTTTATGAAGGAATGCCTACTGAAGAAGACCTTGCAAATCAAGCTACAAACCAATAGCAAGTTTTAGTGACTATTGAGTCACATACTATGAATGTTAAGTTGCATTCAGGAACTAAGCTACACTCAGATACTGAGTCACAAAATGAAGTTGAAGTGCATTCTGATTCTGAGATTAGTGTATATGAAAGAGATGTTGAGCTATGTGATAGAGATGTAAAGTGACTCTTAAGTTGAAAGACAAAATGAAGAAACTAGAGCTGAACCAATATTGTCCCAATATGTCAAGAGACATCATCCTACTCCACAAATTATTGGATATAAAGATGCTAGACTAATGAAAAGAAACATATTAAAAAATGATTCATGTTTCCTAAGCATGAAAGAACCTAAATCAATGAGAGATGCCTTAGAATATGTGAACTGGAGTAAAGACATGGAAGAAGAGATTAAACAAATTGAGAAAAAAAAAATATGGACTCTAGTTCCTAGACTAGAAGACAAAAATGTGATTGGCACCAAGTGGGTATTCATAAACAAGCTAGCTGAAAATGGTTAAGTCACAAGGAACAAAGAAAGATTAGTTTGCAAAGGATATGCACAAGAAGAAGGAATTGACTATGGAGAGACATT
This sequence comes from Cupressus sempervirens, assembly GCA_028749045.1. Classification (NCBI taxonomy): domain Eukaryota; kingdom Viridiplantae; phylum Streptophyta; class Pinopsida; order Cupressales; family Cupressaceae; genus Cupressus; species Cupressus sempervirens. The sequence goes on from CM053789.1 coordinate 384,032,814, forward strand.
TGCTCCTTTTGCTAGATTGGAAGGAGTAAGAACTTTACTAGCTTATTCTGCATACAAAGGTTTCAAAGTTTATCAAATGGATGTTAAATTTGCATTTATAAATGGCATATTAGAGAAAGAAGTTTACATAGAATAGCCAAAAGGTTTTTTTGATGTTAAAAATAAGAACATGGTATATAGATTACACAAAGCTCTATATGGTTTGAGACAAGCACCAAGAGCATGGTATGAGAGACTTCATAATTATCTTGTGAAGATTGGATTTGAAAGGAATGATGATAATAACAATTTGTACATGAAGACAGAAAATGGAAAAGGTATTTTGTTACCTAAAATTTTTATTGATGATTCATATTTGGAGGTCAAGATTCTTTATCTAAGGCTTTTGCAAATGAAATGAAGCAAGAATTTGAGATGTCTATGTTTGGAGAGATCAAGTTCTTTTTGGATTTGCAAGTATATCAAATGAAATATGGTATATACATCACTCAGTCAAAATGTGTCAAGGAAATACTTAAAACTTTTGGATTGGAGGGTTTCAAACTAGAAAGTACATATTTGGAGGTCAAGATGCTTTACGTAAGGCTTTTGCAAATTAAATGAAGCAAGAATTTGAGATGTCTATGTTTGGAGAGATCAAGTTCTTTGTGGGTTTGCAAGTATATTAGATGAAATATGGTATATACATCACTTAGTCAAAATATGTCAAGGAAATACTAAATTATTTAGGATTGGAGGATTCCAAATTAGTAAGTACGCCTATGGTAACATGACACAAATTTTCTAAGAATGATGATTCAACTAAGGTGAATCAAACATTATATAGGTCTATGATTGGAAAATTACAATATATAGTACATAGTAGACCTGAGATTATATTATCTATAGGGATAGTTGCAAGATTCTGTGATAATCCTAGGGAGAATCATTTGATGCTTGTGAAGAGAATAATGAGATATCTAAAAGGAATAGAGGAGTATGGTTGATACTATAAGAAAAATGAGAAATTTGAATTAAGAGCCTATACTGATGTTGATTGGGCTGAAAATATTGATGACAGAAATAATACTAGTGGAGGAGAATTTTTCTTAGGCAAGAGGTTGGTCACATGGACTAGCAAGAAAGAAAACTATACCTCACAATCTATTGTTAAAGTTTAATATGTTGTTGCTATTGTAAATTGTACAAATATCGTATGGATTAAAAAACTACTCAAAGGTATGAAGAAAGAGATCAGAGAACTAGTGACACTTTATTGTGATAATACAAGTGCTATAAATATATCAAAAGATCCTGCAATGCACACAAAGACTAAGCACATTGCAATCAAGTATCATTACTTGAGAGAATTAGTTCAAGATAAAGAGGTGAAGATGGAATATGTTAACATAAAAGAAAAAATTGCTAATATTTTCACAAAAGCATTACCTAAGGATACTCATGAGTATCTAAGACGTAAACTAGGGGTGATACCCCTATCAAAGGCTATCTAAGTAACAAAAGGAGTGCCTTGCATCAAACAAGCTAATTTTCATATGTTAGAAATTGATATAGAGGATCTTACTTTAGGAGCTACCTAAAGTAATCAAAGAACTAACACTACAAATCAATCACAAGTAACGTGACAAAGGAAGAAATTGAAAAAACTAAAGAAGCTTATATCTGCATGTTAAGATGACAAGTCTTTAACACTATTGTCAAAGAGCGAGATAGTTACTGATCAAGGGAAATAGAAGAAATATGGAGATAGTTATTGATCAAGAGATATACAAGAGATTGGAGATTTAACAAAGAGGGAGAAATCCAAACCTCTACCTAGTAAGAGGGAGATATAAGAAGAAATTCAGAGGGAATTATAAGGATGACATAAAGGAGTTTTGTAACTTTTTCAGAAGATGAAAGTTTCTGATAGAGGGAGAGATTTCAATACAATGAATTATTTTATTTTTTGGTATTTTGTTGGTCTTACCATTTTAACCTAGTCAGTTTGGTTTGTCATCAATGTCAAAGAGGGAGATTGATGAAGAAAGAGATTGTGGAGAACAAATTGATACAAGTATGATTAATATGTTTCAATCATCATTTTGTCATTGATGTCAAACCTACTATTTGCTAGTAAGACAACTGCTTACGAGATTTAAGTACTATCACTTATTTTATTGATGAAGAGGATTTGATCAAAAGAAGTAATAACAACACTTAGAGGAAAGGTTGAGATATGATTGTGTAAAGGAGTATAAGAATCAACTAAGACAATGATAACATGATGTATTGATGATCTACTTAAGGTTACAAAGACTTGTTACACTAAGCAAGTTTAGAAGAACAAGTTAAACAGAGTTTGTCTACCAAGCTTGACTGAGTGGATAGCAGGTGCTGAGAAAAGTTAGTGCAAGCCGAGAAGAGAATCAGTTGGAGTCGAGTTAAAGTCTATTCTAGTGTATGCTGAGAAAAATAGTTGATGCCAAGTAAAGTATAGTTAATGTTGAGCACTACTAAACTTTAGTTCATGCCAAGTGATTTTACAGAGGATTTTGAGCAATGCAGTGTGTGCCAAGCATTAGAAGCAAGCTAATGCCAAGTGGCTACATTATTTTAAAGATCATGAATTAGATGGATTTGAGCTGACACATTTGTTTTCTTGATTTGTTTGAACTGGGTGGAAGGTAATATTGATGAGTTGGTGACACAAAATTCAAGGTAAACCATTTTGAGGTGAATTCAAAGAGGATTAAAGGAGAATTTTCTAGAAGGGATATGGAATATGGGGTAGATTCATTATATCCTACCTAGTCTATCTTTACCCTAAGTTGGATGATGGAGAATAAGTGACAAAAGATCTTAATTTACTATTTATAGGAATGGTTGGTTAGAAGAAATGATTGTCATGTGTGAGAACCTAAGGAAGGCAAGGAGTCAAGGGTTTTGCTTCATCAAGTGACCTAAGAGAAGAGTCTGCATTGGCATGTTAAGAAAGAAGGCTTAAGGGTATGAATGCTTGAAGGGTGAACAAGCTATCAGAGTTGAAATGTGTGGAAGCCAAGCAGAATGGAGGACTCAAACATAGATTTGTAATCTGCAAATGAAGTTGTAAGTTGTTATTAGATCAATCCTTACTATTACTCTCTAAAAATTGTACCAGTCTAGGGTAAATCCTTTGGATTGAGGTTGACCTAACAGTCATTTGTAAATCCTTTAACTAGGTGACATTCCAAATGAATGGTCTTAAGTCCTTTAAGAATTTCCTTGTTAAAGGATTTCGCTCACTCCTAACAAGGTGATTGAAATCCTTTAACAAGGTCACATTTAATAGTGTGTATTGTTACCTTTAACACAGTTGGCCTTTCACAGGGCATCACTTCATAGAAGTGAAAAAGGGTAGCATATTACTAGTGATTTTATCCAAATTGGGTTTCCACATAAATCATTGTGTCAAATGTGTTGTTGAATCTGTTATCTTTCATGTTTACATTTCTGCAAATTGATTTGATAGTAACCTACAAGTTTTAAGTGATTGAATAATCTAATAGATGCATGCATGATGATAAATGTTTATGGGTTCACTAAGCTATGAAAAGTTTTATTTATACATCTAGACCTTGGATAACTAATTCAACCCCCCCCCCCCCGATGAGACCATAATATGGTCTATTTTGTCATTTCATTATTAGTTTAATTTTCAAACTTTCTAAAGACTTTGATGTTCAAGAACATGATGTTTATGATGATTTCAGACAAGTGTGTGCATAATTACTTTTTAGGATCAAAATTAATATGTTGTGAAAGATATCTCATTTAATTAAAAAATAGTGAGAATGATGCTTTTTCTTCCTTAGCTAGGTTGGGTAGTTCTCCTATAACAATGTGACATAGGGTAAACTAATTTAGATAACATGTTTTGAATAATTCTTGATGCATGTTATTGTTTTTGAGGCACTAATATTTTGTAGATATAAAAGAAAATTCAACTCAACCAATGAGGAGTCAAAGTGGTTGCTCGCGTTAATAGACCAGCCTTGAGTAGAGAAAATTTAGGGGTCGTGAGCTCCTAAATTACTATTCTATTTGGCGCTAGAATTAATGCACCTGTTGTAATAATCAATGTCATCATTTGTTTTGGTAGTTGATGAGTCCTAAATCTAGAAATTTTGTTCCTAGTTTGTGTTTTAAATAACTGAAAGTCTATGTTCTAGAGGTGCTAGGTTTTAGTTAGTCATTTTTCAATAGAAAGAAGAAGTTGTTGATTTTTAAGTACTGAATATAATCTTTCTATTCATTAGTATGCATGTTTTATTGTTATGAATAAAAAGATCATTTCAATTTTTCATCTTTGAGTTCTTTTACTTCACTTCTTTGTGGGGGCCCACACAGGGAGTGAACTAATTAGTTAGCATAGGATTTATATTCAGTTCATAGAACCAAAGTAGACTCTAGTGTTCCTAGAGCCACTAATAATAGAATTAGTGGACTGTTCTTGCAGCATGGGTAGTTGAAGTAATTCTCAATTGTATTTTCATGTTTATTAAAATAGATTTAGTTCTCTGCTTTAGCATAAATTTCCTATAGTTTAAGCATTTGAATTTCCATAGAGTAGTTCTTAATTTGAGATAAGTTTGAAGCATATATTTTGCAAACACCATTTCAAGTGTACATCCCTAGTTGATAGATTAAATGAGTCCAATGAGTTCGATAAGAACCACTTGAGATGTCCAATCTTGGGTTAAGAAACCCACTACTATAGGATTTTGATCCCTTTCTTTTGCCAAGCACCCCCCTTAGTTATTCTAAAAGTATTCCAATAGAAGGTTGTTCAGCCAGTTAAAGAGATTATGAAGAGAATGTTGGAAATATTCAAGACTATGCTAAGTTACTACGAGGGTAGGGTGAATCAATAACCTTAAAAAATTTACCAAATTCAGATCTTAATTGCAATAATCCAATTACTATTTAATTCATTAAATCATATCTAACTGCATGCATGAGAAATTGAAAGCATAAAATATTCATAACACTTGAACACAATAATTTGGTGACCCAAAAACCTTCCAAATAGAAAGTAAAACTAGAGTGGGGATGATACCCACAAAACTTCAATATTGCAGCATAAAGTTGGGCTATTAAGCTTACAATGATCACTTCTGATGATATGCCCTATTAGGAGAAATTAGGATTGCTAGGTCCACCTTGTTAGAGGTTTTACAAACACATAATGAAGTATGCACTCGGTAAAAAGATTTGACAAAAGACTATTAAGTCTACCTTGTTAAAGGATTTGGACTAGTTCACCTATTAGGATGGAATAGTAGATCTCTGACTTATGATTGGATTGGTGATAGAGATTTTTTGAAGTGTTGATCACCTTTATGTGATAGATATGACTATGCTACTCCTTTGCTGATATGGCCTTACAATACACTTTTTTTGCTGTTGATTCACATTCGCATGCTTCTATTTCACATTATTTTCACATAGTCATACTACCTTGGATATGATACAATACATTACATATATATATATATCAATCCAATTTACATAATTACAAAGTTGACCAATATACAAGTTAACACTAGTATTACAAAGTCGGCCCATATGTAGATACTCAAGTTCTAAAGACTGACTTGGTGAATTTTTGATACTTGATGTCCACCGTCACTTCTCGGCATCGTCATGCATTCAGTAGAAATAGAAGCTTGGTCCATACTAATCATCTCAATGTAGTCTTGAACTCATTTTTCACTAGTGACTCGATGGATGCTGTGTAACTTGGTAGAAATTGAATTACTCGTTTACCATGACTACACTCAGTAAACACTAACTTCACTTCACATGAACTGCTAGCTCGATAGAAACTACAAAGCTTGGTAATCACTAAAATGCTCAGGTTGAACTACTAGACTTCACACTACCTAATTCTACTTGGTTTGAACGGTTGCACTTCACACTAACTAAATTCACTTGGTAACCACTAAAATGCTCGATAGCCATATAGAATCTGAATAAGCTTTGTCACTAATAAAAAACTTAACTAAATGTCAACAATCTCCCCTTTTGGCATTATTGACAAAAAAATTTATCAGCCAAAACTTATATACATTTGAGATTTTTTTTTTAAAATCTTTGTAAGTATATACAGTATACGATAACTACAAATTCTCTGTTATATACACTTTCTCCCTTTGCATGATTCTCTCCCATAAAATATACATAGTATAACAAGTATCTTACTATACATAGCATAATAAGTGTCTCTCCCCATATATAGCTTACTAAGTGTCTCTCCCCCTTTTTGACAATAATGGCAAAGATTTATTCAAAACTTATTTACATGGAGACACCAATATGATAAAGAAAATTAGAATTTACCTTAAGTATAAGTGCTAATGTCTTATCCCAGTTCTCTTGCAAACTTTGCATGTATGTAGAGTAATTTGCACTTTTGTAGAGAGTTCTATCATGTGATCTACAATGGAGAAGTTGTTGTCATGGATCAATGTTTTTGAATAAACAATATTCTTCTACATTGTATCCATGATGGGAATGATCATATTCTGAATATCTATCAGTGTAGACCAGATCCTTACTTCCTCTCTCAACAACTCTAGCTATATATCTGACTAGAATCTAATCTTCATATGATGTGCAGAGCTTGAACTAGGGTCAAGTTGCAACTGTTGTGCACTAGCCTTCAGATCTTCATCAATCTTTGTTAGTTTGCTCTTTATTTCCTTTGTGAACTCGGTTACATTACACAACTTTCCAAAAAGTGATGTTATATTTGTGCAAGAGGTTTCAAGATTGGTTGAAATTGAGGAAAGCTCCACTTGTTGAATGGCGATTGGCTGAGCAATGTGCTCAAACACTTTATTATCAAATTTCTTTTCTACTTTCTCAATCAATTTATCTTGACCATTGGAGTCCTCATTAAACTTTTGGATTGCCTCTTCTAGTTGAAATAGAATGTGTTGAGAAGTATCAACTTCAACACCTATCACCTCAGTCAAAATGTTCTTGGCATCTTCTATAATTTTATATTCTCTATCTCTCTCCTCTCTCAATTTCTTTTACTTTGCCTTCTTTTGAAGGAGTTGACCAACTATATGCATTTGATCTGTAGTGATATTATCAAAATCCCATTTGGGAATCTCAATCTCCTCATGTAGGTCTATATCCTCCTCTATCTCCTTTCCTCTATTCAAAAATATTGTACTCAGTTGAGCCTTAGGTTCAACTGTCCTTGTACTTAATGCCTTTGAATCTAAAATGGAAATAATTGTAGAGATAGTAGGACTAGTAGTTAAAATTGATATAGTACCAACGGATGGAATACTAAATGGAATGCTTGATGAATCCAAAATTGAAGTACTTACAGAAGTATCCAAAATTGTAGTAGATAAAACTATAGAATCTAAAATTGTATAACTCAAAACTGAAGTACTTACTACAAAAGAACACAAAATTGTAGAACATACTGTACTCATTGCTGATAATGCTGACTTAGGAGCTAAAGAAGAGGGAGGTTCTAGCTCGGTAGATGAAGTGGTAGAAACTTCTATTAGTGATGTGCTGATCTATGAGGGAGTGAAGAGTGATTAGACATTTGATGTATTTGTTGTGGTCACAATCAAACTTGTTGAAGCTATCTCTAAACTTCATGATGCTACAAGTTTAGCTGGGGAGTGAGGAAGTGAGGCAATGACTATGGCTACTATCTTCATAGGATCAATCTCGTCATCATCTTCTTTGTCTTCCTCGGTAGCTTCTTCCTCTTTATCTTCTTCAACTTCTTCATTGTCAAAATGTGTTGGCTTAGTGTATGTTTCTTCTTCCTCATCATCATTGTCATCATCCTTGACTTCTATAGGGAAGTCACTTTGTTTATGCAAGTGATAAACATTCTTCCACATACTTGTGGCATTCTTGACCACATGCTCTATATCCTTTATCAAAATTAAACAAATATTAAATCTAAGAGTCATCTTGTCTTCATTTTTCTTTATGGACTCTTTTTACCTCAACATTTGTGATGCTCGGTAGCAACTGCCTTAGGGCTTGTGCATAGATATATTTAGCTGTTTGCATAGAAAAGTCTCATCTTGGATTTATTTTCTCTAATAATTCATTAGAGATCTGGGAGGCTATCTGATTAGGGGAATACTTCCATTTTCTCATCTTGGTTAGCACCAATTCCTCAACCTATTTCTTCTTAGCTTCTGTCCTAGTTTCATACTTCAATGATTTGAAGTTGGTTGTGTCTACACCTTCTTCCAATTATTTCATTTTTCCTTGGAAGGTGGGAGGAGGTTTTCTAAAGAAAACTTCACTACTTTTCTTCCTGGATCTCCTGGTAATAACTATAGTGGATGGCTTGGTGATGATCACCTTGCCTTTCTTCTTCACTGGTTCTTCTTCCTTTTTTGACTCCTCTTCATCCTCTATTTCTTCAAAATCTTCTCCCTTTCCCTCAGTTAACATAAGAGGTGTGCTTTTTTTGAGTTTTGCTATTCTCCTCTTTCCTTTGTTAACCACCTATGGAAGCTTGATTTCAAGCTCTATTCTTGCCTTGGCCTCATCATATGTTCCAAAGTGTGGTGCCTTTGGATCAACAGGTTCATTTATCAAGGCTTCAATAATGTCTTTTGCTTTATCTATGTTTACCTCATAGGGAAGAGGTTTTACCCATACAACTCTGGGTTTCATTGCCTAAATGTAGAGTTTATCATAGTCTACCATGAAACAAACATCATCTTTTTAATCTTCCACCAATTTCTTGGGAATCCTGAATCTGTTATTCATTTTATCCTTGAAAACATCAAAATAATTATCCATTATATTAACAAAAATTTCTCCCATTTCTGCAATATACTCATTAATCTAATATAGCACTGGCACATCATTTCTCCATACTACTATGCCTTTTGAAGGGAAAAAATTTTGAACATAGAAAAATAAAAAAATCAACAAAGAATCAAATTCACAAGGGTTGATTTTGGAAGTCCTTATACTTTCCATGTTTTTGTTATACTGCTTCAACAAAAAATATGCAAGATCATATGATAGATTATTCTTCACAACTTTGTATGCTAAGTCTATTGCTTCACATGACACATTATTTAGATGACTAGAACTATAGATCTTTTAAGCTATCACATGTATGTCAAATTTTAGTTCTGCATCAGGTACGTTGTTGATCTCCATACCTCTATCATCTCACTCAGCTAGGGTTTTCTTTTCTAACTCCACTCAACCTAGGGTTTTAGTGGTTTTGGCCTTGGAGAGAATGGGAAGGCCAATGATGCAATGAATCATCTTCTTAGTGATTAAAACTAGTTGCTCAAGCCATAATTGACCATTTCAAACTTGACTTAGGATGAATCTAATCCATTTGATTTGGAAACTTTAGGGCAAGTGGGGAATGTGGGTTAAACCCTTGTCTTCCAAATGTTTATGTTTGGGTTTGAGAACACCATTCACACACAATTCTCCTAGGGCATCATCCATCTCTAGGTTTTTGATTTCTTGAATTGCACACTTAAAATGAGTTTGGATATCATTAATGAGTAGTACCTTAGGAGGGATCTTCGATTATGCTCTATTTGGATCGAGGGTTTCAGCAATCGTCGACACAAGTTTGAAATCAAGTGCTTTCCATTCGACTCCTCAGACCAACATTTCTGACCCTTTCCTTGCCTTTTTCTTGTTGCTGCATGATGTTGCCATGGCTACTCGATAGGTCATGAAAAAATTTGAAGGATTTTATTGCAAATTCTGCTTGAGGTCTCTTGATTGTTTTGCAATTTGGTTGATTATAATAACACTTAAAAATTTTAGTAAAAATAAATTTGATTTCCTGCTTTTTGTTAAAACTTTTCCAGTAATGCTCAGTATGAAGGTGGTTGTGAGAACATCATTATGCATGACAGACTATCATCCACTATTCAATTGATTGCTTGGTAAAGGATTCATAATACAGTAATCAAACATGTTCTTGTTACTTTCGACTTTGATTGGTAGAGTTCATGATCTGACCTTGCTCGGTAGAGAAGTCAACTCGGTGATAAATAATACCAATCTTCAGTGATCCTTTTGTACCTTGAATACTTATTTGGATCTTTGCTTCCTTTCAATTTTGGAACTGTTTGGATGTGATCTTGATAACACAGTTCCAATTCTTCCTTAAGAATTTAGTTGGAAATGGTGGAGTCACCCACTTCTTGAGTGACATGACCATCATTGCTTGAACTAGCTTCCTTGATAGATTTAGGAATCCATTGCTACCTCATTTTATTTTTAATGTTATCTTCTTTTTCTTTCTTTTCATTTTTAATTTTTCCCGTGTTCATGCAATTCTTGGATAGATGACCAAGTTCTGTACAAGTGAAATATCTTATGGTGGTATCTCTCTTCCTTGTGTGATGTTTAAAACAATTCATGCCAATATGTCTATATTCTCCCTAGTAATGATGTCTACACCAAGTGTTATAGTCCCAACCAAATATTACTTTCACAATTTTCTTTGCTAGATTGAATGACTTGGTTTTGTAGTTTGATGCCTTGTGACCTTGTTTCTTGCATTTGTGACACTTGCCTTCAAATTTTGGTTTCTCTTTGCATTTATTAGCCTTCTGACCATGCTTCAACATCTACTTGATGTATCACCTATCTTACCATAGTGATTGCAAGTAGGTCTTTGATTCTTTCAAGCAACTTGTTTAGAGGATTCACCTTCTTCTTTATATCCAGTTCCTACTTTTCCTTTTTTTCTATAGAGATTCTACTCATTCAATTGATTCAATTGATTCATGTCTTCTTGGGATTTCATCATTCTTTCATTGATTTTGTTTTTAGTGTTTAGGTCATTTTTAAATTTTTCACTAATTTTCTTTTCAGATCTTAGCTCACTTCTTATTATTTCATTGATTTTTCTTTCCAAATTTAGATCATTTCTTAATCTTTCATTGATCTTTCTTTGGCTTATGATTTCCTCATTTGCATTGGAGATTTGATCCATAAGATTTGCATGCTAAAGGGATTGGTTGTAGATCTCATTGTTCCTTCCATCCATTTCTTCTTTCATCTTGTTCCTTTGTTCCAAGATTTCACAAAGCCTTATTGACTAAATTTCTTATTCTCTTTTGAGATTTTTTACTTCTTTTTGTAGGGAACCATTATTTTCTAAGAGTTCTTTGATTACATCATTTGCTTCATCTGAACTACTTGAAGGGAAAAATTCTTCAATCTTTTCTTCAATGTACTGATGATCATTCATTTGATTTGCAAGTTCCTTCTTTTCAGGGATTGGGAAAGTTTCTCCTTAGCTTTATTGAGTTGTGCAATGGCCATTTCTAGATCCAACTTTTCATTGTCAATTTCCTTATCAATTTTGAATAACTCCATTATCCTTGATCTCTGATCAAGCTGTCAAACTTTATCCTGAGAACTACAAAGCTCTGATACCAATTGTTGAAAATATTCAAGACTATGCTAGGTTATTGAGAAGGGAGGGGTGAATTAGTAACCTTAAAGTTTTTACCAAATTCAGATCTTAATTCCAATAATCCAATTACCATTTAATTTATTAAATCAGATCTAACTACATGCATGGGAAACTAAAAGCATAAAATATTCATAACACTTGAACACAATAATTTGGTGACCCAAAAACCTTCCAAATAGAAAATAAAACTGGGGTGCGGATGATACCCGCAAAACTTCAATATTGTAACATAAAGTTGGCTTGTTAAGACTTACCATGATCACTTCTAATGATCTACCCTATTAGGAGCAATTATGACTGCTAGGTCCACCTTGTTAGAGGTTTTACAAACACACAATGAAGTATGCACTCGATAAAGAGATTTGACAAAAGACTATTAAGTCTACCTTGTTAAAGAATTTGGATTGGTTCACCTATTAGGATGAAATAGTAGATCTCTAACTTACAATTGGATTGCTGATAGAGATTCTTTGAAGTGCTTATCACCTTTATGTGATAGATATGACTCTACTAGTCCTTTGCTGATATGGCCTTATAATACACTTTTTCTATTGTTAATTCACATTCGCATGCTTCTATTTCACTTTATTTTCACATATTCATACTACCTTGGATATGATACAATACATTACATATATATTAATCCAATTTACATAATTACAAAGTTGGCCAATATACAAGTTAACACCAGTATTACAAAGTCAACCCATATGTAGATACTCGAGTTCTAAAGATTGACTTGGTGAAGTTTTGATGCTCGATGTCCACTATCACTACTTGGCATCATCATGCATTTAGTAGAAGTAGAAGCTTGGTCCATACTAATCATCTCAATGTAGTCTTGAACTCAGTCTGCACTGGTGATTTGTTAGATACTATGTAACTTGGTAGAGACTAAATTACTCATTTACCATGATTGCACTCAGTAAACACTAATCATCACATAGCTCAATTAACACTAACTTCACTTCACATGAATTGTTAGCTTGGTAGAAACTGCAAAGCTTGGTAACCACTGAAATGCTCGGGTTGAAATGTTAGACTTCACACTACCTGATTTTTCTCGGTTTGAACTATTGTGCTTCACACTAACTGAATTCCCTTCGTAACCACTGAAATGCTTGGTAGGAACTGTAGAGCTCTGTGGCTACTGAATTACATGGCAAACAATGTAGATTTTTCAATGAGCTCAATAGCCATACAAAATCTGAATAAGCATTGTCAGTAATAAAAAACTTGACTAAATGTCAAGAGAGAGGAAGACAAATTATGGAAGTACATGAAGATTTTTCTAAAATGGATGAAGTCTCTTTTGGTTTCATGAGCAGATGGATAGATTTGACATGGAAATTGTAGAGCATCTTGTTGTGTGCAATGAGATTGTTGAAGAGGAGAGTTTTGCCTGTGTTGGTAAGGAATTGGATGTTGTAATTCAAGATGATGTTAATATAGATATGATTGAGGATTTATATTTTGATTTGGAGCTACATATTTCTTTTGTTATGATTATGAATGTTGCTCATGATAAGAAGAAGGACTAACCTATTGGTGATATAGTTAAGGGTTTCATAGATTTTATTGATGTGGATTTACATGATACTATTGTTGTTGATATGGATCTAAACTTATATGTTGCTACTGAGATGTTGGAGGATATGGATGTTACTACTAATGTGGATTTTGATGATATTGCTAATCTATATGTTGCTAGATAATTGAATATATATACTATTGCCATTATGGATTTATATGCTGCTATTATTATGGATCTGAGTTCATATGTTGTTGCTAATCGAGTTTTTGATTTGGATATTGTTGTTGATCTAGTTTTTATGTATGAGGATAATGTTTTGGATGATTATGATGATAAGTTGCAGATGGAGCATTGTGATTTTCAGTTCAATCTATATGTTGATTGGATGGATGAGATTCTAATTTTTAAATGGATGAAGCATAGATGGTTGATTTTTAGAATTGATATTTTATCAATGATGGATAGGAAACCTTTGGTGAAGATGAAGCTAAGTACTAATTTTTATTTCAGAATCAAAATGTCTGACAAATTTTTCTATTTACCTACGGAGTCTGATGCATGAGTATCTGAGGACTTTTCTATTTACCTCAGTAGTCTAGTATAGGAGCATCCTAGTCATCACATTATCCCATTGATTATGTCAGTTGCTACTGAGTTACAACAATTGCTAAGTGCTAGTAAATTTTTAGTATTTCCTGAGTTAAAGTTTTCCAACATCATGTTAAAATTATAGTTAGCATGTTATCTAATTTATTCTACCAGTATCGATCAAGTAATTTTTCAAGTGTCAATTTGGTCAGTTGTAGTGATTGTCGATTTGCAGTGTTTGTCGAGTTGTAGTGATTGTCGAGTTGCAGTATTGGCCAAGTGTTCCTTCATTTGTTGAGTTTTCTTGTTGGTGTCAAGTGTTCTTGTATGTACCAAGTGCTAGTATTTTTCTTGGTCCTTCTTTGACCAAGTTGACTGTGTTTGGTTCCAATTTGGGTTGACTTTGTGCATATTTAATTTCATGATGGGTATTTAATAGTTGTTGAGGGCCAATTTTTGGCTTGGTTATGCATTTAGTGTAAGGGTTTATTTAGTTGGTAATTTGTAATAGGCCAACTTTTGGCCTAACAAGTATTTAAGGGAATCTTGGGTAGAGTCTTAATCATAAGTTTGGGAGTGTAGAGTCTGAGTGTGGAGTATCTTGGAGATAGAAGTTTGCATTTGAATTTGGAGATCTGTTCTTCTTTGAAATATGTATTCTTCTTTGTAATGGCCATAACCTGGAAGGCCATATAGTTGGGCATGTTGGATGTAAACTTCTTGATTCATTCTTGATTTGAATATATGAAATATTATCTCTCTAGATCTGAATCTCGTTCCTCTTGTTCATTTTCCGTGGTTTGTTTGTTTGTTGGTTTTTGGATCACCTCATTTTGGATACATCCAAATTCACATCACATTAGGTTCATATGCCTACTCTATTTTTAACTTAAAAGAAATCTACATACATATTTACCAGTGTATTACTTTTCTAGTCACATGTTCTAGAAAAAGTACCTCTCTAGAAATACCCATTATTGCTTCCATATTGTCCAATGCAATAGTGATAGCTTGCAGTTGATTTGTAGAAACTCTTCGAAAATCCTTTGAGGATTATCATGCAGAAATGCATAGAGAGATTTAGCTCAAGGTACATGCAAGCATTGAAGGCTTTTGAGACCTCTTTAATAGATATATTAAAGTACCTCTAATTGATGAAGCCAAAAGAATGCATAATTTTGGAATGGATTGAAGAATCCATGGAATTGTTATGTGCAACATGAGGATTTGAGGTCCTTCATTATGAATCTACTCTTTCCATTAATAAAGTGGATTAATAAATGGATTGATGATTATCTAGATGGATATTTTAAATTTCTTGACATTCATAATTTGTAACAAAGTATCTATGCTAGGTACACCCTACAAGACTTAACAGGAGAAACTAAACAATAGGAGAAAAGTGACAAGTCTAAAACAATCTCTAAAGTTGAGAATTGTACTACCATTTTACCCACTATGAAAAAATAATTTCACTCAGGGAAGAAGAAATGCTAAAGCAAAGGCAAGTGTTTCATGAGGTCAATGAATGGAGTGAAGGTTATAATGCTACAACTTGGGGCCCTAAGGTTGCAAATAGTTGGAGAACACATGAGATATACATGATGACTAGCACATGTCTTAAACATACATGACACTTCATTGTTATAGATTTGATTGCAGAGATGAAAAATTATGTCTTTATATATAATTCTTACATACTAAAGTTTCATAATTTTAGAGATCTTCTTGGCCCCTAATTTGCAATATCATTGTACAATTTGCAATGGTGCTCTAAGTGCATGGACCCCTCAATTGGAATGATGTTGGAAATCTACTAGAATAATTTCTCATCCAATTTGAATACCCCTATTGATTATTTATCTAAAATGTGATTGAAAAACATAATTTTCACTTAAGGATAATGAGAGAGAAGTTTGATTACATGGCTCCCTTATCACAATCGTAACTCATACCCTACACTTGGCAAAAATTAAAATAAGTGATAAAGGATCTCCTTTTTGAAAATAATAAAGAGAAACATCCCATACATGCCACATACCACAACCATCATATCGCATTATTTCCCTATCCTTTGGTGGAGTAGTGGCTATCCAACCATGTTAAACATTTTCTTTGTATTGCTTTCTGACAAGTTTTGGGAAAAAAGCTAAGTATGCCCCTTTGGTATGGTTGAATTTTTTTGTGCCTTTATAGCTCTTGTCCCTTTGGGGGTGTATAGGTGCACTAAATCCTTAAAATCAATATTTTAAAACATCCTATAAAATCTAATGCAAGTAGAGAGGTGTTCTTCCAAGCTTTCCCAAACATATCACCACTAGTGTACTCTCACAAGGCTATAGATCAGGTAGATGGCCTTCTTCTCATGCCACACTCACCTCTTCATAGTGTCCCTACTTAGATCTTCACAAATACAAACAATTACCCTCTCACCACATAACACCTCCACTCCCTTACACCCTCCAAAATCTTTCACAAACTCCACACCCCAAATGCTTCCAAGGGCTTAAATAACCATAAAAAAAGTGATTTAAAACATTCTTAAGGTTCCATTCACTTTAGTGGGCTCCAAACATCACTCCTAACAAACTAACCTAATGAGGGCTCTTCCTTGTAGTCTTATGTTAGGGTTTTTTAAAAAGAAATAAAAAACTTTCAAAAAAATTGCCAAAACTAAAGGAGCATTTAGATACCCAATACTGAGCTCTACTAAACTTCAAAATCTTAGGTTTTAAACTATTCATTAAGGCATTCAAATTGTAAGCCCTAATTTAGGCTAATAGGCCTAAAGATACACTCAACCCACAAACTCACAAAACCCTCAAAGAACTTGGACAATTGAACTTTCCTACACATTTTTCTTATCAAGAGTGTCCAAATTTCTAACTTTTGGGCATCTAGCTATTGTGGAGATCATGACTAAACCTTAAAACCCTAGCCATAATGAGGATTTCATTGCTATTTTAAGAAACTACTTCAAATCTCCATTATCTTGGCTACCCAATTCTTTCAATGGATTCTTTAGCATCCTATGAATGACTACAACCCTCCAAACACCATGCAACTTATACACAAGCCTCTGTCATGTTTCTTGAATGCTAATACCTTTTATTCTTCATGCAACAACAAGTGTCTTATAGACTCTTAGCCAAATCCATTATAAAGAGTAGGGGTATGGTGTCAACCTACAAGATGGTAACCTAAAACAACAAAGAAAACCTTTCAATATTCCCTAACTTCATACCATGAGAGCATGCAACCACTGTGGTACTTTACTAGAAAAACATATGCAGTTTACTATCCAACCAGTGGTTAAAGAGAACTAGACCAATAACTAATGAGGTTAGACACACAAGTAGTATTAGTATTGATTCAAGACTCCATTTAACTTGGTAGAAATATTTTGAACTATTACATACATGGGGTGAAATCTTTTCCCATCTATACTCCATGTCCCACGATGTACTAATAGTTGATTACTTCTATCCTTTGTACACTTTTTAAAAATATGATTTATTGATGAATTAACTTGGCTTATGAATTAATGATGACACAAATTCTTCAGTCTTTGTCATTATTTTTAGATCAATTCATTTAACTTAGGTATTTCCTAAAGTCTTTTTAATGCATATGTATTTGGTACTTCACATGACATTTGGCAATTATTTTTGTGTGGGTAGATCTTTTTGGGTAGTAGCTATGGGAAAAATTATATGAACTTGTAGCCAATGCTAAATTGTATAAGCGTTAAAAAATTTCATTGAATAAAGGTGCATTTAAGTTTCACCATAGACATTGCCATCTTTTTTATCCAGATATCCCTTTTTCTCCTCCCTTCCTATTTTTGAGGAGTTGTTCAACTAGCTACATACTCAACCCCCATTTCCTATTGATTTTGGTTTTCCAATTGTGGTAGAATATATTTGGGAATCTATGTTTTCTATGGCTTCCTCTCCATCTTTATCATTTGATGATGTTGATATGGAAGTGGAAGACATTTTAGATTCTTCTAAACAAATAGAAATAGAAAGAACTTGGTCATTCTTTTTTATGGAAGTTTTGATATGGTTGATCATGTGATATTTTTCAAATTTTGATACTTATATTTAATTTTAGATGTTATATATTCATGCTACAATGTAGCCCAAGTTTTAGGGGACTTCTATTTTGAAGACTATTTATATATAATTTTGTTTAAAATATGTTGGATACACCTAATTTTTATGGGTTGCTTTTGTACAGTAAATAAGAAGTCAGATTGGGTTTGCATTATTTTTTCCTGAATGTTCCTACCTTGGTAATTTATATCTTGAAAGGGCTTCATAGTAAATCATGGCTTCTTTGTGATCTCACATGTTTTAATTTTATGGATCTCGCTTATTTTTTGGAGTGTTGTATTCAGCTTAGGGATCTAGTTTGTGTTTACATTGGATGACTTTTGTTAGTGTCATGGTTACAATTTGAAATCAAAATCAAAATCAATGAGGGTGGCTTTTATGTCCATCTTTGGCTTGGCTCTCTAGTGTTCATTTTGTCATTAGAAAATGATTGGGTTAACACTTTTCTTCATATGATCATTGGGCTCTTTTGTAAATCATAATGTAATAAGCATGTGTATTACATTATGTAGGTCAAGTATTAGGCAGTGAATTGGGGATTAATTTTGAATATCTCCCCAATTTGGAGCTTTGATGTAATGACCTAACTATATTGGGTTCTAGATTTCATAATCTTATTTCACAGGACAGCCTAGAAGTATAGTTAGCCAATATATTTCACAAAAAACTAATTTTTATTATTCAAACCCACACCATACTCTTAATCTCTCCTCTCTACATTTTATTCTCTAATTTCTACATGATATTGCATTGCTTGATTAATAAAATGATCTTTCACATCCCAAATATGGTTGACCTTCCATCTTCTAAAAACTATCATGTTGCAAAATGTTGTCAACAACATTTTGACAACATAGCAACATTTTACACTTTTTTTGCATTTTTGTATTTTATGCTACTAGATGCCTACTTGGTACCTTAAATATGTCCAAAGGATTATAGTAAAAATTTTAACATTGCATTTTACTCCATCTATGGCCTTGCATGGTATTTTCCACTTTTAGGGTCTTTGACTTACTTTGACCAACATTGACTGAAACATAACCTTGGTCTACATGACCTTAATTGAACACATACTTACATGAAATTGAAATAACTAATTCACTAGACTAATGTGACTCAAAACATACTAACTATGATCCAAAATTCAAAGGAGGTGTCAGGATGGTCCTACACCATACTCCCTTTGTTGAAAAAATTCAAGTCCTTTGAGTTTGTTGTAGGGACATTGCTTGATATTGATGTTGCCTCCTTGTTGAGTTGTTTGAAACTTTGTCCAACCATTTTCCTTTGTCTTCTTCATCTTCAAATTTTTCCAAATGATCCTAATATCTACTATTCATATTGGAGACTAAACTATGATCTTCTTTTCTTCAATCTTGTCTTGGATTATAAGAATAATCAAAATTGTGTCAATGTCTGGTGGCTCTTTTATCTGAGATACATTGGCTCCACATGAACCAATAATTTTCATCTTTACACAAGGTTTACCTTTCCTTGGTGAAATAAATACCATACTTTGACTATTCAACATACCAATTACCAAAAATGATGGCTTTATCCAATTCAACAACTTTAACCTTACTATTTTCACTTCATTTTTCTGCACTTCAATTGTGTTTATTATCCATGGATAACTCATTGTCCCTTGCATTAAGAGATTCCAATTCCATATTGTCTGTGGTCTTGCATTGACCCATCACCATCCTCTTGTCATCATGAACCTCTTCTGCAACTTCATTCCTTTGATTGCATTCTATCTGATTCCAATATTGTTTTCCAATAATAGAAAAAAATTAACCTCTCCAAGGGTCATGTCCCTATTCTCTACATAGATTGAGGTCTTCTCTACCTCATTCACTAATCCAATCTTCAAATGGCCCTTCCCTTTACTACTGTCATCAACATTTACAATCACAGTACTGACTATTTGCTCCATGTTTCCTTCATGCTGTAGGGAATGTGCTACCTCATCATGTTCTAACTCTTGTTGTATGTCCTCTTCACCATTATTGTCCTCTATTTTAGATATTTTTTCTCCCCTTAGCTCTTTTATTTGGTCTATTTCAATGACCATTCCATTTCCATCTACTTGATCCTCTACCTTGATAGGTTGCTCAACATCTTCATCTTCTTTACTGTCCAATTTATGTTTAGCTTCTTCCTCTACATGCTACCTTATTAATACCTCTGGTTTCCTTCCTATTTCTTCATTCAGCTCACAAAGATCATAAATCTTACTCATCCCATACATTAACAAATTACAATCTAATCTTCAGTTGACTCCATGTAACAGTTTAAATACACTAAGATCTGCTTACTCTTGTATAACTAAGAGATGTGTTCAAGAAATATAGATAAATGCAATATTATGACGGTGAAAAATTAAGCTTGAATAGGATCAATCAATTTTGACTATTTAACAATTTTAGTTTAGGAATTAAGCTTAGTGTGTGAAGTTTAAGCTATTTCAATCATGATAGGTGAAATAAATATAATATTTGATGTTTTAAATTTAAGCAACCAGCCAAGTCTTGATTCTTGCTCCATTTTTTATTAGTATAACATTTAAACCAATTGCCTCCAATTAATATTGACTCCAATATACAATCTACCATATTATTAATAATTTTTTTGGTATGTCTATTACTTTCATTTTGCTACTAATTGCTAAGAATTACTAATCTTTTTCATAGGGTGACATGGATACATCATAATGCACAGGTGGGGATGTACCAACTCACACACCTTCTCCAACGAAGGTAAACCTTAATTATTGTAATTTTGCAAGCTATATAGAAACAAATGTCATATTATTATGTTATTTTCTTTATGGATTTGGATTTATTTCAATGAAATTTTACTAATATTGATGTCACAACTTGATACTTATTGATAGGGACAAGAAAAAATAATAGCAAATCAAATGCAATATGAAACACATGCATCATTTGTAGATGACATTGCCCATAGTGCTGACCCCATATTCATGGCCCATAAACTCATAGAAAAATATAGTGATGAAATTCTTAACATTTTCCTCAAGAGAAACATAACAAGGAGATAGAGGCATTGAAAGAAGAATTGATACTTAGAGAAAATTCTTTGAAGGTAAGCAATAATCAATCTTAATAAATAATAGAAGTTCAAGAGATGTTTATATTTTATAGTATCTTATGGATCATGATCTACAACATTTTGTGACACCTATGAGACCATGTGGTCAATATGGTGAGGGTTGTAGTGCACAACCTTCATGTAAGTAACTCTTTCTCTTTACAAAATTATAACACTTACCTTTGATCTTTATCCATTGTAAATGAAAACAAACAATGTTGCAAATGTCTTTGCTAACAGCGTGGCTTGCTCCTTTGGACATCATTGAAAATCATGACTTCATTTATGCTCCAAAGTCCATAAAACAACTCCCATGAGAAGAAAGAATGCAACATTTGTACACATTGTGAAACAATATGAGCAATAACAAAAGATTGTGGCACTACTAGTGCAACATTGTTTGTTTTCATCAATATTATAACACTTCACTTTTATTTTCAAATTCTTCTAGCTAGTATCCCACTTGATCTTTATCCATTGCAAATGTATTTTCTAACAATGTATTCTTCAGCTCATGATGAAGTGCAGCCACCTCCTTCGATCATTGTTCCAATATTGCCGAGTGCATTGTCAACAACAAGGAGCTTGCAAACATCTTCAACTATGTCAAGTACAACTAGTATAACCTTGCTTTGTTATATTTTGTAATGTGTTGATCATGCATTGTTTTTTTGTTGGGTGGATTTTATACTCATGGACCTATTTTGTGCACTAATAGATAGACCTTGAGTTGATAGAACAATAGAGACTAGTACTACTGAAGCTGAACCATTTCTTGGAGTAGCCTATGTGACTAGTACTAGTTCATTTGTAGGACATTGTTGCTAAACAAGAAAACAATGTTTCTATTAAAATTATGAAATCTTCCAGGTGCTTTAAAATTTTTATTTTTTATAGTGTAATTGTAGTTTACTTATACATAACTCATTTTGGACTGATAATCTCATGAGGTTTTCTTTGATCATCTTTTTGATATGACATTGAATCTATTTGGACCCACCATATGTAAAAGGTGCATAGTTTCGTATCATTGCTACAATTATTTTTATTTTCTTCAATTTATTGTACTATATTAAAGTTATTGATCTAACAATTTTATTTAAAAAAAGGTGGAATGAATAGGGTCCTGAATAAAAAATCAGCTCATTACATCTTTTGATGACCTCTTTGGAAAAAACATTTTTCACACTACCCTACTTCTTAAAAGAGCATCCAAACATATAAAGACTATGAGGGACCAATATAGAAGGGGTCTAAAGGATAATCCAAAGTACGACCATCCTCCTATGATTCCACCGATGGAGTGGAATGAAATAATGGAAGTTACAAAAGAGATAAGGCTATGTGATAAAGAAAATGAATCAAAAAAGGGCAAAAGAAGGTATGTCATGATAGTATTAAGTAGAATATAATCTTGTACTAATTAGTGATCTTTGTAAATATATAATCTAACATGTTTCAAACTTTTCATAGACTACAAGACACATCAAAAGCTACAAAAGCAGGATTATGAAAGGTTGGCTAGCACAAACTTGGCTTTGGTGGCTATATGAATCTCCAGTCTTGACTTGTAAGTAGCAACAATGGAATTTCATATTTTTTATTTTTTTACATAATGTTGCAAACAATTTTGTTTAATCAAATCATACATGCAAAACTGAAAATATTAAGAAAAAAATATAGGGCACAAACTCCAATGTAGATTGTATAGATGATGATAAAAAAAATTGCCTTGAAGGAAGGCTATAAAGTCATGGTTGTACACCTGCGCCAAGAATTTAAAAGCCATACACATGAATCTAGTGCACCAAATGAGACACAAGTAAATTGGTCAAATGAAAAGTAAATCAAGTTGAATAGTTGAGAAATTTCATTATTGGTGTTAGTTTCCAACATAAATTGACTACATAACAATGCACATAAGATTTCACTGCAGCCTTCATATCCTATCACAAAAATTGCACGTGATGAAGGCCATGATGTGCATCATAGTGGTGGAGGTATTAATTTTATATTGGAAATTAATTACACAATTATGAATACAATTTAACATCTTCAATTGCAATTTGATGTGTAACCTTTTTTTGAATATTTTAGAACATGTTAAACATCATGGTGAAGGAGTGGAGCATGTTCCAAGTGTTCAACATGTTGAGGTGGTGGCTGATCAAAATGTTATTGTACATGATGTGACATTGTTAGGTAAGAAATATGCATCTTATGTTCTACTGGTTAATTAAATACTTGTAACAATTTAAAAAAGATTATGCCAATTTAAACCATTTACTTGTTATTGCAATAGAGACCCCTTTAGTGCAATAGCCTCCTACTCCTCAAAACATGAGGAGGGATCATAATTTGACATTACATGTGCCACAAGAGGAGGAGAATGAGGAAGATATTGATGCTCCTATTAGCCTTTACCTTAAGAAAGCTAAGAAAAACAAAAAGAAAAAATGATTTTTTGAAAATGCTCTTTGATAACAGGGTAAACTTTAAGAAACCCCCCTTGAGAAAAAGTTATAAATTATTGGAAAATCTTTCATTATTTTGAAAAACTAAATTATTTTTATCCGCAAATCTCTCAATTTTTTTAATTTTAAATATTATTTACATTGGCGATTATTTTGGAATCATAATTTTTTCAATAGACAATATTGGTGAATCTCAATAATAACAGGAAGTTCACTAATCGACATGGAATATTACAAATCAAAATTGAACATATTTTATCTCATGGAAATTCTGAGGATAATTACATTATATTTTAAATCAATAGTGAAAACTAAATATTGATAATATATCCCTTAAGTAACTAATAATTATGATAATTATTGGTTAATTAAATTTTTAATTCCTTCAACAATATATAATATTTAGGTGAATCAAATCTAATCATGTATTAAATATTGTGGCAAATCTTTGAGTTTAATTTTTTTAATAAAATAAATTATTGAGTGATTCTAAAAATTTTAGAACTAAATTTAATAAAAATGTGGTGATTTAGGTTGCATTAAATCTTAAATTATTAGCCAAATTAGTAGCAAAAAATTTCTAAAATTTGCAAAATTACGAATATTCACCACTAAAAAATACCCTATTTGATAAATGTTGTTGGATAATGAAAGAATGTTGTTTTAAGTAATTATCTATGAATGTTGCATATTAATATTGATTTTTTTGTCATGTTAATAAATATTGTTATGTGTTAATGAAGTCTTGATTAGTATTGCATAGTAATCAATTTTATATCATATTAATGAATGATATGTGATTGTATTGATTGAATGTTATAGTTCATAAATGGATGAATGTTTGAATGAAGTATGTAATTAGATGATAATGGGGATTTAGATTAATGTTAGGGGGAGGGGGTGAGGCCAGATGAGCTTCCACCTTCACATGGTTGGCCTTGTTAAGTAAATAATATTAAAGTATTCTCAAAACCAAGTGAAGCTCAAACTAACATACCTTCATTAATTTATCAGTTGCATTCATTGTAGATCTAGAATGATGGGATGATACTTTATGGTATGGGTGTGAATTTGTAGAGAAATATTAGGTGAAATTATGATCTACATAGGGATCCTGGTGTATAGGTTAGAGTAGTGGACTTTATTTACCAAGTAAGTTTTCCAATTTGGCTTAGAAACCCACACTTTCCCAAAGGTGCACAATGGCTTTATAAGACTCTACCTAGCCAAGACTCTTCACAATGAAAAATAATGATAGATTTTAAGTTTTTCATGTATATAAGGATGGATTAAGGTGGTTTTGAGGTTTCTAGACTTATCTTCCACTCGCAATAGCAAAAACACTAAATAGTCCTAAAGGCCTAAAAAATCAACATTTAGCCCTTTTTGTCTTCAAACACAAAACTTTCCCAAAGGAAGGAAAAAATAAATGGTATATTTTGATACATTTTTTTCCCTAACACAACATACTACAAAATCTCTATAGAATCTTTTGGACCAAGTATGATTGTCCTCAATATGTTTCTCCAAAATGCACCAAAATAGGGTGAATTAACAAAGTAAAACCTAGTTATTTGTACCCCCAAGAATCCAAACTTTTAGAAGTTTTTGAATATGTTTCCAAACCCATAATTCCAAGAGTAATTAGATCCAAACTCCTTGGAACATCAAAATCCCCAATATGATGCCTTTAAGCCCTTGATTTGAGGGTTTCTCCAATCTCCCTTCTCCACACACTTCCAGACCTATTTGGTGGTTTATTCACCATTAGTAAACCAAAATAAGATAACTCAAATCATAAAAATGCCATGCTATGAATCTTGATCTCTCACTACTGCTCCCTAGCCACCAAATTCCTTAAGGAACACACTATTCTAGCTAGTGATCACTCACCTCTTCAAAATCTTTGCAAATATAATCATTAGTAATTATGATACATGGTTATTATCCCTCATTCCATGGGTCCTAGGAATTTTGGTCCATGTAAAGGCTACTAAATACAAAAAAAACTACAAATTGGAGAACAAAATCTAAACTTCTTAATCTATGGTGTTGCCTAAGAGGGCACCGTCATGCCCAAGTGACTTCCAAGCCACTCCAACATGAAAATGGAATCTTCTAATAACTTTTTTCAACTTTCAAAATATTACTCTAATTAATTACATGAAAGCACAAATTCAAAGTATTAAATGGATATCAATCATAGTCATTGATTTTCACCAATCCCTAACACATGAAATCAGACTTGAAAATAAGTCACAAGGCATTCAATAGTAAAATGAATCAATGGAGATTTCTTGCTACTTCTAAAAACAAAAACCATAAGTATTGAACCTTTCCACAGTACAAAAATAATGGATTGCAAAATTAAGACTTGTATTTCATTGAATGATCGTTGTTGTCCATACACTCCAGGCATCAATATCTATTGTACATGACTTCAAAATGGATACATATAACTTCATTTTAATTTACCCAACCATCCTCAACCAGTTCGAGGGATTGGTTGGATGTTTAAACATTAAAATACTAGTTTCCCCCCTAAATGGCTAACTAGTTGTTTGAGTTTGAATATTTAAATTTTAAACTAGAAAAATGTTGGAAAAAACTTATTAAGTTGGATTCAAGAATTCCAAAGGTTTCCAATCACCTAGGAGACTAAATCTCATCATACCTATATTCCTAACTACCCAAAAACACCATTGGACACTAACGGTCCTTATCACATCCGATTTGACCCTAGAAACATATCATTGAAACTTATTTGTTTGAATGCCACTGCATGGCATTACAACATCAAATGTGCCAATATACTATAATTCATTGGATTTACATTGTTTAAGATCCCTTTAACCTCTTTGAACCTCTAATCTTCATTAGGCGACTCCAAAGTCTTCATAGTCTTCTTATGTACCTTAAATGTTTTCATGAATTGGTTGTTGATCTTTGGTGCCCCTACACTAGATCCTCTAATGTTCAATTTGGTTGACCCTCCCCATCAGAATATTGTTATTGTTCCTGTTAATAGTTGGTCTACTATTAGATTTGTTGTGGATAATCCAAGTATGCATGTGATCATTTATAATGATTTTTCTTTCAATTATGGTGAGAGAGACAATTATATAATTGTACTATAATTAGACATGATTATAACTGAATTCAAATGATTTTCTCTAGGTTTTAATTTTTTTTGGTAAAAGTTCTTGGTTAGTTCTGGTGATATTTTCAAACTAATATTTGTCTATTTATTAATCTTATTTTCTTAATATAGGGAAATGTAAATTATGGCTTTGGTAGTGATAATAATAGTCTAATTTTTTTATTAGTTAGGTTAAGATGAACTTGTATTTTATTTTTTGTAGCTGGTGATAGTATATAGATGGTTAGATACAAATCTCCCATTGTGACTGGCTTAAACATCACACTTCATGGGCTAGAAGTGTTAAACAGTCATTTGGGTAAACTATTTTAACTCATGCTTGAGCACTTTTCTAATTGTATAATTAGATGCTATGTATATATCTACAAATTTAACCTTTCACTTACAATGTCATTTCAACTTCGTATTGCTAAAAAAAATTCTCAAACTTTGAGCCCTTGAGGGATAAAATCTCATCTGCTTGAGTGTCCAACTTAAAACTTTTGATACTTGTAATAATAATGGTATATATTCTTGATGCAGAGCCCTCCACTATCATCCTAAGTAGGCCTAACTCAACTCAAGGATTCAACAAGTAACTCTAAATCAACCCAAGGAATTAGTCGGTAAAAGCATAGATCAGTGTCACCATTTGTGATACAAAAACCTGTTTTGGTCAAATCTCATTTCTCTATCAAAACTCAATTTTTTTCAAAAACTAAAAATACCCTTTTATAGATCTTAGATTCAATATCATCATTATATAAATTTTTGAGTGTTTTGATTAGTTGTAATATGTTATAATCTCAAAATGTTATAAGTCGATATTTTAACATTTCAGAAGATGATCTCTCAAAAAATGAAAAAAAATAGTAAATCATATCAAAAAAATAAAAAAATAATATTTATCACTAGAGGAGAGAATCCTCTTGACGAATATGTAATTTTTTTTCAAGAAGGTATAGATTTGATAGGGAAGTTTTGACGGGAGGAAAAAACTATTGGATTCTGACAAGGTCGAACTTGAGTACTTATAACAAAGAAAATATACATAAAAAATAATTATTTCTTTTTTTGTTCACTAGCTATACATGTCATCTATAAAATATTTTCAAATCAGAACAAAAAAAGATGATTTGCACATACTTGTTTGACGGGAACTACATCCTATATTTTTTACAGTTTAAAAAGGGATTTCAAAATAAAATTAAATGAATAAATTCTTAGTCAAAAAAATTATAAAAATTATAGGCATAAAATTCATACAATTCCACATATTTCATCAATTTACATCATCTTCATATTTTAAACACAAATACCTTTTTTTTTGTCATTAATGTTGAACTGTCACATTTTGATATCACGCTTCTTTATAAAGGTGACACAGGTTTGTGCTTTTACCCTAGTCCTATTCAAATATCAAATGTAGTTATTTGACTTTTTAAGTCACTCCCACAACCATTCTACACTAGTTCACCTTCCCACTTCCTTTTTCCAATCTCTTATTTCACAACTCCATTCTAGGTCACCTAGTGTACCTAGTGCCTCCAACACACCAAAACTCAAACCAGACTTCACACCCTAATCCTAACACCTTAGATCATATTAACATGATAAATTTTCCATGTTACAACTCCCCATTCACTCCTATCCACTCATCTTTCACCATTCTTCCACTATAGCCCTTCTAGGCCTACCTAGTAGCCCTTCCAACACTAAAATCAGTATTTTGCTCCCAAATTCTCAAACAACCTAGATATGTTTTTACACTTTCAAATACCCTTTTCAAAGTTATTAAATTTCTAACAATATTAGGTTCTCACTCTTTGACTGGTGAACACTTCTTTGACCTTCTAACTCTTCAATTATGCCTTATTAGTTGTCTCCTAACAAAGAAAGTACTAAAGGGTCTCAATACTAGACCTCCTAACCCAAAGATAGAGTTAATAGATGATTCTAGTCAAATTATTTTTCACTTTCTAGGATGAGCCACCATGTTCTAATACTTCAACTACAAAACCCTCCATTCTAGGTGTACTAACATGGGGTTTTCTCAACCAAGCACCTCTAAGAACTTGTAGATCCCCTCAATTGATCCAACACCTTACCCTAATCATATCATGACCCTACAATATACAATAAGTGGCCCTCCAATGGACAAAACTTCCAGACCATGACTGGTCCTAATTCAAGTGACCCTTCACTGGGTTTTGCCAAGCTTATCCTATTGTAAGAATGAATGCAGATGATATTCCTATGGGGGAGTATTGTAGATATGTTACTATGGTGATACATTACATTCATGGCTGAGTTTTTCATTGATTCCAACATAGCAATGTTACGTGGTATCTAATAGAAGAACAACGGAAAGATCAAGTTGGTACGGACAACTAGTTGAGTATTCTCACTATCCAAGGTTATGAGAGATACTTCTAAGTATCTAATATATGTAGTTAAAATTGGATGAAGAAATCATAAGTCTGGAAGAAGTTATGTAAGTTTTGGTGATGTTTGTTCTAAGATAGAGTTTACAGAGGCATAATCTGGTAAATTTTTTATATCTCTTAGCAAAATTGTTTTTTTGAGAATCAAAGTTGAGGATATGAAGAAGACATGTTGGTGATGATGTGGCTATGTTTTCTCATCATAATATTACATGTACGAAAAGTTATTTAAGTTGCAAGGTGAGAGATTAATGTTATCACTAAGTGTAACGTGTTCTTAATGTGGTCCTATAATGATTAATTGAGAAGGTCTAACAACCGACTTAGGTAATTATTTTATGGACTCTGTGTAAAGGAAGGACATTTTCCTTTATCATATGAGATGGAATTATGACATGGAGAAGTAACTATAAGCAACAGAGAGAGTGAAATGTGAAGTTCAGTAAAGTAGAGCAGAAGTGAAAGAAACTTCATTGTCGAGGTTTTATTATGTGATCCAAGGTTTTTTATTTGGATCTGAGGTTTGTGACCTAGTCTACAAGGTCTGATAGTGTTTGGTTCTATTGAAATAACAAAAGAAAGAAGAACATAACAATAAATTTCATGTTTGAGCAGTGAACTCTTCTTGTAGTTGAAATTGCATGTTTGGACAGTGAGCTCTTCTTGCATACATTATACTACAACTCCTAACAGGGTTGGAATCTCCTAATAGGGATTCAAAGTCTCCTAATAGGGACTCATATATACTAAATGTTGTAATAGACTCCTAATAGGGTCCATCCTCTAACAAGGAATGTTTATATTAGTACATTAGTTGTGGACATCATTCCCACCAGGGTTTTCCCTCTAATCAAGGGTTTCCCTAGTTAACATATATGGTGTAATTTTCTATATGCATCTTATTATGGTTTATGTTTACTTTGGTTGAATGGTTAATTATATTTAAGGAAGATAGATGTTTTATTAGTTGCCCCCCCCCCCCCCCCCCCCAAATTATCATGGTGGACTATTATTTCTAACATATCCCTATTCCTCAACAACTTCCATCCTTCCCTACAATCAACATCACATATAATATATATAATATATCATTGGCATCTCCTACCAAACTATAGTTAGCATAGTGGTGGGAGTGCCTTACAGTTTATGGAGATTTCAAAGCTTTTTTTGCTGACTGTGCCCTTAACCAGTCACTTGTTCTACACTAGTCTAATCCTTTATGTTGTCAATAATAATAAAAAAGTAATATAAACATGAAAAATTACAATATTAAACTAATAAACATTTCTACATCCACCCAAATCAAAGATCACACTCAAACTATTCATTGTTGTTTGGACTATACCCATGGGTAGTGGCTTCCAAATTTGTAGAGAATTAAAATTTTATTGTTCAAAACTAGTTCAAATTCATGCCATTATATATAAATATTGATCTCCATTTTCCTCTCATGTGGATCTCTATAAAATATACCCTAACTTTTCTAATGACCAACTAACTACTTCCTAACTATCTCTGTACTAGTCTAAACTAGCTGTTACCAACTAGAACAAGTAATTTGTTGTCATGTTGACAACAAAAGTTATCAACTCGACAAAACACCATTCCAACCCATCTAAAATAATTTCTAAAAGGTTTAAGGACAACCTTTAAAACCAAACTAACTCATAAACTATTACTACTAACCCCTACTAACTCTAATTAAGCCTTTTTAGGCTCATATGGCCAATATTAGCATTTTATAACGTATTGCATGCTTAGTGATTTTGACACCACTTAGAGGATTTAATAGCCTTATTACATCATTTAAAAATATTATTTATCATTTCCCAATCCCCTAACCTAGGATCAAACCATAATCCCTTCCTAGTGACCCCTAGGTACCTTAGCATTTCCATTAGGCTTACATTTAGGATTGTGATTACCATAAGAGAAATTTATGATCAAAATAGTATTAATGACCATGGACATTCTCCTTACAAGTTTCAATGACCTTAGAAGGCCATTTTTCTTCAATTACAACTAACGATCCATCAGTGATCCTATACTCTTCATCACTCCTATTTGTGACTTGTTAGTTTGTGGTGACTGATCAGGAAAGTACTATACATACTTCATAATTCTTTGGGGTTCGGTTTGGCTGACATGTTGTAACCCTAAAGTGGTAAAAATACTTGTCTAAAAGGGTTCAGGGTTAGGTATCTTTTCATAGTGTGTGATGCAAAAATTACTTCTTGCAATGGTATTGAGCTCTAATGGATTATGAATAGTAATCAAGTTGTAATCACTAGATTGTAATAATATTGGGCTTATTGTTTGGTGGATGTAGCCCAAGGTTTGGCTGAACCATGTTAAATCTTGATGTCTTGTGTTCTCTTCTGTGTGATTTATTATTTCCTGATATTGTTTATTTTTGCATGTAATTGCTATTTGTGTCTGTGGTTAATCCTAACATGATTTTGGTGCTCTAGCACCAATTCTACATGTTCTTAGGATTTAATACTTTGTTATACCCTTATAAACAACTAAGACTTTCAATTATTTCTAGCAAAAAGTTTTATTACAATTCATGATGTTTCTGCTATATCTAATACTTAGTTGATTTAAGAATTATATACTAATGACTGACTGACTTGTAGGAAAAAGTGTTAAATTTTTATAGTCCATTCTTTTTCTTCTAATATTTTAAATACTGCTAGTTACACCCATTTTAATTATTTTAACACTTTCTTTTTATCAACACTTCTCTACTAAAGTATAATACTTGTGCAGTTTCCTAGTTCTACTTTTTATCTTTTATGAATACTAATGTCATTTCTTTCACTTTAATCTTAACTGAAAAATGTAGCCTAGATTTCAACTCATACCCATATTCACCTTCTTCTAGTTGCTTGTATAAATCTAATAGCTATGTAAGTTAGGGGAGCCTGATGGCAACAGTGTGTTGCATGGATTCTTTTGTGGTTTTTTCTCATGCATTCCCTATGAGAGAAAATCATAGTAGAGATTCTGTTGGAAATATAGAAGGAGTAACTAAGAGGTGGGGGGTTGAATTAGTTACCCCTAAAATATATTCCAGATCCCTTAGATCTCAAAAATTTAAACTGAGAAATCTAATTGCTATTGATATTTGGTAAACACATAGAAAATGTTGTAACTCAGTAAATGCAAAGTGTGATTTACTTTTAGCTGATCTTAAACACTCACAATGATTAATTTTCAAGCATAAGAGAAATATCATGAACACATGAGACACCAGGGTTTAACCTGGAAACCTAATATGAGAAAAACTACCAATGTAACTAGTTACTATTTTTCACTCTTCTGAAGTGATCCCTATTAGGATCCAACCAAGTTAAAGGTTACAAAACACATTGTTAGGTGTGACCTTGTTAGAGTATTAAATCACCTTGTAAGGAGTGGCCTTGCAAGAGGTCTTAAAAAAATTCAATGGAACTATTACCTTGTTAGAGGATTTACAACTATTTGTTAATCCAACTCTGTTAAGAGATTTTAGATCACTACTACAATGGTTAGAGAGTAACAATGAAATGACCTGATTGTGATGCAACTGAATTGCTAATTATAGATCTAAGCTATTATGCTTGATCCTTAATCCTTCCTGATTGAATAACACTTTTCTGCTCCACAAGGATACCTACTTATCCTTCAAGTTTGCTCTCACTCTTTCCTTCTCAATTTAATCAAAATACTTGCACACACTAAAAATCTCAACTTGACCTTTCATTTATACCATCTAGATTGTCAAGTCATCTTAAATTCAACTTGCAATAACCAATAATCATCACCATAGTCAATTAGAAACAATACTTAAAATAATTAAGCTTCTTATGTCAAAACAATAAAATCCTTCATTGGCTGACCCTACTCGGTAAACACTAGTTCTAAGACAATTTCCTATGTTAAACAATAGAAGCTTGGTTAACACTATGAAACTGAGTGAACTAGGTGAACATTGACTCTGTCCAACTTTTCTTTGCTAACCATGTGAACTCGATTAACATTGTTTCCTGCCTGAATTCCTTCAACGCTCAAGTGAGTTTGGTAGACACTGTCTTTGCAAAGTAATCTTTAGGAATGCTTGGTAGATAAGGAAAATTGTCTTGCTGACCAAGTGAGCTTGGTAAGAACTAACTGACAACTGATATGATATTTGTGTAACATCAAAGACAACACACAATTAGACAATTGTATCCAACAATCTCCCTCTTTGGCATTGATGGCAACACAACATCTCATAGCAAAATGAAATTTGAGATCAAGACTTTCTCTGATAGAAATTTTCTCCCTCTTAAATTTTCACCAAAAAAAATTCTTCTATTTCATATAGTAATCTCCCTTTGTGAAGGAATTACATAACTTATATGATAGTATACCTCTTCCTCACAAAGATATAAACAAATTTTATAAAGATATGATAGTAATCTTCTCCCTCTTTGACAACACATGCCAAAGACAACACATACCAAATTAGTATCAATGCACCTTGAGTACTGATTCATATGCAATATTTCCTTTGACTATGCTACATCAATTGATTGATCTTCAACTTGGTTCCTATTGATACATCACTAAAACTTTATTTAGTGAGCTTCAGATAGGGGAATGACCCCTAACTTGGCTCTTAGATATAGGAATGCATCCTTAGGTAATGGCTTGGTGAATATGTCTACAATCTATTCTTTTGTGTGAATATTTTCCAATCTAATTTCTTTGTCTTATACCAATTCTCTAACAAAATGATATTTTATAGCAATGTGCTTAGTTTTGGAATGCATTACTGGGTTCTTTGATATGTTAATTGTGCTAGTATTATC
The DNA here is from genome assembly GCA_028749045.1 of Cupressus sempervirens. Classification (NCBI taxonomy): domain Eukaryota; kingdom Viridiplantae; phylum Streptophyta; class Pinopsida; order Cupressales; family Cupressaceae; genus Cupressus; species Cupressus sempervirens. Next base: position 384,066,560 of record CM053789.1, read on the forward strand.
ACAATACATGACAACTAGTTCCTTGATCTCAACCTTCATACCTTCCAACAACTATTTAAACCAAACAATGTTAAAAAAAATCACTAGTACATTTGAGACCATTTTTCGACCATTATTGGTCGAAATTTTGACCCAATTTTTGACCCAACTTTGACCAACTTCGACCAACCCATTGGTCAAAATTTTTCTGGTCAAAATTTTGACCAACCTTCTGTTGGTTAAAATTTTGACCAATACGTTGGTCGAAAAACCTCAATTGCCATGTGCAAGTTCTAGCAGGAATTGGTCAAAATTTCAACCAATAAAGGTAGAAATTTTGACCAATGAAAGAAAAAAATTTGACCAAAAAAGGTAAAAATTTTGACCAAGCAAGGTAGAAATTTCGACCAACGAGGGTTAAAAATTTTCGTGGATTAAGGTATAAATTTTGACCAATGAAGGTCAAAAATTTTAACCACTGAAGGTCAAAAATTTTGACCAATGAAGGTAGAAATTTTGACCAACGAGGGTCAAAAAATTTGACCAAATAAGGTAGAAATTTTGACCAATGAAGGTCAAAATTTTTGACCAACGAAGGTAGAAATTTCTACCAACAGATAGCTGTAAATTTTTTTTTAGGCATTCTATAAAACAGTCACATGTCTTGCGTATGATATGACATTTTGCATGCATCCTACACTCTCTCATCCGGCTGATGATGGATTACGGAGAGTGATTTGAAACCATGATGCTAAAAAACACACACAATCAAATCCAAAACAAACTTGCATTACAAATGGATTGTGGAAATCTGATATTGTTAATTTTGCATGCATGTCTACCAGGACAAATATATGTTTAAGTTGTGATTGTCCTAGTAGACATGCATGCAATTTTACCAATATCAGATTTCCACAATCCATTTGTAGTGCAAGTTCATTTTGGATTTGATTGTGTATTTTTTAGCCTCATGGTTTTAGATCACTCGACATAATCCATCATTAGCCGGATGAGCGAGAGTGCAGGATACATGCAAAATGTCATATCATACGCAAGGCATGTGAACTATTTTATAGAATGCCTGAAAAACATTGACAATAACTAATATGAAAAAAATATAATTAGTTATATGATTGAGACAAATCATGTACCAGTGAGTTGGTCAAAATTTTGACCAGATAAATTTTGACCAATGGGTTGGTCAAATTTGGTCAAAAATTGGGTCAAAAATTTGATCAATGAAGGTCAAAAAATGAACCCAAATGCACTAGTATGCTCACCAAGTTGACTCTTTAAGTTCGGTCATCAAGTCACCCCACCAAAGTGCCTCAACAAGGTCAATCTTTAGGTCCTCTCATTGAGCTTGCTCACCAAGTCAGCTCACCATGTCACATCTCTAAGTGACCTCGCTAAGTCGTCTTGCCAACTTGCCCCACCAAGTTGCCACTTTAAGCCCACTCACCATGTTAGATCACTAGGCCGGCTCCCAGCCAAGTCAGCTCGCCAAGCTAACAATTGAAGTACGCTCACCAAGTTGACTCTCTAAGTTTACTCACCAAGTCCGACCCCTAGGCCAACTCTCCAGGTCAACTCACCAAGTCACCCGCACCCAGTCACCTCAATGAGTTGACTCATTAAGTCAGCTCACAAAGTTGACTCACCCAATGGTTTTACCACCTTGCCCCAGCAAGTGGGCTCACTCAGTGTGCTTACAAAGTTTCCCCATACAGTTGCTTCTCTAAGCTCGCTCACCATGTAAACTCACTTGGTCGACACGCCAAGTTGACACTTTAAGTTTTTTCATCAAGTCACCCCACCAAAGTGCCTCATCAAGGTTAGTCTTTAAGTACACTTGGTAGGTCAGCTCACCAAGTCGCTTTACGAAGTCGCTTCACCAAGTGGCCTTGATAAGTCAGCTCACCAACTTGCACCACCAAGTTGCCACTTTAAGTCGACTCGCCATATCAGCTTGCCAAGCTGACTCCCATAGTCAGCTCACCAAGCTGACAATTCAAGTATGCTCACCAAGTCAACTCTTTAAGTTCGCTCACCAAGTCCGCCCCCTAGGTCAACTCTCTAGGTCAGCCCACCAAGTCACCCCCACCGAATCACCTCAATGAGTTGACTCTTTAAGTCAGCTCACCAAGTCTATTGTTCAAGTACACACGCCAGGTCAGCTCGCCAAGCCCACCAAGTCATGTCACCAATTTGATTGTTTGAGTACACTCACAAAGTTGACTCTTTAAGGTTGGCTCACCAAGCCAGCCTACCAATTCATGTCACCAAGTTGCCTCACCAAGTCGGCTCGCCCACATGTCCCACCAAGTCCCCAAGTCTGCTCGCCAAGCCGACAATTCAAGTGCACTCACCAAGTTGACTCTTTAAGTTTTCTCACCAAGCCCATCCCCTAGGTCAACTCTCTAGGTCAGCTCGCCAAGTCACTCCCACCCATTCACCTCAATGAGTTGACTCTTTTAGTTAGCTCACCAAGTCTACTATTCAAGTACTCGAAGCACGCTCTGCCTCAACAATACTCAAATTTAGGACAGTACTCTTTGGTCGATTTCTATTCTTATTGTGCTTATATTAATGCTTTTAATATAAGGTGTACAACCCCTCCCCACTATAGATTTGAACTTTTGACCTCTTACAAGAGCACAAGTTCTCTACCATCCACAATTGGCAAAGTATCAATTCATTTTTCACTTTCTATATCATTCAAAGAATGTGATATTAACATTATTTCATCATCCTAGGGCAAACAATTTGGATTATTGTCATCCTTCATCTTTGTTCCAGGCCTTTAAATCTATTCATCTCAAGGTTTGATGAATGGAGAAACTAACCTTGCCTAGTTTTTGTGTGTGCGTGTCATCATTTACAATTTGATGAAGCAAATTATGTCATGCCCTTACACATCAACAACAATGATTTTAAGTGATTGTCACTATTTTTGCACCAATAGACTCAACAAGACTTTGCATAAAAGCATGCAAATCAAAAGCCAACTAATGTTGTCAATCTTCAAATGTATAGCTATGGAAATAGCATGCAAATAAGCTCAAAATGCAAAATCATAAAGTTCACCCACATGCAATATTCTGATGTGTGCAGTTCTCTACCACTGAGTGGAACTTTGCTTCTTTGTGTAATGTGGAATACTATTGGTTATTGTCATGACAAGCACTCATTGTATTCTCTAATAGCCACGGTGAATTGTAACTCCTTGCATGTGTGCCGTACAGTGCCCATTGCTTATTTTATTGCACTTGAACTCCAAATTTAACATTAATCTAAATTGCAAAAAGTATACAACATATAGTTACAATGAAAATTGACACCAATTGATTTAAACTTGAAAAGGATGCCATCTGTGCAGTCCAATGTGGTCTTCAGCTGCCAAAGAACTACATATTTAACTTTGATCTACATTACACATTATATAACACCATAAGGTTAAAATGTCAAAAATAATACAATGATTGATTTCAGCATAAAAGGTGCCACACATGCAGTAACATACAGCCATTCAATTTATCACCAACTCCTGATTATGGTTTCGTGAGTTATATGTTACAACAAATTGCATTTTTATGTTGTGAAATCCATTCTTTAATTTTTTGTGACATTAATGTAATTTTGTACTACCAACCTCATGTGTCAGTCACCTTGTTTGACAATTTGATGACATAATTCTTTATGATACAAGTAAAGATCAAGCACATTTTTTGTATTACAAAAAAGTTAAATATGAGAAATGCCAAAATACATAATGTTCAGTAGAATCCAACTCCACTAAATAGATATTGGGTGCACATCATTCACAAATAATCCCAATTTTATAACAGGGAATCGGGAATTGCAATTAAGGCACTTGACATGCACTGATAGGCCATACAATTCACCTTCTATGTAAAATTATTTTGTGAGGCCCATTTAGATATAGCCTAAAATTTGATAAAATCTGGCAAATTTGCATGGCACCTGATGTAGATTCAGGTTTCTCAAAACTGACCTCAAGAAGGCAACTTCTAGAGGTGTATTAAAAAGATTAAATCATTAAGCAATTTTCTTCATATCTACTACAAAATTACATTGGCTTTACAACAAATAAAAGAATGCAGAGATTGAGAGGACAAAATTAGAAAATTCTCTCTGCACTACGTCTCATGCCAAGCCAACTTCCTAAAAATACATTTGATATATTCTCGAATAAAATATTCTGGTCGGCCATAGTTAGGGGTCAGAATGATCTTGGTGCTTGAAACTTGAAATGTGGCAGACGACCTTAGACATAAAGAAAACATTTACAAATCAGGAGAATGTGTTGCTATAAAGGATTTCCCAAAACAAGCACCAAGTTCTCCTATACACTAACGTACATACCAGGCATATCACTGAGAGAAGCAACAAAGATATGATACGATAATTCCAATTTTCTCCTCATGCTCATCATGAAATATCTATAGGGTACAAAGAAACACTGTTGTGAGCAGCTTGAATGCGACTCCATCTACCTAACCGAGGCTCCTGTTTAAGAAATTTCCAATTAGATAATTAGTGCTTGCTCTAACTGTTAATTTTAATGATTGATAAAACAACTTGAATTGTAATCTATGAAGGAATCTGTACAGAATTCAAAATGAAAAGATATGCAGATGAATGTGAAAAATTGTACATTTAGCATTGGTTTGTAGCTATAAATCAACAAGCAAGGAAGCAAAAGTATAGGAGCAAATAGGATTTATTGAAACCAGAGCCCTCCCTTTCCCAAAGACATGTAACACCATATCCAGTACATTTAGTTTGGATATGTATTAACTTGTTAAATGTATTGGATATAGTACCACCAAAAAAATCAAGTCGTGAACTAATTAACAATAGTGCAATGCAGTCTTTTATAACAAGGTAAGCATTTAAGTAGGTACGATGAGCATAGATAAATCATAAAAATCAGTCATAATTATGCTTGTGACCACCGATAATGCCAAAGCTTGAAATGTACAGAGTTCGGATAATTCCATGTAGGGTCTGGTGTAGGCAATTTTAGAGGAATGGAGACAAAAAGCTGCAGAACCAAAAACTCAGGTGAATGCTGCATCGAAATTACGATCTTACAGTTTCTATTTAAACAAAATATTCAATGATAAACAGATATGATATATCTAAAAAATGTACAAAATGATAGACCAAACGCAATACTGGAGTGGAATCCTCCAAGTATTGTAACAACAAAATATACTCAACATTAAGAAAAAAAGGAGAAAAAAATATAAATTTGATAATAGAGTGATGGCCTTAGACTACCTATAAATTCTACTACAAAATTAACATGTGAGATGAGCTGGCTACCCTCTTCCAAAACATGCCCACATACATCTTAGAGTATCAGTAATACATATATAAAGATATATTTAAGACCCATTAATGGAGTTTTGCATCCACTCTAATATCACCCCAACATCATTGCTTAAAGAGCCTTGACAAAGGCAGCATTCACTTAACACTTTGTGACAATCTTCCATCCCAAATCTTTGCACAGCCATGAGTACTACTCCCTTGCACTAATTACAAAAAACAAGTTGCAATGAAAGATGTCCCAATAGAAATGCAGCTAAATTAACATATAAAGGTAGAATCATATAAAGTGATTGGGAAGCATGAAATTATTGGAAGTAACCTAGAACCCTAATAAAAACACTTATATATTGTATGCAGAACTTCATAGAGAATTATGTATCCTCTTTGCCATAAGTCACAACATGAATGAATGCATGTCTCAAGGTTCACCTTTTTAAGCTTATTATTTGAGTCTGTAAGACATGATTAAACTCTCCTTTCGAAACAGTGCAACAACTTAAGGACAATGAATTAGTGAATAGTAACCAGACAGGAAGAATGGCACACATTAAAGCAATTGAAGCATAAGAAGAAGTTTCGTGTAGTAAAATTGAAACACAAAATAGTAATGTGTAACAGAGGAGTATATGTCCATCAATGGAAGGGTGGTTTTTAGGCCTTATTTCTAGATCTAAAATCCTTTGACCTCTTTTCCGTTTCAAATTTCTTGTAGTGTTATTTTTAATATTTTATTGATTTGTGTTAGTATTTCTTTATTTAGTTATTAAATTTTATTTTTATTTCTATTGAATTGACCCACAAATCAGTCAGCAACCTTGGTTAAAAGCCAACAACAATTCTTTCTAGCATATAATCCGATAGAAACTTATCTTCAAAATCAGACATGGTAGTTGAATGCAGAACATTAATTGAACCTCTATGCAGATGCACAAGGAAATTGCAAGCATTTCTATCATTGGTTAAAATGAAGCTTTTGTACAATAATACTTACAAATGTTTAACAGGATAAACTCAACCTTAATGTGTATTGATTTCAGCATCTGTGTAATTAGTAGACATGTATTAAAGAGCTCAGGAAATATTGAACTCAATCGCAGTGTTTTCAGAATTACAAATTTTATGGTAAAATTGTCAGTGTAGCATAAAACTTCCAAAAAAATCTACAAAAAAAATAGTTTGACGGTGAAATGTTTGCAAATTAATGATAGACTACTTAATTTGGTACAAGCAGTTCTATGTCTTTTCTGAGATGCATGAGTTGATTTCTAGCACCACAATGCACAACATGGAAAAAAATTATCATATTTTTTGAGACAATTTGGTATGTGTTGCCATCTCACATCAGAGTTAGGCAGTGAAAATGTCTTAAGGTGGTTTGATCCCAGTGATCTCTGCCCTTTTTTTTTTTGGCATTAGTACTAACCAGTAATTGCTATTGGTGTGCAATGGGTACGCCAAAGAGGAGTGGAAGGTGAAATGGGGAAAATTTTGGTCTATTTTTGACATATGTTTTTGATGTCCATGAGAGAGAGAGAGAGAGAGAGAGAGAGAGAGAGAGAGAGAGAGAGAGAGAGAGATACAAAGGTTGAGGAAGAGGAAGCTAGAGAGGGAGAGAAAGAGATGAGAGGAGAGATGAATGGGCAAAGAGACTAAGATCGAAGCACGCTCTGCCCCAACAACGGTTGTTATTCGAGATGTATATTCCCTGAAATATTGTACTTGCTTCCACAATGCTCGTTTAGCAATACCTACACCAATCAACAGACACCAAAGAACCAGCAAATTCAGAGCCAGATGTTACAAACACATTGCAGAGCTAAGTCTTATATGACAAAGCATTATCTACAAAATTTGTGTTGGGTTCGTTTAATAGAATTTGGAAAGACTTTAGCAAGAATATGACAAGGACCAGACTTTTCCAAGAATGGGACCAGACTTTGGGCTTGCCAATTAAGAATTTGATAACATAGTACTCAATGAAAAATTCTTGCAAAATATATACTTTCAAAAGAAATTTTGACCAGAAAGGCACCTGATAAGCTGAAGGTTCAAGACAAAATTTTGTAGGAAGATCAGAGCGGAAGACACCACTTTCAAGACATTCACCATGGCCTCCAATATATGTTTCACTCTCAAGTAGATGCCCATTGTAAAACTTTTCTGGTTTAGATTGATGCTTGTTGGAACAAATGATGTTTGCCTTGAATGCTTGCAAAAGTTCATACATTAATAAAAATCCAACAATAATATCATCAAAACCCTATATTATAATCACCAAAGCACTAATAATCATGTTTAAGCCTCAAAGCACCTTTCAAAAAACCTGTGAACAAAAAGGATGAAATCACTAAAGAAAATAAACAGATTTTTCTAGAATGATAATCCGGAACTTGAAGAAAGCATTTAAGAATTATAACACTTAATAAGATCTAGCTTGGATTTAACCAATGTTGTACCAAAATAGTAGGGAACAACCAGGAATGTAATTATTTCAATAGCCATTTTATTTACAAAAAATCTTTAAAAGTATACATTATTGAATTTCAATTTTCTAAATGTGTGAATATTCCAAAACCGTGATAGATTTAAGTGACCCTAAATTAGATTGGAAAAATTTATAAAATATTTCAAGCCATTGAAAGATTAGTCACCTGAACCATAAGTAACATTTCACAAAGAGTTCCACTGCCTTTGCGTAAAACTTCATTAGGGGGCATAGGGATTATTGTTGCTAAAGAAAAGATAAAAGGGTGTACATATGTCATGTAAAGGTAATATGTTGCAACTGCATCAAATACTAAATAGGAAGCCATTGTCTGCACAAAATAAGTATCAAAAGAACATGTCATGGCACTCAGAAATGGAGAACAATGAAACTAGTACACTGACAAATAATTTAAACAAGCAATGTAAATAGCAATGCAATATTATCTTTTACTCCTACAGTGAAATACAAAATGAGTGAATCAAGAAATCGGCATCAATATTCAAGTGTATCATTATGAGTGACCTGTGGCTCTTCCATTGCAAAGCAGACCATATCCTCAAGATTTACTTCCAATGGATCATAACCATGAATGACCAAGAATAAGTCAATAGGCTAGAACGTACATAAGATATAATACAAGCAAACTAACAAAACTTGTCCTAGGACGATTAACTGAATTGTTAAGCACTGACATAATACTTTCATATTTCTGATTCGTTGTCTACAACTTAAAACATGGAGCATCACAAATCTTGGTGTTACTTTGATTTCATCTTGAAGCTTTTTTCTATTTGTTTGAAGCTATCCTGGGTCAATCATCTTTCTCTAAAAAATTAATGAATTGAACCAATAACTATGTAGAAACCACATATTTGTTAAAAAATAGTGCTATCATAACAAAAGCATTTTTGGTTCTAATGGGAAATTTTTCATACACACACTTTCTTCTTCATTATGGACTTCATTTGGTTGGTTTTTCTTTATGCAATGACTAGTGCAAGTGGCATCTTACAATGTGGAATAGTCCTACTGATCCCTAATCATGTACCCAACCTCATTGCCCCACTATGGGAAGTCCTTTTGAGAATATTAAACTATACATTCTCCTCCTAGGTGCTCTTAGCACTGCAACCAAAATGCACTATCAAATTGTATAGTTGCACCATATTTTTTAGATTGTACCCTACTGTAAGACCTATTGATGAGCCCTGGAGATACAAGGGGCCTAGAAGGCATGATATATGTGCTCAAAGGTCATATGGACCTAAACTGATGTAATGAAGCCTTTAAAGACATTAATATATAATAAGCTCAACATTGGTGTCAAAGGAACCAATTGTCAAGAATAATGTAAAAATGGTCACTATGAACAAATGATACAAATATGGGTGTTTAGGGTCTAGGAGTATTGGGATAATTGTTTTAAATCATAAAAATCATGATTAAGTCATTTTGATGCCTTTTCTATAGGTGGAAAGAGTAAAGCAAATTGAATACAAGCATATGGGTTCAGAAGTTTCCAATTTTAAAATCTTGCATCAAGAATGCAATATAGACACTAGTCACATGGTGCAGAGGATGAAGGATCTACCCACAAACTTGCAAACTCAAACACAATATGGACCCAAACCCCTATGTTTCAATGGTGTTCCCAAAAGCACACAATGCCACCAAAGACTCCAAACTTGGATTTACCTTCACCAAGTGTTTCCTCCACCTCTACACACCTTAAGAAACTTCAACCAACATGTTTCTAAGGTTTCCAAACCCACAAATCTTTGGTAGATACAAAAAAGAACAGTTTTCCCCTTTACTAGGCTATTCTCTTCTTTGGATCAGCAGACCCTGTTTTCTTGATTTTTCTCTGAAACTTTCCAAAACACCAAGAAAATAAATAGGCTTTTCAGATACCCTTTTTGGGATTTCTATAACATACTCAAAAATTAATATGGACTCCTTTGGAAAAATATGCCAAAAATCATGACTGTCACTATTTTTCAAGGGTAAAACATGAGGTTTTACAAAGAAACTATGCAATATACTTATCCCAACTCCACCAAATTCATAGATTCATCATATTTTGTGCCTAATTAGACAAATCCATCATCAATTTCATCCTACGAGGACTTTTGATATGAAACCCCCAAATTCAAGCCTTAAAACCCTCAAAATCAAGGGTATCACCAATCTAGGTCAAGCACACACTTCTAGGATCTAAAACTTAGGATTCACCATCTACTCATCATTTCTTCAAAGAATATCAAATAAAAATTATACCTTGTTAAGCCAGATGTACGGCTGCATAACACCTAGCACTCATTTGGGTACCCAAATTAGTCCTTCCAGCACTCAACTTTGCATTTCTTTCACAATAACCTGCAAATCTTCACTTTTCTTGCATATTAGAGGTTAGTTGGGCATGTTAGTACTATGGGTTCCATCCCAAGAAGCAGTTAAGAGTACACATTGGATGGAACCCTCATTTCTTCATGTTAAACTAGGCATAACTGTGACTTTCAGCGTGACAGCAGCAATAAAGATTTAAACCTGTTAATAAATGTATTAAATCTGATTAAAAGTCTCTTAATAACACTTTCCCAACATGAATGAAATATTACATCACCAAAATATGCTTCAAATGTGCAAGAAAACTCAGAAATTTTATTCAATTCTTGGTTGTCCATACAATTTCTATACTATTCCGTACATACCAATATAGATACTAGTCATATTAAAAGTAATTTACTTTGAGATTGAAGATTTTTTGTGATCAAATGCGTATGGGGGGATCAGTTATGAAGTGTTTATGCAATTATTTTGTTCTGGTGATATGGTTAGAGGTCCTGTTGAACAGGCCCTAGATTAGTGACCCCAAAACCAAGAGTTTGGTGGCAAATGTGTTGTGTAAAGGGTAGAACTTTAAAATCTTGAAAATCTATTTTTTCTCAACCCCTAGAAGGACTATTTCACCCTTTGGAATCATAGGGTTCAGTGGAGTTGTGGGTTACTGTGTAAAATTGGAGAATTAGGCCTAGTGTGGATAGGCTAGGGGTATCAAATCTTGGGTATGGTCCAAAAGAGTTGATATTGAAACTTAGGGAGGATGTATAGATCCCAAAAGGGTATCTTAATCAGGTTTTAGTTTCCATAGTTTTTTGGGAACTATTGGAGATAAATCCAAATTAGTGACTGGTGAGGGCTACTAGCTTTAAGGCTAGATATGAATGTTGGGTAAGAGATTAGTTGTTCAAAATGAATGGATGGATGGAACATGGTGGAAAGGCCATGAGGAGATGATTCACAAAGGAAGAATGAAGGTTGAAGCCTTGGAAAAAGTTATGGTGTTTGGGAAACTCTAAGTGCACTTGGGGTAGCCTGGAAGGTAAGTCCTTGAGGGGACATAGGAGTAAAGAGTTGTTGCTAAATGAATGGATTTGCTATCTCATATGAAGAAGATGGATACCACACACCACCTCTGCATCATAGACTAAGAGTGCATTGTGCTTGTTATGGCGCTTTGGAATGTAGTTTCTTCATGTGATGCATTGGTCTTGGGGATCAATCTCGATTGGGTGTCAATGTTGGGATTTCTCAACAAGAAGTAATGGAACTGGTTGGGATTCACTGGAGTGACCTTGGAATATATAAGGATGAAAGTTTCAGATGTTTAGGTTTTATTCACCATTTGACTAGTCACTTTGTGTCCCTATTTCATCTAGAGATTGATTGGGACAAGATTCTCAATAAGGATTGGAGCATTGATCAAATTGGTACACTTGAGATCGTTGCTTGGAAATCCTTGGTGAAGGAAGGATCATTCCTTTAATTTTTAACTTATTGGTTGGTTGCTGACCAGCCACACCACTCTATATTTTGCCATAATAGTAGAGAGTTGGCAAGTTCTTCTTGGCCAAGGCAGGGAGAGTTCATAGTCTCAGATTCGTGCAGGCTTCTTCCAGCCACTTCTGAGGCAATCTGGACTCAGGCATTACTCAAAATTCATGCTAAGACTATAGGCCACTCCTATTCTTTGAATAGAGTGTTGAAATTGGTGATATCAAAATGTATTTCACAAATTCATGTTATGGGCAGCAATAGTCATGGATCATTTTAGACCTACCACATGCGAAGTGTCCATTTTATGTTAGTTTGAGTTTCACTTGGTTTCAAGAATACTATAATATTCTCTACTTAACAAGGCCAACCACATGAATGTGGAAGCTCATCTAGCCTCACCCCCCTCCCCCTAACATCAATCTAAAGTACCCATTATCATCTAATTACATACTTCATTGATTCATTCATCCATTTATGAACCATAACATTCAATCAATACAATCACATAACATTCATTAATATGATATAAAATTCATTAATACATAATACTAATCAAGACTTCATTAAGACATAACAATATTTATTAACATAAGATAAAAATCAGTATTAATACGCATCATTCATACATAATTACTTAAAACAAAGTTCTTTCATTATCCAACAAGGTTTATCAAAGAAGATTTTTAAAACACCATTTCTTCTTTTTGTTTTTATGAGCTCTTTTAAGAAAAGTGCTCATAGGAGCATCCATATCTACATCATTCTCCTCCTCTTCTAGCACGTGTAATGTCAAATTATGATGGCTCCTTCTCTTTGCAGAAGCAGGAGGCTGCTGCACTAAAGGGGGCTCTATTGCAAGAACAAATGAATGGGATAAATTGGCATACTCTTTTTCTTTTTTTAACTATTGCCAGTCTATAACTAAGTACTACTACAACATAACATGCATTTTTCTTACCTAACAATGCCACATCATGTACATTAACATTTTGATCCGCCGCCACATCAACATGTTGAACACTTGGAACATGTTCCACTCCTTCGACATGATGTTCAACATGCTCTGAAATATTCAAAAAAATATTATCATGAGTGATGGATTCATTTTGAGCACTGCACATGAAATATGAGTCAATAAATTTGACTCAAATACTACACAGTTAAATCATGATAGCAATATCACAATATTTACTCTATGAGATTTGTTAGAACAAATGATTTATCAAAGTACAGAGTTGGAAATCATAATCAACTACCGATCAAAAGCTTAAAGATCCTTATTTTAAAATGATGAATATGTTTCAGCAACCAGAGATAATCTTTAAAGTAGTGTTAGAGAAATAAGAACAAAACTATGTGAATGTTCCAAATCATTTGATAAATTGCCTTGCCAATCTATAAACCTGGTTGTCATTGCTCAAGAATACCCTAAATACATAATACAAGAAATGCAAACTACTATGATTTAATAAACAACAAATAGCGAAGAATATATGAGCATAGAATATATGTTTGGATAAGACCATGCTTGGACAATAAATGGAAGGAGAACATTTCATATTTCTGATTGCATAATTAATTTCCAATAGAAAATTAATACCTCCACCACTATAATGCACATTATGGCCTTCATCACGAGCAGGTTCTATGGTAGGATATGAAGGCTGCAATAAAATGTTATGCACATTGTTATGTAGTCAATTTACGTTCAAAACTAATACCAAAAAAGAAAAGGATCAACTATTCAATTTCATTTACTTTTCATCTAACCAATTTACCTGTGAGATATCATTTGGTGAACTAGATTCTTGGGCAAGGCTTATAGATTCTTTGCGTAGGCGTGCAGCCACGACTTTATAGCCTTCCTTCAAGGCAAGTTTTCTATCTTCATATGTGACCTCCACATTGAATTCTGTGCCCTATATTTTTTGCTTAATATCATCAGTTTTGTATGTATGGTTTCACTAAACAAAATTGTTTGCAACATTATATTAAAAAAAATTATTTCATATCATTGCTCCTACTTACAACTCGAGACTGGAGATTCATATAGCCACCAGAGCCAAGTTTGTGTTGGCCAAACTTTTCTAGTCTTGCTTTTGTAGCCACGGATGTGTCCTGCAATCTATGAACAATTTCAAACATCTTAGATTATATATTTACAAATATGAATAATTAGTGCATGATTACAATGTACTTAATACTATCATGAGCCAAGTTTGTGTTGGCCAAACTTTTCTAGTCTCGCTTTTGTAGCCACGGATGTGTCCTGCAATCTATGAACAATTTCAAACATCTTAGATTATATATTTACAAATATGAATAATTAGTGCATGATTACAATGTACTTAATACTATCATGACATACCTCTTTTTTCCCTGTGCTACTTCATTACCTCTATCTTCACATAGCCTTTTCTCCTTTGCATCTTCTACTATTTCATTTCACTCCATTGGTGGAATCATAGCTGGACGATCGTACTTTGGGTTATCCTTAAGAGCCCTTCTATATTGATCCCTCACAGTCTTTAAATGCTTTGCTGCTCTTTTGAGAAGTAGGCCATTGTCAAACATGTCTTTTCCAAATTTCTCGTCAAAAGATGCAATGAGCTGATTTTTTAATTCCACGGTTTGTAAATTCCACCTTTTTAAAAACAAATAGATTGTTAGATCAATAGCTTTAATATATTATAGTAAATGAAAGAAAAGAAAAATTATGTAGAAATGATATGAAACTACGTACCTTTTACGTATGGTGGGTCCGAATAGTCTCAATGTCATATGAAAAAGATGATCAAAGAAAACATTATTACCTACAAAAACATAAAGGATTTATCAGTCCAAAACGAGTAATATAAAAATAAATTAAATTTACATTTTAAATAAAAACAATTTTAAAGCACCTGGAAGCTTTCGTTCTTTTAACGGAAACATAGTTTTCTTATTCAGCAATAATGTCCCTTCATATGAACCAGTACTAATCACACGAACTGCTCCAGGAAATGGATCAACTTCAGCAGTACTGTTCTCTGCTAGTCTGTCAACTGAAACATCGTGACAATTAAAGTAGACACCAAATGAATTAAAGCATACTTATGGATATAATCAAATTGAAGAAATTGACTAGAAAAAAATTTTTTCATTAGGTAGTCAGATTTGCAAAAATGCATAAAGTTGCATATAAAATCTGTTGACAACTATTAAAAATGTTGCTCGGTATTGTTTAAAAGTTGTTATTGTTTGTTTTAAGTTGGGGAATGGCTACTTGGTTGTTCCAACGGTCCTATAGGCCTCTATATATATCATGTGTGATCTCAGAAGGCGAGGGAGATCAGGTTGTAGTTGATGCTTGGACAAAACCAATAAAAAACCTCTGATTTACTAGTAATTTTGCTGTTATAGTGGGTTGTACAGTTCCGTACGATACTGTTATGATTGCCAAGTGTGTGGCTTAGTTTCAGGGGTGTGTTCATAAGTTTTTTGGCTTTGATTTGACATTAATTCAAAAAGTAGCACAAAATCTTGCCTATGTAGTACAATATATGTATGTATGTATGTATGCATGGTGTGTGTATGCAGGCTTCTGTAGACATCATTTAAGCATTGATATGCTACTTTGTTGTTCATCAACTTGTACAAATACATTACAAAATCTAGCAAAACAAGGTTTTACCAGTTCTAGTGGGTATAGATGAGGATGTTTGCATGGCCCTTGTTGCCGACAATGCAGTAGGCAATAGTGGACCGAAAACCGAAGGAGGAGTCCGCACGTCATCATGAGCTGAGGAATACAATATTGTTAGCAAAGACATTTGCAATGGATAAAGATCAAATGGGATACTAGCTAGAAATGTCCACAAAAAAAAAGTAACTGTTATAATGTTGATGAAAATAAACAAAGTACTACTGACACGAAGGTTGTGCACAACGACCATCACCATGTTCACCATGTGACATCATAAATGGCACAAATGTCTATACAAGTACACATAAAATTAGAGATCAAGATCCATAAGATAGTATAAAATATTCATATCTATTGAACTTCTATTATTGCTTTAGTCGAATTACTGCTTACCTGCAAAGATTGGATTCTACGGCCCAATTATGTTCTCAGTGCCTCTTTCTCCTCACTTTTTTCACCCTCGATGATAATGTTAACAAGTTCATCAGTGTATCTTTGCTTGATTTGCTGGGTGATGAACACAGGGTCAGTACTAAGCGCGATGTTATGTAGATATGAAGCCTATATTTCAGATCGCATTTGATCAACGGTCATTCTAGCTTTTTCCTATCATTTGTGACATTAAATATCAGTAAAATTTCATCAAAACAACTCCAAAGCCACAAAGAAAAGAACATAATAATACGACATCTGTTTCTATATTAACATTAAAATTTACAATATTTAATGTTTACCTCTACTGAAGGTGTCTGAGATGGTGCATCCATATCGCCCTATGAAAAAAATTAGTAAGTCTTAGAAATCAGCAGCGAAATTAAAGTAATAGACTTACCAAAAAAAAATATTAATAATAAAGTAGATTGTATATGTAAATCATTTGTCTTAAGTTAAAAATTTAGTGTAACTAATGTGTATATCTAAAAAAAAATTGACATGTTCTACTTAATGTTTATATGTGCACATATGGTTTAGAAAGAAAAGTTTGGTCGTACAAGACCCCATCATAGTTGACATCGATCCTAGCTGGACATTTCATTGATCATCATGATCTTCATCCATGTCATCATCATCATCATCACCATCATCATACTTGTCACTTTGATCATTGTCGTCACCACCACCATCTTCTTCGCCATCATCACCATCTTCATCGCCATCATCATCATCTTCATCACCATCATCATCATGACCATCATCGCCATGATCATGATCATCATCAACATCATCATCATCATTATCACCATTATCGTCAGCATGACCAAAATCATCACCATCTTCTTCATCTTCACCACTGGGTAACTTTTGTTCCTGATAATCATTTACTTCCTCTTCCGCTTCTTCAATTTCTTCTTCTTCAATCACATTATACTTTATCGGCCTTCCTCTTGGGTCATGTCTAAAAACAAATGACCAACCTAGTTTTTGTGGAACACCAAAATAAAACACTTGCTCGCACTGGCTTGGAAGAACGTAGGGCTCATCTCCGACTGGCTCAAATGACCTTGTATTAATCATAGTAAATCCACTATCATGTTCAATAACAGTCCTATCAGGATCATTTCGATTCAGTCTTAACCTAAACCATTTGATGACAAATAGAACTATTTTGAATGAATTAAAGTTGCACTCAAGTATATCATCCAAAATGCCATATTATCAATTTTCAGATCGTTGAGGATGTATGTCAGTTCTAGATGAAATATTGGTGACCGCGAAGATAGCACTTATCTCGAAATCACATGTTTTCTTCATTTCATTTGACTTTTTGTGCGGAATTTACAGCCATGGTAGTACATAGCTTTGTGGTGTTTGACCTGCAATTATTCAAACATGTCAAGATTATTTGCATTGATTTGTGAGTTGATATTAAACTTATGTGTGATGATTAGTAATCTTATGCGTACCTTTGTATCTCTTAAGCCATATATTAGATCAAGTACCATTTGTGTAACATTAGGATCTCCATTACGATGAGCTTCTTTAACGAATGATACAACACCATCCCATGTTAATGAGTGACCATTTTCTTGAGATTGCTCAATCCATACCGTCATCCAATCAAGATTGTTTGCAATATACAAGTGTAGTGCATCTCACTCACGACCAACTATAAAGAAGACAATTACACTAGTTAGAAACAACTTATATATATTGATGATGAATAATAATTATTAAACTACAAAAAAAAAACTTATAATTACCTCTCACCCTCCTCAATCTACCTTTCCCCCTCAGGTACTCCCCTTCGAATTTGTCATTAGAGTTGGGATCCCAAATGCGATCTACATGGATATCTGCTACAAACTTTGGAAGATATTTAGTAATGTACACCATGGTCTGGTATATCATATATCCCTCTATCATAAAACCCTCAGGACATGCTCTTTGTCAAACCAAGCCCTTCATAAATTTCAAGTCCCTCTCAACCATCCACATTGATCTAGCTTGTACAAGTCCACACAATTCAATCTCCTCAACTTGATGTATGAGGTAGTGTTATTGAGCATTGAAAAAGGTTGGAGGTAAACACTTTTGCATTTCACACATAAGCTGTGGAATTTTTCTCTTCCAATATTTTATATCTTTTTTGTCAATTTCTTTAGATGATAACAACCTAAAAGAGATTCAACACACAAAACCACATAAACGAGATTTCAAATAAAATTATACAATAGATTTAAGAGAAAGCTACAGATCTAAGAAAAAACACTTCTAACCTCGTGTATTTTCCAAGATCATATATAACTTGTTTAATACTGTTGTCAAACTATTGTGGAAGGGATAGAGGTAGGATGAACTGAAATCATTAAAAATGATCATTTCAATATATTATTAAATAATGCAATAGGTAGTACATTCAATCTTACAAATATAATGTAAATAGAGAACATGACTTACCTTGACGAAGGTATGCCAATCATGTGTTTTCAACCCAAGTCCAAAATCACCTTTCTTTGATAGAAGAGTGCTTATATTTGTAGCAAATCCTGTTGGAAATTTTTTTTTTTTATGACTTCTTTTAATGCATCACTCTGTTGCTCTGTTAATAACCAAGGAAGGGCGCTTGTATTTATGCAGTCTCCATTGCTATTTGATTCAATGGAAGCTTTTAGTGCATGATTGGATTCATGAATGTCGGTACAAATTTTGGCAATTTGTTCTCTATCATGCCTTCCATCCAACATTTTCCATAGTGTCTCTGTTAAATTCTTTCCAATACGCATAGCATCAAACAAATGCGCAATTGGGAGATCGTTGTAGTACGGTAACCTACTAAATTGAGTAGGATAACTTTTCATTCCTCTAGGAAGTTGGTCATTGATGCCTTGACGACCTTCACAAGCATCAATTACAACATTAGTTAATATAAGACAATATCAAAATTCAAATTTTAAACTTCGGAAAAAAAATTGGATATTACCTCGACAATTTAGTCGATCATATTCCAACTTCCATAAATGAGGTGTCATTCTTCGTGGCCTTGATGATGTCTCTTCTTTCCCATTGAAAAGATGTTTTTCAGCAATTCAATTCCTATGATTATTGGGGAGAAAGTGTCTAAACTCATCAAACACTTGCTTTCTTAAAGTTTTCGAATGACGAGATTTCATCTTTGGACCACAAATTGGACATGCGAATTTTCCCTTTGTCTGAAGACCTACAAGATCATGTAGAAGTGGATCATGTGCAATTATCATGCGCAACTTAAACATTTGATAGTAATGTGTAAGCACTATAACAGACCAAAAATTTGTGATATTAACAATATAACATACCACAAAAATGAGTTAACCCAGGGGCATCATGTATTGTCCATACAAGCATTGCATGGAATTGAAATTGTCGATGTCCTATCGGTCTAGAGATGTCATACATAGTGATGCCATTTCATAACTTCAACAACTCATCAATTAGGGGCTCAATATACACATTCATATCTTTCACTTGGTATTTACCTATCAATTGAATGAACATAAACATTACATTATTATTATGACCATTTTCATGCACTATTTATAAATTAATTTAGATAACTATAAAATGATAAAAATACCTGGCACAATCATTGACAACATTATGTGCTCCCTCTTTATGGACATCCAAGGAGGAATGTTATTATTAAAAACAAAAATAGGCCATACTGAGTAAACAGATCTCATATCTCCATATGGATTGACACCATCCGCTGCCAATGGAAGCTTCAAATTACAAGGTTCTTCTTTAAAGTGTGACCATGTTTCTTCTATCTCCTTAAATGCAAAACCATCGGCAGGCATTCGCATAATGTCATCCTGACTTCTATTGCATGCATGGTAATCCATAAATTGTGCCAAGTTAGTGCACCTGAATAACCGTTGAAGATGTGGAATAATGGGAATGTACCGAAGAACCTTGTGAGGCACTTTTTTTGTTATTTGATCTGACCGATATCTACTACTATGACAATCAGGGCATTCTGCTGCAAATTCATATTGTTTATGATATAGAATGTGATCATTGGGACATGCATGTATTGTTTGATACTTCATTCCAATCTGATCCATAATGTTAGATAATTCTCAGTACGAACGAGGCAAAATGTTTGATGGTGGTAACAAAAATTCACTAATCAACCTACAACAACAAATATGCATTGTTAATATAATGAATAGTAATTGTATGCTAACATTGAAGATGACAAAAATGACATACCTTAGCATAAGTGGCATTGCTACATTGGATATACCATTCATAACCTTTAAGTTCACCAACAACACTATAGCTGAGAGTAGAGTTGTTTGGGAGCCTTCGTATAAGGGCTCGTGTGCCTTCTCAAGTAAAGGTATTTCAAGACCATCTTCATCATCATTATCAGATTTGCTAGTACCATCATTGTGAGCCTCTTCATCACCTGCCCCAATACCATCTTCTTCAATCATGTCCTCGGGCACATTATCATCTTCTTCCATGAGAGTGTTATCCTCAGCTTGGATATTCACACCTCCATGTTCCTCTAGTAGGAAATCCACATCCAGCAATGGATGAAAATCGTAGCCCCCTTCAACATGACCATGTTGCCTACAATGACTCTGGGTTGTTGTGATTAGAATTCTTCGAGTCCTTAAGCCTTTACACTTCTTGCAAGGACAATAACATTTATTAGGTTTTCTTCAGAAATGAGCCCACAATGCAGCCATTGTCTCATTTTGTTCAGCGTTCATATTGTCAAGCATGGTCTTTCTTCACAGGAAAATATATCTGCAAATAAATTGGACATGTTGTGATTAATGTTTATATCTGCAGATATGGTTTTTCTTGATTAATGTTTTCAAATGTAACTAAAATGATCCTATAATTTCTAGAAGGTGTAGATGTTTGGTATGTATAATTTCCACATGTTCAGTTGATGGTATAAATAGCTATGTAGTTCGTACTTCTAGCCATCTTAAGCTAGGCATTACTTTCTTATGTCAATCACATTGCCTGAATTGAGCATAGCAAGTCAACAAGAACAAGGCACATCAAAATCCTTTAAGAGCACTCAAAACTCTTGGCACTGATTGGTGGATACTCGCTGTAACAACTTGGTCATCCATTGCTATCTAGGATCTTCATCATCCATTACTATATTAAGAAAGATATTGGCAAATATTGTAGTTTGATGTGCACCAATATGAGGAATTAGAAGATAAGGAATCACATTAAGAAGTCAAATGATATGAAGGTATCATGTCGATACTAGTAATAAATTAATTCAATCAAATAAAACATATTCATATGGAATTATTGACTAAGACCACTCTTAAAGAGGAGAGATCCACTTTTAGATTAGGCCTCTAGTGTTCATCATTTACCTTGACATCCTAGTAGGTGCTTCCAGGTCTACCAAGACACAAACAAATATGTTGCCATGCATCCTTGATGGGGACACAACCCAAGAATAGAATGGACACAACAGAAAAGGGAAATTGTATTAACTGAGAAAATAAGCTAGTACAAATAGTACAGAGAAAATAAACTTCAAAACATGCCTTAAGGGCTTACAATAGCATAAATGTGGAGATAATTTCTCCTATCAGTACCTCCTCTCAAACTCCACTCCAAACTGCCTTTTACAATGCTAGAAATCTCCTTAAATAGACCCTGGAGGATTAAGGACAAGGAGTACATTCTAGAAAGTGCTAGTAGGCATCCACTGACCAAATAGAAGGTTCCAAAAGTTGCGTTAGAAGTCGGCGCAAATCTAGAAGAATCCAGAATTGGTAACCGAACTTTCGAGAGGCATAACTTTTGAACCGTAGCTCCGATTGACGAACCATTTACATTTTCGAAAAGCTCTCAAAGTGCTCTATAGCCCTATGGACCAACTTCACTCATCCCCCATTTTTTGGCCCTTTTTGAGGTCATTTAACACCCCTAACCTAACTTTGAAGCATTCTTAGGAGGTCTCCAAAACCTGAAAAATTGCAATAACTTTCAAACCGTGGGGCCTTTTGACCTGATTCTTATTCTAGAATGCTCTAAATCAAAATTAAATTCATCTGGCCAATTCACACCTTTTAGTTTATCAAAATGATGGCTCAATTACATGCTCCTATTTTTTTGGGATTTTCTAGCACACTGATAGTGGAACTGTGAGAGTTGGAACCTTTATTTGACCCAAATGGGTGTCCAAAAATGAAAACACATGAAACAAAAACTAAGTCTAAATACATTTTTTTGGGTGACACAGGATCGCCCTTATACCTCTAGATGCTCCTGCATCAGACACCCAGGGTAGATTGAAAAGTGACCCTGTCACTTTATGAATGGTAGAGGAAATCCCAAATGGGAAACCTCAGCTGCTGAAATCCAAGTTGAGTCCTCGATCGATCGTCCTTTCCATTTGACCAAATACTCTTCATACTGCCTGTTTCTGGTACTCCTACCCACACGATGATCTAGAATGTCTTCTATCTCTTCCTTCTTAGAAGCAGGAATTGGACATGGCTCTAACACTAGCTCCTCATCTGAACCATCATCATGATACTCTGTTAAATCTATAATGTTGAAAATGGGAGAAATGTGAATACCATTTGGCAGCTCCACCTCGTATGCATTTCCTGAGTCATGTTTCTTCAGAATTTTGTAGGGGCCAAATTTCTTCATTTTCAGCTTGTTGTAAGTATCGGCTAGAAATCTTTCTTTTCGTAAGTGCACCATGACTAGATCCCCTACTTGGAATTCCTTATGTCTTCTCCTTTGATCAGCCCTAGCTTTATACTCTTGATTCATCTTGGTAATGTGTGCCTGAACTTCCTCATGTAGACGCTTGATATGTTCAACAAATTCTTCCGCTTCAGCACTTGTCCTCTCCCCTTTCTCTATCTTCCTCAATTCTGGTGCAGTCCTTGGGCTATTCCCATATACAATTTGGAATGGTGATTTTCCAGTACTCCTATTTATAGAGTTATTGTAAGCAAACTCTTCTTGTGGTAGAATCAAATCTCATCCCTTGGGTTTATCCCCAACTAAACATCTCAACAAATTGCCCAGACTTTTGTTTACTACTTCTGTTTGGCCGTCAGTTTGTGGGTGTGCGTGGAACTGAATTTCAAGTCTGTTCTCAACTTTTTTCACAATGTCCTCCAAAAATACCCCACAAATTTAGTATCTATGTCAGAAACTATGCTCCTTGGGAGACCATGTAGTCTTACTACCTCTTTGAAAAACAAGTTTGCAATATGGACAGCATCATGAGTTTTGTGGCATGGAATGAAATGTACCATTTTGGAGAACCTATCAACCACCATGAATACTGAGTCATTACCCCTTAGTGTCCTCAGTAATCCAAGAACAAAATCCATACTTATGTCCTCCCATGGCCTTGATGGAACAGGCAATGGCTGATATAGGACAGTATTGTGACTAAACCCCTTGGCAACTTGACAAACCTGGCAACTCTGTACAAACTTCTTCACATCCTCTGAAATTTGAGGCCAAAAATAATGTTCTCTAAGAATGGCAATGGTCTTATCTTGACCAAAATGTCCTGCCATCCCTCCACTATGTTTTTCCTTAATCAGATTTTCCCTCATGGAACTCCTTGGAATGCACAATTGACTACCCTTGAACAACATGTCATCCTGAATCAAATAGTCTAACCACTTGGTTCTATCTATAGCAATAGGTTCTTTACAATCTTTCCATGCTTTAGCAAAATCAGGATCCTCAGGGTACAAATTCTTGAGTTCATCAAACCCAACTACTTCAACCTGCATTACTGTAAGCAACAATTGTCTCCTACTTAGTGCATCTACAACCCTGTTAGATTTTCCACTTCTATGCTTCAACACAAATGTATAGCTCTGCAAGAACTCTACCCACTTCATATGCCTCTGATTCAATTTACCTTGGCTATTTAGGTACTGTAATGCCTGATGATCAGTATAAAAAACAAATTCCTTTGGCAATAAATAATGCCTCCATTTCTTTAAGGCCTGAACTATTGCATAGAACTCTTGATCATAAACAGAATACTTCTTCTTTGCATCATTCAATTTATCACTAAAATATGCAATAGGCTTACCTTCTTGTCTTAATACAGCCCCAATAGCGCTACCACTGGTATCACAATCCACCTAGAAAACCTTTCTAAAATTTGGAAGTGCCAACACAGGTTGTTCTGTCACCTTCATCTTCAGCAATTCAAAACTTCTTGCAACTGTTGCAGTCCATTTGAACTCTTTTCTATCCCCTCTTATTGTATCAGTTAGGGGTGCACATATGCCACTAAAATTCTTAATAAACTTCCTGTAAAAACTAACCAGACCATGAAATGATCTTACCTCAATAGCAGACCTTGGAGTAGGTCATTCCAAGATGGCTTTTACCTTCTCTGGATCCATTTTGAGACCTTCAGGTGATATAACAAACCCCAAATAGACTAAATCCCTTTTTGCAAAGATACACTTCTTCGGATTAATTAACAGTTTCTCTTCCCTTAGCCTTTCAAGGACACTACGAATATGTAGTAAATGTTCTTCCAAAGTCTTGCTGAAAATTAAAATATCATCCAAATAGACAATAACAAATTTTCCCAAGAACTTCTTAAGTACCTCATTCATGAGTCGCATGAAGGTGCTTGGGGTGTTCGTCAATCCAAAGGGCATGACTAACCACTCATAAAGACCCTCCTTGGTCTTGAAGGTTGTTTTCCACTCATCTCCTTCTCGAATCCATATTCGATGATAACCACTCTTCAGATCTATCTTTGTGAAGTACTGAGCTCCACTCAAGCAGTCCATAAGATCATCCATCCTTGGCAAAGGAAACCGGTACTTGATGGTTATCCTATTTATAGCTCGAGAATCTGTACACATCCTCCACTCTCCATCCTTCTTTGGTGAGAGTACTGCAGGTACTGCACATGGACTCAGGCTCTCTCGAATCAAGCCCTTCCTCAACAGCTCCTGAACCTGTCTGTTTAGCTCCTCTGTTTTAGTAGGAGTCATCCTATGAGTAGCCTCGTTAGGCAAACTAGCTCCTGGAATCAGATCTATCTAATGACTGATTTGCCTTACTGGTGGCAATCCATCTGGAACATTATCAGAGATAATATCTCCAAACTCACCTAGTAAATTTGAAAGTTCAAGTGGTATTTCACTACTACCTTCTTTATCTTCCCTAGGAATCAAAGCATAGCACATATGCTGATGTTTCATGCCATCTAAAAACTTCCTTTCATCAACAAGACAAATCCTAGCACTGCTACATACCTTTTCACCTTCCTTTTTCATGGGCTTCAATTTGTGGCAAACTCCATCCTTTGTCAAAGAGTATGTGTTTGCATGTCCATCATGTACTGCATGTCTATCAAACTACCATGGTCTACCCAACAATAGATGGCAAACATCCATCGAAATAACATCACAGAGAACTTCATCATGGTAACTCCCAATTTTGAATTTCACTAAACATTGTTCACTTACCAGGACCTTATGATCATCTTTTACCCAAGCAATCTGAAAGGGCTGGGGATGTTTCTCCCTCTTGAGCTTCAGCTTAGAGACCATCTCTTCTGATACCAAGTTATCAATGCTACCACCATCAATGATCATGTCACAACATTTATCCTCACACTTGCATCTAGTACGGAACAAACTCCTCCATTGTCCTAGTTCAATCTCACCACTTAGTAGGACTCTTTCATTTACTAAGGTCTCTCCTCTTTCTACATCCTCTTAATGTGATGATTGTGCATCCTCATCCACATGAGCAACCCTAGCTTGGCCCTCAGCTCTCCTATCTGTCCTTCCTTTTCGTTGAGGGCATTCAAAGGCACGATGACCTTCTTCATTGCAATGGAAATAGGTACCACGAAAGCCTCCTCTTCCTTGTCCATGTCCTCTACCTCTTCCTCTTTGGTTTCCAAAGTCTTGATCATGGGAGCGGTTGAAACCCGCATTCCTTTGGTTCCTGCTAGTACCCACATCTTCATTTTTCTTTTAGGTTTCATTGCGGCCTCCAGATGATCTACCACTTCCCCTTCCTCCTTGACCGCACCCTCTTTGTCTTCCTTCAAACCTTTTATTTAGCTTCTCTTCAACTCGTAGGGCAAACTAGTATGCCTCTTCAACGTTGGTCATTCTTACTAGACTTAATTCCTCCTGGATATTAGGTCACAACCACCTGATATAATGAGCAACCTTCTCCTTATTTGCTTCTGCATGTCCCGCTCTAATCAAGAGTCGGTAAAATTCCTCTATATATTCTTGGATTGATCTTCCTGCTTGCTTTAACCCATGCATCTTCTTAAACAAATCAAGCTCATAGTCCACAGGAATGAACTGCTTCTTCAATTTGTCTACCATGCGATCCCATCTTGTGATAATCTCCTGTCCTCTTCTATTTCTTTCCAATTGAACCTCTTGCCACCAGATTTTGGCATGGCCTTTCAGTTTGGCCTTTGCAAACTTAACATATCTAGGTCCCTAATATCCTCATACTCAAAGTATTCTTCCAGTTCATTGATCCAATCGATCAACTCATCTAGTTTCAGATTTCTTGAAAATACACTCACTTCAATTGTGGTTCTTTTCTCAAACTTAGTAATGGCCCTAAAAAGCCTTTCCTCTGCATGATTCAAAACTTCCCCATCAAATTCCCCTTCTGGTCCCATTACTTCTTCTTCATTTTCATCCTCACTGTCGTCACCTACGGCAACATTTGCTCCTCTACAGAGCTCCTCTTGCAATGCCTATACCTACCTTTGGAGGGCTCTAACCTCCTCAGGATCAATAGCTCTGGCCCTTCCACCATGCTCTCTTCATGGAGGCATCTTCTAACTTGAACCCACAACCACACAGTCCTGGTGCAAACTGCCTCACAGTCAATGCTCTATCTACACACTCAGGAAAACTCGCTCTGATACCACTTGATGGGGACACAACCCAAGAATAGAATGGACACAACAAAAAAGGGAAATTGTATTAACTAAAAAAATAAGCTAGTACAAATAGTACAGAGAAAATAAACTTCAAAACATGCCCTAAGGGCTTACAATAGCATAAATGTGGAGATAATTTCTCCTATCAATACCTCCTCTCAAACTCCACTCTGAACTACCTTTTACAATGCCAAAAATCTCCTTAAATAGACCCCGGAGGGTTAAGGACTATGAGTACATTCTAGAAAGTGCTAGTAGGCATCCACTGACTAAATAGAAGGTTCCAAAAGCTGCGTTAGAATTCGACGCAAATCTAGAAGAATCCAGAAATGGTAACCGAACTTCCCGGAGGCATAACTTTTG
Organism: Cupressus sempervirens; assembly: GCA_028749045.1. Taxonomy (NCBI): domain Eukaryota; kingdom Viridiplantae; phylum Streptophyta; class Pinopsida; order Cupressales; family Cupressaceae; genus Cupressus; species Cupressus sempervirens. The sequence continues at coordinate 384,093,680 of CM053789.1, forward strand.
AACCGTAGCTCTGATTGACGAACTGTTTACATTTCTAGAAAGCTCTCGAAGCACTCTATAGCCATATGGACCAGCTTCACTTGTCCCCCATTTTTTGGCCCTTTTTGAGGTCATTTAATGCCCCTAACCTGACTTTAAAGCATTCTTAGGAGGTCTCCAAAACTTGAAAATCTGCAATAACTTTCAAACCGTGGGGCCTTTAGACCTGATTCTTTTTCTGGAATGCTCTAAATCACAATTACATTCATCTAGCAAATTCACACCTTCTAGTTTACCAAAATGATGGCTCAATTACATGCTCCTATTTTTTCAAGATTTTCTAGCACACTGATAGTGGAACTGTGAGAGTTGGAACCTTTATTTGACCCAAATGGGTGTCCAAAAATGAAAACACGTGAAATAGAAACTAAGTCTAAGTACTTTTTTTGGGTGACACAGGATTGCCCTTATACCTCTGGATGCTCCTACATCAATCCTCTTTTGAATCTAGAAATTTTGTATGAACCTAAGATCCACGATTGTTATTATGAAAAAAATGATGGAACGATGTGGAAGCATTGAGAAAACATTTTAACATAGCTTCTTCCCCAAAAATCTCACATTGAACCTCAAATGAAGTTTGAAAAATGTCCTCTAAAACAAATATTTGTACAAAAATAAATAAAAGAATGAAAATTTTTTCATTTAAGTGAAATGATATCACTATAACATAAATGCCTCATAAAATCCATTTACCACTTTGTTAGGGTATTGAGTGCAAAGATGGCTTCAAAGGAAGAACTTGATGATTCAAGGTTCATCCAAAATATTAAGAAGAAGAAAATCTGCTTGGATAACATTTCGAGTTAAGAGAATGAGGGGAGTGGCGAAGGCTTAAGCAAGTCTCCATACAGCAAAGGTAAGGCAATGGCTGCACCAAATGAAGGTGACTTTGGATCAACTAAACCATATGCCAATTGGCTTACCCTTGAAGAAGGCTCATACATTGAAGATGGAACCAGTAAGCATACAGATTTCATAGATGAGGCCAATGCTATAGAAAATAGAGGGGAGGCTTCATCAAGCAGTGATGATGGATCAAACAAAAGAGTAGAAGGAAGGGAAGAATTTTTTTTTCCATGTCATATTCTAGAGGAAATCTTGACCTTGATATTTTGCAAACTTCCTCTCCACACTGTTCCAAATGCAAATAGTTTCTACTTCATAGAAACGTACTATTTTTGGATCTGCTTACTTTCATAATCTATGGGAGTAGGGCAATGCACAAAGGTGGTTGGTGATGGAACTTTATGACGAAACCATTGGATCTTCCAAAGGTCTTGTTTTCTATGATGTCAATAGAAGACGAAGGTACAAGCATATATTTAATGAAGACTAGAGATGTAGTGACTTGTAGTGGTGTCTAAGAGCTTGATATGGAGGCCTCTTGGCATATAGCTGTAAGAGAAATGGGAACCTTCAAGTGGTCAATCCACTGACTATGCAGTCCCATTATATTGAAGATGTAAGATTGAACAGAGAAACCAAACTTACATATTACATAAAAGATTATAATGATGATGTGGTTGTTCATCTCAACTGTGATCCCAAGACAAAAACCTATCAGGTAACCCTTATAATTGGAAATCTTTACCTTGTTAGAAGTAAGAAATTTTTTGTTCTGATTTATAAATCTATGAATAAGAGAAGGGAAATAAGAGATGCTCCCTTCGAGAAAAGAAGGTCTTATGACTATATGCCAATTGGCTTTTTACAAGTATTTTCATGCAGAACTAGAAAATCTATTGGGTTTCTAAAGATGGGACATATGTCTTTGTCTGTGATTTGAATAGAGATGGCAATATCAAGTATCTCTGGGTTCTACTGAGGATGCAAGGTAAACTGCATCAGATCTTGGGAATTTTAATGTACAACGGCAGAATTATAATGGTTTGTAGTGGTGAGACATGATATCCAAATACTCTTATTTTTAATGAGCTTGATGAGCTTGGGGAGATCTGGAGATTTAAATATGAACTAACTGTAGCTTCCAAAATTTTGTTTTCTAGAATAACTATTGTAAATCTATTAGCACTATCAACTTGATATGTGGCTAATACTTCTTTAGAACTCTCTTTCTACTCTAACATTAGTGAAGCAACATAAATCCCTCTAAGCTTGGCCTTTGGCGCTGCTTAAATAATAGAAGATGATGGTTCATATTATTATATGCAAAATTGCTCTTTGATCAAGCTCCACACATTATTATTGCACCCTCATCATAGTCACCACATCAACAAAACCTTTGATTTCTAAAAATACTTCTCAAATAGAGGAGTAATTGTATTGCAGATTTTGTACAGTATCATAGAAAAGTTCTAAATGCACTTATGTAGGGCCAACTTTCATGCAATATAAAATGAAGTAATGTGTAATTCGTTGTCTTAGATTCTATCATCAAGATACAGAGTTAGAATAGAAGAATTTTTTTACATCAACATTTCAAATCCCATTTTGTCATTAGTATAATATAGAGTCAAAGATAAACATTTCTAGATTGACATTTTAAATCACATTCTATCGTCAGTATAACAGAGAGTTAAGGGAGAAGAATTTTTTTGCATTGACATTTCAAATCAGATGCTTGTATTGCACTGGCATAAATTAAGAATCCATCATCAGAATAATAAAGAGCTTGAAAAGAAGATATGTTTTCTAATAACTACCTAAAGCCCTATTATATAACTAGGATATTACAGGGGTTGCAAATGAGAACTTTTTGCATCAATGTTTCAATTGTATTGTATTTTTTGTCAATACTTTGAATCATCCTTTGATTTTTCATCCAAATAATAAAATCCTAAATAAAATAATAAATCACTTTCTTCCTCTAGTCCATCATATCATCCTTCCAAAACTATCTCATAGAATATAATCCTCTTCAAATAATGTTCCAAATTTATCACAATCATATTAATAGTCTAATGTCTTGTTATTAAGAGATAGGAAAATATATGCTTGAACATATTGTACATTCTATTAGATAAACATCACAAAATGTTTAAAATGTAATTAATTTTATGTATAAAAAGTAAATTAAAAGGAAGCACATAAGTAGTTGCACTACTTACAAATATTAAAAAAATACATTGCTTTTATTTGTGTAATCTTATAATCAAATTATAGGGGCCAAAGTATTTGATTTGTGTATTCATTTGCATTTCCTTATGGCTCAAAATATTTTTTGCTTCTGATTTCCTAAAACCATTAAGATGTTATCAAACATTGTACATTTTTGCTTTCCCCTATCCAACTTATTTCTGATGGTTTGCAATGCTTGGTGGTGTGATGATTTTCTGCTCTATAAAGTAACTCATAATTGATCTCAATGCTTTCTGGTCAAAAAATTTACTTGCATATCATTTAATTTTTAATTGCTTTTTGCAAGATAAGTCTACTCTATCTTTCTTTCTGTAATGAATGCTTGAATGCCAAACAAGAATATAAGGTTTTTGATACGGACCTGTGAATTATTGATAAGTGCACAGAAATTATGGGAAGTGTGCGTTGTTGTATTTCCATGTTCCAACTGGGAAAAATGTGGTTGGCACACTACATTTTACACTGATTAATGGACCAGCTGAATGATAGTACTTTTTAAAATTTTCTTGTCTAGGCACCAGTCTAATAGGTATATCATGGACAATTAAGTATTATTCTCAATACTTGAGATTAATGGAGAGTTCAATCTGGTCTGTTTCTGAGAAGGGAAAAGATTTGTTTTTTCTTTAAGGCACACCTTGATTTCCATGTCCAATACAATGGTAGATAGAGCACCTGACATAGAGTACCTATTGAAAACATGCAAGGACTCTCCCTTTCTCTAATTATATAGTATTGATCATTTTCTTGCAAAAGAAGTCTGGGCCATCTTCCACTCAATGTTGAATGCTTGGATTCCAAGTAAGTGTCGGTGCATTTTTTCTATTATTGTGGGTCTTCATAAAACTTACAAATAATCTTGATAATTAAAAATGGGTGGGAGAAAAGGGAGAGACCTTCACTTCGCCTCCATGTCAGCAGGAGAAAGACAAGCAATGTTAGGTCAAGGACACCCAAGTGATTCCTGAAGGTGAAAACCAGAAACAAGAAGAGAACTATCTCACCCTAGAGAAGCTTTAAGAAACTACAGGAGAGGCAAGAGATTATTGAACAAAGATTTGATGATGTGGCCAAGTTTGTGGTAGGGTTATGCACTCAATAACTGGGAATCTTCACCTGCTTCATGCTGAAAAATAAGGCCTCACTACTACAGTGGGGGTGGACATCACTAGTTCTATATATATGTTCTTAGCTGATGATTGGTTGTAGCTATTGTTAGACAAGCGGGAGGGAAAGGAGACAAATCAGAAGAAATATCTCTTCTCTTCATTTGGGATTTTGTTATATGTTTTTTACTGCAGCACTTGGCACAAGTGGGCTATGTTTGTGGTACTATATATCTCAAATGAAAATCTGCACATCAAACAATATAAAATATTGACTAAAATCTTTATGAACTTAAGAAATTTTAAAAATTTAAATGCATGATGTGTCACTTTAATTTTTTATGGTTATTTTGCCCCCGCAAATTTCATCATATCCCTAGCTAAAATAGTTTAGTAGATGACCACTATAAAACTCCCTCACCACTTTGTTAGGGTATTGAGCATAAAGATCACTTGAAGGAAGAACTCCATGATTCAAGGTTCAAGCAAATGAGAAATGTCTAGTAGAAAAAATGGCAAACATTGTATAGGGTGCATATAAATATATTCAAAACAAGGCAAGAAATGTCAATCTATAAAACAAAACTTCAACTCGCCTTTGTAACGCTGGGAAGGAGACTCTTCAACATTTCCAGCTGTTATTTGATCCTTTCACACCACCTTCTTTCTGAAATCTCTTTCAATGTGACGCTATTAAACCCTTTTGCCACGTACTCCTGGCCACAAATCGCAGTGGTAGAAAATGGTTCAGTGAAACACACAAGGAACATTTAATTGGAGATCCACGAGACATTCAAATCCATGCCATAATCTATGACATCAAACAATTATCACCCCTCTACATTGGAGTCATTTCACACATTTACATCTAAGAGCCAAGTTCCCTAGTCAACCATTGTATGCATTGCTCTGAGTCGGGACTCATTGATACAATCTGAGCTAACTGTCACGTGAACACATTGGCATTGCAGTCTGAGTATTGTGATCTACTCTTAATCAAACATTGGATTGCCAATTTTTGGCATGCACTTTAAAGTCTGACAAAATCGCTTTCAAGCTTAAGCAAACAGGTGACATAAATCTCGATACTTCTTTGAAAATATTTCACTCCTGCTAACTTTGTGAATCCAATAAATTGTAGATCTCTCTCAAATCTACCAAGGTATTATCGGCAATGTGTTTACTTCTGGCATAAGCCTTGTCCTTCTATCAACCTTTGCATTTGCATCCAGAAAGTAATGTGCTTGAAAGATAGGTGGGTTGAAGTCTGCTCTTATAGATCCAGGAAGAGAAGATTAAATTTCCTTAGTGGGAAAAGGAATAATCCCCCAACTAGGTTTCTTATGTGCAATGGAGGCAGGCAATCAAGGAAATGATCTAACTCCTTCGATCCACTGCAGAATGTAGAAATATTGGATAATAAATCTCAACTAAACCCATCTTCCCAGAACTACAAAAAGAAGGAGTCCCCAATGCACGAGTCTTCTGGGTCGTGCGGTAACAATAAGATTAGGGTGGAAAACATAACATTTTTTCAATTTTTGCTTAGTGTGAGCCCATGTTGATCAAAATTTTGACCAACACGGGCTCATCTTTAACTAAAGCCATCACAATTCAACCAAAATTACCCCAAACTATCAGATGGTCAAAAGTTTTGGTCAAAATTTTGAGTCAAATGTACTAGTGATTTGCTATTGTTGCAACATATTTTGCTTCTGGTGTAGATTGGGATGTGTAGTTTTGCTTCTTGCTTGTCCAAGATACCAACCTTTTTCTAAGAAAGAATGCTCCACTACTTGTACTTTTTCATTCATCAAGATTTCCTACCCAATCAGCATCAATGAATACATTTAGGTCTAAGTTTCCTCCAAGTTCATACCATAAAGCATAGTCTTCAGTACCTTTCAGATATCTCAAAATTATTTTGATTACCATCATATGATTTTCTCTAGGTTTAGCTAAGAATCTTGCCACTATCCCAACTACTAAAGCAATATTAGGCCTTCTATGAACTACATACTATAATTTTCTAATCATTGATCTATATAAGGTCCAATCTACCTCTTTTGAATCATCATCTTTGGTAAGCTTTAGTCCAATACACATGGGGGTTCCAACTAATTTAGAATATTCCATTCCATATTTTTTGAGTATCTCTTTGATATAATTAGATTGAGTAATGTAGATACCATTCTTTCTTTTTTGTATCTATAATCCAACAAAGAATTTTATCTCACCAAAAATCTAAATTTCAAACTCTTTGTTCATTTCTTCTAAAAATTCTTTGCATGGATCATCATTCCTTGTAAATAGAGTGTCATCCACAAATATTTATGCCAATAAAATCTTGTTATTTGGTCCTTCCTTGATATACAAACTACTATTATCATTATTTCTTTGAAAACCAATATGTATAAGGTAGTTGTGCAATCTTTCATACCATGCTCTAGGAGCTTTTTTTAGACCATATAGTGTCTTGTATAATTTTTAGACCATGTCCCTTTTGTATTGATCAACAAAACCTTCTGGTTGTTCAATGTAGACTTTTTCATCAAGAATATTATTGAGAAATGTAGATTTAACATCCATTTGACATACTTTGAATCCTCTATGAGCAGCATATACAAGAAGAGTCCTAACACCTTCTAATCTTGCAACACCATAATCAATTCCTTCTTCTTGAGAGTAGCCTTTACACACCAGTCTTTCTTTGTTTCTTGATACTTGTCCATCTTCATTCAACTTATTTCTGAATACCCATTTTTTTCCAATCACATTTTTATCTTTAGGCCTAGGAACAAGGGTCCAAGTTTTGTTCTTCTTTATTTGTTCTATTTCTTCATTCATAGCCTCAATCCAAATTTCATGTTCCAATACATATTTAACAGTTCTAGGTTCAAAATCAACAAGTAGAAATGTACCTTTTAGCCTACTTCTTGTCATGGTACCTTTTGATTTATCTCCAATAATCTAATCAAGTGCATGATGCCTTCTAACGTACTTGGCCAATATAGGTTCTTTACATTTTGAATGAATTGCACTATCTTCATTATGAATTTCAACTTTTGGCTCAGGTTGCTCAAATTCGATAGGCATTGGCTCGGTAGCTTTGAAATGTGACTCAGGTCCTTGTGACTCAGCTTGAACTTCTTGCAACTTGGTAACTGAGGAAGACTTGGGAGGTGAAGTCTCCTTATTAATAGATGTGTTTGGCAATGTATCAAGTTCAAAGTAAACAAATCTCTTGTAATCTTCTAGTTCCTTTTTGCTTTCCTCTTCAATCCTTTCTACAAAGTCATCAATTCTCACATGTGCACTTTTTACAATTTTATGAGTAGACAAATTCAAACATCTATATGCCTTACTTCTACAAGAATTTCCTAAGAATATAGCTTCATCACCTTTCACATCAAACTTGCCTTTTCTAGACTCTTTCAACATATAACATTTACTTTCAAATACTTTCAAGTAACTTACATTGGTTTTGTAGCCATACCATAATTCATAGGGAGTTTTATATGAGTCCTTCTTTAATTATACTCGGTTCAAAGTATGAATTGCAGTTTTGATGGCTTCCTTCTAGTATTTGATAGCAACATTCTTTTCAATCATTAGAGTCCTTGCACAATCCATGATGGATCTATTTCTTCTTTCAAATATTCCATTCTGCTCGAGAGTACCAGGGGTTGATACCTATCTTTTAGTTCCTCTTTCAATGCAAAAGTTATTGAATTCATTGGAGATGAATTTACCACCTTAGTTTGATCTTAAGAATTTCAATCTTTTTCGTATTTCCTTCTCTATTCTTGCTAGATACCATTTGAATTTCTCAAATGCTTCTAACTTTTCTCTAAGATACATAACAATCATCATTCTAGACTAGTCATCAATAAAAAGACTAAAGAATTTTTCTCCACTATAGCTTTCTATTCCAATGGGTCCACATAGGTCAGTATGCACAATTTCCAAGACATCTTCAAACTAATAGTTTTTTCTCTTAAAACTAGTCTTTCCCATATTGCCAATCTAACAATTCTTGAATAAACCAACATCTGGTTTCTTCAAACTAGGAATACCTCTTACTTTTTTGAATTTTCTTATCTTGACCATATTATAAAATTTTACATGACATAATCTTCTATTACATAACCAACTTTTTTCCATTTGAGCAATAAAACATGAACAATCCCAAGATCAAGATAAAATAGGTTACCTCTTGTTTGTTTGCCTAATCCAGTCAGATTACCTTTGTCATCCAGTAGTCTTGCCTTGCCATGCATGAATTCTACCTTGAATCCAATGTTGATTAGTTGTGTCACACTTATTAAATTATGTTTTAGTCCTTCAACCAAATAGGAATTATCACATACAAGTTCTTTGGTTAATGAGATTCAGCCTTTCCCTTTTATGCAACAAGATTCATTGTTTCCAAACCTTAGACTACCACCATCATAGTGTTCAAAGTGTTCAAATTTTTTTTTTGTCTCCAGTCATATGATGTGAACATCTGATGTCTATGATCCATGTATCAATTTTATTGATATGAGAGATAAGTTCCATCTTATCTTCTTCTCCATCAGATTCATCTTTCACAATAATGTATACTATTTCATCTTCACTATTATCAGAATATTTAGCCATAAAAAAAAGTCTTCTTACCTTTTTCCTTGAATGATTTTTTATTTTTGAAATCCTTCTTGCCATTGTGCTTGTGACTCTTCTTCTCATCCTTGCTTTCTTTGTTTGGGCATTTGGCAGCAATATAACTAATTTCTTCACATGAAAAATAGATTAGGGGAACTTTACCTTTGTATTTTCCTCTGCTTCTAGAATATTTCTTTGCAAGTAAAGCTCCAACAACTTCAAGATCACTATCAAAACTTTTCTCTATTCCACTTCACTTGCTAATTGAATGTCTTTTATTTTCTTATCTTTCTCTTTGAGTTAAAGTTTGGCCTCAAATGTAGATTCAATATTATTGGAAGCTAGAACATAATTGTCATACGTGTCTAGCTCAAAAGTTGTCAATCTTCCTACTAAGGCATCCAAACTTATCTTGTGATTTGGCTCACACCTCTTTTCTTGAATAGTAGATACTATAATTGCATAGATAGGAAAAAATGTTCTGATAACTTTACTTACAATAGTTTCTTCCTTAATTTCTCCTCTAGAAGCTCTGATTGCACTAACACTAGCTTTGATTATTTCCATATACTTGGCAACATTTTCATCTTCTCTCATTCTCATGTGATCAAACTATCCTCTAAGGCTTTCTACTTTGGCTCTCCTCACATTTCCATCACCACCATAGATTTCATTTAGCTTGTTCCACATATAAAAAGTAGTTTTGCAGTCCTTGATCTCATCAAATTCATCATAGCTAAGAGCAGATGCAATATCAATCATCATAATGTTATGGTTCTTTTTCTAAGCAACATCTCCAAAAAATAATGCACCAGTAGGGGTTATGTATTTTTCATCAAGATATTTCAAGCCTAAATCACTAATGGAGGCTAGATGAAGTCTAATGAGTCATTGTCATGCTGAAAATTTGTCTCTATTTAGCTTTGGAATCTCTCTCTTGTAAGACATCATGATCTTTAGGTTAGGTCTTTGAAACCTTTCCTGCAAGCACCAAAAGCTGTGATACCAATTGTTGGAAATATAAAAGGAGTAATTGAGAGGGGGGTGAATTAGTTATCACTAAAATATATCCCAGATCCCTTATATGTCAAAAATTTAAACTAAGAAATCTGATTGCTGTTGATATTCAATAAACACAGAAAATGTTGTAACTCAGTAAATGTAGAGTGTGATTTACTTTTAGCTGATCTTAAACATTCACAGTGATTAATTTGCAAGCATAAGAGAAATAACATGAACACATGAGACACTAGGATTTAACATGGAAACCTAATATGGGAAAAATCACCAATGTAACTAGTTACGATTTTTCACTCTTCTAAAGTGAGCCCTATTAAAAGCCAACCTAGTTAAAGATTACAAAACACATTATTAGGTGTGACCTTGTTAGAGGATTTAATCACCCTGTAAGGAGTGGCCTTGCAAGAGGTCTTAAAACAATTCAATGGAACTATCACCTTGTTAGAGGATTTACAACTGGCTATTAAATCGGCTTTGTTAAGAGATTTTAGATCACTGCTACAATGGTTAGAGTATAACAATGAAATGACCTGATTGTGATATAACTAAATTTCTTATTACAGATCTCTATTTTGCTTCATACTCGATCCTTCCTGATTGAATAACACTTTTTTTCTCCACAAGGGTACCTTCTTCTCCTTCAAGTTTGCTCTCACTATTTCCTTCTTAATTCAATCAACATACTTGTACACACTAAAAATCTCAACTTGACCTTTCATTTATACCATCCAAAATTGTCAATTCAGCTCAAATTCAAATTACAATAACCAATAATCATCAACATAGTCAGCTAGAAATAATACTTAAAATAATTAAGCTTCTTATGCCAAAACAACAAAATCCTTCATTGGCTGACCCTGCTTAGTAAACACTTATTATGAGATGATTTCCTGTATTAACCAGTAGAAGCTTGGTTAACATTGTGAACTAACAAAAATATCCTTTGGCAACCGAATGAACTTAGTGAACACTGACTCTATCCAACTTTCCTTTGCTAACCATGTGAACTCAATTAACACTATTTCCTGCCTGAATTCCTTTGATGCTTGAGTGAGCTTGGTAGACACTGTCTTCATAGAGTAATCTTCAAAAATGCTTGGTAGACAAGGAAAATTGTCTTGTTGACCAAGTGACCTTGGTAAGCACTGATTGACAACTAATATGACATTTGTGTAACATCAAAGACAACACATAATTAGACAATTGTATCCAATAGATTCCACCTCCATCTTCTTGGCCAAGGATGAGATGGTGTCTTGTAAAAACTATTGAAAACAAATTGATATAAGTATGATAAATGTGTTTCAATCATTGTTTTGTCATTGATGTCAAACCTGCTACTTGCTGGTAAGATAATTACTTATATGATTTAAGTACTATCATTTATTTGATTAATGAAGAGGATTTGATCAAATGAGGTAACAATAGTACCTAGAGGAAAGGTTGAGTTATGATATGAAAAGAAGTACAAGACTCAGTTAAGTTAGTGATATTATAGTTCATTGATAATCTACTTAAGGTTGTGAAGGTTGGATTACACTATGTAAGTCTAGAAGAATTAGTTAGATGAAGTTTTTCTGCCAAGCTTGACCAAGTGGATAGTAGGTGCCAAGAAAAGTTAGTGCAAGCTGAGTAGAAAATTAGTTGAAGCCAAAGAAAGTCAATTTTAGTGTAAGCCTAGTGAAATAGTGTAAGCTAAGTAAAATTTAGTTGATTTCGAGCACTAGTAAACTTTATTTTGTGCTAAGTGTTTTGACAATGGATGTCGTGCAATGTAGTATGTGTCGAGCATCAGAAGCCAACTCATGCCAAGTGTCAACATTATTAGAAAAATTGAGAATTTGATGGATTTGAGCTAACAAGTTTGATTTCTTGGATTATTTGAACCATGTGAATGATAAGGTTGATGAGCTGGTGGCACAGAACTCATGGTGAACCCTTTTAAGGGTGAATTCAAAGGGACTTGAAGGAGAAGTTTATAGAAGGGAATAAAATGAATTGAGGGGTAGATTCATTGAATCCTACCTAATATGTCATAATCTTGAAATGGGTGATGGAGGATGAATGAAGAAAGATCTCAAGTCTCTATTTATAGAGATGGTTGGTCAGAAGCAAGGGTTGTCATGTATGAGATCTTAAGGAAGAAAAGCACTCTAGGGATTCCTTCATTCAGTGACCTAAGAGAAGCAATTGCAACTACAAGAAAAGCAAGAAGACTTAAGGGTATGGATGCTTGAAGGGTGAACAAGCTATCAGAGTTGAAGTGTATGAAAGCCAAGTAGAATGGAGGACTAAAACAAAGATATGTAATTTGCAAGTGGGTTGTAATTTGTTATCAGATCATGCCTTACTATTACTCTCTAACCATTGTACCGGTCTAAAGTAAATATTTTGGATTAAGGTTGACCTAACAGTCATTTCTAAATCCTTTAAGAGGGTGAAATTCCAAGTGTATGATCTAATATCCTCTAACAAGGCTTACTCCTAATAGGTTGATTGAAATCATTTAACTAGGTTACATTTAATAGTGTGCATTGTAACCTTTAACAAGGTTGACCTTTCACAGGGCATTACTTCAAAAGAGTGAGAAAGAGTAGCATGTTACTGGTGGTTTTTCCCAAATTGGATTTTTACATTAAATCATTGTGTCAAATGTGTTATTGAATCTATTAATTTTCATGTTTACATTTTTGCAAATTGATTTGATAGTACTCTACAAGTTTGAGTGGTTGTATAATTTAATGGATGCATGCATGATGAAAATATTTTATGGATATGGGTTCACTAAGTTGTGAAAAGTTTTATTTGTACATCTAGATCTTGGATAATTTATTCACCCCCCCCCCCCCCCTCATTTATTCTAGAGAATTCCAAAAATTGGTATCAGAGCTTTTTTCTTAAGAGGACTAGTTTGAAGGTACTAGAAGCACAAAGATCAAGATGTCAAAAAGAAAAGTACCCAAGCTTAACAAAGATAACTTTCTTTTATGGAAAATTTTGATGAAGTTACACCTAGGAGGTCTTGGAGATCATGCACAATCTACCATTTCTATTGAGCATATTGATCCTATTGGAGCCCTAATTGTTGAAGATCTAAAAAAGAAAAAGAAACAAAACCAGACAATGTTGGTGATTGCCTCTGCCCTAAGCTATGCCAAATTTGATGATATCAAAGGTTGTGATAGTACAAAGAAAATATGGGATGCTCTACACACTATTTATGGAGGTGGCAAGAATGTTCTAAGAGCCAAAGCTAAAAGTCTTAGAGGTAAATTCGATGACATGAAAATGCAAGAAGGTGAGAATATTGCTCAGTATTGCTCTAGGATAAAAGACGTTGTTAATGAAATAAGAGGAGCTATTGGTAAAATAAATGATGATACTACATTAAGTAAAGTTTTAAGAACTTTGTTTTGTACATATGATATTAGAGTTTCTACAATACAAGAACTGAGATGTATGCTAGGGAATGATCTAACTCTTGAAGGTCTAGTAGGTAGGCTCACTACTTTTGAACTGTCTAACTTTGATAATTAAAAACCTAAAAATATAGAATCTACTTTCAAAGCTAAGTTGTCATTAAAAGAACCTGATGAGAAGAAGAAGAAGAAGAAGACAAAATATGTGTCAAGTGATAGTGATACAAATGAGGAAGATGTAGATCAACTTAAAGCACTATTAGCAAGGAGATTTCACAAAGGTAAAGGAAAGTTTAAAGGTAAGTTTCCTATCATGTGTTTCAATTGCAATAAGGTTGCTCATAATGCTACTAGATATCCAGAGAAGAAGAATTACAGAGGTGGTGACAAGTACAAAAGTAGAAGAGATGAAAACAACAAAGACTACAAATACAAACGTAAGAAATCTTGCTACATTGCTGAAGAGGAAACAAAAGATGGATCTGAAGATCATGATGATGAAGTGGTGTATGTTACAATGAAGGATGAATCTAATGAGGATGAGGCAACTGCACTAGTGTCTTGTGTGAACAAGAATGATAGATGGATCATTGATAGTGGGTGTTCATATCACATGACTAGAGATAAAAGTAAGTTCATTACCTTAAAATATTATGATGAAAATAGTGTAAGGTTTGGTAATGATGCACCATGTCTAATAAAACAAAAAGGTTCTATCAAGCTCATAGAAAAGATTTTATGTGACAATGCTTCCTATGTTGAAGGACTTTAATTTTTTGAGTGTGTCACAACTATAAAATTTTGGATGTAAGGTTGAGTTTGAGAAAAAAATTGCTATGATATATGACACTGATGGAAAATTGATTGGAAAAGGTGATCAAACTAGAGGTAATCTATTCTACCTTGATATAGAGGATGCTACTTGTTTAGTTGTATAATTTGATGATGTGTGGCTATGGAAAAAGAGGTTATGTCATGTTAATTTTGATAACTTGGTTAGTATTAGAAACATGAGAAGAGTTAGAGGTTTGCCTAAGTTGAAGAAACCTGACAATATAATTTGCAAACAATGCCAATTAGGCGAAATGACAATTTCAAGTTTTAAGAGCAAGACTCATACCTCTAAAGGAATATTAGAGATTTTTTATACTAACTTGTGTGGACCAATTGAAGTGCAAAGATAAAAAGGAGATAATTACATTATGTTGGTTGTTGATAATTATTCTAGAATGATGATTGTTATGTTTCTAAAATAAAAATTTGATACTTTCCAAATGTTTAAGTGGTACTTAGCAAGAGTTGAGAAGGAAACAGGTAAAAGTCTAACATATTTGAGAACTAACAAAGGAGGAGAATTTACATCAAATGAGTTTGAGATGTTTTGTAATGACAAAGCAATCAAAAGACAAACATATGCTCCTAGAACCTCTCCACAAAATGGAATTGCTAAGGAGGAACAAGTTTGTAATAGACTATGCTAGGACACTCATTATGGAGAAAAACTTTTCTTTGAAATACTAGGGAGAAGTTGTAAGTACAAGTTTCTATACCTTGAACCATGTAAAAGTAAAGAAAGGTATTCATTCAACAACTTTTGAACTATGGTATGGATATTCACTCAATGAAAAATATTTTAAGGTATTTGGAAGCAAATGCTATATTCTCAATGATTTTAGGAATGGTAGACTAGATGCAAAAAGTGAAGAAGGAATATTTCTTGGTTATTCAACAAGAAGTAAAGCTTATAAGTATTTAAATACTAACACTAACAAAGTTGTGAAAAGTGCAAATGTGTAATTTGATTAGTATACAAAAGTATATGAGGCTAAACCTATGAAGGAACTAGAAGAATAAAAATCATTTGTATACTTTTATGAATGTATGCCTATTGATGAAGATGTTGTAAATCAATTTGCAAACCAACAACAAGTTTCAGTGATTTCCAAGTCACATACTATAAAATCTGAGTTGCATTCAAGAACCAAGCTACATTTAGGTGTTGAGTTATAGAATTAAGTTGAGGCACATTCTGATTCTAAAATTAGTATACATGAAAGAGATGTTGAACTACTTGATAGAGAGGTACATAGTGATTCAGAAGTTGAGTGACCAAATGTAGAAGCTAAAGTTGAACCAAGATTCTCTAAGTATGTCAAGAGACATCATCATACTACACAATCATTGGAGATAAATATGCTAGACCTATAAAAAGGATTTTTTTTAGAAATGATACATGTTTGTTAAGAATGCAAGAACCTAAAATAGTGAAAAATTCCTTAGAAGATGTGGACTAAAGTAAAGTCATCGAAGAAGAGATTGAACAATTTGAGAAAAGTAAGACATGGACTCTAGCTTGTAAAATAGAAGACAAAAATGTGATTCGCACCAAGTGGGTGTATAGAAAGATGAAAATGGTGAAGTCACAAGGAACAAGGCAAGATTAGTTTGTAAAGGATTTGCACAAGAAGAAGGGGTAGACTATGGAGAGACATTCACTCCTATTGTGAGATTGGAAGGAGTAAGAACCTTGCTCGCTTACTTTGCATACAAAGGTTTCAAAGTTTATCGAATGGATGTTAAGTCTACATTTTTGAATGGTATATTGGAGGAATAGGTTTATATAGAATAGCCAGAAGGATTTTTTGATGCTAACAACAAAAAGATGTTATGTAGACTACACAAAGCTTTCTATGATTTGAAGCAAGCACCAAAAGCATGGTATGAGAGACTACATAATTATCTAGTGAAGATTGGATTTGAAAAGATTGATGATAATAACAATCTATACTTGAAGACAAAGAAAGGCAAAGGTATTTTGTTATCTAAATTTTTTGTTGATGATATCATATTTGGAGGTCAAGATACTTTATGTAAGGCTTTTGAAAATGAAATGAAGCAAGAATTTAAGATGTCTATGTTTGGAGAGATCAAGTTTTTTGTGGGTTTGCAAGTACATCAGATGAAATATGGGATTTACATCACTCAATCAAAGCATTTAAAGGAGATAGTGAAAACTTTTGGATTGGAAGATTCCAAGCCAATAAGTACACCTATGGTGATAGGACATAAATTGTCAAAGAATAATGATTTAGTTGAGGTGAATCAAACATTATATAGGCCTATGATTGGTAAAATATAGTATTTAGTACATAGAGAACTTTATATTGCATTATCTATAGGGATAGTTGTGAGATTCTCTGCTAATCCCTGTGAAAATCATGTGATGGCAATAAAGAGAATAATGAGATATTTGAAAGGAAAAGAGGACTATGGTCTATACTACAAGAAAAATGTAAAATTTGAATTGAGAGCCTATACTAATGTTGATTCGGCTGAAAATGTTGATGACAGAAAGAACACTAGTGGAGGAGCATTTTTCTTAGGCAAAAGGTTGGTTACATGGACTAGTAGGAAACAAAATTTCATTTCTCAATCTACTATTGAAGCTAAATATGTTGTTGCTATAGTAAATTGTACAGGCATTGTATAGATCAAACAGCTACTCAAAGGTATGAAGGAGGAAATCACTAAACTTGTGACACTTTATTGTGATAATACAAGTTCATATAAGGACTAAGAATATTGCAATAAAGTATCATTACTTGAGATAGTTAGTTCAAGATAAAGAGGTGAAGTTGGAATATGTTAACACAAAAGATAAAATAGCTAATATCTTCACAAAAGAATTACCTAAGGATGTTGATAAGTATCTAAGAGGTAAACTAGGGGTGATACCCCTATCAAAGGCTATCTAAAGAAGCATGAGGAGTGCCCTGTATCAAAAAACATTTATTGACATATGTTACACATTAATGTAGTGGATCTTACTTTAGGAGCTGCCTAAAATAATCAAAGAGTTGGAGCTATAAATCAGTCATAAGAAAGGTGATAGAGCCAAAAACTAAAAAATATTCATATCTACATATGAAGATGACTTGTCTTTGGTATTGTTGTCAAAGAGGGAAAAATAGTCTAAGATCAAGAAAGCACAAGGGAGAAAGTGTACAAGTGTACCTGCTAATTACATGTACCTACTAAGAGGGAGATAATGTTGAGGGAGACATAAGAAGTAACCAAAAGGAAGTCATAAGGATGAGTTGATTGATTGTCTGCTGGTCAAAAGAAAATTTTGTAACCTATTTAGAAGATGGAAGTTGCCAATAGAGGGAGAGATTTCAATACAAGGAATTATTTTCATTTTTGTATTTTGTTGGTCTTACTGATTAATTTTGGTCAGTTTGGTTTGACATCAATGCCAAGGAGGGAGATTTTTGAAAAAATATTGATATAAGTATGATATATGTGTTTCAATCATTGTTTTGTCACTAATGTCAAACCTGCTACTTGTTGGTAAGATAATTACTTATCTAATTTAAGTACTATTATTTATTTGATTGATGAAGAGGATTTGATCAGATGAGGTAACAATAGAACATAGAGGAAAGGTTGAGTTATGATATGAAAAAGAGTACAAGACTCAGTTAAGACAGTGATATTATAGTGCATTGATAATCTACTTAAGGTTGCAAAGGTTGGATTACACTGAGTAAGTCTGAAAGAACAAGTTAAACAAAGTTTTTCTACTAAGCTTGACTGAGTGGATAGTAGGTGTTGAAAAAAATTAGTGTAAGCCAAGCAAAAAAATAGTTGGAACCCAAAAAAGTCAATTTTAGTGTAAGTTGTTAGAATTTTACAAGTAGGAAGAATACTTCTGAGAGGAGGATGAATTAGAAGTACCAAACTTTAAGCTATAAAAAATTTAATTGAAATCAATACATGCATGTAACATTTCTAATTAACATGAAAGTAAAGGCATGTATGAAAATAGATAACACAATATTTGATCACCCAGAAACCCTCCAAAATGATAAGGTAAAACTAGGGTGGGGATGACACCCACAACTTATCACTATAGCAATATGTAACTTATCAAGGTTATAAAGTTTGACCTACCCTGTTAAAGCTCCAACACTCTATTAAAAGTGTACCTGTCTAAAGGATTGACAAAACATTCACTTGAAATGTCACCTTGTTAAAGGATTTACAAAATGGTTGTTAAACCAACCTATCTTCATAAGATTTTCATTCTCCTAATACAATGGATAAAAAGTATAACAAAATGTGTTGACCTGATAACTTACAATCTTAAATTGCTGATTTTAGATTGATGTTCAGTCCATTCTAATCTAATCCTCTTTGATCTGATATGATTTTTTATGAAGTGTTGATACTCTATTCTGATGTTAACTGATCTAGCAATTCCTCTATTTTTCTAAGTCACCTTAAATGTACTCTTCACCCTTTTGTTCTTCACTCTCTTTCACTTTGTCATTCCTCTCTTCAATTCTTTTCTCGCATATTGTCTCATGCATTATTGAATTATGGGGTTTTGACCTCCTTAAAAAGGTTTCATGACTTAGAGTTAGGTATGAATCTATGATTGAGATTCATCCATCTTTTCCACTTAGTTCTTTCCATTTTTTTATTGGTTGCATATTGATTTCATAGGGAATCAAATAGATTTGATCTTATCTTTTAATCCTTTGAGATTATCATATGTCAACTCAAAAATGGTTTACATCTTAGTTTGTGAGAGCACAAACTCTTATATTGATTTTGTATTACTTGACACTTACTAATTATTGATGCTTGGCACATATAGAAATTTTTTCTTGCTTAACACCTATAGTTTACTTGGTGCATATACTGGCTTGGCATCTATTAGTCACTCAATGGTTGAGACTTTCCCAGCACTATTTATTTGCTTAGCATCTGAATGTATTAGTACATATTATAACTCAACATCTATATTATACTTGGCATCAACTTAGAAAATTCCTTAAGTGTGTTGGCACTCAAGTGTAAAAATCAATCTGAGATCAAAAAGCTCCCCCTTTGGTATGAGTGTCAAAAACACTTAACTATTCATGATGAATCTAATTTCTTCAAGTATAATATACATTCTATTCAACATATATACAAAACTTCAAATTTGTATTTTTGTGAAGGAGTTTGTTCCTCAAAATTTGTAACTCCCCCTAAGTTGATGTGCCTTTACTGTATCCAAAACTTCTCATGCTGGATTTGTCTCATGTTAATTCTTATATGTCTTGCCTTATCATTCTTTCTCTTATCTACTCTATTCTAACTCCCCCTTTCACATATCTTCCCTTATAGTTATAGTTTCCTTTTGGCTTTTCTATTTCTCCCCCTCAAAATTTATCTCCCCCTTTTTGACACTTATGTCAAAGGAGTCTATACATTAATTGAATATTTTTCCAAAAAGGATTTATTTAACTCCATTACTATCCTCAGAGTAGCATCCTAATTTTGTAATGCAATTTTTAGTGATTTTATCTGGATGGCTAATTCTACTACAAGGTGAACCAGGCCTTCTAATTTACAAAGATTGGGGTCTTTCTTTAACACATTTTCATCATAGGCCAAATTTTTTTTCAAAATTTCCATGTGTGGGGTTATGACAGATTGTATCTAGATTAATTTGGCCTTTGTATTTTCCTCATCTACTATTAACATAGCTAATTCTTTCTAAGTGTGAAGCATAGTGTTAAAATGCTTCTCACTCTAAGCTAGATCTTTGGGTAGTTACATGCTTGATATCTTTAAATTCCTCTCCAAGCTCATTATTCACTGGTTGGTTTCTTGTGTGAAAATTGATGGGTCGCACCATTTTGAGTACAATGAGAATATTATCTCAAGTGATGCCTTTACTTTTTCAATTTTCTTTGCCAGCTCAGCTTATGAAAGTGCAATTTTAGTAGAGATCTATTCATTTACCTTCGCCTAAAATTTCCTTTCTGACCATTCTAGTAGTTTGGTATTTGTATCAAGGTCTTCATTTTGCACCTAGTCCACTATATTGGATAGTTGCTCCATAATGGGCTTAGTTTCATTAGGTGTTTGCAAGATAAAGGCATCTAGAAAGATGTCTTTTATTTCAATCAATGCTTGCCTCTATTTTTCCTTACTCTTGAGTATCTCCTACTTCTTTTTCCTCTCAAGTGCCTCTTGCACTTCATTGATTTGATCAATGTTCATAGTTTCATAGTCATACTTGGGGATGACTATGTCCTCATCTAATGTAGGGTCTCCATAATGAAGTACCCTTGCTACTCTTGCTGAGATCGAGCCTGGTGTAGATATTTGTAGTGGCATGGCAACAATGTTAGGCTTCTAAAAGATTTTTGGAGTCCCTATTGTAGGAAAATTTACCAATGTTTGTATTTCCTCGTGCTCCTTCTCCTTAGGAATTTGTGTGTCATCTTTAGATGTTTCCTTATCAATTACTATGATCTTTGAGGTTGCACCTTGTACTTTTTTTGTAGACATAGATGTATCTATCTATCATGTTTGCTTCCTTGTAGGCTCTGTCTCCTCTATACTCTGTGTCTTTTGTTCAATCATCAAGACTTGAATTGTGGAGTCAACCTTTGTAGATGTGTCTACTACTATTTGCACTATTGGTTATCCACTTGTGGCTATAGGGATGTGAGAAGGTGGTTCTTGTGGATTCACCTTATACCTTGTGATTTTAGCTACAACCTTTTGTAATTCTTCCACACTCACCAAGACTAGATTTGTATAGAAATGTGCTTGTAGTGTAGTCTAGTGAAGGATCCTTTTAAGATCCTCTGTAGTTAGTGGATTTATGTTCTGACTAGAATTGTTAGGAACATCTTGTATAGTTATTGTATCTGCAAGTGTGGAGGTCACATGTAGAGGACTTTAGCAGTTGCCATATCATCCTTTTGTGTTTCCTTCTCCACTGTATCATCTACCTTTTCTTTTTCAGGTTCTTCTTCCTTATCATGAACCTCTTCTTCTCCATTATTTCTTCCCTCAAAGGGATCTACCTCTCCTTCTTTGATAGTTGTCAAGCCATAAATTAATTTCCATATTTGAGTGGACTTTTTTACATCTTCAATTTTATTCTGAAGTATACTAAATGCTCTATATTTGGGTGCAAATTTTCACCCATGCTTCTTATTTGCCTTGCTAATTTGCCCTTTTGTGAGTTTAGGCATTACTCAAGCCAATGTTGACACTCTTATTTATTTTTCCATATTAAGGAAATAATGCCATTTATTTTCTACAATAGAATATAACTCCTTAGGCATTGAATTGTCAAGTTTAAGTGGAGTGTTCTTGAACTTGACCATCATAGTGTAGACTGGTTCTTCAACTTTGTTATGTTCTTCTCTAGTCAACTTATTAAAATCAATGCTTTTTAAGCCTGATAAGTTTGCATTATCTTTAATGTTATCACATATATTTTCTAAGTTAGAATTGGTGGTGTGACTTACCACTCTAAATTGGCCAATTTCATCAAATTCAATCCTTTCCTCATCTGATTCAGAAGGTGCAACATACTTTCTTCTCAACTTCTTTTTGGCTAGACCTTCCTACTTAGTAGCCTTCTTATTTTCTTACTCCTTAGCCTCCTTTGATGTAGCTATTGTACTTGCCCTTGTAGTAGGCTTTTCTAGGCTTGGCTTGGCTATCCTCTTGCCTTTGGGCTGAGTTGCCAGCTATTTTTGAGCTTTTGTCTTCTTTAGCTCTTGCTTGGTAGGTTCTTCCTTGGCTTGCTTTTCTTCCTCGACACCTTTTCTCTCTTCAGCATCTTCTCCCATACCTTGTGTTAAGGCAAGTGGATCCTAGCCCTATTCTTCTTCTTCTTCATCTTCATCTTCTTCTTCTTTTGTTTCTGTTGTCTCTTCACCAAATCTGTCCTTAAGCTTCTTGACCAATCTATCCTTTTTCTTTAGGGTTGAAGCAATTTTCAACTCCATTTCTACTTTAGACTTTACAAAATCAAAAGTGCCAAAAGGTTTTGCACTTTTATCAATATCTTCTATAAGAAATTTTGTGATTCCAACAAATGCCTCATCAACGTTGATTTTATATCCAAGTGGCCTCAGCCATCTCACCCTTGGTACTGCTACTTGGATATATGTAAATTCAATGTCAACTAGAAAATATATGTCATTAATGTGCTGCTCAACTAAGGAAATAGGTATCCTAAATCTCTATTTCATAGACTTCTTAAAGTTTTCAAAGTAACTGGTCATTATAGTTTCAAAATTTGCCCCCATCTGCTCTATGTATTCATTAACCTATACTACTGTTGACCTGTTTGTCTTCCAACTTACTTTACCAAAAGAGGGGAATTCATTCTGAACATAGAAAAATAAGCATGTCAAAATTGAACCAAATTTACATTGAGTACTCTTGGATCTCCCTATTGCTCCCAAATTCTCCATAATCTATTGCAATTGTAATTTAGCTAGATCATATGTATGATCCTTCTTGAAAATTTTATATCCTACATCAACTGTAATGTAGGGTACACTATTTAGTCAACTTGACTGGTAGAATTTATGGGATATGACCCTAACAACAAATTCTATAACTAGATCTTTGATTGTATCAATGGTCATCCCTCTTTTATTCTACTTAGCCCCAGTGTTCTTCTCTATGGCTTCTTTTGAATCACTCCTTAGGGTCTTTGGCCATTCTAGGGTTGGATACCCTATGATTCAATGAATGATTCTCTTGGTTATCTTTATTGGTCCTCCTTCTAACCATAAGTAACCATCATGAATTCTACTTAGAACAAGTTTGATCCATTCTATTTTAAAGTCTGTAGGGAAGTCTAGGGCATTGGTAAGCCCCTTTTTTTCAACTATGTATTATTCTTCCTTCAACACTTCATTGTCACATAGCTTATTATATGCTTCCCTAATATCCATGTCACCAATTGCTCCACTCTTACAATTATAACACTTTTTAACATCTTATGCCATGAAAACCAAGGTGGAATAATGGACAAAGCGTTGGCAGGGTCATTTTTATATGCAACTTTAGGAATTGGTCTAAAATTTGGTTATTTTACTTTATTACTAACCAACAGAACCTCAAACAGTTACTTTTCCTTGGGATTCCTAGAGCTAGATGCCATTTTTGTAATCTAGGGTTTCAAGATGTAGAAATTGCATAACTACATAGCTCGACACTAGAGTAAATACCTTAAATTGATGAAACAATGTTGAATCTTGGCTGGAATCTTTGAAAAAGCTTCAATCTCTACTTGGAAGTTATTTTTGTGCTCTTCTTGCTCTTGCTCTATGTTCATGATGATTAAAAATGATAGAAAACTTGACCTTATACCTTTCATTTCATAGCATTTAATGCTTAGTGCATATACAACTGTCCACTCAGCTCCTTATTTAATTCTATTTTACTCAACTTCCTTGCTTTTTCAACACTCGACATCCACTAGAGTTTCCCTTACTTAGCTTCAATAAGAATTTCCCTTCACTCGGTAGCTACTACTAACTTGACTTCTACTAGCACGATTTTACTCGGCAATAACTAATCACTTGGCTTCCACTTGTTCTATCCAACAACTCAACACATACTATGATTTCACTTGACAACAAAAGGTAACTTTTCATACTCAATAACAATATGAAATCGTTTGAGGATAAACTTGCATCTTTATTCATGCTATTTATTTCCTTTGTAGTACTAACTTGTCTTGGAGCTGATGTATGATAAAGCATTGTATATTAGTTCCTCATACCTTCTTTTGCTTAGTTGGATAAAGTGTGACCACTTGACCTTTTTGGTGAAGTGATCCCTCCATTGGATGTGCTACTTCCACCTCTTTTCTTCCATATCTTATTCATTTCTCCTCTTATGCGTCCAACATCAACTTTCCCTTTTCCTTTGTTGTACTTAGATTTGGGTGCCTTTGATCTTGTTGGGAAATACTTGTTGTTGTGTCCTATCTTTACATAGTTGAAACAAGTGGTTTGACTCAACCACCTATTTTAGTTGCCACTAAAGTGTGTTCTTATGCAATTCTTAGGAATGTGTCCATATTCTTCATAGTAGTGATAGCTCTGCCTAGTGTTGTAGTCTCAATTGTAGTGATGTCCATGATTATTTTTCTTTGTTGGTTGGTTTGGTGTCCACATAGGCTTGGATCTACATTCAAAGGCTCTATGTCCATACTTCTTCCAATTGTAGTAGTGAACTTCAAATCTTGGTGTCCCGATGGTTCTAGTCCTACAGTCATGTGCCTGATGACCTTGCATATTGCACTTGTGACAGTGACCCATGTTTTTAGGTTTGTCATGCTAATTGGCATTTTTTCTTCTGCACACATTAGAGGTATGTCCCTTTTTACCACAAAAATGACAAGTGGGTTTTGTGTTCTTACCTTTGTCACTTTTTTCTTCTACAATCTTAGATGACTCTCCTTCTTTAGTGTTGGTGTATCCTAGTCCTGAAGTGTCATTACTAGGTCTTGGTAATTTTAGTACCTATTCAAAGTACTTGATAGATTCATTAGGTTTTTTGAAGCTTTCTGAAATTTCTTTTTCTCTTCTCAATTCATTTTGTAGTTGTTCATTTTGCATCTTCAGTGTTGAGATCTCAATGTCCTTGACATTTAGTTCATGATGGGCATTCATCATTTGGCTTAGGGTGTCTAGCTGCATGTTGGAAACTCTTGCAAGCTCAGTTGAATTTTCCTCTAGTCTATTGGCAAGGTTCCTCTTGTCATCTTCTAACATAGCTTTATCTTCAATGGCTCTCTTCTTTTGCTTAGTCACTTCACAAAGCATCATGGCTTGTGATTCTTGTTCAATCTTGAGAGTTCTGATCTCTTCTTATTGAGCTCTATTCTTCTCCATTAGGTCTACAATTTCTACATTAAACTCCTTAGAATCTCCATTAGCAAACACGTTTTTGGTGTCAATATCCTTGTATTATGTATCATTATTAGCTATGGAAAAAAATTTCTTCTCTTTAGGGATTTCCTCAATTCTTCCCTAGCTTCTTCCAAAGAATGTAGAATGAGATGTATTTCAATCTCCTAATTTTATATAATCTTCCCAAGCTTGTAGACCTCCATTTCTAGATATATTTTTCAAGTTGTAAGACTTCTCCTTATAAGAACCTTGCTTTGATACCAATTGTAGAATTTTACAAGTAGGAAGAATACTTCTGAGAGAGGGGGGTTGAATCAGAAGTACCAAACTTTAAGCTATAAAACTTTTAACTAAAATCAATACATGCATGTAACATTTCTAATTAACATGAAAGTAAAAGCATGAATGAAAATAGATAACACAATATTTGATCACCCAGAAACCCTCCAAAATGAGAAGGTAAAATTGGGGTGGGCATGACACCCATAACTTATCACTGCAATAATATGTAACTTGTCAAGGTTACAAAGTTTGAAAATCATCAATGGTCTACCCTGTGAGAGGCCTACCCTATTAAAGGCTCCAACACTTTGTTAAAAGTGTACCTATCTAAAGGATTTACAAAACATTCACTTGGAATGTCACCCTGTCAAAGGATTTATAAAATGCCTATTAAACCAACCTATCTTCATAGGATTTTCATTCTCCTAATACAATGGCTAGAAAGTATAGTATAATGTGTTGACCTAATAACTTACAATCTTCAATTGCTGATTTTAGATCAATGTTCAGTCCATTTTGATATGATCCTCTTTGATCTAATATGATTTTGTACAAAGTGTTGATACTCTATTCTAATGTTCACTAATCTGGCAATTCCTTTATCTTTCTAATTCACCTTGAATGTACTCTTCACCCTTCTATTCCTCACTCATTTTCACTCTGTCATTCCTCTCTTCAATTCTCTTCTTGCATACTCTCTCATGCATTACTGAATTATGGGGTTTCAACCTCCTTAGAAAGTTTTCATGACTTAGGGTTAGGTATGAATCTTTTATTGAGATTCATCCATCTTTCACACTCAATTCTTTCCATTTTTTGATTGGTTGCATGTTGATTTCATAGGGAATCAAATAGATTTGATCTTATCTTTTAATCCTTTGAGATTTATCATATGTTGATTAAGAAACAGTTTACATCTTAGTTTGTGAGGGCACAAACTCTTATGTTGATTCTATGTTACTTGACACTTATTGATTACTGATGCTTGACACATAGAAATTCTATCTTGCTCAACACCTATAGTTTACTCAACACATATACTAGCTCTACATCTATTAGTCACTCGATAGTTGAAACTTTCTTGGCACTATCTATCTTCTCAGTATCTGAATGACTTGGCACATATTGTAACTCAACATATATATTATACTTGGCATCAACTTAGAAAATTTCTTAAGTGTGTTGACACTCAATTGTTAAAACTAATCTAAGATCAACATAGACTAAGTGAAATAGTACAAGCCAAGTAAAGTTTAGTTGATGCCAAGCATCAGTAAAATTTAGTTTGTGCTAAGTGTTTTGATAATGGATGTTGGGAAACACAGTATGTCTTGAGCATCAAAAGCCAGTTAATGTTGAGTGCCAACATTATGAGAAAGATTGAGAATTTGATGAATCTGAGTTGAAAAGTTTGATTTCTTAGATTATGTGAACCATGTGGATGATAAGGTATTTTGAGGGAAAATTCAATGATAATTGAAGGAGAAGTTTCTAGAAGGGAATTAAATGAGATGAGGGGTAAATTCATTGAATCCTACCTAATCTGACCTAAGCCTAAAATGGACGATGGAGGATGAACAACAAAATATCTTAATTCTCTATTTATAGAGATGTCTAGTCAGAAGCAAGGGTTTTCATGAATGAGAACCTAAGGAAGACAAGGAGTATAGGGTCTTGCTTTATTTAGTGACCTAAGAGAAGAGACTACATTAGTAGTCAAAGCAAGAAGACTTAAGGGTATGGATGCTTGAAGGGTAAACAAGCTATCAGAGTTGAAGCATATGAAAGACAAGTAGAATGGAGGACTAAAACAAAGACCTATAATCTACAAGTGTGTTGTAACTTTTTATCAGATCAAGCCTTGCTGTTACTCTCTAATCATTGTATCAGTCTAGGGTAAATACTTTGGATCAAGGTTGACCTAACAAACATTCATATATCCTTTAACTGGGTGACATTCCAAGAGAATGATCTAATCTCCTCTAACAAGGCTTACTCTTAACAAGGTGATTGAAATCCTTTAACCAAGTCATATTTAACAGTGTGCATTATAACTTTTAATAGGGTTGGCCTTTCATAGGGCATCACTCAGAAGAGTGAGAAAGAGTAGCATGTTACTATTGGTTTTTCCCAAATTGGGTTTCCACATTAAATCATTGTGTCAAATGTGTTATTGAATCTATTATGTTTCATGTTTACAATACTGCAAATTGATTTGACAATAATCTACAAGTTTGAGTGATTGCATAATCTAATGGATGCATGCATGATGAAAATGTTTTATGGATATGGGTTTACTAAGCTATGAAAAGTTTTATTTGTACATCTGGACCTTGAATAATTGATTCACCCTCCCCCCCCTTCACATTTATTCTAAAGAATTCCAACAAAAATAATCTAATCCAAAATAACCTTGAGTTTTCAAATTGATCCTTTAATTAGTTTAGCAAAGATGGAAGTGGTATTTGCCACAATGAGATGGTTGATGGCATTGGCAAGAAGCTTGGAAAGTAGTTGAATGCTCTACAAATAGTATTTGGTGGTACACTTGAAGATAGGGACAATATGAGCAACACCATGGCATAACTATAGGATGGCATGAGAATTTTTAACATCATAAAAGTATGAAATAAAATAATGATGTTGTTTTCTTCCTTATTTAAATTTTAAAAAAAAAGAATTTTTCTAGATTAATATATGAATAATGAATTCTATATTTTTTTTAAAATAAAAATCTATTACTATGTTCTACATCAATTTTATTCATGTAATAAACAATTCATAATGTTTGGAACTCTAAATATTTTTATTTAGGATGGGCAAGAGCTTGGTTGATGCATTGACACCTCGATGTCCATATATCTTGGGGATTGGTGATGGTTTTTCTTATAGAGAATAGTTCAAGTAAATTGACAACCATAGAATTGCCTCCTCTAGATTTTCCTAGATGCTAATATGATTATAAAATAATCTCCACTTTGAATCATATATATTCTTCTCTTTTTTCTTTTTTTCACATTTTTTTCTCTTCATTGTTCTGGATGGCCTACTTTGGTTGGAATTGTATAGTTAAGAAGGAATATTCTTATCACCAACATTGTTCCAAAATAACATTTTTTCTTGGGCCTTAAGGTTGATGACAACTTGCTTAACATGTTTTTATCTACTAGGAACATGGAAATGACATTTCATATTTAGAAAGATATGGAATAATATGGTTATAATTGTTGAAGTCAAAGTTTAGAACATACACAGTCTACAATAACACTAGCTCCAATCAAAGTTTAGACCTACTAAAAAGATATTAAACTAAGATAAAGTGTACTAGAAAAGTTTTAAAATATACAAAATACTTAACTGGGACTCTCAAATGCCAATACTATTCACAAACCTACAAAAGATCTCATAGCATACAATTCTATGCAATTCTTATTTATTTTAAAACATAAAACACATTACAAAACTTTTAGATATGTATTTCCAAACATTTATCCATGAAAATATTGTAACCATAGGCTTTGTGGGACTAGAATTTGGATGATCTTGTAGCCTATAATCTCCTTGCAATGTTGTACTTTATCAATTCTATGACAACAAAACCAATTCTCTACATTGGATTTTCTCAAGTAATGAAAATTTATACATCTCAATATATATATATAAACTAATTCTTTATATTATTTTATCTCAGATAATGAAAATTTATAGAATTAAATCTATACATATACATATACAAAAAATAATTTTATATAGCTAGCTAAATTTTGTATATGAATAATGTAGGGAGCCATGATAGGATTTGTTCGATTCATAAACAATGATCTTGCAAGCCTTGTAAAGAAATTTGCAATGATTAGTCCTATTGCTTATCTAGATCATGTTACTTCTCCCCTATCAAGAACTACAACAACAATCAACCTTGATTAGGTATTTTTTTGTAATTATTTGTTAACTACATTTCTATACATTAATTCATATGTATACCAACTTTCTTTAATTCTCACCATTTTTGTAGACATACATACTTGGTTCTAGGCATATATGAATATAATGCACCAATGTAAGTTGCAGAATCATCTATTGAATATCAATGAAAACTTATGAATACAATACAACACAAATTTATAAATATCAATATTGCATTTTTTACATTGTCTCTTTGACACTAATTTAATCATTCCTTAAATCATATTTCAGATTTTCCATTTATTTTAGGGGAAGTAGTAGCTAGGGATTTGAGGCTATGGATCTATAGATTATTCCAAGAGTTCAAAAGATGTTGATCTTAATTAATGGTGAGCATATAATAAGTTTTGATATATATATTTCTAAATATTGAATATATGAATTAATAGTATCCATTTGAAGTACATATTCACTAGGAAGGTGTTGTAGAGATAATATTGGATCTATACATCACATGGATGGAAAATAGTGGTGTGGTGCAAGAAATATTCTTCCAAAATTATTAATGCTATCATGAAGGTTATGGCCTCCTATATTAGTCTTTCCTATACCGATTGCTATTGTCTATGATTCTCATAGAGTGGTTATGATTATAGTTGTTGCATACTTCATCTCATCTAGTATTTTATGCAACTCTACTACCTTAGTAATAGTGATAAGAATGTTATAAACTTATGCATATGGATGTCATGCTTTAGCATACTTAAAGCTTGCTTTAAATTTTGAAACTTCTTTGTCACTGCCATTTTATTTCTAAAGCATAATTGCTACATACAATTTCATTTAATCCAATATGATTTATGTTTAAATTTTTCATGTTCTAAACATGTTGTGTGATAAAATAGAAGTCACTGTTTCTAAATATAAACTTCCAGATGTCATTCCTACTATAATATTTATATAATTCTAATTGAATTCTTATACACTATCAACCTTGATAGGATTTCTATAGAGTCATCTGTGTTTACATTCTCATCTTCTATTTAGCTATGATAGTAATCATGACACAATCATAGACATTATATCCTTGTAAACTACTTATAAATCTTTTGAAACTACTTTAAAATATTCTTATTTATCAAATTCAAATATTGGCATGTACTACCACCATTATTGCAAATGATTATAGTTCTCAAATCTTAGCACATACTACAACCATTATTGTAGTTGATTGGGTTGACAGGATTTTTCCTTCACCTCTAGCAAGTATTGTCTTACTCGAGCAACAAGAAAATTGGACTTTTTAGCTCTTAGTGACCATCCATCACAACCTGTCCTTCTAACATCTTTTGTAGTGAGTTGAGAAAAATTAGAACCCTTGTGGAAACACAACCTCATTGTAGTGTTTCCAAGTTCAATACCATCGTAAGAGGACCCCACAACATCATTACCTTAATGTGAAATGGGTGCAACCACATGATTAGATCTGTTGTTGTAATAATTTCAATAGGTGTCACACCTTGGTATCTTTTTTTCATCCCATCCAATGGGTTGATCCATGGTTTTAACTATTGTGGCCTCACAATGCATGCCTTATTTTGAGTCACAAAATGGGGACCCCCTAGTTTCAAAATTCCCTATGAGGCATCTATTTTGAAGCCTCAGTCATTTTGGACCCTCCCCTAGGTCTAGGTCATGACGAGCCTATAAAATGTCATATTTATATTCATCTATTATAACACTTTACCCCATGGTTTCAATATATTCCCAAGCCATTTTCATACATTAACTTGATTTATGAAGCATTAACTATGATAAATGATTTATTGATTAGCATTTGTATGTGTAGCTAGTTAATTCTAAATTGTGATGATTTATCATGATAAGTGGTCATTATTGAAATATAATTATCTTGAGGTGATTAACATATTTTTTCTGAGGTATTTGAGT
This sequence comes from Cupressus sempervirens, assembly GCA_028749045.1. Lineage (NCBI taxonomy): Eukaryota > Viridiplantae > Streptophyta > Pinopsida > Cupressales > Cupressaceae > Cupressus > Cupressus sempervirens. The sequence goes on from CM053789.1 coordinate 384,124,886, forward strand.
CATTCATGCAACTAAAAAGAAGGAGAAGCAAGTTGACACTTGTCAATATTTAATAGTTACAAGAAATGCAAAAAAAATCAAAAGTTAACTTCAATAAAATAGGCATATCTCACTCAATTCTTAATGAAAGTATTATGAATTTGGAAAGTTGAAAAAAATGTACATGAACCATTTTGATAATTTGAGTTATTTTAGAATAGTTAATGAGCACCACAGATCAAAAGTTGACTAAGTAAAAGGTGGCACTTTTTTTAGGCGATAGAAAATCACTTCCAATTAAATGATCATAACTTCCACATTTCTTAATGGAATTAAAATTTTCAAAATGATATAAAAAGGTGAAAAGGAGGATAATAACCTAGCAAAATGAATTTATCTAATTCAAAATAATAAAGGAGAACCATGCATTTGAGTGGATTGCTAAAAAGGTGGAAGATAAAATCAGCACACTTAGTCATTAGTTTTGTAATAAATCTCTTCCTTGTTTAAAGGAATGATGAGACACTTGTTAGATGGTGTTTAGAGAGTCAATAATCTTATATATTTGAAATTGTAATCAAGCATATGTAGACATACATAGAGATATAGACAGATTAGATAATATATAGTTCCTTAATGATGAGCCTATAAAATGTCATATTTATATTCATCTACTATAACACTTTACCCCATGGTTTCAATATATTCCCAAGCCATTTCCATACATTATCTTGATTTATGAAGCATTAACTATGATAAATGATTTATTGATTAGCATTTGTATGTGTAGCTAGTTAATGCTAAATTATGATGATTTGTTATGATAAGTGGTTATTATTGAAATATAATTATCTTGAGGTGATTAACATATTATTTGTGAGGTATTTGAGTCATTCATGTTGTTGGAAAGAAGGAGAAGCAAGTTGACACTTGTCAATATTTAGCAGTTGCAGGAAATGCAGAAAAAGTCAAAAATTAATTTCAGTAAAATAGGCATATCTCACTCAACTCTTAATGAAATTAAGAATGGCTTATGAATTTGGAAAGCTGAAAACAAGGTGCACAAAATCTTTTGAGAATTTGAGTTATTTGCAATAGTTAATGACCACCATAGATCAAAATTTGACTAAGTAAAAGGTGGCACATTTTCAGGCAACAGAAAACCACTTCCAATTAAATGATCATAACTTCCACATTTCTTAATGGAATTCATATTTTAAAAATGATATAGAAAGGTAAAAAGGATAAGAATAATCTATTAAAATGGATTGGTCTAATTCAAAATAATAAAGGAGAACCATGCATTTGAGTGCACTGTTAAAAAGGTGGAACATAAAATTAGCACACTTAGTCATTAGTTTTGTAATGAATCTTTTCCTTCTTTAAAGCAATGATGGGACACGTGTTAGATGGTTTTTAGGGAGTCAATTATCTTATATATTCAAAATTATAATTAATCATATGTAGACATACATAGAGATATAGACAGATTAGATAATATACAGTTCCTGCAGCCATTACTGTGCAATTTTCTTGTAGTTTCTTGTAGCCATTACTATGTATTTAGATTTATTTCCAGCATTGTCATTTTAGAATGAAAAAATAACTTAAATATTTTTATAGTGCTTATACTTTGCAAACTTTTTTCAAGTATACATCCTCAAGTTGACAATTTAAATGAACCTTCTCTATTAGAAAGATAACTGCTCATTTTGGATGTCCAATCCATGAGTTGTGTTTGTAAACCAAGTTATTGATTTAATTGGGAAGCTAACAAGTCAAATAATAGTGTCTAATTAGGATGGGTTGGGAAATTAGGCATATATAAAAAGATAAAGTTTAAGACTTTCCTGTGCTTAAAGTGTGCACATGCACACATGCATAGGTGCACCAAGTTCACACATGCACATTTCACCACCACTCTGAGAATGGGCACATGCACATGTGCACACCTTTAGATGTGTGTATTTGCAGAGGTACAAACTTCAAACCCCCCTGCTTGCACAATTCATAATACACATGTATGCAGTTGTGTAAATGTGCACCATGTGCACCTAATCAAGGTACACATACGCTCTAGTGCACAGGTATACACTTTTCCATTTCCAAGGAAAATTAGCACATTATCACACCTTCTAAGGTTTTCTAGGTGTGTTAGTGCAAAAAACTCACTTTTGGGGGGGGGGGGAGGGGAGGGATTCTATTGTCTTGTCTATTTTGACTACTATTGATGTAGGAGCATCTTGAGTTTTCTCAGTGACTACTTTAGAGTTCATGGGAGGAGGCTAGGTAGTTGCTTTGGAGGGTTCTTGAACTAGTGCTCAACATGCTCTAGGAGCTCGGCATGGTCTAGGAGCTTTTCATGGTCTTGGAGCTTGGCATGGTCTATTATGCTTGACATGTATTGGGAGTTTGGTGATGCTCGAGAGTTTACTATCACTTGACAGTCTATTGGTGTTGATTGGAGATCTTGGTGCATTTAATGCATGTAGCATATGATCATGTTGTGAATTGATCTAGGAGTTTGTGTGGACCTATTTTGTGGTCTTGGTTATCTATCTTGTGTGCATTTAAATCTACATTATAAACTTCAGGCTTATCCTAAGTATTTTGTGTGGTTATCGTGTGTTAATTACAAGTTAACACAAGGGTTAACATTTTATATATAATGTTTGTTATGAGCTAAAATGTGGCTTAAATATGCATTTAATGCAAGGGGTGTTATTTGATTTGTAATTGTTATGCCAACTTGTGGCTTAGTTGGGCATAACTAGGGGGTCTTGTGGAGTCTTTTAGTGATCCATTCATAGAGTGATTAAGTCATTCAGAGGGAGTGGATCTTGAGTTTAGCATTGAGTAGCTCAAGGGAGAGTTTTCTTGAGCCTGTGGATAAAGTGCCAAGTGTGAGTTAGTTTACAATAGGATTGCGGAGGAGTTGCACATTTGTGAGAAAAGCTAGTGGTCGTGGTTTAGAAACAAGGAGGTTGATTGGTGTCTTGCAAGCACAAGTTAAGATCTTGGATGTTTCTACTAGAATGTTGTTATGTTATAGATCTAGATTAGCTAGGATTGAGTTGGATCTTGAGGGATCTTACCGAATTTTTTTTGTAATTGTTGTTGTAGTTCACCCTAACCCAGAAGACCTCACAACTAGGCATATTGCATGTAAATAGTTATTTTATAAATAAAGAGCTTTGATTTAGTATTAGATCTTGCATTGTTGTTGTGTTTTTGTTGTGTGGTTATTTTTTGGGGGCTAGGACATCTCCTTTGGGGATTCTCCTATCTTACATTGCATTAGGTTGTATTAGAGTAAAGTTTTTCCTATGTGTGTAGATAGATCACCGAAGTTGAGGTAATTTACACAAGGACTTGGGTTGGAGAAGTATATCTGAGAAGATCTTGATATGATGCTAGATTTTCTTTCTAAAGTCCTAGATCCCTTGGTTGAGAGGTGGTAGATTGTGGTTCTAACTTGAGAATTATAGAGGGCTTGCAAAGGGATTGATGTATACAAAGAAGGAAGATTGATCTTGTAAAGGTATTATCATAGAGAGTCTATGGATTACACATCCATGGTCCTAGACTTATGATATGGTAAACAATTTGGGTTTCTCACAAGGTGTGTGGGGAGGATTTGTTGTAGAGGGTTTATGAAGATCTTGGGATATGATTTTGAGAGGATTAGACCCTAGGATGATTGTGAATCTCTATAATGTGGTGGAGAGGAGGTTTTCAAAGATGTCTACTTAGTTTGAAGTTGGTTCAGCTGATCAAGTTAAGGACAGGATGAGGAAGGAATTCCATAGATGTTTGTGGAGTTGGAGTGTACTGATCTAAACAAGAGTTGTATGGCTAGGTAAGAGACCTGTTTGTGAGAGAAGATGACATGGAAAGGTCAAGGTGGAAAAGGATGGTTTTGTTCATCAGTTTGTGGTTTTGATACTAAACTTGCAGAGAAACTAGAGGTTGTTGCTAAGGATATTCCTAACCTTGTTGATGTTGGGATAGAGGTTGGTTTTCATGATCAATCGATTGGGTCTGACATGGAAATTGTAGAGCACTTGCTCATGGATGATCTCGTTATTGTTGGTAGTAAGTTTTTTTTGTAGAGCATCTTGTTGTAATCAATTAGATTGTTGGTGTTGTGAGTTTGGCATGTGTTGATAGAGATTAACATATTATTGTTAATGTGGAGTTTGTTGTTGGTGTAGATTCACTAATTGTTAATGTGGATGAGGGTTTGTTGATGAAGCATTATGTTTAGTTTGTTCCTAGGAGTAAGCATGCTAATTGGATGGTTGAGATTTTGGTGTTTGGCAAAGTGATACAGATGTGGATGATTTGCATGTTGGTTTTCTTGTCCCTATTAAAGTAGAAACCTTTAGTGAAGATGCAGATAGTTTTTTATCTTTCTTTGGGCATCAAAGTGTGGGACACACTTTTGTTTTTACTTGGGGAGTCTGATGTAGGAGCATCTTGGATTTTCTTGGTGACTAGTTTGGAGTTCATGGGAGGAGGCTCAATAGTTTCTTTGAAGGGTGCTTGGACTGGTGGTCAACATGTTCTAGGAGCTCAGCATGGTCTATCAAGCTTGACATGGTCTTGGAGCTCGGCATGGTCTATTGTGCTTGACATGTATTGGGAATTTGGTGATGCTTGGGAGTTTTCTATCACTCAATCATCTATTGGTGCCAACTGGAGTTCTTGGTGCATTTAATGCATGTAACATAGGACAGTGTTGTAGATTGATCTAGGAGTTTGTGTGGACCTATTTGTGGTCTTGGTTATCTCTCCTATGTGCATTTAAATCTGTATTGTAAACTTGGGGCTTGTCCTAAGTATTTTGTGTAGTTATCATGTGTTAACTACAAGTTAATGTGAGGGTTAACATTTTGTATTTAATGTTTGTTGTGAGCTAACTTGTGGCTTAAATGTGCATTTAATGAAAGGGGTTTTATTTAATTTGTAATTGCTAGGCCAAATTGTGGCTTAGTTGGGTATAAGTAGGGGGTCTTGTGGAGTCTTTTAGTGATCCATTCATGGAGTGATTAAGTCATTAAGAGGGATTGGATCCTAAGTTTAGCTTGGATTAGCTAAAGGGTGAGTTTTTCTGAGTTTGTGGATAGAGTGTCGAATGTGAGGTTGTTTACAATAGGATTGTTGTGGAGTTGTACATTTGTGAGAAGAGCTAGTGGTTGTAGTTTAGAAACAAGGAGGTTGCTTAGTGGCTTGTGAGAATAAGTTGAGATCTTGGAGGTTTCTACTAGATTTTTGTTATGTTACAGATTTGGACTAGCTAGGATTGAGTTGGATCTTGAGGGATCTTGCAAAACTATTTTTATAATTGTTGTTGTAGTTGGCCCTAACTCAAAAGGCTAGGAATATTGCATGTAAATAGTTATTTGATAAATAAAGAGCTATGATTTGGTACTAGATCTTGCATTTTTGTTGTGTTTCTACTATGTAGTTATTTGCTAGGGGCTAGTACATCTCCTTTGGGGATTCTCATGCCTTGCACTATACCAATTGTTGACACATTTTTCAGTCTGAGTTTAGGTATGGGGTCCTCTTTTGCATTTTTCAACATAAAATAACTAATGTTTGCTTCTTTTTGTAGATAAATTGACATCCTTATTATCCATAACACAAAAAATATCTATTGTAGTGCATGTGCATGGTATTGGATAACTTGCTGAGGTCATAATTTTTAACCTAGAACTAAGAATTAAAAACCATTTACACCATTGGAAACAAAAAAATTTGAAGTATCTTGGAGAAGGTCTGTTGGAAATATAGATGAAGTAACTGAGAGGGGAGGGGTGAATTAGTTACCACAAAAACAAGTCCAAAAATCCCTTAGATGTATAAAATGCTTATTTACTACTTATACTCAGTAAATAGTGCAAAAATACTTTAACTTGGTAAGTTAACTAGTTACTATTCATCTAACATTCAAATTTATTAATATGCATGCAAAGATTAACTAAATGAACACAAGAGACACTAGATTTAATGTGGAAACCCAATATGGGAAAAACCACCAAGTAACTAGTCACCAATTTTCACTCTTCTGAAGTGAGCCCTGTTAGGAGCCAACCCTATTAAAGGTTACAATACACACTGTTAGGTGTGACCTTGTTAGAGGATTTAATCACCCTGTTAGGAGTGGCCTAGTTAGAGGTATTTAGAACAATTCAACAAAACTATCACCTTGTTAGAGGATTTACAAAATGGCTATTAAACTAACTCTGTAAAGAGATTCTAAATTCACTGTTACAATGATAAGAAAGCAACAATGAAATGACTAAAATGATATGCAGCTTATCTTTTGCTGATTACAAATCCATGTTCTGCTTTTTTGAATCCTTACTGATCAAATACAACTTTGCAACACCTCCATGATATCTAATCCTTCATCAGAATTCACTCTTCCATTCACTTTTTCACACTTACACACCCTATTCCACAACTTGAATATCTATATATATATATATATATATATATATATATATATATATATATATATATATATATATATATATATATATATATATATATATATATATATATATATCTTTCAGATTTATCAAGTCGGCTCAATTATAAGTTACAATAACTAAAAAAAACATTAGTCGGCTACATTAATTCCATAAAACAATCAAAATAATAAAATCCTTTGCTAGCCGACTCAGCTTGGTAATCTAGTGTTAACCAAGTGAAGCTTACTAAACACTACTTCAGAATGTTTTCTAGTGTTAACCAAGTGAAGCTCGGTAAACAATGCAAAATCTTGCAAAAGTCCTTTGGAGACCAAGTGAACTCGGTGAGCACTGACTTTCCTTTGCTATCCTAGTGAACTCGGTGGAAGTTAACTTCCTGCCATATTTCCTTCGATGATCGAGTGAGCTCGGTAGACACTAGCTTTCCTTTGCTGACCGAGTGAACTCGATAGAAGCTAACTTTCCTTTGCTGACAGAGTGAACTCGGTAGAAGCTAACTTTCCTTTGCTAGCCTTGTGAACACAGTAGAAGCTAACTGATGACTGATATGACATTTCTATAACATCAAAGACAACATTCAATTAACAATTGTATCCAACAATCTCCCTCTTTGGCATTGATGGAAACACAACATGTCATAGCAGAATAAAATTTGAAAACAAGTCTAGCAAGTCTTTTCTTTAGCAAACTCCCTCTTTCAGCAATCTCCCTCTGTGAAGGAATTACTTAGCAAACCCTTCTTTCAAACAAATTTCAGAAAGATATGACAGTAAAACTCTCCCTCTTTGACAACACATGCCAAAGACAACATAACTCAAATGAATTCTAATGTACCTTTAGTACTGATTCATATGCAATGTTTCCTATCTATGCTGCATCAACTAATAGATCTTCAACTTGGTATGCATTGATGCATCACTAAACCTTCATTTTAGTGAACTTTGAATAGGGGAGTGACCCCTAACTTACCTCTTAGATACAAGAATGCATCCTTAGGTAATGGCTTTGTGAATATGCCGACAATTTGGTCCTTTGTATGGACATATTCCAATATGATCTCCTTATCTTGCACCAATTCTCTAACAAAATGATATTTTATTGCAATGTGCTTGGTTTTGAAATACATTACTGGATTCTTAGAAATGTTGATTGCACTTGTGTTATCACAAAACATAACAACTGGCTCTTTGATTTCCACCTTCATGCCTTCCAACAACTATTTAAACCAAACAATATTAGAACAGTTTACTATTGTAGCAACATACTCTGCCTCTGCTGTAGATTGGGATGTACAATTCTGCTTTTTTCTTGTCTAAGAAATCAACCTCTTTCCTAGAAAGAATGCTCCTCCACTTGTACTTTTTTTGTCATCAAGGTTTCCTGCCCAATCAGCATCAGTAAACACTTTTAAATCCAGATTACCTCCAAATTTGTACCATAAACCATAATCTTCAATTCCATTCAAATATCTCATTATTCTTTTGATTGCCATCATGTGATTCTCTCTTGGTTTTGCTGAAAATCTTGCTACAATCCCAACTACAAGGGAAATATCTGGCCTAGTATGAACTACATACTGCAACTTTCCAATCATAGATCTATACAAGATTTGATCTACTTCTTTTGATTCATCTTCCTTGGTAAGTTTTAATCTAGTACACATAGGAGTTCTAACTGGTTTACAATCTTCCATACCAAAAAAATTCAGTATCTCCTTGATGTATTTTGATTGAGTGATGTAGATACCATTTTTATTCTGTTGAATTTGAAGACCAACAAAGAATTTTATCTCACCAAACATAGACATTTCAAATTCCTTGTTCATTTGTTCTGAAAATTCTTTGCAAAGATCATCATTTTCTGTGAAAATAGTATCATCTACAAATATTTCTGCCAAGATAATTTTATCATCAGGTCCATCCTGTATATACAAGCTAATGTTATCATTAGTTCTTTGAAAACCAATTTGAATAAGATAGTTATGTAATATTTCATACCATGCTCTAGGGGCTTGTTTCAGACCATATAGTGCCTTATGTAATTTGCAGACCATGTTTCTTTTATCTAGATCAACAAAACCTTCAGGTTGTTCAATGTAAACCTCTTCATCCAGTATCCCATTGAGGAATGTTGACTTGACATCCATCTGATAAACTTTGAATCCTTTGTGAGCAACATATGCAAGTAAGGTTTTGACTCCTTCCATTCTTGCAACAGGAGAAAAAGTTTCTCCATAGTCTATTCCTTCTTCTTGAGCATATCCTTTGCATACTAATCTAGCTTTATTTCTTGATGCCTTACCATCTTCAGTCAACTTGTTTCTGAATACCCATTTAGTTCCAATCACATTTTTATCTTTAGGTCTAGGTACAAGAGTCCATGTCTTGTTTTTCTCTATTTTCTCTATTTCTTCATTCATAGCCTCAATCCAACTATCATTTTTTAAAGCATCTTTGATATTTCTAAGTTCAAAATCAGCAAGTAAACAAGTACCTTTCAACTTATTTCTTGTCATGGTTCCTTCAAATTTGTCTCCAATGATCTGATCTGCTGAATGATGCCTCCCGACATATTTTGCTAAAACAGGTTCTTTGCCTTTTCAATGAATTTCATTGTTAGCCTTTTGCATTTCAATTTCAGGTTCTGGTTGTTTTGGCTTGGTAGATATTGGCTCGGTCCTTCAGACTCAGTAGACACTTGCTCGGTAGCATCTAAGTGTAACTCATGTTGTTGTAGCTCGGTTTGAACTTCCTGTAACTCGGTTATTGATGACTTAGGAGTAGAAGATTCCTGATTGATTGGTATTGTACAAGGTTCAATGAAAATAAACCTTCTATAATCTTCTGGTTCCCTTTTGCTTTCTTCTTCAGTCCTTTCTACAAACTCATCAACTTTCACATGTGCACTTCCTATGACTTTGTTAGTAGACAAGTTCAAACATCTATATGCTTTACTTTTGCAAGAATATCCCAAAAATATTCCTTCATCACTTTTCACATCAAATTTTCCTTTTCTAGATTCTTTCAAAATGTAGCATTTACTTCCAAACACTTTTAGATAACTTACATTAGGTTTATAGCCATACCATAACTCATAGGGAGTTTTGAATGAGTCCCTTCTTAGTTGTACTCAATTCAAGGTATGAACTGCGGTGCTGATAGCTTCCTTCCAATATTTGATAGCAATGTCTTTTTCAATCATTAAAGTTCTTGCACAATCCATGATAGATCCATTCCTTCTTTCAACTATTCCATTTTGCTCAAGAGTTCCAAGAGCTGACACTTGTCTTTTGATTCCTCTTTCAATACAAAAGTTATTGAACTCATATGAAATGAATTCTCCACCTCTGTCTGACCTCAAGCATTTCAATCTTTTCCCTATTTCCTTTTCTACTCTGGCCAAATACCATTTGAATTTCTCAAATGCTTCTGATTTGTTCCTTAGATACATGATAGTCATCATTCTTGAGTAGTCATCAACAAAAAGAATGAAGAACTTTTCTCCAGCATAGCTTTCAATTCCAATGGGTCCACATAAATCAGTATGCACATTTTCTAATATATCTTCAGACTGATAGTTTTTACTTTTAAAGCTATTCTTTCCCATTTTACCACTCTGACAATTCTTGCATAAACCGACCTCAGGTTTCTTTATGTTAGGAATGCCTCTTACTTTCTTGAATTTTCTTATCTTTACCAAATTATCAAAATTGACATGACACAACCTTTTATGCCATAACCAACTTTCTTCAACTTTAGCAATAAAACATGAACCTTCACCAAGTTCAAGATAAAATAAGTTACCTTTTGTTTGAGTGCCTGATCCAATCAATTTTCCTTTGTCATCCAGTAGTCTCGCTTTTCCATGCATGAATTCCACTTTGAGTCCATTATTGAGTAGTTGTGCCACACTCAACAAATTATGCTTTAGTCCTTTTACCCAATAGGCATTATCACATATAAGTTCTTTGGTTAGAGAGATTCTTCCTCTTCCTTTTATACAACAAGGTTCATTGTTACCAAATCTTACACTGCCTCCATCATATTCTTCAAAATATTCAAACTTAGTTTTATCACCAGTCATGTGATGAGAACAACCACTATCTATGATCCATGTATCATTTTTGCTCATATGAGAAATGAGTGTCATTTCCTCATCATTATCAGACCCATCTTTCACAGCAATGTAGACAATTTCATCTTCTTCTTCATCATTAGAATCATTAAAATCTTTAGCCATAAAACATATTTTCTTACCTTTGTCTCTGAAGGATTTGAAGTCTTTCTTTCCATTGTACTTGTAATTTTTCTTCTCATCTTTTTTCTATTTGTTTGGGCACTTGGCAGCAATATGACCAATTTATTCACATGAAAAACAAATTAGAGGAACTTTACCTTTATATTTTCCTCTGCCTCTAGAATATTTCCTTGCTAGTAGAGCTTCAAGTACTTCAAGATCATTGTCTGAACTTTGGTATGATTCATCTTCACTTTCTGACTGAGATTCCTTTTTCTTTTTTCTTTTCTCCTTGAGTGAAAGCTTGGCTTCAAATGCAGATTCAATGTTTTTGGAAGTTGGAACATAGTTGTCAAAGTTGTCTAGTTCAAATGCAGTTAATCTTCCAACTATGGCCTCTAGATTTATCTTTTGATTTGCTTCACATCTTCTTTCTTGAATTGTAGAGACTCTAATTGCATAGATTGGCAGTAATGTTCTGAGAACTTTACTTATAACTGTCTCTTCACTGATATCTCCTCTAGAAGCTTTGATTGCAATGACAATGACACATGCTTTAACTCTTTCAACATATTTGGCAATGTTTTCATCCTCTCTCATTTTTATTTGGTCAAATTGTCCTCTCAGACTTTTTTCTTTGGCTCTTCTCACATTATCATCTCCTCCATAGATTTCTTTCAGCTTGTCCCACATTTCAAAGGCAGTTTTGCAATCCTTGATGTCATCAAATTCTTCATAACTCAGAGCAGATGCTATATCTATCATCATAATGTTGTGAGTCTTCTTTTCAGCAATATCATTGATAGATAGTGTACCGGCAAGTTTTGCATATTTTTCATCAAGGTACTTCAGTCCTGTATCACCAATGGATGGTAGGTGAAGTCTCATCAGTCCTTGTCATGCAGAGAAGTTGTTCCTATTGAGTCTAGGAATTTCCCTTTTCTAAGACATCCTGATCTTTAGCTTAGATCTTTGAAATCTTTTCCTAAAAGGACCAAAATCTCTGATACCAATTGTTGGAAATATAGATGAAGTAACTGAGAGGGGAGGGGTGGATCAATTACCACAAAAACAAGTCCAAAAATCCCTTAGATGTCTAAAATGCTTATTTACTGCTGATACTCTATAAATAGTGCAGAAATACTTTAACTAAGTAAGTTAACTAGTTATTGTTCATCTAGCATTCAAAGTTATTAATATGCATGCAAAGATTAACTAAATGAACACAAGAGACACCAAATTTAACATGGAAACCCAATATGGGAAAAACCACCAAGTAACTAGTCACCAATTTTTACTCTTCTGAAGTGAGCCCTGTTAGGAGCCAACCCTGTTAAAGGTTACAATACACACTGCTAGGTGTGACCTTGTTAGACGATTTAATCACCCTATTAGGAGTGGCCTAGTTAGAGGTCTTTAGAACAATTCAACTGAACTGTCACCTTGTTAGAGGATTTACAAAATGGTTGTTAAACCAACTCTGTAAAGAGATGCTGAATTCACTGTTACAATGATAAGAAATCAACAATGAAATGACCTGAATGATATGCAACTTATCTTTTGCTGATTACAGATCCATGTTCCTCTTTTCTGAATCCTTATTGATCAAATACAACTTTGCAGCACCTCTAGGATATCTAATCCTTCATCATAATTTGCTCTTCCATTCACTTTTTCACACTCACACACCCTATTCCACAACTTGAATATCTATATATATATATATATATATATATATATATATATATATATATATATATATATATATATAGATCTTTCAAATTTATCAAGTTGACTCAAATATAAGTTACAATAACTAAAAAAAAATCAGTCGGCTACATTAATTCCATGAAACAATCAAAATAATAAAATCCTTCACTGGCCGACTCATCTCGATAATCTAGTGTTAACCAAGTGAAGCTCGATAAACACTGCTTCAAAATGTTTTCTAGTGTTAACCAAGTGAAGCTCGGTAAACACTGCAAAATCTTGCAAAAGCCCTTTGGAGACCGAGTGAACTCGGTGAGCACTGACTTTCCTTTGCTGTCCTAGTGAATCGGTGGAAGTTAACTTCCCGCCATATTTCCTTCGATGACCGAGTGTGTTCGGTAGACACTAGCTTTCCTTTACTGACTGAGTGAACTCGGTAGAAGCTAACTTTCCTTTGCTGACCGAGTGAGCTCGATAGAAGCTAACTTTCCTTTGCTAGCCTTGTGAGCTCGGTAGAAGCTAACTAATGACTGATATGATATTTGTGTAACATCAAAGACAACATTCAATTAACAATTGTATCCAACAAGGTCATGATCCAAACATCATTTTTCTTCCTAACTATTACTGCCTCCATCAAAGGATTCATTCAAAGTTGGAATGTGCTAGTTGTGAAGATTCAGTATCTAATGTGTTAGCACTAAAAAATCAACCTATTGAAATTGTTCGAAGTAATGAAATTGTTTCAATTTTAGATGTTGTAATAAGTGCAGATATCCCAATAAATTTTCAAGATGTAAAAAGTTTTGAAGTTCCAAAACTCTATGGAGTTGCAAAAATTTTCAAAGTTGCAAAAAATGATGGAAATGTAGAAGATCCCAAGGTTCATGACATTTTTGAGTTAAGAATTCATCAAGAAGAAGATACCAATGCTTCCTACTGTGATATTGATTCCCCATTGAGTAATGATAGGATACCTCCCTCAAAAAAAGATATGTCATTAGAAGAGATGGATAGAGTGTTTAATTTGGTCTTAATCTTGACTAAGAAAAAGTCTATTTGTGGGTATTATATACATATATCAAACCATGCAATAACTGAGTCATGTAGAATCTATCCATTTGGGTTCCATTCAGAAGAAAGTTTTCTTAATTTCTTGTTAGCTTGGGAGATCACAATGGAAGGAAAGTGTGATTTTAAATAGGCTTCTTTGGGATATGAGGGAGGAAACACCTTGATTAATGATATTAATGAATCTTATAATTTGAAAGAAAGGCTTATGATTGAGTTTTCTAGTCCCAAGGAGCCTAACAATGATAATTCATAGTTTAAGGCTAATTAAGGTGATAAAAAGGACCATAAAAACAATGTTCCATCTTTTGGGTCTTGTTCTGATAGCTATATTATACCATCGATGCTACTATTTCCATGTGTGCATGGAGTTGTGTACCATGAGATAAGACCACCAGAAGGAGAAATTATAATGTGAGTGTACCTGTATGGTGGGGGACTCACTAGATCAGGTGATATCTTCCCATTATCCCTTTTAGTTTGATGATTTTCAATTTGACTAAGATGTTGAAGGTAAGAGAACTTGTTTGTGGATTAATCATGGCCATGGAGAGTTATCGCAACTTCTGATTTTGTGCGATTTGTGCCCAGAATTTGAATCAAGATTGTCCAATTTGTCCATCCCAACTAGTCTCAACTTTAGGGAAGAGGTATTTCTTTGTTAAAGAATTCAAATGAAATTATTTCTTGTACCAACTAAAAATTGATGCTAGTTACAAGTGTAAAGGGCTTTTAGTCTTGAGATTAGATTTACAAATCAATAGTTCTCAACACTTTACAAATTTAAATATTGACTGTCTTAGTATTTTCAAATCAAGTTTAATAGGAGAAAAGTGATAGTTCAAACTTTCCGATTTAGACTAGAAGATCTTTTCAAAGAATTTCTAAGATTATTGTTTGGTGTAAGAGTTTCCTAAAGTTCATAAAGAGGAATGTAGAGGTTATCAAACTAAAGAAAGAATCTAAGAAATAACACCAATGCCTTGGACACATCGTATAAGCATGGTCAAGGTATAAAAAGAGAATAAAAAGAAAGATGGTGTAAAGAAAGAAATATTACAAATGACCCAAAAAGAGTAATCTGGCAATAGGGATATACACTCCACAAATGGATATCCACTATCTATACAAATTACTTCATGGAAAAATCAAAGGCAATGTGCGAGCTCCTTGAAGCAGAATCAAAAGAGATTAATAAGGACCTAAAATGAAAAATAAGAGCCCTCATAATGTATTCTCTCATTTGGTCAGACAATCATTGATACATAGATTTTATGAAGATTCCTAATGAATGGACTGGTGGAGTGAAAGATTTTTTCCAAGTTGCTAGATGCTCATGATAGATTACACTTTGAAATCCTAAAGGAAATGAATACACTATGCACACATTGAGCTTGAAGATTCAAGATTCTAAAGTTCTAACTATCAAGGAACTTGAAAACTTCTTGAATTATTTAGATTTTAGTTGTCATTTGAAACATATCAAAAGAATGCTTGTTGATGAAGAAATTCCTTTGTCAGTTCTTCCCTTTTGTTGGGGCTATTTTTTGTGGCCTCACAATGTACACCCAATTTTCAGTCACAAAATGGGGACCCCCTAGTTTCAAAATTCCATATTAGGCATCTATTCTAAAGCTTTAGTCATTTTGGACCCTCCCTTGGGTCTAGGTCAAACCCCAATCTCTGATTGGGAAGGGTCAGGAAATCAGATACATATAAAAAGATAAAGTTTTAAGACTTTCATGTGCTTAAAGTGTGCACATGCATAGGTGTGCCAAGTGTGCACACGTGCACTTCACCACCACTTTGAGGATGTACACATGTTCATGTGCACACCCTTGGAGGTGTGCACCTTCATATTTTTTCACCCTTAGAGGTGTGCACCTTTAGATGTGCACACCTTCAAAGGTGTGCACCTATATAGGTGCACGCTCTAGACCCCCCTTGCTTGCACAATGTATAATGCGCATGTGCATAATTGCAAATATGCACACCATGCACACCTTATCAAGGTGCACATGTTCTTTAGTGTATAGCTACACACTTTTCCATTTCCAAGGAAAATTAGTGCACTAGTGCACCTTCCAAGGTGTGCTAGTGTGCAAAGTTGGCTTTTGGGGGGGAAAATCCAGTCTTTTCTATTTTGACTATTGTTGACCCATTTTCTTAGTTTGAGTCTAGGTATGGAGTCCTCTTTTTGGTTTTTCAACATAAGATAACTAATGTTTTTTTTTTGTGTAGATAAATTGACAACCGCATTATCTATAGCATAAAAAGTATCCATTGTATTGCATGTGCATGGTATTGGATAACTTGTTGGGGTCACAAATTTTTACCCAAAACTCAGAATTCAAAATCATTTACAACATTGCAAAGAAATAAAAATCTAATTTTAGTCCCTAAAACAATGAGTCTTTGACTTCCCAATTTTAGGGATTGATGAAAGTTTTAACTTGGAATATTGAGTAGAAGACCTTTGAAAAAGCTTGTTAAAAAGATGTAGAAAAGATTGTTAAAAATATATATCAAAATGTTTCCAACACTTGATTAGTTTGGATAATCTGGATCACTTAGTCTCTGACTGGTAAGGATTAGGGAGTTGGAGAGAAGAAAAAATCAAGAAATAGACTTCATAGTGCACAAAGATGTGCCTAAAACAAAGGTTTGCAACTCTGCATAACAGGAAGGTGCAGTACATAACACACAAGTGCACGAATTTTCATAGCATCTTCATTATCATCAACAATAGAGATCTCACCTAAGCTGGTAACCATCACCTTCAATGAGTCACACATAAGTTTTGATTCATCAATTTATACTGAAGATCAAAGATATAGAAGTTGGACTCATGAATCATAAACATTTCCTCAACTTATGAAACTATTAATGATAAGATTCAACACATGTACTTTGGGAGTTTAGATAGAAGAATCAGAAGGAGTTCAAGTCTATGAAAATGTTGGGATATATACAGGGTGTAAATCATCAAAAAGTGAAAAATAAGTACACAAGAGTACTTCTAGACCTCATCTAAGAAAAACCCAAAAACCATTTTCAAAATGGAGAACTTTGAATTTTTTTGGTGAATTGAGCACCTTACACAAATTCCTTGAAGGTGCGCAGGTGCACTATCCACAGAGGTGCATCGATATTTTTGAAGTAATAGTACACCAATAGTTAACTATAAATTCCTAATCTAAAGCTTTCCATGGACTAAAAATGCATTCTGTTGATAATTCAACTCCTAGAAACACCCAAAGAAGGTCAAGGTTCCATTTTTAGAGCTTCTAATGACTGTCAGATCCTCTTGCAAATTCCTTCTTCTTGTCTACTTATTTATGTGTTTTAAGTCATGTATGTTGGAAGAATGAATTTTGATGATACTTCCATGGACGAGTATTGTAGAAACATGATTAGATCATTATCATGATGATATGTTACATTTATGACTGTGTTTGTCATTGATGTCAACATAACAATTTTTTGTGGTAGTTGATAGGAGAACAATGGAAATATCAAGTTGGTAAGGATAGATCATTGAGCATGTTCACTAAGTGAGGTTAAAGGGAGATACTACTAAGTATCTAGTATATGCAACTAGCCTCAGAAGCACAAGATATTAAGTTTGGAAGAAGTTATGCAAGTTTCGGTGAAGACTATTCTGAGAGAGAGTTTACAGAGGCATATTCTGGTAAACTTGTTATATCTCTTAGCAAATTTGTTATACTAAGAAGCTAAATTTAAATATGTGAAGAAGAAATTCTAGAGATGATGTAGCTAAGCTCACTCATCATAATTTTATATGTACAAAAATATATTCAAGTTACAAGATAAAAGATTAATGTTATCGCCAAGTGTAATGTGTTCTTAATGAGATCCTAAAGTGATTAATTAAAGTGTAATAGCTAACTTAGGGAATTTTTTTATGGATTTGGTATAAAGGAAGGATATTTTATTTTATCATGAGGAGATGTGATGAGATGTATGAATAATTACAAAGAGCACAATGTGAAGATAAGCAGAGCAGAGTGAATGTGAAAGAAACTTCATTACCAAGGTTTTATTTTGTGATCCAAAGTTTGATACTTGGATCCAAGGTTTGTGACATGGTCTACAAGGTTAGGTAGTGATTGGTGTGGTTAATAAGATAGAGGAAAGAAGTTAAAGTACAATAAAAACAATTATTTTGCAAGGAATAGTTGAGAGATTAGTTGGATAGTGAGTTTGGTGATCTTTCCCTAGAAGTTGTTTGGACAGTGGGTCCTTCTGTCTTCTACAACTCCTAACAAGGTTGGAATCTTCTAACAAGGATTTAAAATCTCCTAACATGGACTCATATGTACTAAATATTGTAATTGACTCCTAATAGAGTCCATCCTCTAGCAAGGAATATTTATATTAGTATGTCATCTTGTGGGCATCATTCCTACTAGGGTTTTCCCTATGATCAAGGGTTTAGTTAACATATCTAGTGTAATTATGTATGTGCATCTTTGTATGGTTATATTTTACTTTGATTGAATGGTTAAGATTATTTAAGATGGATAAATATTTTAATTATTAGATAAGTGATTCACCCTCCCTTTCAATTATCTTGGTGGACTATTGTTTCTAACAATTAGTATCAAAACAATAGGTCCTTGAAGATAAAGTTTAACAACTTTGGGAGATCCATGGAAAACATATTCAAAAAGGATAGTTTGAAGTTCAATGGAACAAATTATGACAAGTGTAAAGAAAAGATGAAGACATATCTTGTATGTATGGGTCTAGGATATTGCATCTTGACAAAATCAAGAAAGACAATCATTGCTAAAAGAGATTTGGAAAATTGTACCAAGGAAGAAAGGGAACTTTTCATGTGTGACATGAGAGCTAGAGAAGCACTATTGTCTACACATCTTGAAATTGAGTACAACTAGGTAAAGTCAGTTATTACTTCTCATACGATTTGGAAAGCTTTGGAAAATATTTTTGAAGGAGATGAACATTCTAAGAAATTGAGGTTATTTAAAGTTGTATTTGTGCATTTCAAGATGCTAAGATGATGGAAGATAAATCTATAAGAACATATGTAGGCAGGATATCAGAATTACTACAGGTATTAGATCTCAAGGAGGAACCAGGCAAGATGATGAGGTGATATGGAAGATATTGAAGAGCTTAACACCAGCATTTAAGAAAGTAGTTCAAATGATACAATTGTTGATCTCTTGTACAAAAGATTTCATAAAGGAAACATTACTTGGGAGACTTGAAGTAGTTGAGAATAAGCTTATCCAGCCTGGAGAATAGACTAGAATAAAAAAAACTTTCAGTGTCCTAAATATTTGACCTAGTTTATCAAGGAGGACAAGTACTAGAGGAGACTTTGCTAGCAGTAAAAGATCTAGCAAGGACAAAAAGATAGAAGAATGAGTAGCCCTTCTAGTAAGAAAAGAAAAGGATGGTAAGAAAATCTATAAATGTTGGACTTGTAATGAATTTGGTCATTATGCATCTAAGTGTCCTAAAAGAGAGAAAAGTATAGAGGAAATTTCAAACCTAGAAGAGATAGAGAGTGTTTGTATGCAAATGAAGAAGATGATTCTGATGAACAAGCAATAAGTGCTAGTGATGATGAAATAGGATTTGTAGCTATTAAAGAAGAAATTCTAGAGAAAATGGCTTTGGTATCATAGGTTGAAAAGAAATCTAATTGGATAATTTACAGTGGTTGTTTAAATCATATGATTGGTCATATGAACAAGCTTGTTGACTTCAAAAGTCATGATGGAGGCATTGTCAAAGTTGGAAACAATGCAGCATGTCATGTTAAAGGTATTGGATCTATAACTCTTCATGGTAAGACTAACACTGAGGATGTATATTTTGTTGATGGTTTGAAACACAATCTTCTAAGTGTTGGACAATTAGTGGATAAAGGTTATCAGTTATAGTTCACAGAGAAGACATGCATGATCAAAGGCAAAGTTGGAAAAGTAATTGGAACAAGAACCAGATCTAGAGGTAATGTATTTCAATTGATTCCTAGTGAAATGACATGTTTGGTTGCAAAGGTAGATGACAGTTTCTTATGGCATAAGAGATTTTGTCATATAAAATTTGACAACATTGTGAAGACTAGTAGTATGTTTGTAGTTAGAGATTTTCCTAAGATTGTAAAGATTGCTAACACAATTTACAAGGAATGTGTATTGGCAATGCATAACATAACTTCTTTTCCTAGCAAGAAGTTTACTACTACAAAAAAAATAGAGATTACAAATACAGATCTTAGTGGCCCTATGAAGACTAAAGGACTCTATTGTGAAATGTATTTCATGATTTTAGTTGATGACTTTTCTAGAATGATGTGGGTTGCATTTCTTAAAGAAAAAATTGAGGCACTTGATAAGTTCAAGATATTCAAGAATAAAGTTGAGAATGAATCAGGTATGAAGATTAAATGTTTAATATTAGAAAGAGGAGGAGAATTTATGTCAAATGAGTTTAAAATCTTTTGTGAAGCAAATGGAATCAAAAGATAGTTGTTAAATATGAGAACCCCTGAACAAAATGGCATTGCAAAGAGAAGAAACGGGTTAGTAATAAAAGCAGCAAGAGCTATGTTAGCTAATAATGATGTATCCAAGATGTTTTGGAGAGAAGCTATGAATACATCAATCTACACTATTAATAGATTGCAAGTTGGGAAAGACACAAACAAGACCCCTTATGAATGGTTGTTTGGTCACTCACCTATAGTTAAGTATTTTAGAATTTTTGGTAGTAAATGTTATATCAAAATAGATGATGATATTGGTATGTTTGATGCTAGAAGTGATGAAGTTATGTTTCTTGGTTATTCATTGAAAAGAAAGGTCTATAGATGCTATAATCTAAGAACTGAGACTATTGTTAAAAGTATAAATGTAAGAGTTGATGAGAAATTCAGGATATAAGAAAGAATAGTTGACTACAATTCAAATGATGTGAATGTTGTTACTAAACCAAGGAATGATGAAGTATTCTTTGAGACTAATATTGATTTGGAGAATGAAGTAGAACTAAGGTAGGAACAAAGCTTAGAACCTTCAATAGAGCTAAGAGTTGAGATAAGAACTCGTACTTCTAGTAAGAATATGGCAAAGAATGATCTAGCCGAACATATCATCGAAAGTAGAGATAAAGGTGTGATGACAAGAAGTAGAATCAATGAAGAACTATGTTTGATATCTCAAGTTGAACCAAAGAATGTAGATGAAGCATGTAAATATGACTATTGGAAGTAATCTATGAAAGAAGAATTTGTCATGCCCAGAATTTAGGGCAAAAACACACCAACAAATTTATTTATTTTAAAGTGTCATGCCCAAAATATAGAGGACAAAACACACGAATCTTTTTTAATTTTTTTAAAAGGTTAGTAACACCACTAAGTTTGATATGTTTAATTGAACATGTTAAAGTATAGGTGTAATGGGAAGCAGATGCATGATCTCCTAATGATGTCCTGTCATTTCCATTTAGGTTTATATTCAAAGAGTAAGAAAAGATCGTTAAATCTGAGCATTTGTTATTGAATTGATTTCGACATTAGTTTCGTTCTTACTTTAATTTTAAAGAAATTTGTTATAATAAAAATAAATGAATCAAATTATCTTAAACTCGCAATACTAAACAACTACCTAGATGAATATTCAACACTTAAAAATTTAATCTAATATTCTAACTTAATTTTACAACCTTTACAAATCTAAAACATTTTAAGATAAAATGACACTAACTTTCAATTTAAGAACAATATAATCACTTACAATAAATCTCAACTATTTCTAAGAAAAATTAAATATACTAACTTATCTTATACCATATTAACCAATATTAATATTAACTTTTCTAAAACATAAAACTTCACTAAATACCAAATTAACTTTATAACTTTTCACAACAAACTTAATATCAAAATGTGAGGTCCACTAAATAGATTTAAACATTTATTATTATCCACTATAACGTTAACTAATCAAAGTATTAATAAATAATATATTTAAATTATTCTAATAACAATTTAAAATTTAAATAAGATAACACCATAAACCTATCCAATCTTTAATTACATGATCAAATTAAAAGTTAATTATTAGCTCACTAAAAAAAATGATACTAATAAAATTTAACATGTAATATACAACTTATTTATTTATTTATTTATATAATTTTTTTAATAATACCTAAACCATTATTAACTTTAATGGAATAAATGTTATATAATTTTTTTTAAAATATATATACTAGAATCTAATATATATAAAAACATTTCAAAAAACACACTCGAATCATTAATTTTTAATTTTTATTTTTATTTTTTCCAAATAAACTTTTTTTTCAACTAACATTATACAAAAAAATCTAAATTCCAATCATATGAATATTTAAAACTAATACTAACTACACCAAAATTAAAACTAAATTATAAATTTACTCTTACCAACTACATTTAATTTAAAACTAATCGAAATAACTCCTAAACTAATACTAAACTAAATACTATTTAATAAATTTAACTAACTTAATAACCAAATCTAAAAATACAACATTATTTAAAATCTACATCAAAAAAATATACTAATTAAAAAAAGACTTTATTTAAAATAAAATACACTAACCTACACTAACTACCCACCAAACCTACCCATCAACATTCTAACCCACACCTTACCACTCATGTTTCCTAAGGATAGGGCGGTTTCCAATGTCTGCACACTGCCCAATCCTTCCATTGCATAGGTCCTCTTCGCCCCCCGTGGCTATACAGCCACGAAAATGCACTCCTTTTACATTGTTTTTTCTAACTTTTCAAAAAAAATTCTAAGTCCTCTCCTTCGTAAGGAAGTGCATTTTTGTGGTTGTATAGACATTGCCCCCCCAAAGCATGTGAACAATCCTCCTCAAAAAGCGCACAAAGGGGTAAGAGATGGAGTCCTAAATTTAAAGTGCTTGTTATAGTTTTATTTGTCTTGACTTGAAGACCCACGTAAAAAGCCTTGCATGGATATATTTTATTTTATTTTCAAAACTAAATTCCAACTTTCCACCCTCCATGACATGTCACGTGGTCATTGGGGCTGCGAAATTTCAAGTGGTTACATTGGTCATGTCAAAATTAATTTCATTGATTTGGTTTACAAATTCAAATATGTCCCTTTGTCAAGTCTGACGCCTAGGCTCAAGTGGAGGAGAGAAAATATATATTTTTAAATTGCAAAACTCTTCTACTCCAAAATGCCTCCCTTTTTATTTCAAATCAAGACATTAATGCAACCAAAGTCAACTGGTCTACGCCTAGGGGATAGAGAGGAAGTAATGATAAAGGTTTACTGGTTGGCCCCCCCTTTTTTTTTTGATATTATTAGATATTTTTGTTCAATTATGTTTTGAGCAATTCCTCCTTCTTTTTAAATTTATGTATTAACATTTTGATTTATTTAAGGAATTCAAAAAAAAGATAAATAGGAGAATCTTAAAGATTCTCTGTTGCAAAAAGGGGTGAATTAATTTTTTCTCCCATATTCCAGAGGACTTTCTGGCTTCTGGGAGTTATCTTTTTCTTTCCAAGGCCTTATTTCTTTTAAGTGTCAATTTTGAAAAGCAAACTTTTTTTCTTTTTCTTTTTTTTTGACAAAGGGGTGTTCTTTCATTTTCTAATTGGGCTTAAGCCAACCATACCAATTACATAACAAGAAATATTATTAACTTTCTTTCTAATATTGATTCATGATAATACCAATGAAGTTCCAATTCAATACAAATTTTCTTTAGCATAGTTCGAACTTATAATTGCAAGATTTTATTTCACCGTATTATCAAATTAAACTAAATCAAATGAATGCAATTACAAAACATAAGAATGCCGCACAAAGGTAAAAACATCATCACATCTACCACCAAGTAACATATGCAAAACTAATATATATATATATATATATATATATATATCTTCTATTAATCAACCTGGTTCAAGGCTCCATTGGAAAAGAACCAGTAACAAAACCTGACATCCTTGCCAACATCAATTTTAAATATATTTTTAAAGGGAATCATGGAGAAGACGAGAACTGACCTAAAGGTAAAACAAACATAATATGAAGAACAAATCAAGCATGCATTTCCATCCCAATTTTTACAATAGGTTCAACATTGAACCAAAATAGAGGGAGGTGGATTTTATCAATAGGAGATGTCAATCACCATACCATAACATAGCCCTTTCGAGGCTAAAATTCAAGAACTTCCGTTCTTCTACAAATGCCCTTTTGGAGCCAATGCAACAAGGATTTTCATTCCTTCCCTTCTACAAGAATTCAAATTTTCATATAGGGTATGTGATGACAAGTAGGGGCTCATACACCCTACCCTCTTTCCCTCTTCTCACCATGAGAGGAGACTCTACACTATTGAGGTCCAACTAAGGCCCTTCCCCCATACTTGGCCACTTCTTCCTTATCCAAGGGTGAGTAATGCCAAAACAATCCCCATGAAATCCCCTCAAAATTTCAAAGCAAGCATAAAAATGACATCCAAGAACAAGTTAAGATTCCTCCCAAAACACCCTCAACACACATACAAGCAATACAAAGATCATTACAATGCCTTATGCATGAATCAAGCATGAACAATAAGAAGAAACATGATCAAAAGAGTGAAGAACCCTACCTTCACAAAAAGTTATGGTAAAATGACAAGTTGAGAAGAGCTTATCCTTCCTTTCCTTCAATCTTCAACTTTTTCTCTAAAAACTAGAGATTGGGTAACCACCAAAATTTCTCAAAAATACCTCTAAATATGATCCTAACTCAACTAGACATTAAGTAAACCTCAAGGTGGAGTGAAGGTTACCAACTCAAGAAGGAAGCAATCAATTTTCGCACTAAAGCAAAAATGGACTTTTTGAGTGACCATAAAAGTCAATCAAAGGGGCTAAGGGGGTGGGAAATGTCCCCAATGCATACCCTTACCACTTAGGTACTTAGATTTAATGATTTTAGGCTTTTAGGATTGATTAGAGACTTATCAACAGATAGGAATATTTTAGGGTTTACTAACAACCCTTAAAATGGAGATAACTCGCTAATCCTAATTAGGGGTAATTAATCTCAATACTAACTTATTAACAAAAAGTTAACTAACCAGATCCACCTTAAATCTTTAGGTTACTTAGTTCCCTCTAACTATCATGTTGGAATGCATACACAATTCACAAGTGTCAAGCGACACTATAAAAATGCTATTACAAAATATTAACATTAACTAATTACAGAATGATATATTCATTCAACCCACGACACAAATAACATATGAACAACGGGGTTTGCATCTTTCATTTGACTTAACCCTGGTTTACACAATTGATACATAGAGTTCAGTTTCATTTCTCCATTAAATTTTTCGACTAAAATATCATGGACACTCATTGCACACATCAATAGCTCAAAAAAATCACATGCATATATATGTATATATGTACATGTATATGTATATATATACATATATATGTATATATATGTGTATATATATATATATGTATATGTACATGTATCTGTATATATATACATATATATGTATATATACATATACATATATATATATGTATATATATATATATACATATACATATATATATATACATATATATATATATACATATATATACATCTATATGTATATGTATACATATACATGTACATATATACATATATATGTATATGTATATATATACATCTATATGTATATGTATATATATACATATACATGTATATGTATATATGTACATGTATATGTACATATATATGTATATATGTACATCTACATGTACATATATACATGTATATGTATATATACATATATATGCATATATGTACATATACATGTATATGTATATGTATACATATACATATATATGTATATATATATGTATATATATATATGTGTGTGTATATATATATATATAAACCTATCTAGATATTTACATAGTTACATAAATCAGAACATGAATCTTTCATAAAATCAACTTTTTAATTCATTTCTACCCACATTTAATCATCTAAATCACATAATCCATATAACATAACTTATTCGTTAATTCAGATTGAAGTACCAGAATAATCATTATTAGGCATGCATACACCTAATCACCATGGCAACACCAATTAAAGAATAGTGAACTATCTGAAGCATAAAACTTAATCATCGAGGTATCAAATCAACACCCTTATCATTAGGTTAAAATGCTTCGTATCATCGTTAGTGAAATTTTAATGTTTTAACAGTCGAAATGATGTAGTAGTTCTTGAATCACTAAGTATTAAAAAAGGATGTATCAACTACTCTCTATTTTATTAAGACATTCACAATATAAGCATTACCTCATATCCATTACAATCTCCTGTAACGGTTTTAATAGAGAAAGAAAAAAATCATATTGAAAAAGTATGTGTAAAGAGGGACCTTACAGAATTAGATCAGATAGTGAAGAATGAGACATGGGAATTGGTCCCCAGACTAGTAGACAAGAATGTGATAGGAACAAAATGGGTATTCGGGAACAAGATGAATGAACAAAGTGAAGTTGTAAGGAATAAAACAAGATTGGTATGTAAAGGTTACTCACAGCAAGAAGGAATAGACTATGATGAAACCTATGCTCCTACAGAAAGAATAGAAGTAGTAAGGTTATTCTTAGCATATGCAACATATAAGAAATTCAAAGTATATCAGATGAATGTCAGGTCAACATTTTTTAATGGAGAACATGAAGAAGAGGTATACATAGAACAACTTGAAGGTTGTCCTTTAATAGATAACAAGGACATAGTATGTAGATTGAAAAAAGAATTGTATGGCTTGAAGCAAGCACCCAAAACTTGGTATGCAAGGTTGGAAAAGCATTTGATAAAGCTTGGATATAGCAAAGGTATGCCAGATAGTAATATATATTGGAAAGAAATTGATGATGGATTGATGATTTTGGTAATATTTATTGATGATATCATATTTGGAAGAAATGATGATGAAAGTGACAAGTTTTTAGATGAAATGAGTAAGGAATTTGAAATGAGCATGATAGGAGAAATGAAATATTTTCTAGGATTACAAATTATGCAGCACAAAGAAGCAATATTTATTTCTTGGACTAAGTATTTGAAAGATTTGCTAAAAAGGTTTAGTTTGGAAACATGTAAACCCATTCAAACACCTATGGTAATTGGACACAAGTTATCTACAAAGGATGAGACATCTACCATTGAGCTAAAGAAGTACAGATCTATGATCAAAGGATTCTAATATCTGACTCACACAAGGCCATATATAGAAAATGTAGTTGGAATTTTTGCAAAATTTCAAGCTAACCCTAGAGAAGCACATTATGTAGCAATCAAAAGGATATTTAGATACTTGAAAGGAATACCAAAGTTTAGATTGTGGTTTGATAGATCTAATGATTAAACTTTATTTGCTTATACTGATGTTGATTGGGCAAGGAGTATGGATGATAGAAAGAGCACTAGTGGTGGAGCCTTCTTTCTTGGAGGAATATTTGTTTCTTGGCTAAGCAAGAAGCAGGATTGTACCTCACAAAGTATAGCAGAAGTAGAATATGTTACAACAACAAACAATTGTAATCAAATTGTTGCGATGAAGAAGATGCTGAAGGATATAAGGATAGAATTTAGTGAACCTATTGTTATACATTGTGACAACACAAGCATAGTTAATATGTCTAAGAATCTAGTGTTGCATTCTAAGACTAAGAATATTTCTATCTAGTATCACATGTTGAGAGAGAAAGTTGTAGAAAAGGAAATTAGATTGGAGTATGTAAGAACCAAAGATGAGATTGCCAATATTTTCACTAAGTCTCTTCCCAAAGAGACTTTTGAGTATTTGAGAGGTATGCTAGGGGTTTTGCCTCTTCCTACATTAGAGTAGACGATGCAAGACTGCATCAATCTAGTGTAATAGAGCACTATTATTTGTCTAGACTAAATGTTAATGGTTCCTATATGGGGGAGTATCTTTGATGAACAAAGTCATCTAGGACTCTTTTTGGATGTAGTTTTTAATAGTGTCTTTGGACACTTGAGTAGGTTAGAGATATTTGTTACAAAGATTGATGGTTGCTGAAACCTTTGACATTGATGTCAATGGGGGAGAAGCACAACATGAAAAATAGTTTGGGAGAAGAAAATCAGTTTGGGAGAAGAAAAATAGTTTAGGAGAAGTACAATATGGAAAAATAGTTTGATATAGATCACATTGAGGTATATCAATGGGGAAGAATGATTGATGAAGAGGATTTGAAAAGAAAGGTTAATTGTTTGTTACAGGTGGTATTTTTGGAACTAGATGTTTTTCATCTATGTTGCCATCAATGCCAAAGGGGGAGATTGTTGGAAGAATAAATGTTGATAATACTTCCATGGGGGAGTACTAGGAAATATTATTAGGTCATTATCATAATGATATGTTACATTCATGACCTTTTTTTTAATTGATGTCAACATAACAGTTTTCTATGGTATTTGACAGAAGAACAATGGAAAGATCAAGTTGGTATGGATAGATTGTTGAGTACTTTCACTAAGTGAGGTTAAATGGAGATACTAATAAGTGTCTATTATATGTATCTAACCTTGAAAGCAAGAGATATTAAGTCTGGAAGAAGTTATGCAAGTTTTGGTGAAGACTATTCTGAGATAGAGTTTACAAAGGCATATTCTAGTAAACTTGTTAAACTCTTAGTAGAGTTGTTATTCTGAGAAGCCTAAGTTAAAGATGTGAAGAAGAAATTCTAGAGATGGTGTGGCTAAGATTTCTTATCATAATTTTTCATGTATATAAAGATAGTCAAGTTACAAGATGAAAGCTTAATGTTATCACTAAGTTTAACGTGTTCTTAATGAGGTCCTAAAATAATTAATTGAGAAGGTGTAATAGCCAACTCAGGTAACTGTTTTATGAATTCAATATAAAGGAAGGAAATTTTCCTTTATCATCTAGAGATGTGATAAGATGTATGAATGATTACAAAGAGTGGAATGCAAAGATAAGTAGAGCAAAGTGAATGTGAAGAAAACTTCATTACTGAGGTTTTATTGTGTGATTCAAAGTTTGATACTTGGATTCAAGGTTCGTGACCTAGTCTACAAGGTTAGACAATAATTGGTTTGATTGAAAAGATAGAGGAAAGAAGTTAAAGTATAGTAAAAATAATTATTCTACAAGGAATAGTTGAGAGATCAGTTGGATAGTGAGTTCAGTGATCTTGCCTCATAAGCTATTTGGACAGTGGGTCCTTTATCCTTCTACATCTCCTAACAGGGTTAGCACAACTTCTAACAGGGTTAGAATCTTCTAACAAGGATTCAAAGTCTCCCAACAGGGACTCATATATACTAAATGTTGTAATTGACTGCTTACAGGGTCCATCCTCTAACAAGGAATATTTATATTAGTACATCATCTTATGGGCATCATTTCCATCAAGGTTTTCCCTCTAATCAAGGATTCCCCCAATTAACATACATGTTTTAATTGCGTATTTGCAATTTGTATAGTTGTTTACTTTTATTGAATGGTTAAGATTATTTAAGGTGGATAAATGTTTTAATTATTGGATGACTGATTAAACCCCCCTCTCAGTTATCTTGGTGGACTATTGTTTCTAACAATGTAAAGGCTCATGCACCCATTAATTGATATAAAAAAGGGTGGAGACCTACTTAGAACCTTTTAGAGAGTCAATTTGTATACAATTAGATTTGTTTTATTAGTTTTAAGCATATATTTGCATGAAGAGATCTTTCACTCTCAACACAAATTGAGGAGATGATTTCTTATAAATTTAGGAATGTAATATATATTCTAGGTCATTATTTTGATGCAATAACATATGCTATTGGTGCTCTCATTTTAAATGTAGTTATTCTTGCTAGAGTTTGTTATTTTTTTGAATTCTTGTTCATGAAAAAGAATGGAGCCAATGGTTTTGTTGTGTTGATTTGATTATGCAATCTTTTAATTTTGGTATTTTTCATGTGTTGAAAAATTTCATTAACATACCGAGTTGGAGAAGAGATCACCTTATTATTCCTACATAGCTTATTGTCTTGTGTAAGTACACTTTCTATGGCCTTGCAATTCGATGAGAAGTGAAACATCTTTCAATTTATACTAAGTTTCCATCGATGATTGCATCAATGGATTTGAGGAAGCACAACTCCTATTTTCATTAGTTTCCTACCTGATCTTTTTTGACAATTTAACTCGTAGGTGTGTTGTTACAGTGGTTTATGTCTGTTAGGAATTTCTCTTTTAATTTATTTGCTTCAATCTCCTGTTACCTTATCTTTGTTATTTTCTTTTCTAACACTTGGTTTAAAAATTAGGAATTCATATTGTTGCATCAATAAATTGCATTCATCATAAAATAGAAAATACCAAAAACATATCTCTTTTTGTGGTTACTTTTTGAAACAGCAAGCAGATTGAACTTATTATCCGAAATTGGTTAGAACCAACAAAGGAATCTGTGTGAACAAATACATTTATCTTCAACTGAATAGATTTTAGTAGGTCACAAGATCAATCGAAACGTTGGATTTGATCTTAGATTATCTTTTTAGGAGAGGAATTTGAAAAGATTCCTCTCATTAAGAATCATGAAAAATGACAGCTCAATAGAAGCGACACTAGAAGGAGGGCCTAAAAAGTCAATCAACTCAATTGTTTGAAAATTCTACAATTTTCAGAGAAAAAAGAGTTCTAAGTTTGTGAACTATTAGAATGTGGAAAAGGTGTGTTGTTTTGAGAAAGTGTGCTTCTTTAGAGGATACCAAGAAATTCACCCACATTACAAATTCCATCATCATCATCATCTTCTCTACATTCTACTTCACACATTCCTATCATTATGCACCATGTCTTTCCTCAATGCCCAAAGTTCACCTTTGAACCTAACTAGACCATTACACGACTTGTCCAAAAATCTTGAAAAGTTTTGCCCACTGTTTGTCTATGGAGAATCATGAACAAAAGATCACATTAAAATTTTCAAAGAAATCTGTAGTCCAAACCAAATTCAGCATATGGACGTGGTATGTTTCCTTTTCCCTTACATTCTAGGGGAAACAACATTCAATTGATAACTCAATCTGCCACCAACATCAATAAGGGATTGGAACTCTTTTGAGAGCAAGTTTATGGAATAATTCAAGTTCTATATTGTTCCAAATATCCTACATCATTAGTTCATCTCAATTAAGAGGGATCCCCATGAGAATATTTCACAGTTTAATCCTTGCTTCTATAGGATTTATCAAAGATTGGAGTTTTCATACGTTGTACTACAAGAGGCTGCCATCCAGATCTATTTGGAATAATGGATTCATTAACTTCCCTTTTTCTAAGAATGCTTCCACCCAAAGACATTGATACCATTGAAAAGGTCTTGAAAATGGCTATTACATTCATGAAGTAGGTTACTACTACTCCAATGCCAACAATTACATATTTAGGTATGAGCCACAAAAGACTATATTCTTTGAGGAAAAGACTTCTCCACCTATTAAACTTGAGAACAATATGGCTAGCGAAGTTAAGGCCATGAAGAAGATGATGTCTCTTTTATCCAATAAACTTATGGAAATAAAATTAAATTCCTCAAGAAACCAAGACAATTATCCAAGACAACTTGTTGCCCAAAACAATTATTCTCAAAATCAAAGCAGAGATTTTGGCCTCTATAGTAACATAAACAATGAGTATAATGGTATTATAGGTATGAGCCAAATTGAAAATGGATATGGGTGCAATTATGTTTCAAATTAGACTTCCCAAATCATGGAGGAACAACCTTTGCAGTTTAATACAATGGTGTTTGAATCATGTGATAAATCTGTTTGAGGACAAAATGATGAAGATGATTAGGAGGAGTTTGTGTTCCCATTCAATGAAGAGGAAGAGCATGGACACTCAGGGAAACATATTTATTGCAAAAATATTATGAACACACAAAGTTTGAAAAGAAGAGAAGAATCTCTAATGGATGATGTACCTCAATGGTTACAACCCATTCCTCTAGACATGCAGGTCTTTAATACTCTAATTCATTATGAGGCTTCAACCAATATTACCCCAATAGTTCAAAAGGAATTACATGTAAAGGATGAGGTTTTGAAAGGTTTTATGGATAACATAACAAGAAATGTGCGAGCTCCTTGAAGTAGAATCAAAAGAGATTACTAAGGACCTAAAAAGTAGAATAAGAGCCCTCAGAATAGATTCTCTCATCTGGTCAAACATTGATTTATACATAGGTTTTATGAGGATTCCTGATGAATGGACCAATGGATTGAAGGATTGTTTCCAAGTTTCTAGATGTTCATGATATGTTACACTTTAAAATGTCAAAGTAAATGAATACACTATGCATACATTAAACTTGAAGATTCAAGATTTGAAGTTTTGACTATCAAGGAACTTGAAAGCTACTTGAAGTGTTTAGAATTTAGTTGTCATTTGAAACATGTCAGAAGAATATTGTTGATGAAGAACTCTTCCCTTTTGCTGGGGCTATTTTTTTTGGCCTCACAATGCATGCCCCATTTTGAGTCACAAAGTAGAGACCCCCTACTTTCAAAATCCCTATGAGGCATATATTCTAAAGCCTTAGTAATTTTGGACCCTCCCCTAGGTGTAGGTTAAACTCTAGTCTCTAAGTGGGAAGCGTCAAGAAATCAGAAAAAGATAAAAAGATAAAATTTAAGACTTTTATGTTTTTAAAGTAGACACATGTACACTTGCTAACATGTGCAGGTGTGCCAAGTGCACACATGCACACTTCACTCTCACTCTAGAGGTGTGCACTAGTGGAGGTGCACACCTTCACACTTAATGTAGGAGAATCCTGAGTTGACGTGTTATCCTACTTAGTTGTGTTCATTATGCCAATTGCTGCTAAGTTTCAGTCATTGCCAAGTTTCAATAATTGTCGAGTGCCAATAAATTTTTCGTTTAAGCCAAGTTGAGGTTACCCCATGTCATGTTAATACTTGGATTTATGTGTTACCCCATCTCGCTCTGTAGTGTGTGCCAAGCTATTCTTCATGTGTTGAGTTACCTAGTGTATGCCAAGTGATCCTTCATGTTTCGAGTTATCATGTTGATGTTGAGCATCCATATTTTGGATGTATTTTTCTACATTTTTCATGCAAGTTGACTTGTGAGATTAATTCCAATCATTATAATTATGTCAATATCTTTTCTTGGGATGTGTCCAAACTATTGTTGGGTTAGCTTTTCTATTATGTAATGTTCTAGAATGATCTATAAGCCATTCTGGCAAGTATAAATAGAATGTTTAGGCTTAGTGTTAGAGTATTTCTAAGGGCAGATTGGAAAAAGTCTAGAGTAGAATGTGAAAGTTTGGAAAGTTTGTGGTATATGCGCCTGGAAGGGAAAATTTGATGCTAGATCTTAGATCTTGAAGGCATTTTATATCTGACTATAATCTAGAAGGCCTTACAACTGGGCATGTATGCTAATTATTTGATGAATCAATAAAGATTATTGTTCTCTCTCTATGGTGTTGTTCTCTTTATGTGTTTTCTTCTATTTTGTTAACTCTACAAGGTTGGTTTGGATTGTTGGGTGTGCCTTTGGCCCTGGTTTTCTATGTCATCCTTGCATTAGGTGGTATTAGAGTGTAGTTGTTCCTAAGTATGCAAGAAGATTGCCGAAGTGTGAGGCAATTTGTACCAGGACCTTGGATAGTGTAGAACCTTGATTTAGATTTGGTTGTAGGGTTGTAGATCTGTTGGCATCCCACTTGAGATCTATTGGCATCCTACTTGAGAACAAGGTCTCCTTCCTTGAAGATTCTAGCCATAGCCTTCTTGTCAAAGTTTCTTTTGACTTTTTGTTGATGTACCTCAAGTGAATGCATAGCTTATTGTCTTTTTTCCTCTAGTTTCATTATATTAACGAGCCTAACTATCATAGCATCATCTTTAGGTAGCTCCAATTGATGAGCTAGTTCAAGAGAGGGAAACTCAAGTGAAATAGGAAGCCTCACTTCCCTTCCATATACTATCATGAAGGTTGAGTTCTCAATTGCTCTCTTGGGTGTGATTCTATCAACCCAAAGAGTAGTCTTCAACTTACCATGTCAACACCTCTGATTGTCTTCAATTTTCCTCTTCATTATTCTAATGAGGTTCTTATTAGAGGATTCTGCCAAGACATTCCCTTGAACATAATAATTTGAGGAAGTACTCAAATATATTCCATATTCTAGAGCCCAAGAGCATATTTGATTTCCAATAAAAGATTTGGCATTATCTGATATTACAGTTGATGGGACACCAAATCTAGTCACAATTCCATCAAGGAACTCAACCACTGAAGCCTTTATTACATGTTTCAAAGTGAACATCTCTATCCATCTTGTGAAATAATATGTGGCTTCCAAGATCCATTTGTGACCAGCACTAGAGGGTGGGTTTATTGGACCAATAAAATGCAAACCCCATTGAGAAAAGGGTTGAGGAAGGGTGGCCAATCTTTTCTTTCCTGAGAAGAAAGCACATTTCTCACATTTCCTCACATGGTTGTGGCAATCATTGAAAAGAGTTGGCCAATAATAACTAGCCCTCATTATCTTCATTTTTATAACCCTAGCTGAGAAATGACCACTAGCAGGCCCATCATGGAACTCTTTTAATAGCTTGTTGATCTGATCTATTTTGATACACCTCAATAGGACTCTATTAGAATCCTTCTTGAATAGTATTCCATCCACCAAGACATAAGAGATAGAATGGAATTTGAATTTTCCTCTCTTAGCCCTATTTAGGCCTTGTGGATATCTTCCCTCTACCAAGAAGTTAGTCATGTCATGCAACCAATCATTTTGATTTTCATTCTCTATTTGTTGCTCATCCTGTATTAAGAGGGTAGCCTCCTTGGGTGTCTCAAAAGAGGAGACAATTTTCTCACACAATCCATTGCCCCTCACAAGCTTGGTGTTCTTGATATCAATGTCATATTCCATGAATTTTATGATCCATCTAGTGCTTTTTTCATTGATATCTTTGTTCAACAGGAATTTTGTTACACTTGCATGTGGAACCAACGGTTGAACCTTGTTATGAGACAAAAGATGTCTAAATTTTTTAGAGGCCTTAAAAAAATAAGTACCTACTTCTCTACATATTTGTATCTACCTTCATAATATTTAAGACCCTCACTAAAGAAAGCAATGCACTACTCTAAATTCTCATCATTCAGCTATGTTAGAAACAACTGATATACTTGACTCTCCTCCAAGGGAATAAAGGATGAAGTCTCTATCAAACTTGGGGTTGACAAGAGTGGTAGGTAATGCAATTGATTTCTCAATTTCTTCAAAACTACCCTTCCCTTCTTCAATCCAAGTGAACACTAGGTTTTTCTTCAAAATAGATGTGAGACACTTCACCATGGAGGCAAGATCAGGAATGAACCTTCTTATAAAGTTGATCCTACCAAGAAAGCTCTGCAATCCTTTCTTATGACTGGGAAGTAGGAGAGAGAGAATTTCTTCTACTCTCTCTAGATCTATTGTTAGTCCATTTCTTGACACAATATGTCCTAGGAGCTTTCCTTGGTCAGTAGCAAACACACACTTCTTGGGATTCAGGAACACACCATACTCTCTACATCTTTCAAATACCTATCTCAAATGATCAAAATGATCTGTTGCATGTTTTGAGAAGATAGTTATGTCATCAAGATAGACTAGAACAAAATTTTCTAGCACACCCTTGAAGGCCATCTCCATTGCCTTTTGAAATTTGGCACCTGCATTGGTTAGTCCAAATGGGATCTTACAATAAGCATAGGTACCCCATTTGGTAGTGAATGTTGTCTTATGCTTGTCTAAATCTTTGACTAACACCTAATTATAGCCTAAAAAACCATCTAAGAAAGAAAATATTTCTAAGCCACTAACTTTGAATAGAATTTGTTCCATAGAAGGAAGGGGATGGTGATCTTTAAGAGAAACCTTATTAACATCCCTTAAATCTACACATAGTCTGATTTCTCCATTCTTCTTTCTAATAGGAACAAGATTGGCTACCCCTGAAGAGTTCTTAATAGGGAAAATGATATTGGCTTCTATAATTTTGGAAAGCTAATGGTTCAATCCTAGGGTTAATTGGCCTCTATTTCTACCTGACAGGCTTAGCATCATGGTTTAAATCTATGGTATGCTAAAATAAACTCGAGTCAAAACCCTTTAAGTCTTCATATGTCCAAGCAATAATATCATTGAATTCTTGACATAAATTAATGAAAACTTCTTTTTCAGCATTAGTGCATACATTTATTAGAAGTAATAGTTCACCAATATAACTGGGGGGAAATCAATTATATATCAAAAATAAACAATTCTTACTTTATCAACCAAAGTAAATAGCAATCATAAAGTGCATATGCGGAATGTGGCCTCAGACTTCACACACACACTTCAACATGGTCCTTGTATGCGGATTCATCCTGGAATGAACATGAGATTGTTCACCCAAGAGGGGTCCTGTAAGATGACCTATTGCCTTCTATCTACAAGTATTTTGCCTGTTTATACTCTTAGAGTTGAGATGCAAGCAACTAGACCATTCTAGAATGAAGGATTTAAATGCAATTAAGTCTATATGAGTGTGCAAGTAATCTAAATGAGATATGCATTTAATCTAAGAACATATAAAGTAAAATTAACTAGATGTATGCATATTAAAGCTATATGATATATAATCTAAGAAATGAAAGCTTATGAGAATAATGAACTTAAATGAGTGCACAATTCAACAGAGATTCGATAGCAATTCAATTCAACCTTTGTAATGAGGAATTATGAGTCCCTTAAATAGAATCCAGGAGTGAATCAACAGCCAGGATCAACCTTGATGAATGGTTAGGATTAGATAGAAGATTCAGTTAAAATGGAAACTTCCTTGTGCAAGTAAAGTGAACTGTTTCGAATCTGAGTGTGATAAGTAGTTAACTAAACTTGTCATAAGTGTGAGAGCAAGTTAACTGGATTGATTCCAATTTTTAGAAGTAGTTCCCTTAGAGTTTCCATTTAGAACTAAAGAGAGGATTTTGAAGATATTATTTAATTTAATAGGTGAGATATGACCTCACAAATACCTTTTTCATTTAATTGAACAATCTAATTCAATTAATTAAAGTGGGCATAGTATTAAATTAAATATTTTAATTCCCTAGTACATTAGTCTTAGGATATAATTTAATTTAATTTAAGTATAAATACTTTAAATTAAATCAAATCTTAATCAATAGGTTTAATGCAACTAATATGAGTCAATACTTTAGGAATTAAATAGATAGCATGGTTAATGCAGATTAGGGTTTTCTACACTTGACAATTAAGTCAAGTAGCGAATATGAGAATAAGAATTGCTTGGTGGAATAGGACTTTGCATATGATTGAAATAGACCAAAATTCGTGATCATGGAAATGAGCCAATTTTGGGGTATTACATTTTTCCCCTCTTTGAATGAATGTGCGAGAAGAACGTTCAATTCAAATAAAATTAGAAAGTGTGATGCATAGATCAGAAAATAAGATTGGTTCTGAAATTGATGTCACGAAGACCAATTGATAAATTTTTAAGGACCATCTCCAAAATGGAGCTTAATCCTAAGGAATCCAACTAGAACATCTAGATACTTGAAATTGATAGCATTTAAAAGACCCTCTCCAGAATGGAGCTTAACCTTTAAGCATCTAGATAGAACATCTAGATACCTAAGATTGATAGCATTTAAAAGATCATCTCTAGAACGGAGCTTAACTTTTAAGTATCTAGATATAACATCTAGATACCTCAGATTGATAGCATTTAAAAGATCATTTCCAAAATGGAGCTTAATCTTTAAGGATCCAGATAGAACACCTAGATACCTAAAATTGATAGCATTTAAAAGATTATCTCCAGAACAAAGCTTAATCTTTAAGGATCCAAATAGAACACCTAGATACTTGAAATTGATAGCATTTAAAAGATTATCTCCAGAATGGAGCTTAACCTTTAAGGATCTAGATAGAACACCTAGATACCTAAAATTGATGAAAGATAGCAAGATCGAATTATGAGTCATAGAATCATCCCCAGAATGAGGCTTGATTCTCAAGAGTTAAGGTTTAGATTATTTTGATTCCTGTCCATTGAACTCTTTATAAGATGTGATAGATGGAAAAGATGCCAGAAAGAGAGGAACAAGATGGCCCTAGTGATGAGATGCCCCAAGTGATGAGGACATAAGATGTGAACAAGATGCCTCGAGCAAGAAAGATTCAGATTGATTTGAATTTCAAGTTCAATGATGTAATCATCCTGCCCCCTCGGGAGCGAAATTAAAAGATGATACACCAGAAATATGATGTAAAGTAGTATGTTGAGAGATATAGAAGAAATACGAGATGTAGCAGAATATAGAAGAGATCAAAATGATTAGTAGAAGATTCAAAGTCAATTCAGTGTGATTTGAAGGTCCAGAAGACCAAGTTTGACCAAAAGTTTACTAGAATTGAGTATAGTTGACTTGAGTTGACTTTTTCCAAAATAAATTTTGAAAACATGAAGAATTTTTAGTTGAAAAGATTCCAAGAATCACAAAGTATCAAAAAAATGGACTGCACAAGAATTCGATCACGTCGGTCCCAAAAATTTAAAACGTGTTTTTTAAGCTACTTAGGTGTGTCAGATTTCGAATTTGATCTTGCAAAATGGATTCAGACTGGTCAAATTAGCTAGGGGGTGATTTTCGTGAAAATTGAAGCACTTTGAAAAATTAGGTCAAACCCTATATGAGGGCACAAGGGGTCATTTTTAAATCATTTGAACCTTGTCTTTAGTGAATAGGAGCTCTGAGAAGAAGATGACAATCAATGTCAGATATCACTGTTTCGAGCACTCTTGACAACACAGTTGGTCGGCAGACTACGAACCACCGGTGAGTGGTCAATAACCTTCCTTTGTACTTTCATTTTCATTCTTTTTGAGGTCATTTATTGTATTTTTAAGCATGTTTTAGGAGGTCAACAATCGGGTTTCATGCGAGACTGTCCTTGCTCGTGCAAAGCCAATCTCTTCTCACACGAAGATTACCAACCCAATGTTTCTTCACATGCATCAGTGGGGATTCTCGTGTGGGAGATACCCACTTCTCACATGAGAAGCATGAGAATTTGGGCAAACTTTTCTCAGGTTGTCATCACCTTTCATGTGAGAGATTCTTTCTTCATGCGAGGATGCACAATCTCGCGCAAAGAAATGAATTCTCACACAAGGGAATACATCGTCACATGAAAATCTGTTACATGTTAATGAAAATTTGCATTTTTGATGTTTTAGCTTCGATTTTTTTGTTTATTTTGTCATCATTTTGGCTTTCTAAGCGAGTACTGACTATTTGCACATTGTTATTGTTCATGTGTATAGGAGGTATTTAGTGATGTCTCGTTTAGATCGCATTATTTTCCATATGGAGCTCTATTGTAGAGCCTTGATGCGGTAGACATGGCCCACATTGATAGATTGGGTCTCACTTCTCTATGCCAAATCCCAACAGTGCTGGTGAATCACGGCCTATTGATAGCTTTTGTGGAGCATTTCCTTTCAGAAATGAACACCTTCCACCTACCCTAGGGAGAGATGACGATCACCCCTAAGGAAATCTATAGCATTTTATGGATCCCCTTCCATGGGCTGAGAGTAGCCTATGACATGGTGCCTCGGGCAGGTATAGAGGCTTTGTGTGCCATTTTCTAGAGATAGCTAGTGATTGGGCAAGCCATCACATGGGATGAGCTCATTCATAAATATGGGTAGACGCATAGGTTGGCTTTAGTTTTGGCCATATTCATCAGTTGCTTCCTAGTACTAGATAGAGGACAGCACAAGTTAGAGTGTGGATGGAAGATCATGCTACAGCATATGCTTGATTCTCTCGAGCGGTTCCAATGGGGCAAGTGCATGCTAGTGCACATGTTCTATGAGATGCATGAGATCGTGTATCACGAGCAGAAGAGCATGGCCACTAGGGTTTATGTTTTGTAGATTTGGGCATGGGAGCACTTTCCTATGACACGACCCATTTTTTAGGATGCCCACAAGCCCATAGAGCCGTATATATGCTGATATAGGGGCAGATTACCCAGGCAGGCCTGGGTAAGACGGATCACTAGAGGACCCATCTCAATGACCTAGTCTCCATCGTATGGCAACCCTAGTGAGAGACTAAGGATTGGGATGATGCTCCCAGGGAGCTAGGTTGTATGTTTTGCTCACAACCACTAGTGGGTAGGACCACACAGATCATTGAGCAATTTTCTATTACATTGGTGTGGAGGTAGTATGGGAGGCCACAGGATGTTTTCCAAGAGTATTGCACCTATGTGTAGGTAGCCCAGGACCTGACGTGAGGATGGCCAACAAGACTAGATGTGGGGCAATCTATGACTGATGTGTGCAACCTAGTTGTAGCATAGTGGGATTACCTTCCAGGGGTAGCAGATGTAGGGGTGACACTAGCATTTTAGGCATATCTTATCAGTCACCCCTTCCCACACTTCACAGATCCTCTAGGGGGAGTAGCACTGGCTCCCCAACAGGCACTAATACAACAACAGCCATAGGGTCCACTACCTTAAGTGAGACAAAGGGTTAGATACATTTAGATTCTCACATGACAGATGGGGTCAGATCCAGGTGCTGGTGACAGTGATGGAGAGCAAGGTCGGCACCAAAGGGTGAGGGTGGAGGAGCAGGCACCCACAAAGTAGGCACTTGAGATGCTTGATGAGGAGATGTAGGAGTAGCCTATGATAGGAGTTTAGGATGCATTGTGGCAATAGAGAGAGTAGATCCATTAGGCCTTTTAGCAGATTGGAGAGCTACAAATACAAGTAGTAGTCAAGGATGCACGGATATCTAAGTGAGATTAGGAGATTTAAAGGTTAAGGGATTGAGTGCAGGCTACCAAGTAGAGAGTAGAGGTGTTGCAGGATGAGGTTTCATTGCAGATGGCCTTGGCAGCCTACTATTTTGTAGCATACTTGACAGTGGTGCCTAATGAGGCTCAGTAGGTGCCTTCTTTCTCATAGTAAGCTCAAGACTCCAGAGATGCGGGCCTGCTAGTGAGACCGAACATGCCACCTCCTCCTCATCCTCCTACAAGAGGTGATGGTGCAAGATAGAGTTAGTCACATGATATGCTTAGCACCGATTTTGATTCTAGCTATGTATTGATTGGTGTGCTAGCACCATTTTGTTTTTTTTCTTATCAATAGCGCTCAAGTAGAGCTCATTTTTTTGTACTAACACATTCATAGAGATATATATGAGATTTTGGAGTTGAGTTTCATTGTGTTCATGTCATTCTCATTGTTTGTCTATTTTTTGATGTACATGAGATGCTTATATAATGATTATGAAATGAAAATATGATGTTTGATGTATGAATGTATGTTTGATGTGATGTAATTTGACTATGCAATGTAAATGACATGAGTATATGGATTTAATGCATATAGAAATGAACTGACACCTCATGAAGTGTTGTATTTGTTTGCTTGATAGTGACAAGTATCCCCTCGAAGAGCACGTGAATATGAACCAAAGAACCAAATGCTTGTATAGTCGTCAAGAATCTTGGTACTTTGAAGAGATCCACAATCCCCCCTCACAAAGGACAGAAACAAAGTTTTAATTGAATTGCGTACTTATGCAAGTGAAGTATGCAATGCAAGACTATGTTAAATGCAACCCTAGGTCTAGTTACCAAGCCTCAATAATTTTTCATCACTGAGCTAGAACAAAATCCTATATGTCCTACAACCCCCATTGATAGTGCAATCATGGAAATATGAATAGGACATATGTTATAGGTTTGTCAGGATTAAATGTAAGCATTCAAGGCACAAGAACCCAGAATGACCAAAACATTTGTCCTTTTTATTGTAGCAAGTTAATATAAGCATCAAAACATAAATTTTAGGATGACCAGAATGTTGCTTGCATGGCAGACACACTAAACACATGAGAGATCCATCTTATGCTAAGTATTTAGTAAGTATTTTGTCTATAATGACCCTTGCATTCATAACTTGAGATAGAAGTGTGCTAGGTATACTCACAATGATCCATACATTCACTTAATAAGACAAGCATCAGTATATACTATAGCATGAAGAGTTCACTCCAACAAACAAGGAGAAGTACCAACATCATTTACGTATCTGTATAAAAAGGAGTCAAGGTACACCTAGCCATCCAATACGATATGGAGGCTCTTATAGTGGACATCCCTCCTATGGGAATATGTCAAGTAATTGGAACTAAATCACAGACAGAAAGCAAAGAAAAGATCATGCCCCCAGTCATTACTTCTCTAGTTAGAAATGACATCATCAAGTTGCTCGAGGAGACATGATAAAGCAAAAACAAAAGAAAAAAGCTCAGCATATCCAAACAAGTATGTCATTTTGAGTTCAATGTGTGACATGGGATTGATGTCAAGTGTCAGTGTCTAAAACATGGATGAAAGAAATCTCTTTAGTAGGGTGACAACAGTAGGCAGATGCAATTAGAATGACTGGTGACTGAGGTCAAGGAGGAATCTTTGAGGTGAAGAACCTAAAAGGACTGAGCAACAGTAGACAGACACAACCAGGACAATTGGTGATTGACGCAAGAGAGATCTTCCATAAAGGAATCTCAAAACATGACCTGAGCAATAGTAGGCAGACATAGCTAGGACAAGTAGTGACTATTTCCAAAGAGATTTATGGGGAGAATCTTGAAAAGAGTGATACTGGCGACAGTAGATAGACATAACCAGAATGATTGGTGACTATCATGAAAGAGATTCTATGAGGAGAATCTTGAAAAGAGTGACATTGGCGATAGTAGGTAGACATAGCCAGAATGACTGGCGACTGTCATGAAAGAGATTTTATGAGGAGAATCTTGAAAAGAGTGACACCGATGACAGTAGGAAGACACAGCCAGAATGACTGATGACTGTCACAAAAGAGATTCTATGATGAGAATCTCAAAAAGAGTGACACTAAAGGGGAATGCTCTCGAGCTATGAGAAGACTCAATCCATGGATACATGAGAAAAAAGTAGGAAAAGCAGTAAAAGAACTATACAGATAGCCAGAAGATGTGTTGCAAGATGGAGTATTGGGAACAAGAGGCACCTGTTTTGCCAGGTTTTCACCTTCTTGGCAGAGCTTTCATTTTTTTGCTACCATGATGCCTGTTTCCAAGTTTTTACCAATGGCACTTTTCTTATTTTTCAATTTTTTTGTATTTTTTTCTTTTTTTTTCATTTTTTTGTATTTTTTGGAATTTTCAACTTTTTTGATATTACCAAGGTGCCTATTGCTAGGTTTTCAACAAGATAACAATTTTTTTAGGACTTTTTTCAATTTTTAGATATGTACAAAGAGCTAGTGAGATCAGATCAACTGTAAAACTACTTCAGGTGAAGAGTGTTGACAGGTTCTTTGAGCACTTCTCCCTTGGTTGTGGAAAGCTGGTAAGCACCGAATCCATACACTATAGTAATGATGTAAGGACCAAGCTAGTTTGATTCAAACTTCCCTTTTTGGACTCATTGTTGTTGATTCTTAAGGTTCTCTCTTAGGATGAGATCACCCAATTGGAAGTCACGTGGCCTGACTTTTTGATTGTAGCTTCTTGACATTTATTATTGATAAGCGTGTAGATGGTCACATGCCACTTGTCGACGTTCATCCAGTAACACTAGCTCTTGAAGCTGAGCTATCCTGCAATCTTCATCAATAATAAGGCCCTTCATAGAGATTCTCAAGGTAGGAATCTCAACCTCTATTGAGAGCATA
Organism: Cupressus sempervirens; assembly: GCA_028749045.1. Lineage (NCBI taxonomy): Eukaryota > Viridiplantae > Streptophyta > Pinopsida > Cupressales > Cupressaceae > Cupressus > Cupressus sempervirens. Next base: position 384,168,365 of record CM053789.1, read on the forward strand.
GCATCTGCTCCATAAACCAAAGCAAAGGGCGTTGTGCCCATTGGAGTCCTGATGGTGGTCCTATATGCCCACAAAGCTAGATTAATCTAGAGGTGCTAGTCCCTCCCAAATTTGCTAACTGTGTGATGGAGAATTTTGAGGATCGCCTTATTAGAAGCCTTAGCCTGGCCATTACCCTAGGGGTAATAGATGGAAGACCAATGTTGTGTGATTTTGAATCTCTTGCATAATTCCTTGAGGTCTTTTGTTTTGAATTGTCCTCTATTGTTAGTAATGATTGAGGATGGTACACCATACCTACAGATGATGTATTTTGTGATAAAAAGAGCTACAATTTTTCCATTAGTGAATGTGAGAGGTACTGCCTCTACCCACTTCATGAAGTAGTCTGTAGCTGTGATAATGAACTTATGTCCATTAGAAGAGGTTGGGTGAATCTGACCCACCAAATCAAAGGCCCATTATTGAAATGGCCATGTGGTAGTAGAGAGAATCAGCTCCCTAGCTGGAGCATGGTTCAGATTCCCATGGAGTTGACACTACCTACAGGACCTAACATACTTGATTGCTTCTTGCTCCATTTTAGGCCAATAGTAACCAGCTCTAATGAGTTTGCAAGCTAGTGTCAAGCCATTTGAGTGGGATTCACAAATGCCCTCATGAATGTCAATTAATGGATGTTTGGACTCTTTGGGTTCTAAACACCTAAGAAGTGTTCCATCAAGACCTCTCCTATATAGGTCATCAGCAATAATGACATTCTACAAAGCATTATTGATATGGTAACATTTCTCATTCTAGGTCAAACCTTTTAGAATGGTTTCATTAGGATGAGTCCTGTCCTACAATAGAGAAAATCATCTTGGAATCAGGGGTGTCATAGGCTAGGTAGTGTAATTCTTCCACCAAGAACTCATTTCGGAGATCATTTTCAGTCATTTGTAGCAAGGAGGCCAAACTAGCCATAACATCAGCTACTTTATTATTTGCTCGAGGAATCTACTGGAAGATGATGTGTGCAAAATACTTCTTCAAGTCATCAATCATGCATTTGTAAGGAATTAATTTCTCATCCTTTGTTTAATACACATCATTAACTTGGTTTATTACGAGCTAAGAGTCTCCAAAGATGTCTAATTGATCCATTCTCTATTCAGCTGTAATCTTCATGCCATTAATCAAAGCCTCGTATTCAGCAATGTTATTTGTACAAGGGAACAAAATCTTTTATGCTTTGGGTAATGAATATCTCTATGGTGTTATGAAGAGTAATCCAGCACCAGATCCCTGTTGTGTGAAGGACCCATCAAAGAACATGACCCACATTTGGTGTGTGAGTGTCAGAATTGACTCATCAGGGAAATCAATGTTCATTGGCAGGAGACTCTGCATAGGTGCATCTGCTAGATTATTTGCAATTGCATGTCCCTTGATAGCTTTGTGTTCAACATATTGAATGTCAAATCACTAAGTATCATAACCCACTTAGCCAATCTTCATGTGAGAGCTACCTTATTGAGCAAGTACTTTGGTGGATCTATTTTAGCCACGAGCCACATAGTGTGGGAAAACATGTAGTGTCTCAACTTCTGGGAAGCAAAGATGACTGCCAAGCAAGCTTTCTCAATGATGTTGTAGTTCCTCTCATAAGATATTAGTGTGTGACAATAGCTCTCTCCTTTTATCATTGTCCTCTTGAGTTAATAGAATTCCCAAAGATGTTTTAGTTGCTAAAAAGTATAAAATCAAAGGCTTCCCATAGATAGGAGGCATCAAGATTGGTGGATTGGCAAGATATTGTTTGATCTGTGTTAAGCTTTGCTCAAATCCTAATTCCAATTGAATTTCACACCCTTATGTAAAGTCTTTGTGAAGGGTTGTGATCTATCCACCAACTATGAGATAAACCTACAAATATATTGGAGTTTACCTTGTAGACCTCTCATTTGGCTAATGTTTTGAGGTAGAGGCATATCCATAATTGCTTGAACTTTATTTGGATCTGCATCAATTCCTTTTATAGACATGATGTATCCCAGATTCCTGATGTGACACCAAATGTGCATTTCTTAGGATTGAGCCAAAGAATGAATTTTTCCATGCAATCTAGGATGGGTCCCAAATCTTGCAGATGAGTATTGTGTGTTGCGCTTTTGACCAAGGTATCATCCATGTAGTCCTCCATGGTCTTATGCATCATGTCATGGAAGATTGTAGTCACTGCTCTCTGATAGGTCACACCAGCATTTTTCAAGCCAAATGGCATTACATTCCAGCAAAAAGTTCCCCATGCACATGTAAAAGTAGTCTTCTCCTAATCTTTTGGCATAATTTTTATCTCATTGTAACCAGAAAACTCATCCATTAGTGAGTACATCTCATAGTGTGTCGTCATGTCCATTATCATATCAATGTTGAAAAGTGGAAAATCGTCCTTAGGACATGCCAAGTTGAGATCACAAAAGTTAGTACAAACCTTGATAGATTTATCATTCTTAGAGACTAGAATAATGTTGGATATCCATTTGGCATAATCAATTGCATGGATGAATCCTACTTTCAGAAGTTTCTCCAGGTCTGCTTTGACAAGTAATGCAACATGAGGATGCATTTTTTGAAGTTTCTATTTAACTGGTTTGATACTTGGTGCAATGGATAAGTGATGCATGATAAGATCAAGGTCCAATCCTGGCATGTTAGAATATGTCCAAGCAAAATTTATCTTCTTTTCTCAGACAAAAAATGAACTCTTCCTTTTCTTTAGGAGATAGTGACTATGCTAGATGTATCATATGAGGATGTTCTTCTATACCCAATTTGATTAGTTGTGTTGGCTCAATCAAAACTGATGATCTCTCTTAAATGTGACTTGGAAGTGCATCAAATATCTCATCCACGAGTGCCTCAGAGAGGTTTTCACCCTTGGATACATCCCTTTTTTTTTACTTTTTTGGGTTCCAACACTGCCACAATGTGGTTTTCACCATTGGACCTTTTGCATTTTTCTTTTTAATTGTATGACTGAGATATTTGATGCCAGCTTCAGCCATGTTGATGCTTTGTTCATTGGTGGAAGATATTATAGGTTCGATAGCATTTAGGTAGCAGGCAAGAGCATAGTCATTCTGGAACATGGGGACTTCACTAGATGCATTAGGGTTCCAGTCTTTAAGCTCAAGATGTGTGAGTGAATGAGTAGTGATGGGTTCGATTGCATTCACAGTATAGTCACTAAGCACTTGGACTAGCAATTCAAGACCTACATCGACTTCATCCACAAGTGCATTTGAATGCCTCTAAGTACTAACATTAGCAATTGATGACTTTAGGACACTAGTTGGATCAAACCCATCCAACCTAACCCTAGATGTTTCACCCACTTCAATTTGGTTTCCATAGACATGAACTTGGTCAATATCTTTATTAGTAGTCACTTCTAAAAGAGAGTCAAACTCATATTCCCTAGAATCAGTGCTACATGGTGAGAGACTATAGAACTCCCCAACAATGATAGGGACATACTCGCCTTCATCATTTGGGTTCTTACACAGGTACTCAATACATAATGACTAACTAGACTCTCCCTTTTCTGAATGAGCTTTGGATTGATCAGTATTATCCTCAGAAGAATCACTAGTATCATCCACAGTGCTAACACATGGCACAAAGTCATTTGGCTTAGCAAATAATTTAGCGAGATCATGAGGAATAAGATAAGGATAGGGGTCCTCATCATTATATTTTTCCTCTTGAGTATCTAACTCGGCTTGTGACTCATTTCCAGATGAGCTCTTAGGTTCTAGTATGAATTTATTAGTTCCCAAATGGAAAGGAACCTTCTTAAATCCTAGACTAGTTGTATCGTTGTTGCTTTGAGTTGTTTCCTTGATAGGATCAATTAGGCTATTGTTATTGCACCCAATAGGGCCAGTTCCCTTGTAGCCAAAATGCTTCATGAGCCTAAGACCAGGCCCATATTTATCAGGAGTGATTTCTCAAGCTTGCTCTGTTAAGTCTACTAGAGTCTCTTCTTTGTAAAGCCATGCAAAAATGGCTCTGTTTTCACTTCTATCCTCTAGGGGAATTGTAGCCTTGATAAAAGTGTCATTATACTTGGTTTGAGGCATTAGCATAAATAATTTCTTTGCCTCTGAGGGTCTCCCATAATTATGAGGAGACTCTGGATGAGATGTTAATGATAACACTAGTTCAATATGTTACTCTCCCATGCTAGTTTCTTTTAGTTTGTTAGAAATGGAAAAAGAAATTTGTAAATAAGCAATACCAGGAAAGAATCTAAGTGAGTAAATGCATGAAAAGATATTACCATAAAATAGGAGATAGAAAGCTTCAAGATCCAACACCATGAGACAAGATATTTGGAAAGGGGAAAGAAAAGAAAACCCCTTGTGACATTATGAATGAGGCATGAAAAGCCTAAGAAGGAAGAGAGAAAGAGAGAGAGAGCAATAGAGCAATTGCTCATACAATAATTGAGAAGAGGAAGAAACCTCATTAAGAAATGAGAGAAGAGGGTCATCTCTTAAATAGAGATGAGAGAGAGGAGTTAGAATGTAACTCCCATGTCTATGAATGCCACCATTCATAAGTGTGTGAGGCCAAGTGTGCGATTCCTCTTAAGGAGGAATAATCTAAATTACAAATTACAATATATATTTGTCCTCACATATTCCACTAGAGGACAAAATAAGATGTAGTGGAAAAAGGACAAAAAAGAAATATATTAGGATACCTTGGCCTATATCCTAATATATTATAACAATAAAGAAAGGAAGTCTAACCTTGGTTTATAAACACACCAAGGAAAGATTACAACTTCTAACATCCCCCTTTAATCTTTACGTGGGGTAATTACATCAAAGGGTATTAAACCCATAGTTTACAAAAATCTGCAACGTAATCTTCAATATGAAGTAATTTGATTGTCTTCAAGCCATATGGTACATTTTTAGATCCAAGAGAAGCACATGAGTCCTTTAAATGAGGAAGCATAGACACATCTTCATATGTGAAAAATCGAGAAGGTTCCTTGATGGATCACCTGAAAAAAGAGAACAACAAGACAACTATCCACAAGTAGAATTACATTGAATGGTCCAGTTAGTAAAAATTGAAGTTATAATAATTTAATCAAGGAGGAACTAAGAGAGATGAGAATAAATGAATGTGTTCACCAACATGCAATGGAGTTAACATGATATCTAAAATAAGTCATAAGCTCAAAAATGATCATAATATGGGTCAAAATGACCAATTCTTATGCAATAAATCTCTCATGAAAGAAACATACTAATGCACAAATGACCATAGACAAGGCCAACTAATGAAACCTGCATCAAGATTGCGTCAATCACATGGATATAGACAGTCCACTAATGAGTCATCCCACTACAGGTGAATGGGTCATGAATCCATCACCTACATGACCCACGATCTAGGCAATAAAGTATGCAAAACATTATCACATTGTATATTTATCAAAGAAATATAAGAGAGACAATAATAAATAAGTAGAACATGTGCCTCAAGCACTAAATAATTCAAGTTACAGTTTTGCCAAGAATTATAGCTGAAGTGGACCAAAGGAAGGGTTTATGAGGAGTAACAACATATTGCCTTCAAATAAGAAATCCATCATGGACAAGAAACATCATTGCCATGAGGAAAAATATCAACATGGGTCAAAACAACTTTCTCAAATAAAGTCTCCAATATAGGAGTGCTCCAAGATATGGTAGCCTCGTCACCTATACACTCAAAAATGAGCAAAGTGTAGGAAGTCATACCATGATTAAATCAAAACTAGGAGCAAAGACTAAGGAGATAAAGAGATTGTTTTAAGTTTTGTGGGAATCCCCATAAAATATCATCCTCGCATTGAGGAACAAAGTGGAACAAATGGAGCAAAACTCCATTGAAGTAAGTGCACACCAATTATAGGTTGGAGGGATACTCCACGGGCCAGATAAGGCAACTACGAGTCAGTTTAAAACTGTCGGGTCCACCATAGTTAACCTTGATAAATTGTCTCCCGATGCAACTTACAAAAAAAATATCATATAAATCAATGGTATAAAACCATAAAGTGCCAACATGGGCATGGAACGATATCATAAAACTGCAACCATGTGCAGATAGATCAATTAACTCAAATCATTAATTAATGAAGGCAATAGTGTAAGATACTCATAAACCTGAATAATTGAGATAAAAAAAATATTTGGAAGAGCAATAAGCATAAGTTATTAGTTAAAATCTCCATGCAAGGTGAACACAAGTGAGAAGATATTAAGGATGGGCTCACCATCAAAGACAATAATCCTCCTAGATTATGGCAAAAAAAAATTAGAAAAGAGGATATTTATTTATTTTCAAAAAACATAAAAAACTCTTAACTTTTTATGTAAAAGAAATAATAAAAATTTAATTAGTTTTAATATTTAATACTAAGAACTTCTGTAAAAAAAAATCTTTAACGTCTCCTTTTTTAGTTGAGACCACGTAATTATAAAGTCAAATCTTATATTAAAAGGAAGAGATTTAAAAGAAAATATTGCACTTGTGTTTGCAAATGCATATTGAGTTGTCTGACAATGAACGATTACATGCCAAAAATAGGTTGACAAAAGGCAATGATAAAAGCAATGAATGATTACATGCCAAAAATAAGTTGACAAAAGGCAATGATAAAAGTGAAAGATGCCTCTGTCTAGAGCTCAAAAAAGAAAAAAGAATCTTGCATGAAAAGACAAGAAAATGTTACTAAAATAATAGTTTTCAGAATAGTAAAGATACGTTATAGCAAATTGAGGAATCCAAATGAAATCATAGCTGGCCAAAAGAAACACCTACAATAAGGCCGAGCAATACTCGCCTGTGACTTTAAAGTCTGCATTTATGTTCTACAAAAGCTTCAAAAGAATGCCTGGAACTAATGTTGCCATAACTAAACTAGAAATAAAATTTTAAGAAGCTTGGAAAGGATCACCAGGATGTAGGGAAAGGTTGGATATATGCAGTCACTCCTTCATTAGATAATGGCCGCAAAGGCTCAAGAATTCCTACCGCAAACTTACCCTAAGCACATCTCTGCGATGGCAGAAAGCTCAAAGCAAACACCAATTGAAGGCTCTAGTGACAGATCCAACCGCAAGAGGAAAAAAAACTGACAAAAAGAATGAGTGATTCTGCTAAGAAATGGTCCGGCAAGGAGGAGATTTCTCTCTCCATGGCACTCTTGGAATGCAGTTCAACCGAAGGTGAAATTAACATGGCAGCATTTTACCAGCAGGCTAAGGAGTCTCTGCATGATGAGGTAAGTAATTCTCAGCTGTATAAGATGAGAAGTATGAAGAAGAGGTTTCAAGCCATACAGTCCAAGCTTAAGGAGCACAACATTGCAGAGTCAGAACAAATATCAAAAGCTTATGATGTGCTGAGTGATCTGCAGAAGAGGGTGATCTATGATCAGTATGGGGAGGAGGGATTGAAGGGACAGGTGCCGCCTCCCACCTCAGGATTTTCCAATGGAGGAGGTGGAGGGCCGAATGTTTTTAGGTTCAATCCCAGGAGTGTGGACGACATATTTGTAGAGTTTTTTGTTTTTTTTTGGTGGAAGTCCATTTGGCATGTCGTGTGGAGGTATTGGAGGGTCCAAAGGTTCGCACTTTTTTGATAGCATATTTGGAGGATTTATGCCTGGTGAAAGCAAAGAAAACTGCCATACTTGAACACATGCTGGCCTCTGATCAATCTTTCATTTTAATCTTAGTGCCATGGTTGTGACCTTTATACAACATGCATAGATGCCTTTTGACTGCAAGGTGCAGTTGATAGACGATGCTTCAGGGGTGAAATTACTCTCTAACAGTTAATTTTGTTTGTGAGAAATGAAGCAACATGGAATTTCCCCCACAATCTTGCACCAGAACTAACAGTTGTCCTGATGACAAAATTAGTGCCATTAGTCCTTTTTTCTCTCAAGGAGGGTAGCTTGTATGAATGTTAGCAAAGCTTAATGAATTTCACAAATGTTGTCTTATTAGGCTACAAGAATGTGAAATACTTTGTGAATATCATCCTGTAGAAGAAAATCTATGGATCAAGATGAGATTGGTTCATAAGGATAAGAAAGCCAGGGATGTTTCAGTGCGTCACCAGCAATAGGTCTTTTTCTTGGATTGATTTCAAGAAGGTACTCAACAAAAGGCTGCACAGGAGGGACAAGAGCAAGCATCAAGCTCTCGTGATGTTTCAATGGCAGAACTGAGTGCTTCTGATGCAATAGGAACAACTGGAAAAGGGCCGGATCTAATGGATGATGAGACTGCCCTACTAGAGCAAGCTTTGGCAATGTCAATGGATAATCCTGGAACAAGTCAACCTGGGGCTATCTCAATGGGTGATACTCATATGGCAGAAGTTGGCCCAGAGGATCAAGATTTGGCTTTTGCCCTTCAAATGTCTGTACAAGACAGTAAAATCATAAAAGAAATCAAAGTGAATATCATAATATAGGATCGCACAACCCCAAAGCACATGATTACATTAGAACAGTGTGGCACAACATGAAAAAGTTACACAGCCCATCGAAAATCTACATCTAATCTTTCATAGTCAAATTTCGTGCAATTAAATGCATTAAAAATTGCCTCCACAAAGGAATAGAAAAGACAGACTTAAGCAATCAAGAGAATAAGGAAATTGCTAAAAAAAAATCTATATGTTAAAAAACACAGGCAGAAAAATAAAACCTTCAAAAAATATCGCACCCATTATCAAACACATCAGAATCCAATATGCAGTTGGGAAGTGATTGGATCATAGTAAAAAAAATATCTAGATAGGAAAACCTTTTGGTGGCAAGCCTGCCAAAGGGGGTTAGATGAAAACTAATATAAAATAAGAAGTAACCTGCACAAATTAGAGCAAACAGAAGTTAATCAAGTTTGGCGGTAAACTAGCCAAACCCAAAACAAAAATCAATTTCTTCTATCTTAAGAAGATTAAAGAAGAAATTAATGAAATCTTTCTCAAGAGTCTCCTTCGAATCGTACCTTCATGCAAACACTCAAAACAAAGATTAAACTGCTCTGATACCATGTTAGAAATGGAAAAAGAAATCTGTAAATAAGCAATACCAGGAAAGAATCTAAGTGAGTAAATGCATGAAAAGATATTACCATAAAATAGGAGATAGAAAGCTTCAAGATCCAACACCATGAGACAAGATATTTGGAAAGGGGAAAGCAAAGAAAACCCCTTGTGACATTATGAATGAGGCATGAAAAGCCTAAGAAGGAAGAGAGAAAGAGAGAGAGAGCAATAGAGCAATTGCTCATACAATAATTGAGAAGAGGAAGAAACCTCATTGAGAAATGAGAGAAGAGGGTCATCTCTTAAATAGAGATGAGAGAGAGGAGTTAGAATGTAACTCCCATGTCTATGAATGCCACCATTCATAAGTGTGTGAGGCCAAGTGTGAGATTCCTCTTAAGGAGGAATAATCTAAATTACAAATTACAATATATATTTGTCCTCACATATTCCACTAGAGGACAAAATAAGATGTAGTGGAAAAAGGACAAAAAAGAAATATATTAGGATACCTTGGCCTATATCCTAATATATTATAACAATAAAGAAAGGAAGTCTAACCTTGGTTTATAAACACACCAAGGAAAGATTACAACTTCTAACATAGTTTGAATGACTACTCAATTTGTTTCAATTTATTGTTTTGATAATTAGTGGACTATCTATTAGCGGGGATGAAATTTTTAGCAGCTTCAAGCATATTGCAGGTATAGCTAGCAGTGGCAGGAATAGTGACCTCAGAGCTATGAAACAAGAATTTGACACATTGGTGATATGTGAATGGCACAGCACACATCTCATGTATCCATGGCCATCCTAGAAAAATGTTGTAGGCCAAGGGAATGTTGAGCACTTGACAAGTGACATCCCTTTCTACAGGATCAACACGAATGGGTAAGACCACAAGACCTAGAGACTTTCGTTCAACTTTGTCATATTCTTTGATAGTGATCTTGTGTCAAGGATCAATAGAGTCCTTAGAATAATTCAATTGTCTAAGAAAAGTAGCAGAGACAATGTTTAGGCTAGCACCATTATCAATGAGTACTCGATGAACACGTGTCTGATGTATCATGACCTCAATGTGTAGAGGTTGATTGTGCAGGTGACTCAGTGAGTTATCATCCTTCTTAGAGGACATAAAATAAGGTGAGGTTAGGTGACCTACCATGGATTGAATTCATTCAAGATCAAGATCTTGAGGAACATTTTCCTCAGTGAGGACTTTATCTAGAATTTTCCTATGAGCAGGTGAGATTTTAAGTAGCTTGAAGATGGAGATTTGAGCATTAGTTCATTTCAATTGATCGAGAACACTATAGCTATTAGTTGTTGAATTCACTATGAGTTTTGCACCTTTTCTAGATGGACCAGCTAGGGCTTTGTCTTTATGTTGTTTAGGATCGGGAGTAGGAGGTACAGGGCCTTTAAGAACCAACTTGGTGTGAGAGCATGTGACAGTGTTAACATAGTGTTGTGAAGGTGTTTTGTCTATTGTGTTAGAAGTAGGGCCCTTTGAGATAAATGGTGTCTTTGGTTTATCATTTTCTTGTTTTCCCTTAATGGTAATGACATCACAGTATTCAAAATCCACAAGTTCAACCATGTTAATCACACTGTCATCATTGGAATATGCATAGCTATCCTTGTTGTTGGGTTTTGATTTTGAACTCTCTCCTTTTTCATAAGCCAGGAAAGGATCTTTGAAGGCCTTGTGATCCAAGTTCTTGTTATGTTCATCTACCAAAAGTTCACTAGCATCAATCATGTCATGGACTTTGTGGTGCAAATTTATGCAGTTGCTAGTTTTGTGCCCCTTATTTTGTTGATACTCATAGAATGAGGTTTCATTCCACCATGGTGGGCATGGTTGTGGATCATAGGGGCAAGGGTTGTCTAGTGGTGAAATAAGCTTGTGTTGTAACATTTTTTTGTAAACCCCATCCAAAGTTTCACCTAGGGGTGTATACTCCCGCTTAGGGTGTGTCACCCATGAGTTTCTCAGTTTGTTCCTAGATGTCTTGTTGTCAGGAGGAAGCTTCTTAGCATTTTTGGCTACATTGAGACCATCTGTGAGATTAAATGTCACCTTAGTAGGTTTGGGAGTAACATTGTCAACAACCCCATCATGTACAATTTCTCGGTTCTTGTTGACATATTTGGTTTTGTCCTTGTTTGAGGTAGAGCCTTGTTTTGTGTCCTTCTGAAGAGCAAGTTCACCCTTTTTACCATAAATTCCTTGATGTAGATAGCCTATGCGATCATGTCTTCAAAGGTATGAGGTCCTTGAAGTTGGACTCTATACCCAAAATCAGGTAGGAGATTATCAGTGAAAATGTCAAGCTTTTCTATTTCTAGAATTTTGCATGAATACTTAGTGTAAAGTTGTCTCCACCGTTGGAGGAATGTAACTAAAGGTTCCCCAAATTTCTGCTTAAGGTTACATAGATCTTAAATATTGATAGGGTGTTGAATGTTATGAGAATAGTGTTGTACGAACAAGTTAGTGATTTCATCAAAAGTTTTGATACCAAGAGGCAAGTGTGAGAACCATTCCAATGCCTGACCACCTAGACTTCTAGGGAATAAATGCATAAGATATGCCTGGTCATGCATAAACTCCATAGCCAAGACACCAAATTCCCACAAGAGATCTTGGGGATTAGTGGTGCCAAATTACTTGTCATACTTAGGTAGTTATACTCCTCATGGGAAAGGAGGCATGTTTATGCTCTTGTCAAATGGAAATGGACAAAGAGTGTCTAAGGTGTATGTTTTAGTAGGTTTGTCCTTTTCTTGCATCATCTGAGCCAGTTGGTCTTGTATAATTTTTAGTTGTTTTTGGAGGTTGCAAGTCTCAATTTATTCTTCACGCATGATGATGGTTTCCATTGAAATGAGAGGGTAGCTTAGCTCCCTCTTGGGAAAGTTGGAGAAAGTACATTTCTTTCTCTTCATTGAGTAGGATTCCCATGACCTTTTGAAAGTTTTTGTCTCTTCAACATTTTGCTATGTTCAGAAAGTGTTTCCACCTCTTCCTATTCCTCATCAATGTCATGGCCTTTCTCTTTTTCATTCCTAGGTGGTTCTTGATTTCTACTGTGACTACCATGTTCAGGTTCACGATCAGTCATTGTACAAATGTGTTCAGTTTTAGTATGTTTTGATTCAAAAGGTCCTTTGAAAATGAAATACGAAATTTAGTTTAGAGATACAAGACCTCTACTAGTCTCAGGATCTGCTTGATACAAAGGATTCATGGTTTGTCACAAGTTTATGGAGAATGTTTGCTAGACTTGAGGTGACTTGATGGGTGAGAGAGATCGTGAAGATGCCTCACTAGATGAACTGGATGCAGACCGTGTAACAAAAGTAAAGTGGCCTCTTCTATGATTACAACCCCTAGCATGACCTCACCTAAGTCTAAGAGGATAAAACACATTATCGCTCTATGTTGTGACAGTTATAGACAAGGATAAAAGCAAGAACCTAGACAAGGACCGCACTAGAACTTAGTCTCAATAGGAAAAAAATAAGAATGATATATACTAAGGTGCGAGTAGTTTGATTTGAAGGCTAGAATAGCCAAAGATTATGACTATCATAATGTAGAGTACGACAAGCACTAAAGAACGAGAATCAAGACAACTAAAGGACAAGACTAGTCAAAGTACAAATCACAAATCTTTGGCTAAGCTAAATGTCATCATTTGGGGACTATTTACAGATAGAGAAGGGACAACTTGATGCAGGAAATAGACTGAACACAAATCATAGATTGCTCAAATAAGCTAATTTGGTAGTTTTAGAACAAGGTCTCACGTGAAGATTCTCTATGAGGCATGCAAGAAAGTATACTAGGTGATGCAAAATCTCAAAACATCAATTTAAACTTGTGCAAAGAGTTTCTCTAGGTCATGTGAAGAAGTGACAGGTTCAATAAAGACACTTGGCAAGATCTTGTGTGGGCATACACAAGTTCTTGCACAAAGACCTAGATTGGCTCACACGAAAAAGTGAGCTCACATGAAGAAATGCAAGACTGTGCACAAAATTTAGGACCAAACTGACAACAGAGTTGGATTTTGAAAAGATTTTCAATAGTTTTAGATAAATTATAGGTTTTTTTGACAGATAATAGACAGAATGTAAGTTGACTTTCAGACTTGTGAAATTGATGTTTGATTTCAAAGCAAGACAAAGTGTTTTCTATAGAATGTACGAAGCAAGCAATAGTCAAATACAATCCAACTAAGGGCAAAGCAACTCAGAGGGACAAGGGAGTCTTGACCTTTTTTTGTTTTAGATAGGTTTGGACTATTTATGACTCGATCAAAAACATGCTTTATCCCTAGAAATAGAAAATGGTAGAGAAAGAAAAACCTTTGTCCCACATCTTATGTGCATGCATGTACCTCACACAGCCATGTCACCCCCTAGAGGGCACCCATGTTTTTGGTATATTCAAAGGACTCAATAGTATATGCTGAATGAGCACCCTTGTGGTAGGGGAAAAGCACATATACCACCTTCAAATGTCCAGTAGCATGCCTATGGTGATTTCTATAGGAGAGATTCTTCCCCCTCCTTGCACAAAGATTATGCCTTCTTTCAGAGGTGAACCAGGTAGCTTTTAACTAAGAGGTTTTTACTTGGCTTTCATTTGAATCAATCCCTAGTGGCTCCACAAGTAGAGTTGAGACCAGTAGCCCACACCAACATCTGAGAGTGCACACACTTACTTAGCAAGACTAGGGTCGGTGCCAGCCAATGCAACAGATAGAGCTTCCCCTTGATAAGCGATATCAAGAATCAAGGGAAAGAAATTAATCTGGCTTTGGAGTCTTTCTCTCTACAAAGCATCTTGATTATAGTGAGTTGGAATCTCTGGCTAAAGGAGTGTGCTCACCTAGGTAATTCTTGGAGGTTGGATCACTCCAGAAGGCCCTCTAATTTTCCTCAAGGGGAAAGAGCATACTCCTCTACCTTACTTTCTCACCCAAACATGCAAAACAGGTTAATTACTAACTTAGCTTAATCAATCTAGACTCACCCTTCCTAAAGATTTTGATTCCTTTGAAAGGAAACCATCATCTCATCATAGAAAAGAATTAGCACTAGAGAACCACTAAGTTTCTTTCCTTCTTTGGAATGTCATCTTTCAGAAGCATCTAGGTTTCTAATTCACCCTTAGTCATGACCTCCAAGTGGTGAAGAGCATATTCCCCTATTCTTTTGTCTTGTGCCCTAGGAAGTTCACAAGCCCTAATTAGACTATTTTTTGAAAGCAAGAAAGAAAACACATTGTTTTGTGGGTTTTAAGATTTGATCTTTGACAAATGTATCTTTGACAATCATCTTGCAACAAATAGTTAGTTCATTTTTGAATGGTTTATGTAAATGAATCTTCATCAGATGTCCTCTAGACAATCGTTAAGCTATAGAGAACTAGAAAAATTGAACAATAATGCTTTAGAGGAAAAGACATCAGTAAATAATGAACAGCATGCTGAAAATAATGAAATGAACCTCACAATTTTATAATTTTGCGTGAAATATTGCACAGGACCCCACAAAATCTTTCATCAACCTATGCAAGAAAATAAGGTGCCACATGAAGACTTGCACAATCAGGCACTTTTTTGCACAAGAAAGTTTTCAGACACATGTGAAACCCTTCAAATCTTCATGCAAAAATGAAATTTCTCGCTTGAAAATTTGAGAATCTGTATGGAACAGTACGGGAAGAATAGTAAAAATGACAAAAAATGAAATAAGTGAGGCCAAAAAACTATTTCTTTGGCCCCACAGTTGGTGCCCAAAATTTATGTGGAATGTGGCCTCAGACTTCACACACACACACTTCAACATGGTCCTTGTATGCAAATTCATCATGGAATGAACATGAGATTGTTCACCCAAGAGGGGTCCTACAAGACGACCTGTTGCCTTCTATCTAGAAGGATTTTTCCTATTTATACTCTTAGAGTTGAGATGCAGGCAACCAGACCATTCTAGAACAAAGGATTTAAATGCAAAGTATATATGAGTGTGCAGGTAATCTAAATGAGATATGCATTTGATCTAAGAATATATAAAGTAAAATTAACTAGATGTATACATATTAAAGCTATATGATATTTAATCTAAGAAATGAAAGCTTATGAGAATAATGAACTTAAATGAGTGCACAATTCAGCAAAGATTCGATAGCAATTCAATTCAACCTTTGTAATGAGGAATTATGAGTCCCTTAAATAGAATCCAAGAGTGAATCAACAGTCAGGATCAACCTTGATGAATGGTTAGGATTAGATAGAAGATTTAGTTAAGATGGAAACTTCCTTGTGCATGTGAAGTGAACTATTTCAAATCTGAGTATGATAAGTAGTTAACTAAACTTGTCATAAGTGTGAGAGCAAGTTAACTAGATTGATTCCAATTTTGAGAAGTAGTTCACTTAGAATTTCCATTTAGAACTAAAGAGAGGATTTTGAAGATATTATTTAATTTAATAGGTGAGATATGACCTCACAAATACCTTTTTCATTTAATTGAACAATCTAATTCAATTAATTAAAGTGGGCATAATATTAAATTAAATATTTTAATTTCCCAGTACATTAGTCTTAGGATATAATTTAATTTAATTAAAGTATAAATACTTTAAATTAAATCAAATCTTAATTAATAGGTTTAATGCAACTAATATGAGTCAATACTTTAGGAATTAAATAAATAGCATGATTAATGTAGATTAGGGTTTTCTACACTTGACAATTAAGTCAAGAAGCAAATATTAGAATAAGAATTGCCCAGTGAAATAGGACTTTGGATATGATTGAAATAGACCAGAATTGGTGATCATGGCAATGAGCCAATTTTGGGGTATTACATAAAGAAATGTGCATACACACATACACTAGATATGTTGACTAGAGAAACCCTTAATCAGAGGGAAAACCTCGGTGGGAATGACGCCCACAGAATAATTTACTAATCTGAATATTCCTTGTTAGAGGATAGACCCTGTTAGGAGTTTATTACAATGCTTAGTACAAAGAGTTCCTATTAGGAGACCTTGAATCCCTATTAGGAGATTCCAACCTTGTTAGGAGTTGAAGAAGGCAGCTGAACCCACTGTTCAAATAGCTTCAGGATCATATCAATGAACCCACTATCCAATTGATCTTGGTACTATTCCTTTTAGAATAATAGATGTGGAACAATCTCTTTTCTCTTCCTTTATCCAATACATCATACTTCTTCACCTTTAGACCATGCAAATAGATTTGGAACTCATTAGTAACCCTTAAAGTCACTTACACACATTAGCAAATTATTCTGCTCTTCTACTTCACAATTTGCAAGCCTCCTTTGCTTCACAATCACAAACCTTTCCTTTTGAAAACATCTTTCCTTTCTACCATACTCAATTATTAATCATTTGAGTTTGCTCTTATATATACTTAACATTCATTAGAGTCAGCTCCATATTTAATTAAATGAAATACACATTTAATTAATGTTGTCAACTCATAGTTGTTTCCAAACTTCCACATGTGTGACTTTTGTACTTGTGCACTTGATGACATCGTCAATGGTTAATGTACTTCCTCCAGTTAACTACACAACCCTTCTTTCCAAGCATAATATGTTATATTGATCATACAATAGAAATTATTTTCCCAGTACTCTTTTTTCCTGCGGTTCTTAGTAAATCATCAATATCTTTTGTATGATGTTGATTCAGGTTCTGTGCACTTGACCACATGTCAAATACATGTTTGTAGTATATGTTGTTAACTATGCATGGTCAAATACACAATGTGATGCCCTCAATACATAGATCTTAGTCTGTTGCTCTATCAATCTTACTATGTTGTCATCAATGAAAAAAAAAAGTCATAACATTGTTCTGCAATGTTTTCTCATAGCATTAGCATTCATGCTAACAATCTCCCCCTTTTACATTGATGGCAACATAGATGAAAAACATCTAGTTCCAAGAATACCAATGAGTTTTCTTTATCAATCAAATCTTGCTTCATGTAACACTACTCCCCCATAGTGCAAGTTCTCTTGTTTTCTCATATCACTTTCTCTCCCATTCTAATGTTCATATAACTCTCTCTCTTTTGCTAATGTTTTTCATATCTCTCTCTCTCTCCCCCATTGACATCAATGTCAAAGGTAGTACAAAAATTGAACACATAATAACCTATTAGCATGACCACAAGCTGGGCTATTGCTTTACAATCCTTGCATATTACTAAATAACAAAAGTATCTAAAGATATTGTTGTATACTAATTACCTATTACCAAGAGTCCTTGACTAACTTTGTTCATCACAGATACTCCCCCATTGAGGAAGCATCAGTATTCAATCCAATCTAACAATGGCGATGTGTACCCTAGACTGATGCACTTCTACATCTTTTACTCTGAGCTAGGTAGGGGTATAACCCCAAGCATACCTCTTAGGTATACAAATGTATCCTTTTCACACAAGTCTTGCATTGTTCCTTACCACTTCTCCTTGTTCATTCATTTTGTTTCTAAATACCCATTTAGTGTCAATCACATTTTTATCCTTGGGTCTAGGAACTAATTCCCATGTGTTATTTTTAATTATCTGCGAAAGTTCTTCCTTCATTTCTTCTTTCCAATAATTATCTTTGATTGCTTCATCTACACTTTTTGGTTCTACTTAGGATATTAGACATAGTTCTTCATTAATTATGCTCCTTGTCATTACCCCCTTATCTTTACTTCCTATTATTTGATCAATATGATGATTTCTTATCATGTTTCTATTTGGAGTAGAAGTTACTACTTCAATTCTTATCTCAAGTACTTTGCTTTATTCTTCTCTCACATCTTCAATTTGCACATTATTCTACAAGTCATTATTAGTCTTGAGAAATAACTCTTTACTTCTGTCAACCTTTCTAGATTAATCATCTCCATTAGAGTTATAGTCCATTATCTTTTCCTTCGTACCAAACTTATCATCTACTTTAACATTTGCACACTCTACTATAGTTTTTGTTCTATAGTTGAAACATCTATAAGCTTTACTTTTTAATGAATAACCAAGAAACATACATTCATCACTCCTCAGGCCAAATTTACCAATATCATCATCTCTTCTGATGTAACATTTACTTCCAAATATCTTGAAGTACTTGACTAATGGTGAGTGACCAAACCATAATTCATAGGGTGTTTTGTCCATAACTTTTCTAATCTGCACTCTGCTTAGTTTGTATACTGCAGTATTGATGGCTTCTCTCCAAAAGTTCTTTGGCCTCATTCTCAAATAACATAGCTCTTTCTACTTCAGCAATTGATTTGTTTCTTCTTTCAGAAATCCCATTCTGCTTAGGTGTATGGGGTGAAGATAGTTATCTCCTAATGACATGTTCTTCACAATAGATATTGAATTCTCTAGAGGTGAATTCTCCTCCTTTATCTAATCTTAAGCTTTTGATCTTAACTCCAAATTCATTTTCCACCTTGTTCTTAAATATCCTGAATTTCTCAAATGCTTTTGATTTTTTTAAAGAAAAGCTACCCACATCATCCTAGTGAAATCATCAACAAAAATCATAAAGTACCTTTCTCCATAGAATCCTTTTGTTCTTGCAGGACCACTCAGATCTATATGTACCAATTCTAGCTTTTGTGTAGTACAAAACTTCTTGCTAGGAAATGAGACTCTTTTCTGCTTGGCCAAAATGCATTCCTTACAAATAGTGTCAGTGGACTTAGAGATTTTGGGAAAATCTCTTATAGCAAGTGCATTATTGGCCTTCACAATGTTATCAAAGTTAATGTGACAAAATATCTAGTGCCATGACCAACTATTGTCAATCCTTGCTACTAAACATGTTATTTTAGTGGAGTTTAACTAAAATACATTACCTCTAGTTTTTGTGCTAGTACCAAGTAGTTTTCCTTCCTTGTTCTTGATAATGCATGTATTATTACCGAATTGCAGTTGATAGCCCTTTTCCATAAGCTGTTCAACACTCAACAAGTTATGCTTAAGTCCATCAACAAAATAAACATCATCTGTATATGTGTTACCATCAAGTGTTATAGATCCAATTCCTATGATATGACAGGCTACATTATTCCCTACTTTGACAATTCCTCCATCATAGCTTCTCAATTTGACAAACTTTCTCATAGCACCAGGCATGTGATGTGAACAACCACTATCAATGATCCAACCTTTCTTTTCAACTTGTGAAATCAGCACACTTTCCTCTCTAATTTCTTTATCAAGATCATCCTCTTTTATAGCTACAAATTCTAATTCATCTTCACTTTTTTTTTTATCAGATTCTTCTTCATCTTCTTCTTTATTAGCATATAAGAAATTTCTAGATCTTCTAGATTTTAATCTACCCTTAAACTCCCTTTCTCTTTTAGGACACTTAGATGCATAATGACCATATTCATTACAAGTCCAATATTTAAAGATATTCTTACCATCTTTTTCTCTTTCCACAAGAAGAGCCACTCCTTCTTGGATCTTTTCTTCAATGGATTTACTATTAGCAATGTCTCCCTGTGTTTTTGTGCTCCTTGCTAAAGCAAGTTTGATGTTTAATGCACTGAATGCTATCTCAACTTTTTCCAATTCTCCAAACTATTTTAGATCAAATTTTTTAGCTTCCAATCTACCAAGCAATGTCTCTTTGGTGAAATTACTAGTGCAAGTTATCATCAGTTGAATCATTTATGCTACTGATGTGAAAGGTGGTGTCAGACTTTTCAAGATCTTCCATATCACTTCATCATCAAATTTCTTTCCATCAAGAGATGTGATACCTACAACAATCACATATATTCTTCCAACATAGCTTCTCATAGATTCATCTTCCATCATTCTAGCATCTTGAAATGCACAATACAAATTTTGCAATCTAACTCCTTTTGCATGTGTATCACCTTCATAGTTAGCTTCTAAAGTTTTCCAAATTTTATGAGATGTTTTAATTAGTTTTACTTGGTTGTACTCACTTTTAGGTAATGTTGATAGTATTTATTCTCTTGCCCTTATGTGCACATAAATACTTCTCTCTATTCTTCAACGCAAGTTTCAAGATTGTCTTCTTCTGTAACATTTTTGGATGTCTTGTTGATATCCTTGTCCCATGCACAATATATGAGTCTTCATTTTATCCTTCGAGCTATCATAGTTTGTGTCATCGAACCTAGGACTCTCCTTTCTGAACATATTCACCATGGATCTCCCAAAGTTGTTTAAACTTTATTTGAAGGACCTAATGCTCTGATACCAATTGTTAGAAGTAATAGTTCACCAATATAAATAAGAGGGGGAGGGTGAATTAGTTATTTATCAAAGTTAAAAAATTCTCACTTTATCCACCAAAGTAAACAACAATCATAAAGAAATGCACATACACACATACACTAGATATGTTGACTAGGGAAACCCTTGATCAAAGGGAAAACCCCAATGGGAATGATGCCCACAGAATAATGTACTAATTTGAATATTCATTGTTAGAGGATAGACCTTATTAGGACTCTATTATAGTGCTTAGTACAAAGAGTCCCTATTAGGAAACCTTAAATCTCTATTAGGAGTTGAAGAAGGCAGTTGAACCCACTGTCCAAACAACTTCAGGATCAAATCAACAAACCCACTGTCCAATTGATCTCGATACTATTCCTTTTAGAACAATAGACGTGGAACAATCTCTTTTCTCTTCCTCTATCCAGTACATTGAACTCCTTCACCTCAAAAACATGCAAACAGATCTGGAACTCATTAGTAACCCTTAAGGTCACTTATACACATTAGTAGATTACTCTGCTCTTCTACTTCACAATTCACAAGTCTTCTTTGCTTCACGATCACAAAACTTTCTTTTAGAAAACATATTTCCTTTATACCATACTCAATTATTAATCATTTGAGTTGGCTCTATATACTTCACTTTCATTAGAGTCAGCTCCATATTTAATTAAATGAAATACGCATTTAATTAATGCTATGAGCTCATAGTTGTTTCCAAACTTCCATACGTGCAACTTTTGTACCTATGTACTTATTGACATCATTAGTAGTTAGTGTACTTCCTCCAATTAACTGTGCAACCCTTCATTCCAAGCGGAATATGTTATATTGATCATACAATAGAAACTATTTTCCTAATGCTTCTTTTTCCTGTAGTTCTCAGTAAATCGTCAATATCTTTCGTATGATGTCGATTCAAGTTCTGCGCACTTGACCACATGTCAAATACATTTTGTAGTATATGTTGTTAACTGTGCATGGTCAGATATGCAATATGATGCCCTCAATACATAGATCTTAGTCTGTTGTTCTATCATACTTACTATCTTATCATCAATGACAAATAAAGTCATAACATTGTTCTACAATGTTTTCTCATAGCATCAGCATTCATGCTAACAACCTTTCCCAAGTTAAGAGTCTTTCCATCAACAACAACAATAGGTGTGTAACCATCCCTCTTTGTAGTCAAGTTTGAACCTTTGCCTTTTTCTTAATCATCAAAGTTGAAAATGCCCTCTAAGGTGACTAGACCTTTAGGTAATTTGTTAGAGTTTAGGTTAATAATCTAGTCCCCATATTGACTTTGTAGCTTGGACTAATTTCTAGTAGAGCACTCTACTTCATTTTGCAAGAAAATAACATTCTATAAATTAGAATCAAATACTTTCCAATTTGTGCAATTATCTGGGATGGCAAGCCTTACAACAATTTTGATCTATTGCTTCTTTTCATCAGCAACATGCTCTGGTATATCATAATGAGCACTAATGGCTGCAAGCCTGTCAACATGTTCTTTTTTCTTTCTTGGGACACTTTGAATGTTGATAGCCTAAAAGCCTTCAAGTAGATCCCAAACTCTATGTTTGTATGATTTGAGAAGGCTTTTCTTCATGACATTGTGATTTCTAATCTGATTAACAACCAACTCACAATCCCCAAATACCCTTAAAAGCTTAATGCCTCTCTTTTGTGCCTATTGGAGGCCTTGGATTAATGCTTGTATTCTGGCACATTATTAGTGTAGTTGAATTAGAGTCTACATGAAAAGCAGTATTTCTCTAAATTAGGTGAAACAAGCATTACACCAGCACCTAAACCATTTATGTTTTTTGAGCCATCAATGAACATACTCCACAATCCATTTGTACCTTCTTCTATTTTCATGAGATTTGGAATAGGAGCATTCTCCTCAAACATGCAATATGTTCCAAGACCTTGTTGGCATTAAGTTAGTATTGCCATTAGTGACAACACTTATCCATATCAGTATAACTACCGAGCTTAGCACTTAATTCTCTACTCTCACCAAGCATTCCAGTGTTAACTAAGCTTTGAAGAGTTCAATAGTTTACACTAAGAAGACAGTGGCTACCAAGTGAATACAGGCAATATGAAGATCAACATTGTCTACCAAGCTTCACAATGTCTACCGAGCAGTAAGCTTGTGTCATGCAGATTCTATGTAAACTGAGCATTGGAAGAATTAGTGTTTACCAAGTGAAGCAAGGTAGACTCAGTATCTACCAAGTGACACTACATCTACTGAGTCACCAGTGGTCACCGAGTTCAGAACTACATCGAGTGATTAGTATGGACTAAGCCTTCACTTCTACTGAGTGCATGATGATGCCAAGTAATGTAGTGAATGTCATGTATCAGAAGGTCACTGAGTCAGTTTAGTGAACCCGAGTTATTTACTATTGGGCTGACTTTCTAATGTATTTGTTCACTTATGTTTTGGCCAACCTTGCTTGTCTTAAATTGTTCTTTCTCTTCCACCAACACTTGGTTGTATCCAGAGAAATCATCTAGCATGGACATTAACTCTGAACTAGTGACTTGATGCAACATAACCTCCATATTGGGCAAACCATAGTTGTCTTTTAAGGAGGAAATATTCAAATTTCTAAAATCAACACACAACCTAATGTCCCATTTTTCTTTATGATTGGTACCAAATTGAACACCCATGAAGAATGTTTGATAGGCTTGATTATTCCTCCATCCCTAAGTTTCATAAGTTCTTCCTACATTTTAGGGGCTAATGTGGGATTGACAAACCTTTGCTTTTTCCTAAATGGTTTAACATTCTCTTTAAGGATTATTACATGTTGAAAAAGTTCATCCCTATAAGCCTTAAGGTCATCATATGACCATGCAAAAACATGCCTAAATTTTATGAGAAAATCAATCAAAGACTTTCTAATTGTAGGGGACAAAGTCTTACCAATGTATTCCTTCTCAGGTGATTTAGTTGTGCCAAGGTTGATTTATTCCAACTCTTGTGGCTTTTGATCCTTAGCATCTAAATGCACTCTATCTTGATCATCAAATACACTTTCTAATATCACTAATCCCTTAGGTACCTTGTTTGTTTTTAATTGTAGAATTTCTTAACCAAAAAGGGTTTCCTTCCCACCTACTATTTCGACCAAGGTACTGCAATCCATTTCTTGGCCATGGTATTTGTCCTCATTAAGAAGAAAATTAAAAATATCCTTATCATCCTCAAATACCTACCAATTTTCAATGTTGTCAAGAATATATGGTCTATTCTTCATTTCAATCTTGGATACACCAACAAATGATATATCATCAAGTTTAATTGTCACATTGGCCAACAGATCAACCATCTTATTGTTGCTTCTATCCATCCAAGAAATACGCATCAAATGTTTCCATCTGATCCCAAGAAACATTCCTATATTGTTTTAGCCTCTTATTCTTGGATGCATATATCTCCTTGATTTGAGACACAACTAATTATAAATCACCAATAACATGTAGCTTTTTTATACCATGATTTGTTGCTACTTTGAACCTGAGAAAAAGTGCCCCATACTCTGAAATATTATTGGTACTTGTGAAATTTAGGGAAAATGAATACCTAAAAGTATTCTTCTTTGGAGATATGAAAACTACCCGAGCTCCTGAGCCTTTTTTAGAGTTGGCCCCATCAAAATACATAGTCCATAGATTCTGAGCATTCAATCATTTTATTGTTTCTTGTGAAATCAATAGGAATGACTTCTCTATTTCTTGAATGGTGATTTCAACTTTGAAAGCATTGACCTTAATGTCTAAGAAACATGTAGCATCAGTGTCAATATTATCTTCAAGCATGTGGGTAACTCTTGGTTATCTATCAACCTTAATGGCTTTGTCTCCTATGTGAAATGTAGCATAAGACAAATCACATTGTAGGCCACCTCCCATTGAAGCACTCCATTTTATTGAGAGCAACATTTCATAATGTGGAGGAATATCAACTACTAAGACAATCATGGTTACACTAGTACAAAAACAACAATATATTACTAAATAAACTACTAAAAATTGTAGATATGTGACTAATTT
Organism: Cupressus sempervirens; assembly: GCA_028749045.1. Classification (NCBI taxonomy): domain Eukaryota; kingdom Viridiplantae; phylum Streptophyta; class Pinopsida; order Cupressales; family Cupressaceae; genus Cupressus; species Cupressus sempervirens. The sequence continues at coordinate 384,192,901 of CM053789.1, forward strand.
TGATCACGTGACCAAATGGTAGTTTATTGTCGAATATTTATCTCCCAACCAAATTTATGACTAAACTATTTTAATCATTGATTAGGTCACTGATTTAGTCATTTATTTTTGTTACTTGGTAGTTTATTTGGTAATTTTGATAGTTTATTTGGTAGTTTTTTGGGTAGTATATTTGGTATTATATTTGGTAGTTGATTTGGTAGTATATTTGGTAGTTTTTGGGTAGTATATATGGTAGTATATTTGGTAGTTTAGTTGGTAATTTATTTGATAGTATATTTGGTAGTATATAGGGTAGTATATTTGGTAATATATTTGGTAGTTTATTTAATCATTAATTTAGTCATATTAGGGCATGATAGAATTGAACCACCATCCTCCTACTTATAAAGCAGGTGCTCTTTCATTGAGCTAGTACCCTTTAAAGAATAATGCAAAAAATTGATAAATTTGTCTTCCCAACATTAGATCTACCATGATCATGGTCACTATAACATGATATACTCTTCTCAAAGAACACAAATTTTAGTTATTATGAAAATTCATAATCTAAATCTTTATCAATAACAATTCAAAAAATTTAAATTCTTTTGTTCAAGCATTTTAAAATTATATTTCATGTCAATTACACTTCTCTAAATCATTGTAGCGATACTCTTATAAAATATAATTTGGAGCACTTTGGCCAGACACAAGTATTGTGTCTTGTGCTAATTTCGCAAAAAAATATACAAATGACTATGCAATTTATGTCAAGAAAATAGACCTTTACACTAAATAAAAGCATCAAATCCCTTTAAAAAATCACATCTATTAAAAACTATGAAACACAATCAATTGAAATACTCACTTTTTAACATATGGAGTTGCCAAAGGATCAAATATTTTCTCTTCCTTACACTCAAGTGGGTGATAAAAGTGTTCATTACACTTGATGTTGATATTTATTGAACCTTAGTCTACAAACAATATAAAAATAGGAATTTGATAAAAATAAGGCACATGAAAAGAATTTTTTTATCAATGATCTATAATTAAGTTATTCCTAGTAATAGGGAAAGTGGTGCCAATTCATAAATTTAACAACAAACTAAATAATATGTTTATGATAAATTTCTTTAAAATACCTATAAAAAAGGAAATTATGGACTAGTAAAGTCTGGTAGGCAATGGCTATGCTTAACTTTTTGCTAACCCCAATTATAGGATAAGCCCCACAACCATACATTAATGGATCCTGAGATGGTTGATCATAACCATAAACTTCATATCCTTGAACATAATGTAATGTGCCCTTTTAAGAGCTAGATTTGAATGATAATAGAGCCTAAATAAAAAGTTAAACAAAAATTAAATTAAATATAATCATAATCATAGCAATAATCATGTTAATCAACAATGAGATTTACCTTTTGTACTGTTTAAGTTCATGAAAATAGGAGATTGTGTTGTGTTCTCCAAAGATGCTTATGAAAATTCAAGAGCATGATGGAAACATTTGTTACGAGACAAGGTTCAATATATCATAAAACATGGCTTATCATGATTTCCAATCCTTTTCTTATTTCAGGAGTAAAATCAATAGCCCTTTCTTGCTAGAGCTCTGGCTACAATAAGAAACACTTGAGTTTTGTTTCAGACGCATACATAAATTTCTTTTTTCCTTCTTATCTTAGTGTAGATTTTTTAAATGTCTTATATGCATTGGGATGCATTGTTCTCTTTTTCATTTACAAAAGTAGTGTAGTTTTGCATATATTTTCAACATCCTGATGTAGAATAATGGAAACACCCACTGACACGCATTCTTTTCTAGTGTACAGATGTTGCAAGTTTTTAGACTATCTACATCACAAATAAAAAACAAATTAAAAATTCTTTGAAGATCTTTACCTAGGGTAAATAAAAAAATCTTATTGATACAAACACATTGATGTCTAGTTCAATTTTTGTAGGTTTATGCTCCTTTGTGATCAACATCTGTAGGGTTTGTGTCACCAAATTTTTATTAATGATTTCTTTTTTTACCCTTCTCCAAACTGACAGGTAGATGTAAGTAGTTTGAAGTTTTATAGGCTGTGATAATGCATTCATTAATAATTGCCTTTTCAAATCTTTAATAATCATGTATAGTAGTAGGGGAAAAAGAGTTGGAACAAAAAATTTGAAAAAGAACTTGAAATGCTCTAACTTTTATTGCTTATGGACATAAAGGTAATGCTCAAGTTTTTCATAAGTTCTAAGCAACAAACTAGATGTCTAAAGTTATTTTTTACTTATTAAACCAATAGGATAGTACTGTAAGCTTAATATTTATTGGCTAAGGAGGAAGTTAAATTTAGAGATTAGACTCTATCAAACAAAGTTGCATATGTAAACAAAAATTTGATCATTGTGAGAAAATATAAATAGAGAACTCACGAGTAGACAATAACCAAGAAATTTGAAGTAAAATCATGAAGGTGATCTTATATAATGGAGGACTCTAAAATAATTATAAAGTGTAATAAATTATTATTTATTCCATTTTCTTTATGCTAGAGATGATGGAATGACCAAATGATGCATTTTCTAGAAATGTATATAATTCCTCATTCCATGCTTGTAGTGACATTATTTATTTATTTGATTGTGTGAAATAGGAAAAGCACAAGGGGAAATCATTATTTAGTGGAATGTTCAACTAAGCCCATAAGAAGATGTTGGGATCAATCAATGTAAAATACTCATGATCACATATTAAAGCTACAACCAGATCCATAAGGAATAGATGGTTGATGAAATTTAAGCGGTCTCATATTATAATACATTTTATTATTTTGCTTTACTAGAGGCAAGAAGCTTTTAATGTCAGTTTGATGTTTGTTTGATCAGAGCAGTAAAAGAGGTCAGTCAAGACTTAAGCTTTTTCCATTGCAAAGGTCCATTGATTTCTCCTAAGATTAGTTGTAATCCCTGAAGTACCTTAATATCTAGCTTCCAATGATCAATGTGTACCTGTAATGGCCCCTAATTGGTTTGGTGGAAATTGGGGACTGATTCCTCTAGTTTGTGGGAGACTTGTTTCACTAAGTACTTGTAGCTTAACTATAATATATCAATAATATACATGATTGTTATCTTTATAGATTTTTATAATTTATACTTATATATGAATTTATCTAATATACATAGGAACATTTACTCAACTATAATGTTTGTTATTTATGCCTAATTGGAATCTGTATGTTTATGCATTTTTATTTTACTATTAATAGGAGACAACTTCATTGTATAATGTAAGACATATAGGAATACTATATTGAAAGATTATTGTCCTCTATTTAATTAATGTGAAATAACATCTCTTAAGTATTTAACCTGATACTCTTTAATGTACAAACCTGATAAGAATTCATCTTCCTTTTGAATGAATATACGTTATTTCTTAGGTTTCACATGTTCCTCCTAAGTTCCTCTTTGATGGATCATAAAAATATATGATTTTAAGTTATAGTATATTCAATCACTATTATGGTTATGTAAAGGCATGTTCTGTGTATGGTGAAATTTCTTCTTGTTTTTCATCATTGTCTGCCCGGTAACGACTCTCTCTTTCTTGGAATTGTTCTTTATACATTTATTTATTAACGCTTGTTGATTTTGATGTCCCTATCTACTAAAGTAAATAATTTGAATATAATTGGATTCCTATTTTATGGGCGTGGGTATCCTCCCTACAAACTGTACAGTTGACCAATTTTCAAAAAATTGAAAACATCATCGATTTTTCTAAAAATTTCAGCATTTGATCTTCATGATCTACATAGTTTGTAATCGAAAACAAAAAAAAAAATTGGAAAAAAAGTCACTACATTTTCATGAATCTGGAAAAAAAATTAACTTTGTTTTGTCTTTAGTGCATTTTGTCTGGAAATTAGCATGTCCCCTATTTTATATCTTCAAACCTAATACATTTATTTAGATAGTGCTTTACGTAATTGTCCCTCTGATTCTTATTCTCCACCATGATGATGGATACTATATTTCCTTTGTTTTGGATTACCCATGAATTGTGTATCTTCTATTGTAATAAGTTTGTATGCATTCCTTTTCTCATGTCCCTTCCCGTAACTCCAATTTTTTCTATCCTCCTTAATATCTTTCATCACTAACAATTGTGACTCCTCAAACAATGAAAATTCGTCATGTTTTATAATTCTAGCTTAAATTAGATTCCAATTACTACTATTAAGGAATATCTATGGAAGAAATTAGTAAGGATCATTAACCTATCCTCGGAGGTTTTTGAGAATGGTTGTTGCATTACTACTTCCAGTGTAGAGTAAAGAAGATGCCTAGATTGCACAAAAAATCCTATCAACAGTATGCGATAGGTGATGATGACTTTCTATTGACAGTGAACAATCATATCTATTTATATTATCAAGCTATGCTATCATAGTGTATTCTTTTATAACATGGAAGTTATGTATAGCTATAGTAAATGGTTATAATATGTAAATTTCATTCTTGTTTGGGCATTCAATATCACTATTTATAAGTTTATTAATTTGTTAAATCTTATTAATAAATACTTTCTTATTTTTTTATTTTTTTTTCATAACAGATATATATTTGATTGACGAATGTATTCATAGTTAAACAAATCCAGTCAATAATGAATATAAACAATTAATGAGGATTATTAATATGATATAAGTTTTATTTTTTTACTTATCTATTTAATTATTATATTTATTTTTTATTTTTTATTGTATTTTCTCAAATAACATACTATATTAATAATATAACTTAATAAAATATGTTTATCAATAGTTAAGTTTAAATCTTAATTTAAGCTTACCTAATTGTAGATATTAATCATGTATTATTATTTATTATTTAATCTTATATTTAATACTTACTATTATTAAATTTTACCTCTGAACATGAGGACATTACTATACCCTTGGTTGAAGAACTTTGGTATGGTCAAGGTTTCAAATTTGACATTATAAAATATGTGTATTGGATTTGAGTCTTAAGCTTTATCCATTTCTATTAAAAACAAGTAGTGAAATCCCAAGACTCACACCCTCCCCAAAACCTTGAAGTGCCTGTCCCTAGAACATTCCTGCACTGATTTCTTGGAGTACCCAAGTACCCCCACCTCTACCATTTTGTAACCATGTCACTGCCATGACAGTCACTTGAATTTTTATTTTGAATGTTACTATTGGGTATGTACTATATTACTATGTTGAATGTTCAATAGTTCTGGTTCATGTTGCAATTGTCTTATGTTCAAGTATTTTAATTTGGTAGATGCTATACTGAAACATCATTTCAAGTTCTATATATATACCACACAAAACCACACCCTGCTGCCCACCTACCCCCACCATAGGCCATTTTGAAATCAAGGCCCTTTTTCTCTCCATCCCAAAAATTCATCTCAATGTCTCAATGTCCAGACATACCCTAGTACTAGTGTTACACTGAAAACAAGTTAGAAAGCAAATGCAAAAAGATACCATAGATAAGAAGTAGATGCTCTCAATTCAACTGAATGCCCTCATAAGAGATACACTACAAATCTGTGTACAAATTCAAACATTCCATACATGTGACTTTTTGAAGGAAAAATATATATATATTTCTTTATTTATTCTTTTATTTATTTTTATTTTTATTTTTATTTTTTTTTTAAAGTAGAAACTAGACATTTTCCTCTGAATTTTTCTTCCAAATTTTTTTCAATTTGCATAGTAAAACTCAACTAGGTATCAACACTCAAGCACAAGGAAAATGTAGACACATATGAAAACCAATTAAATATGTAGGTTGATGCCCATACAAATAACATAATATTCATCAACTAATTTTGCCTCTATACTTGATCATGTAAGCCTTTCCATCTAAGCTACCTTTTAGTCATCTACTAGAAAATTACAAACTGGCTTGGTAGAAAGACTTGTCCAACATTGAACAACCTAGCATACTTCAAAATTTATTTCTCTGATGCTTAGCTACTCTTGCTAATGCTACTATTACGATTGACTATGAAGAGTTGGTACCCAAGCTTGTCTGATTCTTTATCGTTACCACCTGACTGTGAAGAATTGGATCTAATCTCTCCTTTGACATCTACATTATCATGTTTGCTAATTGCCCATAAATTTACTTGATGCTATCTAGAAGCCACTGATTCCTAACTATAAAAACTCCTCTTTATTACAGTGTCATCTTTAATGGTGGAGTTCTTTAATATCAGGGTTATACCAAAACGTATGTAATATCCTTCTAATGGTCTGCCTACTTCTTCAATATTATCAGTGTTAGCAATCATCACATTCTTTCCAATCCTTGCATTTTTTTCAGTGATGAAATTCCTTATTTTTTGTTCTTCCCAACACCAATAGGAACTTTCCCTTAAGCTAAAGAAGATGCAATTTCAGCTTCAATTTCATAATAATCAACACCCATCATCATCGTATCCTTCAATCTTGCATAATATTCTAATTATGAATAGAGGCCAACTATGGAATGTTGTACACTACATTCCCTCAGAAAACACCCATGTGATACTATTGAATCTAATACCCGACATTGTTCAATTTTAGTTGGAGGGAGAAAATGAAGTAAAGTGAATATAGGCTTCATAGGATCATAAAATCAAAACTTTGGAGGTTGATCTGCAAGAGCTAAATTGGCATCAAAAAAGGACTTAATAGTTCCTATGTCCTCCCAGTAGTCATTATATAGATATGCTTGAACATTGTATTATTTTGCACATGCAAGAATAAGTTCTGAGCCAAAACCATTTGCAGTTGGGTATCTCCACCTGAGAAGCTTGAGAAAAATATTGTACAAAAGACATATATGCCCGTTGAAGCAATGTAGGGCTTCAACTTGGCTTCCTGGGGAGATAACCCTAGGACAATTGTATCAACTTCCATTTCCCTCAAATTAGCTCCCTTGGGCTTTTCACTAAAAGAAATAACTTGACCTCTATCATTAATTTCATTAATCTGTAACTGAATGCACAACTGTCATCCATTGGGACACAAGAAATTGTTACATCAGTTGTAGTGTCAATGTGCCTCTATATAAATTCCATGTAATCCATGCGATACAAGTGATCACCAAACAAAATGAGGACATGTTCTATGTGTTTTTTGTGGCATCCTCAAGAAGCCAAGTAAATTGCCTTATTGAATTTGTTGTGCCCTGGAACCATTTCTTGCCATCTAGTGTCTGAGTAGCAACTAGAGGCTCAACAAATCCATCTCCAAAGTTTACACCATTTCTAAAGCTATATGTCTTTGCAAGGTGATAGTTGAGTGATGCAGGGTTAAATTGGGTCAGGATAAATATCTTGTTGATATCACTGTTAATGCAATTTCTCATTAGTACATCAATGAGTCTGTAGCATCCTCCAATTGGTGCTACTGGCTTGGCTCTTCTTTATGTAAGAGGAAAAAGGTGTGTCCCAAATCCACTAGCTAATATGATGGCATAGACTGATTTGGTATCTGCATGGGGCTTTTCAAATTTGGACACCTACAAGGTCAAGAGCTATTTGGAAATGTCAATGACAACAACAAACACCACCCTCATCTTCTACTTTCTCTTCACCAATCCTCCTCCTCTCCTTACATCTAATTGGTCTTTCACAAGTCCCTTTTTCATGGAAAGCCTCAACTTTTCACCAAAGAAATATGAAGAAGAACATAGAGTAGCATTGAATGTGGGAAGAACAACACTACCCATCTGCACTATTTTTATGTTTGATCGCCCTACTCTTCTCTTTAACAAGAGAAAAAGATCACAAAATGGGTACATGCCAAAATCACAGTGCTTCCCTTTTTAAAAAAGATTCAGGCCTCCATAGTCCAAAAATATAATAATCACTCCTTTCGTAATCAAATCAAATCAAATGTTGTGTGGTTGGTAAGCAAGCACCAAAGCACCAAATCTTAGACAAAAGCTACTATATATATAGAAAGAACCTCTCATCTAAACTAGTTTAAGCAAGGTATTATTCATTTATAATGACTTTTTTCAAAATGATGGTGTAATAATTATGATGTAGGTGCATTCTTGGCATGTGAGTCCTAGCAAGGACAAAACTAGCTTGAATAACTTGAGCCCTCTATTTACTTTTCCCTTTCATTTTTTCTATAGTGACTTGGTGTGCTACAACGGAGTCGTTAAAAAAAGAGATTTGTCACGAGAATGCCTACATTACACCATCGCCATTAAAATGAATAAGAATGTGATGGATGACTCTGCCCTCTCCTCCTATGGTAAATCAATAAGAGAAGGCGAGTAATTATTCAATTTTCCAGGCACCCAAATCAGTCTTCTATTGAATTTATCACCTGAGACATTGTTTAACATGCAAAAATGGACAATTGCTAAATTTTTCACAATTTTTGGTTGGTTACAACTTGTGGTTCTAAAGAAATGCACATCCATCATGCTTAGTTAGCCACTGAAATGTTCATCTATAAGGATTATTTCACTGGCTTCCCAAATAAAGGAAATAACTTTGCTAAGGCACTATAATGGATTACAGGTTGAGTATTGTGAAAATGGAATCTTGGAAAAGGTGCTTAGGAATAAGGTGCATGTTTTCTAATTGATCTTTCTTTACGACATAGATATAAGCTTGTTGAGTCCTCTAATCATGTTTATACAATACTTAATTTTGCATGTTTAAGCTTTATACAACACTTAATTTTGTATTTTTATACAATCCTTAATTTTGCATGTTTGTCTTTTCTAACCAATAAAAGTAAACCTTGTATATGTGATTGGAGTCTTTTAATGAGAATAATATGTCAAAGATGAAATTAGCTTGGGCCTACAACCAAATGAGTTGAAAATAATAGAATTATGGTAAGGAACTTAGAAAAGTGTATATGGTTTGTAGCTATAGATTCAACCAATCTATTTTACTTCAAAATATGTACAAATTGCCTTAAGCTAAATTTGGGTTATGAATCTATGCTACAGTCTACTTCAATGGAAACTGGTCTACCATGTTGTATCTTCACCATTCCAAGTTTGGAGACTATTTTCTAAAATTTTATCCTCAAAGTTTGATTAAATTTTTATATAACCGCATGGTTGAATAATGACAATAATTCTTGTAGGTTTTTAGGTTATTGGCTTATCAAATGGAATATATATTCCTTCCCTGAATACTAATGAAAACAACACAAAAGACTATGGAAACATATGAATCTAGAAAAAAATAGATTAAAGCTATGTTATAAAGTGGCAAATAAGTAAGTCACATAAATGTACACAAGATTACAAGAGAATAATCACACAGTTTTACAAATCTGATACTATCATCAGAGTAGGAGAAGACATCTGTCCAACACCTTTATTACATGATCACAATCTAATAAAGAAGAATTCAACATGTATCATGACATGGTACCATCAATGTACTATATATTATGAGAATACCTTCAATAAAATAAGAATAGATGCATGTTTCCTACCATCAAGGTATAAGTGTATGTATTTACTTGAGATATTGTTATCATTTCTATAGGTACATTAAAGAATACCATGCACATATATATTCCTACATACATTTAGATATGTCATGAGTCACTTTCATCTTATTAAGACTGCAAAGTTTTTGAAAAGGGATAAGCATGAACATGGCATAGATGATGCAAAGTTCATAGATCAGGTGAGTTTGGTTCACATCATAATAGATTTAAGACATCTCATATCAAATCATTTACTAAGAGGAAGTAGAGGAGCACTTAAAATAGAACCTAGCCATATAAATGGGTTTTCTTTTAACTAATACAAACCTATATTAGACTTTACCAGCAAGGTTGTCCCATAACCAATTGGCCTTGTCTCTGAGTACTAGTTGGGTGAATGATCAAGATCATGATCTGGAAAGAAGAAAGGTTATATAAATCCCCCTGTTTATAGATTATGACTATCAAATATATTTTTAATGAGCTGACTTTATAACTATCCACCCGTAATACTTTGATAGAATCTACAAACACATAGGTATTGTGTTCAACCAGACCAACAAGTTTAGGGTAGACAAAGAGAGAGAGAAAACCAATATTTTATTGTTATAATGATGATAATAAATATGTAGGTGAAACAAGACATGTCCTTGACTATTATTTGTTACTTTGTTGATGTTGTGAATTATTCTATAGATGAAGTCTAGAATTCCTCAACTATAAACATTAGTATTGTAAGTTAGGAATGTCATTGGATACCAATCCATGATTTGGGTGTATGTGGATTTTCATGCATGATCCCAAAATCTCCTATTTTTCTTTGTCTTATTAGATCTGATTCTATATAGATGACTCGAACAACAATATTGATATTAATTTTTTTACTTTTCTTTGTCTCAATGCCAATAAGATATTTAATTTATTTTTTTATTTTTAGAATTTTAAGGTCATGGTGAAATATCTCGAATATCCTACAACCATGAGTTTGGCATATTTGTCCTGTCAAAATGTAATAAGAACATATTGTGATCTAAGGAGTTACTCTATTCACTCTCAAGATGAGGAAAAATGGAAGCATCTATAGTAAGTTATTGGTCTTCTAATAGGAGAAACCCACAACATCATGATCGTCATTCAACAACTAAAATTATTGTGAAAACAAGAGTAGTCCCAATGTCACCACCATCTTCTGTTTCTAGTCAAAATTCTGCAAACCAACATCATGTTAACCCTGGATTAGTAAGGTGTCATGTTGTTCATAGAGACATCTTCAGGGACTAACATTTTGAGGACTTCCCAAGGGGAAATAAGCTTTGTTTAACCTAGAGTTTTCTGCATTAAAATTAGAACACTAAGCTTGGGTTATAGACCCAATCTCTTTATGGTATATGTTTTTCTATGTCTAGGTCTTTAAGTTTTCATTTGAATTTTTGTGCTCATATTAAGATTTTTTTATTAAACATTAAACTACCAACTAAATAAACAACTAACTTAAAAAGTCATATTCTACAAAATCACCAATTTAGGTAATCAATCTTGAATTCTCATAGATGATGAACATATATTCTACTTTTTACATAATGGATAAGATGAAAAAAGTACAGTCAATTAAAATGTATATATGAATGATAGCAAAGAGAAAAGGAAAAAAAACTCACTTGAATTAAAAAAAAAAAATGAAACCCTTGCCCCCTCTCAGTGCACCATGCAACTTGTACAGTGATAGTTGTCACATCCTCCACTAGTCTCATAGACAAATTTATCACCAGTGAAAACAACACAACCACAACACTAGAAAACACCAATTTAGGTCTATTCAATGGATGAAGCACCAAATAAAAAAGGACTTTTATGGCATCTTTAGTATACTTAGGGTTCCCCATCCGAATGAGGTCTAAAATTACTTTCAGAACTATCTAACTATCCCCAAAGATGGGTTTATAATTCTCCACAGTATCCAAGATATGATCACTATAGCCACATTTTTCTTCACCTCCATGTTTTTCTCTAACTAAAGCATGTACGATTGTGTCTAGGGCACCACAGGTGGATATTATTACCTGCTTGCTAGGCATAGATCAAAATATTTAGCAGTGTCATTATGTAATTCACTTATAGCTCTGTGAATGTGGAGCATAGAAGCTCTAATAGGGAAGATATTACACATGTCTTGATGATGCACCAACAATTCTTATCATCTCTGCCATGCCATATGTTGCATTATGCGAGCTTGCTTCTTTTTTATTTCTTCTAAAATACATCCCAACCTATTTTCTAGTGACCACACCATCATTATACTTTTATCCATTGCTTAGGTTTTTCTAAAATAGATCCCAACTAGTTCACTTCCGAGTGCACTGTCATTATCTTCCTAGGTAAAATATTATTTACATTTCTAGCCAATTACTTCCATTTGACCATGGAAAAGCTCAAACATTGAAATGCTAAAAATGGATCGAGTTTGCATATATTATAGAGTGACTTAGTACATAGCATTTTTGGATTTGACCTTATCAATTATTATATATTATGTGACATGTGTTTTAATTATAAGGCAAGTAATTGTGCACGGTGTAAGATAAACATTGTACTATAAGGTTAACCTCATACATGGAAATATTAAAAATTGTTCTTTGTACAACTTCTTGGCAAAGACATCTTCTAAATCACATTATATCTAATTTGAAGCATTTAAATTATGTGTTAGATTTATATTGAAAATAGTATTAGAATTTAATAGAAATTCAATTTCATGATGTATTCCTAGAAATAACCCATTCAAAAATATAAATTTATTTAAGTAGGGATGTTAATAAACTACTAATGGTGTGCACACATTTTCACAATTTGATTATTTGGTTCTTCTATTTAATCCATCTCATTCTAGTGACTTATAAAGAAAAATATTATTACTACTAATTCTTTAGAAAATACATTAGAGATGTAGCTTTATTAACTCTTTAACAAAGTGCATCAAGATGTGGTCTCCTTGACTATAGGTTAGAGATCCTATAATTCTTCTATGCACTTTCTTAAATAGTTAATCTTAGAAATTTGGCCTTTAAGTATTGTCTTGATATCTTGTATTGAAACTAAAAATCCAAAAACATAAATAGTTCACATTATCTATATTTTTAATTATCAAATAATCAAATTATTTTTAAAGTTTTAATTATTTCATCATGTATGTTTACAATTTAAAATTTAAAATTAATGAATTATGTAACCTTTTAGAATGGTTTTTTAACTTCTTAATGAGTTAAATTTTATTGTATTGTTTACTAAATTTTTAACTTGTTTTATAGATTAAACAATGATGTATCATCTGCAAAAAGCGGGGTAAAAATTTATTAAGACAGAAAGGAATACAACAAGGAGAGCTCAACAAGGAGCTCGATCCTGAGCAACAAGATCATCAAATTCTTGCACCATCTCAAAGGACAGTTGACCCCTATCCCTAATATTCCAACCCGGATCATGACTAGAAGCCCATTTGGCTAAACAATCAGCAGTTCTATTCCATTCACGAGGAATATAGATCAACCTAATGAAATGAAAAGAGGAAGAGAAGAAGAGAATCTGCTTAACAACAGTGGCCAGCTGCCAACTAACATCCTCAAGCTCTTGCGAAGAAAGCATGTTCACCACCACCTGGGAATCAGACTCACAAATAATCTTACTCCATCCCCACAAGCAACACTGTTCTACAACATATAAAATAGCATGAGCTTCCATGAGATTGTTAGTATAATCACCCTTATGAACTGAGAAGAAAAATTTAACATCCCCAGAACTACAACGAGCCACTCCGCCAATACCAGCCGGACCAGGATTCCCACGGGAAGAACCATCAGTGTTAATTTTCAGAACTCCACAAGGAGGAGGAGTCCAGTGCCCATCCCGATTAACCCGACCCTTCCTCTGATGGTGAAGTTTCCTGGACATAGAAGGAAACCTATGAGATGCAACCCCATCTTGTAGATGAAAATTGAGGCGATTATAGATAGGAAGATCAACTGGATCCATACCCCCATCAAGCTCACACTTCACAAGAATAGTTTCCTGAAGAGAATGTGATATTTTCTGCCAAAGATGCAAAACACCAAGCCGAACATGTTGGAATATGCGACGATTCCTCTCCAACCAGATATGCCAAAGCATGAAAGATGGGCCAACAATCCAAGCAGCATGGAGAGAAGAAGACTTGGAGGGAGCACTACCCAAGCGGGCCCAGAACTCAGGCAAAGAGGAAGCATGCCGACAAGAGCAACCCCAAGCGCTCCACCAAAGGTGCCATATTTGAGTAGAATAGGAGCAATGGAAGAACAGATGGGAGACAGACTCCTCGCCATTACCACACAAAACACAATAAGAGGGGCCCTGAAATCCACGTTTACAAAGATTATCCCAGGTAAGACAACGGTTGTGAGCCACTAGCCACATGAAAAAATTGCACTTGGACCAAGAAACTTTATTCCAAACTAGCTTCCACCAAGGGACCTCAACATCCCCAAATAATTGTCTAGTTATCTCCTGATACCCAACAGAGACATGATATTTACCAGACAAGGTACCACCCCAAGCCAAAAACATCTGGACCAAGCAAAGAAGAACACTCTCTAGAGGCCATAATTTGAGAAATCTCCTGACGATCCATGTCTGTACCTCCAGGAGGCCAATCAGAGGAATGCTTCCATCTGTAACCAACAACAGGTCCCAATTGATAAGGAGTCTTGTAATGAGCCACTTTATCCCATCCAGCGGCAAGAAAAGAGTCACAAAGAGGCTGAAGATGAGGGTATATGGATAAAATGGAAGGGAATCCATCCCAAGAATCAGACCAAAACAAAGCCTGAGAACCTCCTTTACATATCCAGAACAGACCCCTCTTCACCAACATCACACCTATCTTCAAAGTATGCCAAACCATTGAGCCACAACCTTCAAGAGGAAGTGCAGAAACAGAGCAAGGATCAGCACCATGAAAATATTTATGAGTGATAATACGAGCCCAAAGTTGATGTTGTCCAGAGGACCATCGCCAATAAAGTTTAGCAGCCAAAGCTTGACTACTCAATAGAGCAGATCGAAGACCAAGACCACCCTCCTTTTTAGGCCTACAAACAGTTGCCCAATTAACCAAGCTCCATTTAGTACTACGCAAATTACCACTCCAAAGGAATTGTCGAGAAAGAGCATCAAACTCCTTGAGAAAGTAAATAGGTGCAGCATGAACCATGCTTCTATAAGTAGGAAGAGCTTGGATAACAGCTTGAAGAAGAGTAACCCGGGCATCAGTAGAAAGCCATCTATGAGTCCAATGATTTACCTTATCCTGAAGCTTGGTAATCAAATTTTGCCAGAAGAGACGTGGCTACCTAGAAACAGTAATAGGAATGCTAAGATAAGTCAAAGGAAGTGAACCTATTTCAAACCGTAGGATACCAACAATCCTGTGCTGAACAGAATCAGGAGTGTTAAAAAAGTAAATGAAAGATTTGTGCTCATTAACTTTCTGGCCTGAAGCTGCCAAATAAACGTCCAAAGCATGTCGAAAGGCTTTAGCTTCCTTGATCCTAGCAAGACCGGCAAGAGCAGAATCATCAACAAATTGAAGATGGGAAAGAGAAGGTAAGCCATTACCCCACTGCCAGCCTTGAATAGAATTTTGGGACACCCGATGCTTAATGAATCTGCCCAAGCCTTCAGCCATGATGATGAATAGATATGGGGAGAGAGGGTCACCCTGGCGAAGGCCTCTAGAAGCACCAAATAGTTGTGAAGGTTGACCATTAATAAGAACAGAAAAAGAGGCAGAAGTAACACAACTCATAATCCAACTCACCCAGTCAGAGCTAAATCCAAAAGAAAGAAGAATACTCCTTAGGAAGCTCCATTTAACTCTATCGTAGGCCTTAGCCATATCCAGCTTAACAAACATGGCTCTCTCCCTTGAAGTAGCCATAGAGTGAATAGCCTCAGTAGCAATAACCACCCCATCCAAAATTTGTCTGCCAGCAACAAAACCACCTTGTTCTTCAGAGATAATAATGGGAAGCCACCTTTTCAGTCTCTCAGCAATCAGCTTAGTAATAACTTTGTAAACCACATTACATAAGGCAATTGGTCTAAAAAACTCCAATTGATTAGCACCCTCTCTCTTAGGAATAAGAGTCAAGAATGTAGAGTTCAAAGCTCGAAGCATCTACTTGCTAGCATAGGATTCTTTAACCACCTCCAAAAAATCATGATTAATGATGTCCCAAAATTCCTGAAAGAATTCAACTGGAAAGCCATCAGGACCAGGAGCCTTCCCCTTAGGCATGCCAAAAACCACCTCCTCCAGCTCTTCCAAAGAGATAGGACGCATGAGATAATCATTCATTTCCTGAGTGATAAGGGAAGGAATACAGGACAAAATAATATTTTCTTCATTATCAGCAGGAGGAGAGTCCTCAGAGAAGAGGGTAGAGAAGTACGAAATAGCCTCCTAGAACAAAGCTGGCAAGGAATTCAGTTGGATACCTTGATAATTAACCAAAGAAGAGATAGTGCTCTGATTCCGGCGAGATTGCACTATTTTATGGAAAAAGGCAGTGTTTCGATCACCTTCCTGGAGCCAATCAACTCGAGCCTTTTGCTTCCAAAAAATTTCCTCTCGAAGTTCCCGTTCTTCTAGAGCTCTAGAAGCAAGGGATTCGGCCTGGCCAAGATCCTCTGAGAAACCTCGATCTCTAATCTCCCTTGTGATGACATCAAGATTTTCTTGAGAAAGCCTCTTCATAAAGTGAAGGTTCCCAAAGCATTCCCTATTCCATATCTTGAGCTGCCTTTTAACATATTGAAGCCTTTTAGAAAATGAGAACATTGCAGTACCATATGCAGGAGCACCATCTTTCTACCAACAAAAAAAAAAATCACGAAGAGAGGAGTCATGAAGCCACATCAACTGGAACTTAAAAGGAGGATGCTTCGGAACATAAGCCCCTATAGCGGAAAATTTGATTGGCCAATGATCTGAACCCCTCCAATCAAGGATTTCTGAAGAGATAGTAAGGGTGCCACTAAGCCAGAAGCAAGAAACAAGAAATCTATCCAGACGTTCTGAGATAGCAGCAACACCAATCCTGCGATTATTCTAGGTATAGAGGCCATTAGAAGGCTTAACATCAGAGAGATGCAAAAGAGATATGTGTTGCCGAAGAAGAGCAGAAGAAGGCCCCAATCTAGCCAAACCACCATGCTTCTCTTCCAGACTTAAAACTAAATTGAAGTCCCCTGCTAACACCCAAGGATGATAAGGATGACAATTTCTAACATATTGAATATGTTCCCAAAGTTCCTCCTTTCCCACAAGATCAACAGGTGCATACACATTAGTAACCATGATTACCTCTCCTGAGTCTAGAGGAGAAGCTACCATAGAGAGAGCTGAGCGAGAAGACATCCAGCCAAGAGGAGAAATTTTTTGAGGATCCCAAAATATAGCTAAACCACCAGCACTGCCTGTTGCCCCAACACACTGGCATTGGCCACGAGACCAAATACTAGAGGCATGTTGGACCATAGACTCCACAGAGAGCTTAGTCTCTTGGATACAAAAAACATCAGGACTATGATCAACCACCAAGTTATGAATAGCCTTTTGTCTAGGGATGCTATTCAACCCCCTTACATTCCATGAGAGAATAATCATCATTGGGTAGAATTGGGAAAATGAGAATCCAAAGGTTTCACTGAACCAGACTCAATCAATATATCTCCTGTGAGTTTAATCTTCTCTTGGTTTGTTTTGCGCCCACTCCTTAGAGGGGGAGTAGAAGAAGCCCGCTTAAAGGGTCGAGGCAGCAACCCCAAGGGGAGAGGAGATACCTTTCCCTTACCTGATGGTAGCACATCCTTAACCAAGTCAGCCAAAACAACATCATTATCTTCCAACACTGTAGGAGTCACCAGAGCCTTTGTCACAGGAGCTACAAGAACCTCACAGTTCTGATATACTACAACTTGAGATGCCCCACAAGCATCATTAGGAACAGATCTCTCATCTGGGCAAACTGGATCAGAAGAGATAGGAGGAGGAATACCCTCCTCTAGAACCATACTATCCAGCACCTCAAAGCGGTTAAAACCTGAATCAGATAACCTTTCTTTCAAAGGCCTCTTTTGACCACGTCCCTTAGCTCGAGGGCGAACAGGGGTAAATCCATCCTTATCCTGCATTTGAGCCTTACCCTTACCTGTAGCATCTTGTGGATTCATCCCCTTGGTAGTATTAACCATTTGAGATTATCCTTTCCCTGTAGTATCTGCCAAACCACCAGCATTGCCAGCTGTAGAACGATGATCAAATTAGTCATTTATTTAGTCACTTATACTTATAAATTGTAAAACATTACTAGAATTCAATCATTTTTAGTCACGTCACTAAAAATTTTAGTCTTGTGACTAAAAATTCTAGTCACATGGTCATTTATTTGCCAAAATTCTACTAGCGTTAGGTCAACATAAGGGTATGCAACTAATCTAAATGGAAATGCATTGATTGTGCCTATGACATGGACCTCTCTTGCATCCATAACTCTATACCTACCATGTTTGGTATCTACTTTCACACCAAGGGCTTCCATAATTTTGAAAGGCATAACATTATTTGATGCTCCTAAATCAATCATGCAATTTTAAAGTTTTACCATTTATGACCAGAGTAAGAAAGAAAGGGTCAATGTTTTCTATGTAGGCTACAAATGAATTATCCAAATGCATCTGAGGTATTTGGGACATGACTCCTTTGTCTTCCTTTTATTTCAATACAAGTGGCACTTACTGCCTTACTAATGAGTCTTGTTTAGCACATTACTGCTCCCTATTCCTCCTAACCAAGAGAGGGCTTTATTTTTATGTTCCTCTTTCCTAAACATTTCAGATAGTGGGGCTTTAACAGTAATCCATGACAGTATGGAAATCATGTCTATAGGATCATATACAATGGGTTTGAGAAAATTACCTCTAATTGCTTGTTCTTAAACATTAGAGTCCTCTACTTGCTTGATAACATCAAGACTTATTTTCTTTTCTTGTACACTGACCTTAATTGTCTTTGCGCCTTGGACTTGCACTTTAATTTTTGGTTCCCATTTCTTATTCTTATTGTCCTTAATCTTGACTATCATGATTATCCTCTTCATTTCCATCATTCATTTTATGAGTTATATATTTGATGAAAATACCAGATGCTTTACTAGCATTTTTGTTCATTGTCCTATTTCTAAGGTTATATGTACTATGAACTTGGGCTACCATCTCTACAGTTATTCTATCTATTTCTTCATTGGATGGTTTCCTTAAATTCATGAGCTCAATATCTAATGTCATATTTCGCATCCTATCTTCATCTTGATCTTCATCATCTAAAAATACTTGTTAATGATGTAATTGATACATATTCATTTGATTATTAACATCAATCTTAGAATCTTCCAGATCAGATTCTTCACCATTATCACATAGGTTTATCATATTACATGCCTCATCTTCATGACTCTTTCCTTCTTCCTCTTCTTCTTCATTCTATGCTTGCTAGTTTGCTGAAAAAGATTAGGCAACTGCACAATAATCAAGCAAATGAGGGGATTGGCATATAATACACCAAGGCATATCTTCCATCATATTTATAGAGTTTCTCTACAATGGATCTGGTGTACCTTTATCTTTTGTATCTTGGGTATGGTTAGGAATGGATTTACCATCTTTCCATTGTGTGGTGTAGGGATAATTCTATATTTTGGTCTGCTTATTGTAATTATTATTGAATTGGGACTTCTCGCCAATATTTGGCTTGTTATAGTGATGTACTAGTGGATTCATATTTTTAAGCATACTCAAAACTTGGTCCATTTTATCCTCCTCAAGTTTCTTGGTTACAATAGGCTTATCACCTTCCTTTCTATTACCCCTTGGATTGAACAACTTTGGATCATCCCTTCTCCCTAGCTTACAAATGCTTTTATGTTGTTTTCAATGTTGACAACCATCTTGTAAGCATCTCTCAATGTTTTAGGGTCTTTATCTCTTAGGGTATAAGCCATCTTATTATTAAAAACATTGAAGTAATTTGTAAGACAAACATCTTCTCCTAACCTCATCACTTGGAACAATTTGTGCATTCCCTTTTTAAATCTCACATTGAAATCAAAGGTTGATTCATTTGGATTTCCTTTTATGTTATTGGACATATTTAACATAAAACTTGCATTGGTGTTATCACCATACTCCTCTTTGAAAAGCTTCTCCAAATTATTACATGAACAAATATTGTCATCAGGTAACCTCCTAAACCAATCTCTAGCATCTTCAGTAAGTGAATGAACAAATAACTTCATCACCACATCCTCATGTTCTACCTCATAGTCATTTAGCATATCAATTAACTTTCTAAGATGCTCTTCACCAATTACAACATTGTTGCCTAAAAACTTATTGACTTTATCTCTTAAATCATATGAAATGGGATGAGGGAAACCAAGTATGTCCACAAAAGACATCTTCTTATATTTCTCCATGTAGATAGGTCTTCTCTTGAAACCTATAGTATTAGAGGTGCTTGGTCCTGCTCCTTGAGTTTGCAAAGGGATTTGGGCTTGTTGAGCTATCAGTTACCACCACGAACAAGTGTAAGCCACCATTAAGGGCAGAAAAAACCACTAGACAAGGTGTAGGTGCATGAATTACCCCCAAAAATGTCGCATCTTCCTCACTGTGGCATCCAAAATAAATGCTACCCACAAAAAGTATTGCATGGGCATCCCAAAGCAAGTGCAAATTAGTCTTGTCAGAGGGTCTGGAAAAGATGTGGAGGTGATTAAGGCCCTAAATGCATAATTAGCACCAAGAAAAGATGTGACTCGATGTTGAAGGTAGAGATGAAAATGACATCTCCATATCCCATTTACCATCGAGCAAGCACAAAACCAAACCATGCATAACTTTGCATGACATCCAAACAAAATCTCCAATAATCAAATCGCTAAAGCGGCTGATTTGGTGGATCGATCATGAGCTTTGTTATAGGGAGGATGATCCCAACTTCACCTATCATGAAAATCCCCAAAAAGGAAAGCTTAGTCACCAAAATATTGATGTGAACATGAAGCTAGGCAAGGATCGATGCGGAGCTAGACCTGCTTGGGAAGGCATGGTAGGTAGAGAACAAAACAAAGTCTCCCCTGTGATTGGAGGACGTGCAATGCATAAAGACAAAGGTTGCCACTATGTCAGAGGGTTAGCAAAAAATGTCACTCAATTGGCTGAACAGACAGGCACAAGTCAAAAAACTTGACATAGACTAGCACATAAAAACATGTCGCCTCTAATACATGCCCTCCCAATACATGTGATATTGATTAAAAAAAATAATGCCCATTCAAATAAAGAAATATTATAATAAAAAAATATTTTGAATATATATATTTTTGATAAAAAAGTCACCACCTCGTTTTGTGTGCCAAGGTTAAAATGACTTGGGTGCAAAAAAAATTTGCCTCCAATTTCAATAGCATCCAAATTAGACATATTTTATATGGAAATGGGGGTTTTCAAGTGCTTTGAGCTCAACAATGATGTCTATTTGGGCTCGAAGTGCTCCAAAAAATAAGTCCTCCCCAAATCCAATACAAAATCCTTTGAAAGCCATAGATCTGAAAACCAATGCCAAATCTCTCAAGAACAAAATAGGGGCATGAAGATATAGAGCTCTAATACCATGTTGAAGTTGATGAAAGATCAACCCCACAACTCCCAAGAATCACTTGCATGAAAACACCTAGCACAGAAGAGAGAAGCAAAATGCTATGGAGGCTAGAATTCCTAGATCCACAAATGAGACATTCTTGATGAGCAAAAAGACAAATTGCTATAATCAAAAGTGAATGAGTGTTTACAATGAGAGATCATCCTTATAAAGGAGATCGAAACCCTAAAAAGGTCTAACCTAGAATAAAAGAATTAATTATTATATGCCTAAAGTTTAGCTTAAGTGAAATAGAGTTAATAAGTGACTTAATACTTAAATCAATATGATTTAATTTTTAAAAAAAAACTTTATTACTCTAACAAGCATAACAGGAGATAAATCATACACAATGACACAATGATTTGTTCACTAAGGGAACCCTTAATTAGAGGGAAAACCCTTATGGGGATGGTACCCATAAGATAGTGTACTAATATGAATATTCCTTGAGAAAGGATGTGATCCTATTAGGAGCCAATTTAAAAGGAAATCAATACAATAGTCCCTGTTAAAGGAAAAGTCCCTATATAGGAGACCTTGAAACCTTGTTAGAAGGTTAAAACCCTATTGAAGGCCTTTAGGAAGACAACTAACAATGAAGAGTATATCTTTAGGATAATAGATCCAATAAGTTGAATTGACCAATACTAAAACTTATTAACAATACATTTCCTCTATAGTCCAAATCCAACATCCAACTATCTATATTATTCTTTGAGCAAAAATTTGCATCCTTTGACCACAAATCACACACACTTACATAACATCCAAGGAAAATATCTTTCCTTTATACCCTATTCAAATAACTAATTTGGTCAGCCTATTAAGGCTTTCCCAACATGCAATGATTATATAGGACCTCCTTAAGGAATACATTCCTTCTTAAGCATCATTTCAAATATTGCAATAATGTTTCCATACATTATAATACAATTAACACTTTATGCAATAATGCTCAAGACATTTCACTAGCATAATTAACTACCAATAAAACATATTGCATGTTTTACTTCTGCAACCTCTCCACAATAATCTCCAAGATATGATAACACAAATATTAAATAACAAACATATCTTTAATCACGATCCAAGCTTGCTAACCTCAATCCCACCTCGCTGATAAGATACAACCAATCTACTAGCAACTATCTTTGGGAAAATTTCTTGTACATTGGTTTGCTACCAATCCTCACCAAATGAATTGTAACACATCTAATACTCAACATAAATATAAGAGAACATAGATGTAGCATCTACACTCATCCATGAACACAATCCTAAGTTCACATAGCTTAACTTGTTTGGTGCCAACTTTGTTGATTTAGTAAATCTTTGTGATATACATAATCCTTGTCTGTCATGAACTCAAATATATATGTCATCATCAATGACAAACCTGTCATCAATATTAAATATTATCAAAATGTCCAAGTGCCAACTGGACCTGTAATCCTAACATAAGGTTCCAATTTTCACATACATCTACTGACAAGCTTTATAAAGTGCTTTATTTTTGTGATTATGAAGGTTTTTAAGATGCATGAATCCATTCTATGAATTCTAGGATCTAATTCTCATAGAATGGATTCCATTTGATTTTTAATATATGACTACTAACCAAAACTTGTAGGTTGAGTGGAATTTGAGGGTGCACAGTATGGAGACTAGTAGGAAAAGAGGATGAAATACGAGCCAAGGCTATAGCAGCAAGATATTTTCTTGAATAAGGGAGTTATTTTATGATTGTTGTTGATTAATTGGGTCAAGGACAAGGTGTAGGAACTTTGTTTAAGGTTCATAAGTGCTGAGAAAGCCATTTTACAAGATGACCTAGTTTTTGGTGCAATTTAGTGAGGGTTTTTTAGTTTGCCTATGAAATAAAGCCATAGTGGAAAAAAGGTTGAATATTTTTAGTTTGGGAACATAACTAAACTCTTTTTAAATCCCTGATGTTTGGGGTTAAGTTTCAAGGGTACTTCCTTTGTAAAAATGGTCATTTTACCCCTAAACATAGTACCAGGCATGCATACAACAAGGTATGGTCCAAAACAACAGTATATAAAATTTTAATATGTTGTAGTAATATAAAAAGGGTATTTAAAAAGCTGATTTTTTTTCCAAATATTTTGGGAGGTTTTGGAGAAAATAGCCAAAAATTGTAATTGGAGGCCTAATTGGGCTACTAGGCCTAAAATGAAGAATTTGGGGTTTGCATATAAGATAGAGGGTTAGAACCTTGAAACCACTTCAATTACACCTTATTAGGTTGGAATAGGTGTTTGGAATCATTGAGAGTCATAAGCAAGTGATAGATTGAAGTTTGACCTCTTATAACCTTAAGGTGCCTTAGTTACAAGAAAGGAAGCTAGTACTATTTCAACATTTTTGCAACAAGTTGATCTTAGAGTCTAGATCCTTGAACCCTTTGCATCACTCAGGGTCCCAAATAACTACTAATCCCCAAAATGAAATAATAATCTTGGTACTTTCAATTTTCCATATACCTAGTCTTTTACTTTACTTTTTTTCAATTTCATTACTAATTAACTTTGTTTCTTGAATTAAGAGTACTTTAGAGTTTAATAATTTTAAAGTATTCTTTAGGAGGCATTGTTTGTTAGGGGCATTTAATACCCTAACACTTTAAGTAGAGACCTTCATGGCTCTGTGGGAAGGAAATTCCCCTTTCCTACATGAAAGAGATTCAAGATATTAGTTTGTTTTTTTGCTTCTCCATCAAGTTGTATAAGCTCAAGGTCAATTTCATGCCCCTCTTTTTCAATATTTTCCCACAATTTGGAGTGTCTCCTCCTCATGAATTATAGGCTATGCCTAGGCTAGGGTTATTGGTTGCATTTACAAGTAATATTTGATCAATTTATGTATTATCATCCTCCTCTTCAGGGTCAATCTCTTCTCTTAGATTTCAACTCTACCAATCATTTGTTTCCTAAATGAATACTAGCTACCTGTAGGAAAACTTAGATGGATGTCAGTTTCCTCAAATTCTTGGTTGATTCCCATCATTTCATATGCTACTTCCAATTTTGGGGGAATCTCCTTTTCTTCTTTTAGTATTTGAGGATCCAAACTATTGTATTACTATTTTCATCAACCCTATCATCTAGTATGTCAACCGAGGAATTGTAAACATTTGTTAAATTGTTTGCCTGCGCCTATAATTGGTGTCATAATTTGAGTTACTTCCTAATTTTTCCATGGATGTTTATTGTATACCGCATCATATTACTTAGCATCGCCATATTGGATTCTATTTTTTTACTATGTCTACTTGAAAAATGTTTATATCACTTAGAGTGTTTAGATGTGCCAAATTAGACTTATTTTGATCACAGATCAGTCTAGAATTATTAATTTTATCTATATTTGGGATTTATATTGATGCATCCTTAACTTACTTTTCATAATTAATTTTATCAGGGATATCAATTTTAAAGAGTTTTTTATTGAGGTCACTTATGTTATTAGTATTATTGGGGTTCCCTAAGTCCACCTAAGTTTTGGGATTTAGCTAAGAATCTGTATTGGGGAAAAAGTTTATATCAATTAGAGGTTCCAAGTTATCCTTAGACTATATATTTGTATTTTGGGAGATCACATCTATTAAGGGTTTCTCTAAGTTGAGATTTTTCGAAAGGAAGATCTTTGTACTTCTTGCAACAAAGTTGTTGACCAAGTCCTTATTTTCCACCAATTCCCCCTCTATATCCAAATTTGGAGGCTATATAATTACAAAAACTCATTTTTTCATGTTTAATTTAATAGATAAATTATTATTGTCTGTAGTTTGAATATCTCATCTTTCAGGAATTTGAGTTTTGTAGAACTATGTGAGACCTTAGTGTTTCAAAATATAATTTTAGTTTCGATATCTCTAGAATAAATTTTTGGCTTGAGTGTATAACTGGACTAGTTGGAAATTAATTAAATCAATTTTAAAACCCCAGTCGAGCAGTAATCCACCAATACTTTAACATTATTAGATGCCATAAAACCTTCTCTAATCCTTCAAACTTGCCTAACATGTTACCTACTTTAATAATAAGAACATGATTATGAAGCAACTCTACTAGGAAGTTTTGAATATTAATCCATCTAAGAGTTGAGAAAAATTTTAAGTTAGAAACATCAAAATTTGGAGTCCATTTGAAGAATTTCACAAAATAGTCCCTAGAAAACAAAGACCGCCCTTTTAATTTTTTTCTCCTCACTTTAGGATTTTTGCAATCCAAAAAAAAAAAATCATTTAGGTTCGTAATACTTACTTGTCCCTTGAGGGAGTTTAAAAAAAAATTGAACTCAAAGATACCACCCCCACCCCAAAATGTATAAATGCCATGATTGTTCCAATATTCACATAGACCATTTGAGAATTCCTTACAAACTACTAGATAGTCATATTTTGCTTTAGGGTTTGGATGGTTCCCTTTCACCGAACCCTCCTTAGGCCCTAAATCTTTTTTAGAAATGACTATAAGAGGAAATCTCTTAGGGTTTTCACCCTTTTTAATTGTGTTGTTAATACATATATTCTTGGGTTGAGTCTCAATCATGCCACCCAACTTATTAAAGATGGGTTGAGAAGCCTTCTTCTTCTAGGCATTTCTTTTTTTGCGGTTTTGAACCAATTGCCATGCATTAGAATTTTTGTGGCTGCCATTAGAGCCCTTAGAGAGGATTTGAGGATTTTCCCTTTCTCTACCCTCAGAATGATGAGGTTTTTTCCTATTAGGGTTGATATTCACACATTTTTTTATGTTAAATTTCATCTGCTCAAGGAAAGTTCACAGATAGGGCTTCGAGGGATTGAAGACATGCATAACATATTTTGTTTTTGACAAAGGTTGCCTTTTGCTTGTTTAACTTATCTTTTACGACATGTTGCAAAAGCAAAGAAACGAACAAATTAAGCTTGGGAACAATATTCTTTGTTATAATATAGATTTCTATTTTAATCAATTATTTATAATACCACTTTCAAAATTTTAATTAATTTCTTAAAAATTTAAATTAACTAATTATTTAATAAAATTATTATATTAAGATAATTAATTATATCTTAATTTTATAATAATAAATTAACCTAGGCAAGAGCCTACACCACAATGGTAAATTGTGAGCATCTTATCTGAGAGGCCCTAGGTTTGACTCTCCATAAAATTAATAAATAATAATAATTAATCACATCAAATCTTGGCTTTGACCTCTTACTGATAAAAAAAAAAGAAAAAAAAGTTAATCCTAAAAATATTAAAATAATGACTAAGATTACAATATTTAATAATAATAACTATAATTACAATTTCTAAACTAAATTTTAAATAATTGTTTAATTAATTAGTGGTATCCTTCCACTCCTATGACTAGTTAAAAGCCCAAGCTAGGGCATTGGTGGCTGGTGCCCCATCTTCCGATGGTTGATACTCTCAATCAACATTGGCATTTGCATTCTTCTCATAAGACTTGGAGTCTTAGATTTGCTACTGTCTGACATACCATCATGGAGCCCAAGATTGCTTACTTTGCTTGGTGTCTCCTTTTCTAGGGTCTGTCTTTAGGCCCTCAGATTCGGCATCTGGGAGTCTCAGATCCTAGATGCCCTTTTTGTGGTTAGCCTGAAAGCTTCCTGCATATTTTTTGGTTTTGTAGGCGAGCTCAGAACTATTGACTCTGAATCCTTAATTTTTCAAGCCTTTCCATCCAGAGGCTTTCACTTGGCATATGGTAGTTCTGAGAGATCTGCCCAGAATTCCTTTTAGATATGCCTAGATTTGGCATGCTTTCAGAATGGAGGTTTTGTTTACTATTTGGAAGGATCGTAATGTTGTTTTATTCTCTTACAACTTTCTTGATATACATGTTGCTTTGTACTCTAAAGCACATATCTGTAATAATGTCATGATGCAGATTCAAGTACAAAATGACAAAGTTGCATTGGAGGTGGCTCATCTACAGAGTTATTTGTTCATTGGGGAAATACCCCTTGCCTCCAGATGCTTTGTCCAGTGACTGCATTCCTCGCGGACGATGGCGAGGCCAGAGTAGATCTACATGTTGCTTGCACACTCCTCGGTTGCATTCTCATCGCTGCTCACCTAGTGGTGGTTTTGGTGGCCATCACCGCTTGGCCTCGCCTCCACGAAGGTTGGGCTTGGGCTAGTCCCCATTGGCTCCTGCTGTTGCCCCTGATTCGGGTTGGCCATCTGCACAAAGCGACCCCAAGTGGGCTTTTCCTCGATTGAACTTAGCCATTTCTTTGCCCAGGCCAGAGGGAGATAAAGAAGCTGATGTTGTTGCTCATGACGATTGGACTCCCCGTGAGCCAACCAATAACCCCAAGGACTTCTGGGGTTCTGATGATAAAGACCCTCCTTTACTTGACAATGCTCTTGTAGCCTGAGGGCTTTTTGTCTTTGCTTAATATTTTTTTTGATGAATAATTGATTATGCAACCTTGTGCCAAGTGAACTCGCAGAATAATCTTGTATCCCTCGGCTCCTTTTTTCAGAAGATGTATCTTTAAATTATAATTAATGAAAAATGTCTACTCGTGGAAAAAAAATTAAAAATAAACATAATAATAATAATATTAGAAATTAATAAGGACCAGAATTAGGCAGCCCGGGAAATTGGACTACGAGCTCAATCATCTTCACCACGGAAGAAGCTTCCAAAGGCACCGTGGCTTTATATCCGAGTCCGTGCTGATGATTTTGAAACCCCAACCTGTAAGTATCAGTTTTCATTTTGATTGCATTTGCAGTGAAGATACTGTTCCTCATTAATCTCATATTATAGATTTCCCTATCGATTGCAAACCATTTTTATTTCCATTCTACATAGCTCCCTTGGTGGCTTGTCAGATTTCTAATTTGCATTGATTGCATTTGCAGTGAAGATACTGTTCCTCATTAATCTCATATTATAGATTTCCCTATCGATTGCAAACCATTTTTATTTCCATTCTACATAGCTCCCTTGGTGGCTTGTCAGATTTCTAATTTGTGTGTGCACAAGGGCGCTTTATAGCGGAGGATTTTCCTGGTCTGTTAAGACTCTAAACGAATGTGCTATATAAATTCATCAATTCCGTCCTTAGATCCTGAGTTATCTCCGAAGGTATAGAGTCAAAGCTAATTTATTTGAGCTGCGAAAGAAATTTCCATTCGGCCTTTGGGGGCTGGACTGTATTTGGATCTTAGTCGCGAGAAACGAAACCTATATTAGGTTTTTCACATTTTTTAAAACCTGCAACCTACCCATAGCAGCGAATAGCCATTGCCATTAGTAATCTATTTGCAAGCAAAAATTGTGACAGGAGATGCCTCCCACCAGAAAGGGCTCCATTTTGTGGCCATTGTCTAGTTGCAGAGAAATATCCTAACTTCTCTTCTGGCTAATTCATGTCGAAACGTGGAACACAAGTTCTTGCCTGCCAGGTGACAAAGTCGACGTAAATATGTTTATCTAGCCAGAATGAATTGAAAGTAAAGAAGGGAGATTGGGAATCGAATTCGGAGCATGCATTCTGGAGTAACAGGAAGTTTTAGAAGGTAGACATAATCGGAGACACCACCCTAAGAAGAGAGCTTCCCCTAATTTGTGCTCGCAAAATTTATTTTTTATATAATGAAACACCTCTCTGTCCTGTGAGATATTTTCATTCTCTTTTTCGTTGCTTTTATTGGAAGGATAGCATGCTCGTCTGCCTCTCTCTCTCTCTCTCTCTCTCTCTCTCTCTCGAGCGCGCGCGCGCGCGCTATGCCTCCGGCTAGCTAGGTGTGTGTACCCGTGCTATGTCAGGTCTCCTTGCCTTCCTCCTTACAATGCAACTTTTACATTATTGCTGTATTTTTCTGCCTTTTTGTTGTAGAATGAGCGGAATCTGACATCACCTTCTGTAAGCCTAAGGGAGATACCATCCTTCATGGTAACAAAACAGAGCAAATTAAGTTCCAACTCAATTTTTGGTCATCCATGAATCTGCATATCTCATCTCCATTTTCTTTCTTAAATGTCTAATGCATATGAACTTTTGCATTCGTAAATTTTGAGCTTTACCTCTGCCTCCGCCAATGTTTGTAGTCTTTGCATTTTCAATGGGAAATTGTTTTGTGGTCGTTCTGTTTATTGTGTCATGTTATGTGCTATATTATATGAACATATGCACAAATATCCCAACTCCAAAAAGATTTGTTGTAATAGTAATACCTAAATCCCCAAAACGAAACTATCAGCTTCATTTTTTAGGCATATTCCAATCCAGTCGCTCCCCTATACTGCTCATATTCTCAGTTACATTTATAAGCATTAACACAATTTTCTTTCTGAAAACTCATTAAAAATTGGTTTTGAGCTCAACAGATCTTGATTTACAAGCCTTCATGTTCTCAGTTGCATCAATACGCACAATCACACAATTTTCTTTCGGAAATTCATTAAAACTTGGTTAAGTCTTAAGTGCCTCATTCTTCCATCATTTTCCATCTTGTTGGATATTCATATAGTATTTTGTCATCTATGAAACCTTTTATCAACTATCTAATTAAATTGTCAACGAAGGCATCTGTTCTTTTTTTACTGTATTACCAAAGAAGTCCGTCTAATCCACCTGCAGCAGGTGAAGGATAAACTACTAAATAGAGATTCAATGCCTCAAATATCATTTAAATGAAGTAAATATTATCAAAATGAACAATAAAGTAAATGAACAATAAAGTAATTTGTGTAGTACAGAACGACAACATTGTTTACTGGTTGTATTGTATTTGTTCATCCAAGTCCTAATTCAAGTATGCTGTTCTGTAATTTTGACAGTTATTTCTGTTTGAATGACTACATCGTCTTTTTCTTCAACACATAGTTTTCTACACTTTCAGTTAGTAGAAATTACCATTGGCTACTCTAAACCTTTCCCTCTTACCAGATTTCAGTACCATCAAAAAATGTGTTTAATGGTTGAAGAATACAGATGCTGAACCAGAGAAGAATAAATAATCTTTTTTACCTTGATAAGTCTGTAGCACTTTTGACTAATTCTTCTGAATGAATTTTATCATATACCTGTCTCAAATAATGATACTGACCTATGTAGGGTTATCTTGCTTTCAGGCATTTTTTGAATATGATTTTTACTAGTATGTATGATCTCACTTATCAAAACACCTTATTGAGATAGGGGCCGTAGAAGTTTTGGTATAAATTTGAGTTGCAGATAAAAATGTATGTCATGATGAATAATAGTGTCATTTCCCTTCAACAAAATTGACTCTCCAGCATCACAAGTTCTATGCTTATTCCCATTCAGCCTCAAATGCCCTTCTTCACCCTTATGGTATTGTCTACAAAAACAGTACTTTGAGTTTGATCTATTTTCTTAACAAATGATCCCATAGCGTAATTCTTTAAGATTTAAGCTATAAAATAAATCCTTATTTTAGTAATAAAAGAAGAGGGCCTCCTAAGCATACAACTTAAATCGGATTGTTGAGAAGACTTGAACTGTAAGAGAAATAGCCATCTAGGTCAAGTATTCAATGATCTAGATCCCTTTATTTTGTTACCAGAGGGAAAAATTAGTCTCAAAAAACAAAGATAATCCCTTCTGAAGAAGCTTCTACATATTGGTAAAACCTGCATAGGAAAAGAATTATCATGGCAATCTTTTTATTTTCGGAAAAAGAGGGGTAAAAATTTATTAAGACAGAAAGGATTACAACTAGGAGAGCTCAACACAGAGCTCTGTCCTGAGCAATGAGTTCATCAAATTCTTGCACCAGCTCAAAGGGAAGCTGCCCCCTATCCATAATATTCTAGCCCGGAGCATGACCAGAAGCCCATTTGGCCAAACAATCAGCAGCTCAATGCCATTCACAAGGAATGTAAGTAAACCTAATGAACTCAAGAGAGGTACAAAAGAGAAGAGTCTGATTAACAACAGTGGTGAGCTGCCAACTAACATCCTCAAGCTCTTGCGAGGAAAGCAAGTTCACCACCACTTGGGAGTCAGACTCATAGATAATCTTGCGCCATCTCCACAAACAATACTGTTCCACAACACATAAAATGGCCCGAGCCTCCATGAGATTGTTAGTGTAGTCACCCTTATGCACTGAGAAAAAGAATTTAACTTCACCAAAACTGCAATGAGCCACTCCCCCAATACCAGCAGGGCCTGGATTCCCCTGGGAAGAAACATCAGTGTTAATTTCCAGAACTCCATGGGGAGGCGGAGTCCAATGCCCCTCCTGATTCACCCGTCCTTTCCTTTGTTGCTGAGGCTTCTTGGGCACTCTTTGATACCATTGAGCTGCAACCCCATCTTGAAGGTGAAAATTGAGGCGATTACATATAGCAAGGTCAACCAGATCCATACCCCCATCTAGCGCACACTTCACTTGAATAGTCTCCTGAAGAGAATGTGCCACAAAAAGATGCATAACACCAATCCCAACATCTTGGAAGATTCGACGATTCCTCTCCAGCCAGATATGCCAAAGAATGAACGATGAGCCAGCAATCCAAGCAGCATGGAGAGGAGATGACGTAGTGCAAGGCAGGAGAATCCCCAAAGGAGATGTCCTAGCCCCCAACAAATAACCACACAATGGAAACACAACACAAGATACACAATTTGATACCAAATGCAACTCTTTATTCATAAAATAATTGTTTACATGCAATGTGTCAGGCTATAAGGCCTTCCGGGTTACAGCCAAGTACAAAGCAAGTAATAGTCCTGCAAGATCCCTCAAGATTCAATCCAAATACTAGCTAGTCCAGATCCACACTCTAGTAGAAACCTCCAAGGAAATCTCAACTTGTGCTCGCAAGCCCACCAAGCAACCTCCTTGTTTCTAAACCTCAACCACTAGCTCTTCTCACAAACTCGCAACTCCATCGCAATCTTGCTATAAACTGCCTCACATTCGGCGCTCTGTCCACAGACTCAGGAAAACTCACCCTTTAGCTACTCCATGCTAAACTCAGGATCTAATCCCTTTGAATGAATTAATCACTCTATGAATTAATGCCTAAAAGACTCCACAAGACCCCCTAATTATACCCAATTAAGCCACAAGTTGGCCTAGCAATTACAAATTAAAATAAACCCCTCATATTAAATATATGTTGAGCCACAACAAAAATTAAATACCCATACATAAATTAAATGTCAAAAGTTGGCTCACAGACAACTCGACACCAACAGAAACCAAGACCAAGCCAAGCACTAGTAAAACCAAGCATTGCTAAGCTCCCACAAGCATTGCCGAGTTCCAATGCATGCCAAGTGCAACAGACCACCAGAGCATGTCGAGCACCAGCCCTTCTTCGACCAAGTATCAGTCGAAGCACCCTCCAAAGCAACTATCGAGCCTCCTTCCATGAACTCCAAAGTAGCCACTGAGCGAACCCAAGATGCTCTTGCATTAGATTCCCCAGGTAAATAGAAAAGTGTGTCGCACACTTTGATGCCCAAAGAAAGATCAACAACCGTCTGCATCTTCACCAAGGCTTCCACTCCAACACGGACAAGAAAACCAATCTGCACATCATCTACATCTGCATCGTTCTGTCAAACACCAGAATCTCAACCATCCAATTAGCATGCTCACTCCTAGGAACAAACTAAACATAATGCTTCAACATCAAATCCTAATCCACATCAACAACTAGTGAATCCACATCAGTAACAACAAACTCCACATCAACAACAATATGTAGATCTCCATCAACACATGCCAAACTCACAACACCAACAATCTCATTGCTCACAACAATATGCTCTGCAATATACAACTCTTCACCAATAGCAACCGGATCATCCACGACCAAGTGCTCTACAATTTCCATGTCAGACTCAACCAACTGATCATGAAAACCAACCTCCATCCCAACATCAACAAGGTTAGGAATATCCTCAGCAACAGTCTCAAGTTGGTTTGCAGGTTCTGCATCAAGCTCTACAAACTGATCAACAAAACCACCCTCTTCCACCTCGACCTTGCCATGCCATCTTCTCTCTCGAACAAGTCTCTTAACTAGCCAGATAACTCTCTTCCGAATCGGTAGACTCCAACTCCACAAACATCCATGGAATGCCTTCCTCACCTCGTCCTTAACTCGATCAGCCATGCTAGCTTCAAACCGAGCAGACATCTCAGGGTCCAATCCTCTCGGAGCCATCTCGCAAGATCTTTGTAAATCTTCTGCAACAAATTTGTCCCACGCTACTTGTGATAAACCGAAATTGTTTGCAAGTCAGATCGCAACCTGCCACCTCGCATGAACAATCAGGAACCACATCACAAGTCCACGACCATGGATTTATAACCCACAAACTCTTTTGTGATCATGCCTCGACAAGATCAACCTTCCATCTTCGCAACCATAAATCCATCTGCATGTCCTCCCAAGGTCCTGGTGCAAACTGCCTCAACTTTGGCAATCTGTCTACATGCTTAGGAACAACCTTTGCTCTAATACCACTTGACGCAGTGCAAGGCAGGAGAATCCCCAAAGGAGATGTCCTAGCCCCCAACAAATAACCACACAACGGAAACACAACACAAGATACACAATCTGATACCAAATGCAACTCTTTATTCATAAAATAACTGTTTATATGCAATGTGTTGGGCTGTAAGGCCTTCTTGGTTACGGCCAAATACAAAGCAAGTAATAGTTCTGCAAGATCCCTCAAGATCCAATCCAAACACTAGCTAGTCCAGATCGACACTCTGGTAGAAACCTCCAAGGAAATCTCAACTTGTGCTCGCAAGCCCACCAAGCAACCTCCTTATTTCTAAACTGCAAGCACTAGCTCTTCTCATAAACTCGCAACTCCACCACAATCCTGCCGTAAACTGCCTCACATTCGGTGCTGTGTCTACAGACTCTGGAAAATTCGCCCTTCAACTACTCCACGCTAAACTCAGGATCCACTCCCTTTGAATGAATTAATCACTCCATGAATTAATGCCTAAAAGATTCCACAAGACCCCCTAATTATACCTAACTAAGCCACAAGTCGGCCTAGCAATTACAAATTAAAATAAACCCCTCATATTAAATATATGTTGAGCCACAAGTCGGCCACAACACAAATTAAATACCCATACATAAATTAAATGTCAAAAGTCGGCTCATAGACAACTTGGCACCAATAGAAACCAAGACCAAGCCGAGCACCAATAAAACCAAGCATCGCCGAGCTCCCACAAGCATTGCCGAGTTCCATAGACCATGCCGAGCTCCCAGACCATGCCGAGCTCCCAGCCAATGCTGGGCTCCTAGAGCATGTTGAGCTCCTAGCCAATGTTGGGCTCTGAGACCATGTTGAGCACCAGTCCTTCTTCGACCAAGCACCCTGCAAAGCAACTACTGAGCCTCCTCCCATGAACTTGAAAGTAGTCACCAAGCAAACCCAAGATGCTCCTGCATCAGGAGAAGACTTGGAGGGAGCACTGCCCAAGTGGGCCCAGAACTTAGGCAAAGAGGAAGCATGCCTACAAGAGCAACCCTAAGCACTCCACCAAAGGTGCCATAATTGAGTAGAAAAGGAGCAATGGAAGAATAGATTGGAGACAGACTCCTCCCCATTACCACACTAAACACAATAAGAGGGGCCTTGAAATCCATGTTTACAATGATTATCCCACGTAAGACAGCGGTTGTGAGCCACTATACACATGAAAAAATTGCACTTGGACCAAGAAACTTTATTCCAAACTTGCTTCCACCAAGGGACCTCAACATCCTCGAATAATTGTCTAGTTATCTCCTGATACCCAGCAGAGACATGATATATACCAGACAGGGTACCTCCCCAAGCCAAAACATCTGTTCCTAGCAAAGAGAAACACTCCCTAGAGACCAAAATATGAGAAAGCTCCTGACGATCCACCTCTGTGCCTCCAGGAGGCCAATCAGAGGAGTGCTTCAATCTGTAACCAACAACAGGTCTCCCTTGATAAGGAGTCTTGTAATGAGCCACTTTATCCCATCCAGCAGCATGAAAAGAATCATAGAGAGTCTGAAGATGAGGGTACATGGATAATATGGATGGGAATCCATCCCAAGCATTAGACCAAAACAAAGCCTCAGAGCCTCCCTTACATATCCAGAACAAATCTCTCTTGACTAACTCAATACCAGTCTTTAGAGTATGCCAGACCATAGAGCCACGACCTTCAAGAGGAAGTGCAGAAATAGAGCAAGGATCAGCACCACGAAAATATTATGGGTTATAATACGAGCCCAAAGTTGATGTTGTCCAGATCACCATTGCCAGTAAAGCTTAGCAGCTAATGCTTGACTACTCAAGAGAGCTGATCGAAGACCAAGAGCACTCTCCTTTTTAGGCCTGCAAACAGTCTCCCAGCTAATTAAACTCCATTTAGTGCCACGGAAATTACTACTCCAAAGGAATTGCCGAGAAAGAGCATCAAACTCTTTGAGAAAGTAAACAGGAGCAGCTTGAATCATGCTTCTATAAGTAGGAAGAGCTTGAATAACAGATTGAAGAAGAGTAACCCGAGCAGCAGTAGAAAGCCATCTATGAGTCCAATGATTTACCTTATCCTGAAGCTTGGTAATCAAATTTTGCCAGAAGAGTCGTGGGTGCCTAGAAGCAAACAATAGGGATGACAAGATAAGTCAAAGGAGGCGACCCAATCTGAAACCGGAGGATATCAGCAAACCTTCGCTGAATAGAATCAG
Organism: Cupressus sempervirens; assembly: GCA_028749045.1. Taxonomy (NCBI): domain Eukaryota; kingdom Viridiplantae; phylum Streptophyta; class Pinopsida; order Cupressales; family Cupressaceae; genus Cupressus; species Cupressus sempervirens. Next base: position 384,228,931 of record CM053789.1, read on the forward strand.
GAGTGTTAAAAAAGTAAATGGAAGATTTGTGCTCATTAACTTTTTGGCCTGAAGCTGCTAGATAAATATCCAGAGTATGTCTAAAGGCTTTAGCATCCTTGATCCTAGCAAGACCTGCAAGAGTAGAATCATCAACAAATTGAAGGTGAGAAAGAGTAGGTAAACCATTACCCCACCGCCACCCCTAAATAGAATTTTGGGACACTTGATACTTAATGAATCTGCCCAAGCGCTCAACCATGATGATGAAAAGATAGGGGGAGAGAGGATCACCTTGGCGGAGACCTCAGCAACATCAAATAGTTGAGAAGGTTGACCATTAAGAAGAACTGAAAAAGAGGCAACATTAACACAACTCATAGTCCAACTCACCCAGTCAGAGCTAAAGCCAAGGGTGAGAAGAATATTCCTCAAGAAACTCCATTTAACTCTATCGTAGGCCTTAGCCATATCCAACTTAACAAACGCTGATCGCTCCCTTGAACTAGCCATAGAGTGAATAGCCTTAGTAGCAGTAACCACCCCATCCAAAATTTGTCTTCCAACAACAAAACCACCTTGTTCCTTTGAGATAATAATGGGGAGCCACTTTTTAATTCTCTTAGCAATCAACTTAGTAATGACTTTGTAAACCACATTACATAAGGCAATTGGTCTAAAAAACTCCAATTGATTAGCCCCGTCTCTTTTTGGAATAAGAGTTAAGAAAGTAGAATTCAATGCTCAAAGCATCTGCTTGCTAAAATAGGATTCCTTAACCACCTTCAACAAATCATGATTAATGATGTCCTAGAATTCCTGAAAGAACTCCACTGGGAAGCCATTAGGATTAGGAGCCTTTCCCTTAGGCATGCCAAAGACCACCTCCTCCAACTCTTCCAAAGAGATCGGTCGCATGAGATAAACATTCATTTCTTGAGTAATAAGGGAAGGAATACAAGACAAAATAATATTTTCTTCATTATCAGTAGGAGGAGAGTCCTCAGAGAAGAGGGTAGAAAAGTACCGAGTAGCCTCCTGGAACAAAGTTGGCAAGGAAGTCAGTTGGATACCTTGAGAATTAACCAATGAAGAGATATTGCTCTAATTTTGACGGGATTGCATAGTTTTATGGAAAAAAGCAGTGTTCCTATCACCTTCTTGGAGCCAATCAACTCTAGTCTTTTGCTTCCAAAAAATTTCCTCTTGAAGTTTCATTCTTCTAGAACTCTAGAAGCAAGGGAATCAACCCTTCCAAGATCCTCTGAGAAACCTCGATCTCTAATTTGGTTGGTGATGACATCAAATTCTTCTTGAGCAAGCCTCTTCATTAAGTGAAGGTTCCCAAAACATTGTTTATTCCATATCCTGAGTTGCCTTTTAACATATTGAAGCCTTTTAGAAAATGAAAACATAACAGTACCATATGCAGGAGCGCCATCTCTCCACCAACAAAAAACAAGATCACGAAGAGATGAGTCACGAAGCCATATCAACTGGAATTTAAAAGGTGGATGCTTCGGAATAAAAGCCCTAGTAGCAAAAAATTTGATTGGCCAATGATCAGAACCCCTCCAATCCAGAATTTCCGAAGAGAGAGTAAGGGTGCCACTAACCTAGAAACAAAAAACAAGAAATCTGTCCGGACGTTCTGAGATAGCAGCAGCCTCAGTCCTTCGATTATTCCAAGTATAGAGACCATTAGAAGGATTAACATCAGAGAGGTGCAAAAGCGCTATGTGTTGCCAAAGAAGAGCAGAAGAAGGCCCCAATCTAGCCAAACCACCTTGCTTCTCTTCCAGACTTAAAACTGAATTGAAGTCACCTGCTAACACCCAAGGATGAAAAGGGTGACAATTTCTAACATACTGAATATGCCTCCAAAGTTCCTCCTTTCCCACAAAATCAATAGGTGCATACATATTAGTAATCATGATTACCTCTCTTGAGTCCAAAGCAAAAGCCACCATAGAGAGCTAAGCGAGACAACACCCAACCAAGGGGAGAAATTTTCCGCAGATCCCAAAAATAGACAAATCACCAGCACTGCCCATAGCCCCAACACATTGGCATTGCCCACTTCTCCAAATACTAGAGGCATATCGAACCATAGACTCCACAGAGAGCTTAGTATCTTAGATACAAAAAACATTAGGAGAATGATCAACCACCAAATTCTGAATAGCCTTTTGTCTATGGATGCTATTTAACCCCTTAACATTCCATGAGAGAATTATCATCATTGAGTAGAATGGGGAAAATGAGCATCTGATGGTTTCACTGACCTAAACTCTATCAATATATCTCCTGTGAGTTTAATCTTCTCTTGGTCTATTTTGTGCCCACTTCTTAGAGGAGTAAAGGAAACCCTCTTAAAGGGTCTATGCATCAACTCCAAGGGGAGAGGAGACCCCTTACCCTTACTAGATGCTAGCACATCCTTAACCAGGTTTGCCAGAACAATGTCATTATCTTCCGACACCACAGGTGTCACTAGAGCATTTGACACAGGAGCTACAGGAACCTCACAGTTCTGATGTACCACAACCTGGGAAGCCCCACAAGCGTCATCAGGTGAAAGTTCCTCATCTAGGCAAACTGGGTCAAAAGAGATACGAGGAGGAATACCCTCCTTTAGAACTATACTATCCAGTACCTCAAAGCGATTAAAACCCGAATCAGATAGTCTATCTTTCAAAGGCCTCTTTTGACCACGCCCCTTAGCTCGTGGGTGAGTAGGGGTAAATCCATCCTTATCTTGCATTTGAGCCTTTCCCTTTCCTATAGCATCTAGCTGATTATTCCCTTTGGTTGTATTATCCATCTGAGCTTGTCCTTTCCCTACAACATCTGCCAGACCACCACCATTGCCGGTTGTAGAACCATCCACTCCTTTGGAAGTCAAGTTGCGAGGACACTGACGCTGTAAATGACCATACTCACGACATATCCGGCATCGGAAAGGGAGGGATTCATAATCTAATTGCTGCACCCAGGAAGAAGCCCCAAGACAAATTTCCAAAGAATCTGGTGATGGGTTATTCAAATTAATTTCAACACAAATTCTACCAAAAGAAATAACCTTTTTATCGAGGGATTGATGTGCAATCGTAGTTGGCTTTCCTAGCAAAGCAACAATTTGACGGAGAATGTCTTCTCGCTAGAATTCCAAGGGAAGGTGAGGCAAGCTAACCCAAACTAGCACTGTTGAAGGGAGGTCCTCAGCAGAACTAAATCTTGAATGCCAGGGTTTGACAAATAACCCCACATGGTTGTAGAAATTAGGCCCTCCTTCAAAAACATGATCACAATCAGACATGCATGAGAATACAACAAAAAAATAGCTATTCTCAACCAGCATGATCTCCATATCTCCTTCCACTTGCCATGAGCGACGGATCCATGCCTCGAGTAGATAAGGAAATCTGAATTCCAAGAAATTTGCATATCAAAGCATGCTTGGTCCAATATTCAATGTCCTCCATCACCACTGCTGGAGGAATAACCAAAATAGGGCGATCATGGCTACACGGAAAACAACCATTAACTTTTTTCATCTTGGAGCTCTCCCCTGAATAAAATGATTCAGATCTTGTTGCATGCACAGTTGGAGAAGAACCATCTATCCTCACCAATGTAGAAGAAATCCCAGGCCCTACCATGCAAACAATAAAAACCCCAATCCAAAATTGTTTGCAAATGCTCTCCAAAATCCGGAACCCACACTAACTTTGTCTAGCTGCCGTCAATCCAACAAGAACAGGGAAGAATGTCAGCAAAAAGGGCAAACAACAGACACGGGCTAGGGATTGAGCCCTAGCCCAGCTGGCATCCATCACTCCTCGTCGCTCTCCTCTTCACCGCCTGTTCGATAGAATATACATAGCAAGCAGACTAAACTCCAATATCATGGCAATCGAAATTTGCTAACTTTGTAGAAATTCTTTGCACCACTCAAAATATTTAAAATGTTAACGTAGGGGCTGTCAGATATTAGCAAGCCAGTTTGAACTATTATATACATAAATAATAACAACAGCTGCCAAGTTTCTTGTGGTACAACAAGTTAAACTTTAATTATAAACTATTGCTATGGTTACCTTTTCAATACTTAGTACACCGAAAATGGGTGTGCTCCAATTTTCCCTTTTAGAATAATGAAAGCAGCATTCCTTCTCGAATCCATATATCTATGTCTATTCCAGTTAGGCATGTGGAGGCTACCATTCCAAGATGATTAAAATATTAACATAGGGGGTGCTTGATATCAACAAGCCAGTTTGAACTCTTATACATCTACAATAAAAATAACAACTACTTAAGTTCTTGTGATATGTCTAGTTAAAATTTAATTTCAAACTGTTGATTTGGTTACCATTTTAATAGTTAATAGACCTAAAGACTAAAGTGGATGTGCTCCAATTTTCCCTTTTAGAATTATTAAATCATCATTCCTTCTTGAATCCATATATCTACGTCTATTCCAATGAGGCATGTGGAGGCTGGCTTATCACAGTAGAGCACACAGATTGACAAGAAAGCAGTGGAGGCAAGTGTAGAGGCACACGGATATTATCCACATATGTTACCCCTGCTTTTTCATATTTTAGTTCTAGTTTACTTGGGAAAAATGCGTCTTTAAAAAATTGGTATTATATTCATCTAGGATTATTAACTAGCTATTCAAGAAATTGCTAGTTTTGTTTACAGTCTCATTTTCGTTATATTAGATTATTTTAGTTTCTTCCGATGCTTGTTGAGATACTTTTTGTGTGAAAGTTCATTCGTCTGCCATGTGAAATTCCATTCAATAGCAATATAATTTGGTTGATACCATGCAAAACAAATATATGAAGCAGGATAAATTTATGTGCGACTTTTGAAGAATTAAGCCTTAAATATTTCTCAGACTCTCTAATCTGAAGGAACAAAATCCTACCAAGTGCAATTTGAATGTGCTTTATGAAGCTTAAAATCATCCAACAAACTAAACATATAATATGGCACGCACTGAAGATGATGAAGATACTATGATGCCGTATAACTTTTGATATTTTACTATATGTTTAAAATTCTGCATGCCAGCCACAGAACAAAAAAAATGTTGTTTGGACTGCATTTCCTTCAAAATTGTGGAATGTCGTGACCATTTGAGTAATTCCCATCAAACAAATTTATCCATGATATCAGATTTCCACAATTAAGCCCTGTCAATACATTGTAAGTAAAGATATATCATCTGCAACCTATAATATCATTATTCATGGTGAAGGCTTTCCCATTATGATCTTTATCTGGGTTGAGTTGTAGTCCAACCTGCAGAAGAATATTAGGATATTTATCTGGATCGAATAGTAGCCCAAACTGTAGAAGAATATTATGATTTTCATCTGGGTTGAATTGTAGCCCAAGCTGGAGAAGAATGTGTAGTAGTCTTCACCAGCTATATTATATATCAAGCCGGGATTTAAGGCTCTATTTGGATTGACATGACCTCCGCCATATTCAAATGAACACCTTGGTCATACACAGTTTGGCATAACTTGGAATTCCTATTTATATGCACCTATTTCTCTCAACAGTGGGTTTCATAATATATGCAATCTAGGTTTAATTCACACCCATTTAATTGTATTCTAATGTTGACTTGTTTTTGGACTTGGTATGGATATAGCAACAAATTGCATATTTGGTTTTAGAGATGCTCATGTTTCTGTAGGTGGGTTTCGAATAACACACAATTTGTCACAATTTGGATTTCATATTTCGTATAGTTTCTTTTAGCAGTGAGTTTCATGTAAACGATTCAGGTTTAATTCACACCCATTTAATGATATTCTAATCTAGACTTGAATTTATAATTGGTATGGATTTATTAACAGTTTTTGTAAATACCTCTCAAAATGCACAAAAAGTTTATATGTGTTATCTAGCAGAGCTTGTGCAAGTATTTGCTTGTAAAAACTATTATCTAAATTACCAGTATTATGCTAAAATTGCTAAACTATTACTTTTGGAAAACTAAGAACTTTCACCTTTGCCCATGAATGTAGTCAGCCCTATCACAAGATTTGCTCAAAGTGTTAATTGAATCAGAAAAAATAGGGTTGTTTGATGCAGAAGAGTGTTTTAATACACTAACAATTCTCACACATGTTTTTTGGTCATGCTTGTCTCTGGTAGCACTGACAGAGCTGCACTTTTGTTTTGTCTATGATTTGGCAGGAACCTTGATTGGAGTGGCATATGATCCAAGAGAAATCTGTGATCTCCTAGGATATCGGTAAATAGATTTCCATTTATATGTTTTTAATAGTACTGGCTGTTGTTCAAATTGTTTCACGCACTAATATTGAATCTCTCTATTGGTACATTGGTCTACTCAGGTTGATAATTAGCATATAAGGAGAAAGCACAAGGAAGCAGTAAGCTACACACAATAAAATAAAAACTAAGGAAGCAGGAAGCTACACACAAGACAACAGAAACTAAATATTGCAGACAGGAGGGATTCCAGCTGCACATAGCGTGTTTTAGAATTACTTTATGAATTGATAAAATACTGACACCTAAATCTGCATCAGGTATATTTTCCAAACCAGCCTTTTAAATCCATTTTCAATCCGATAGAGTATTTTGATTAAATAAATTAAGACAAAGAGTCACTTTCAAAACCTATAGAAGTTTAGATCTGCCATAAAATCCACCCTCTAAAGTAGAGTTTGTTATAAAATCAGAACTGTAAGGGACAAGAAGGCAGGCGAAGAAGATCAAGATGGTTGAGAGCAGTTATGAAATAAGCCAAAAAGCTTATGTGAAGCTGGTGCTGCATGCACTGAAGCACAAAACCTCTGCAGTCAATGGCATTCTTATTGGAAGGCTTTCTGATAAAACAGAAGCCTTGGAGATCATAGATGCCGTTCCTTTGTCACATGGGCAGCTGGGACTCTTACCGACTTTGGAGATTGCCACCATTCAGGTAAATTTACAAATATTTTTGCTCTTTTAAGGCACACTCACTAGTCACTTCTCTCTTTAAGGTACACCAATTATATTTTTCCTCTTTTTGTTATTCCATTTTGACTCTGAAGTATGTCTAATATGAAATGAACTCTTATAGAATCAACACTGATTTTATTTGTGCTGATAATCTACTGCATCAAATCTTGAATCCATACAATTAAATAAGTTTAGGGTATTCTTTTAAAACTTAACATCTACAAAAATAATGTTGTAAAGATATAATCACAGTTGGATAGGTATTACAGATCATATCAGCCTTAAGGATGTTAAAAGACATCTTATTTTAGAAATCAGAAGACAGATTGTGATGTTTGGGTCTGGGATCTGTAAGACTATTTATTAATTATATGTTTCAGTTGTTTTAGGGTTATAGATCTTGTTCTTGTCACTTTGAAGCTTCCAAAGTTCATCTACCCTAGCAAGGTTTTCTTATAATTGGGCATAATTTCAATGTCTGTAACGCCCCGCTAGGGAACCCAAAAGAAATTAACCTAAAGTTTCACAAGTTTGTCAAATATTTTTTATTTATTTTAAAGATAACAATTAAATAGCAACAGATATAATAGCAGAAGCAATAACTCACAAAACATACAACCATCATAAACAGATTACATCTCTTAAGGGTCCCATGATGTTAAATCACATTTAAGTTTAATTAACACTAAATCCCATACATAACAAATCCACATCAAAGAATAATCACAAGTACGAATCCATTTAAATAATATACAATTACAGGATGTCACTTGGCATAATTAGAATGCTTAATCATCCACTGTACAAGTCACAGGGTATGAAAAGCTCAAAGAATATATACATCATGAATATAATACATCATCTCATAAGATCTCTGATAATCAAATATAATACAATAGAGTATAACCATCCAACATAAATACAAGATCAGATAGAAAGGAACATCTGCACACATACATCCAGCAATGATATCTAGCGGTCGGATCTCAATGGTATAAGAAAAATGCACTACCACCCAACCTCATGGAACCTAAATGGTCCACTCCCACTGTGCTGAGGAGATAAACTCAAGTCCCATACAAATATCAAAACATAAGTCAAAACCAACATCTAGGTCAAGGAAACACTTGAAAGAAAACTATCTCAAAGGGTACCAAGACACAAGTATCATCTAATCCTAGAGGCAACAAAGACACATAGGAAATCTACTATGCAAGTGGGCAAGTGTCATCGCATGAGCCAACTCTAAGGTTACCTTGGCAACCACTTGAGACTCCGGCCCCCTAGTGTCTCTATGCGGCACTAGTATCCTTTTGTATAGACAAGGTATACTAATGAAGTAAGGTCGCAACCAAGCATCCTCTCTACTCCCATCCTAGCTTGTACTAGCACTCGAAGCATGGGCGAGGAAAAACAATGACTCTTATTAATTCATTTAAAAAATCCATTTAATGAAATGTTATCACTTATTAAAAACAATTTACAATAGGTTACTCAGGCAGCCACTCTGGGCTCCGGCCTCCATTGCAAGCCACTTCCCAACGTACACATAGATTACCTACCCTAGGCTCATAAAAGTATAAATTACAGAATCACAATTTTCACCTCAGCCTTTTACAAAGGACTGGAAAACACCTATGGATAAAACACAAAATTCACCTCAGTCCTTTACAAGCAACTGGAAAGCACCTAAAGACCAATCTTAATATCACCTCAGTCCTATACAAGCAATTGGAAAGCTCCAAAAGATAAGACACAATAATCATCTCAGTCCTATACAAGCAACTGGAAAGCAACCAAAGATAACTGATCGAAGACTCAAAGGTTACACTAGAAAAGTCACACCATTCATCTTAGTTCTATACAAGAAGTTGGAAAGCATCCAAAAGACAACTGATCAAAAACTTAAAGGTTACATCAGGAAAACACACCATTCACCTCAGTTCTATGCAAGCAACTGGAAAGCATTAACAACCAATAGATCAAAAATCTCATCACAGAAAACACGTGACATATCACCATGGTTAGGTATAAAAGATCGTATACATAACAACATCACTGAATAAAAACTTTCCCAAGCTTCTAGTAAACATCCTATATTGGTCAACACTCTAAGTCAACCCAAACCCTGACATGAAATAAAACATACATCTCAACAGAATTTTAACAATTGTTTTCATAGTTTAATGGGTTTTCAAAACACAAAGATTCAATAAACAAACAGGGTTACAGTTTTTCATTTTCCCTAGTGTTGATTTGCTAATGTTTCCTAGTTCACAAGAATAATAGATTCAAAAATCTTATTAAAAGTCAATTAAATATGACATTGAACTGTCAACCAAAAACCAGAAACCCACAGCAGTAAACCACACATCACATAAAGTACAAACAAAATAACTTTTGTAATTCATTAGGTTTTGAAAACATAAAAGTTCAATTTTCACTAAAGGTTTTTGTTGATGTTAGTTTTGTACCACTACATAAAATGTAGCAATTGAATACTTGATATGGAATATCAAACACTCAATTCCTCTCTTAAAAAGTTAATACTCATGAAGACATGAGAAAAACTCCAATGTTCCTTACACTTGTGGATACTAACTCAGTTATATTAATGTGATTTGCTAGTTAATCATGTAGGCGGCCTTACGTTGTTCATTCAAGGATAACTTGGACTTTTGGTGTGATGGTGATGAATCTAGCTTTGTGAAGTATATGAATGTCAAATAATGTTGATGGTGATGGTGATAGAGGGTGTGTTTGCCAATGATGCTTCTCCTGTTCTAACTTCTTAAGAATGAACTTCAATTACTAAACTACTTGCTGCTCTATTCCTACTCCTATGAATGGAAAGATTAGCAAATGGACGGGGATCAAATTTGATGAAAGTTTACTAGTGGCTCTACCTCCATAGATGCAATGATTCAAGGGAAAAGATTAGTTTACCATGTAAGGCTTCATAACAAGCGGCTAGGATGCTAGTGGCCTAGTTTATAGATCCCTATCAAACATCCACTAATATCACCATGCAACTATCCATCTACTCTTACTCTTACTTAACAACTTTCTTGAAATAAAATCTACTTTAACAACTTCAATGAAATCTAAATTTAACTATTGGAAGTAGAAACCATGCAACAACACCAAGTGTTCTAAATCACCACGCAAGTCACAACAATAATAAAGAAGCAATTTTGGTATTATCTTAAGCAACAATTTTCATCAACCCTTTAAAAATGAGAGCAAATGGCCTTATATAGGGGCCAAAATTACAACCAACGATAGAGATTAAGAGGCAAAATCAACGATCCAGATTGGATCCTAGAAACCCTAATTAGGGTTGCCACCCCATTGGCCAATGAGAAGACGCCACCTCATCAATGGACCAATGAAAAAAAAAGAAAAGTGGCAACCAATTAGAAGGCACCAAAATGGTAGCCAATCAGAATCAAACACCTATCCTACCCAAGAAGAAGGAGAAATTGCCATTTGGGCTTACATCAAATGATTTTCTAATATAATTCTACCCTTTTCTGTCATTTTCTGAGCCAAAGCAATGAACTTGGCTAGCTTGTCATCGACTTCCTTCATGGGAGGGCAAAGCGTGTGCTTCATCTTGAGCTCGGTTGAATTCATCATGTTGCTCGCTGCTTGCAGTGTCTTCTCATGATCCTTATCATACTCTCTCACAAATCCAATAAAGACATTGAGGGAGGCAAGGGTGCCCAAATGCTTTTTCTTGATGGCAACCTTCTCTAACTCATCCAATCTTGATCCAAATTTTGTCTCTTTGCTGGAGGTTCCTGATGTTCTTTACTTTTCTCAACCTCCAAATTTCTTTTCTTGCTGTTAACTACTCTTTGTTGTTGGCTACTGCTCTCACCTTTTTGTGCGACTGACTTTGCTGGACCTTCTTCCTTGGGTTTCATCTTCTCATAAGTAAGCATACCTTTCGACTTTGTAATTGTCTTAACTTCTCATTGTACCATAACTCGGTGTGTAGATTAACTGTTCTTGTAACTATCTCTAAGGAAGGATCCTAATGATTATCCCAATCTACTGGACTAAATTCTGTTCCATCCATTGTATCATAATCTCCTCTTAGCACATTTTCATCATCTTCTAGTTGATCAGGAATATCAAGGCCTCTCCATCTGATTGCCCTCATCATACCCACTGACAATCTTGAGAAAGCTAGCTTTTTCACATGAAAGTCATCTATGCATTGGCCCAAAAATCTTCTATAGTAGGAACATGTTTAAATGTATTTCCGTGAGATGCCTTCATAAGACCATTATGATCGAATCCTTGTCTTGCTCTATACCATCCTAAATGATACCATTCTAACTCCTTCTCCGCAGCTGCAAAGGCGACAGGATTGGGACAAGTATCATTGCTTATTCCAATTGAAAAGGTAATCCTTGTCTCACCTTAAAGTTTCATCATCTTGTCATAATGCTCAAGTTTCCTAGCCAACTCCATCAAAACTACCTTGTTAGGTGGGTACCTTGGAAATCTCTTGGGATAAACTATACTTCCTACCACTCTAATATATGTGAATTGCGAAATTTGGATGAACCATCTCCCATACTTCTTAACTTTTTCTTCAGCTTCCAATGAGAGCCTCTTAGTGGGTGTCCTTGTAATATCCTTACCGTCTTCATGGCAAAGGCATCATAAAACATCTTATAATCTTTGGTGTTGTGCAAATGAAGCTGTGGTTAGTACTCATGCACCAAACATTGCTCCGACCCACTTGAGCTACGCCCATGATTTGACTGAGAAGCACAATAAGATCACCATACTTTGATTTGAAATTTGACTTGGTGAGCTTTGATGACCTGGTAACTTCCTTCTTGCCTTTGTGCAACCAATTCTGCTTTAGATGAATGAAATAAGCCTCCTGATTATCTTGAAATAACTTAGCTGTCTGACCCATCATTACCACTGTCATGCTTTTATACTGGGGAATATTAAATGCTTCTTGGACCACTTTTCCGCCGATGTTGGCTAACACTCTCTTCCTTCCATCGAAAATGATGAACTTAGTAACAATATCAAACGAGGATGCGCACTCATTACCAATTCTGGACAAGGCAAGGTAGGAGGGAAAGCCACCACGTGAACAATTCCGCTCTTGTAGATCTTCTTTGCCATGGGGTATTGCCCTTCCTTCAATCTATCCTTTAACTGTATCATGTTCACTGTGCCGATAATGGTATCACTTATTCACCTCACTTTCAAGAAGAAGGTGGTCTTTGGCATCATGTCTTTTTTGTCCTTTGTGGTATTCGTTCCCTCTGGGTTTTTGCTTGCACTAACATCTACCATCATAAACACTTGTTTCTGCCCTTTTGTTTTAAATGATATGGACTACACTTATCAATCTCTAACCTTCGTTCTATCAATGGAATCTAGCTTATTTCTGCCTCTCCAAGTCCTATCTCTACACTTATCAATCTCCAACCTTCAACCTAGGGTTGGGACTACCACTTATTTCTGCCTCTTCGTTACTTTAGGATAGACTACACTTATATCTCCCAACTTCAATCCTAGGGTGGTTTAGCTTATTTCTGCCTCTTCAAGCGTCCTATCATGAAATCTACACTTATATCTCCCAACTTCAACTTATCAATGGAATGATGAAGTGGTGGATGATGAGTGCAAGAAGAAAATAAGGGAAACAAACTAAGTAAAAACAAGGAATAGAATCCGCCTTTAAACCAATCTTCACATTTAAAAATGAGTAAAATTTTACCTTAAATTTGCCTTTACCAATAATTAGGCCCTCCTCAAATTCGGATCAGATTTCGGAAATTTCAACCTTCCTTGCAAATAATGATGCCCTAGCAAAAATTAGAATTTCAACTTCCTTGAAATTGCCCATACTTGCCAAAAATTAGACCTTAAATCATATAGCCTCTTCATCAAATAAAATCGCCCAAATTTGGAAGGAGAAATCGTAACCAAAGATGGGAAAATCAGACCCAACAAAAATCGCCCAAGTTGGAAAAAAAATAGATCTGCTCCAAAATTGCCCTAGGGTAGAAATTCGCCCAAACAAGGAGAAAAATGCTGCTAAGAAAAGGAAAATTTTGCCTCTCCAAAAAATTGCCCAAGTTTGAAATTCGCCTCTAGAAGAAAATTGCACACACAAGGAGGAGGAGGAAAAAGGAATGGGAAAATAAGAGGGGAAGCCCCTCTTATACCACACTCCTTGCCTCTCCAAGTGGGCTGACCTGCCTGGAGGAAAAAGAAAATTAAATTAGCCTCTTAAATAATAGCCCAAATTTAAATGCAACATTAAATTTACTTAGCCCATAGTGAAATGGGCCCATTTAATTGCTAGTTTTGATCAAAAATTACAAAATAGGAACAAGGGAGGCTTAGGAGATGTCAAAATTTTCATTTAATAATGTTTTGGCAATTAAAATATCATTTAAATCGAATTTAGCAAGCTAAAATCAATTTTCAATTCTAAATTATCAATTTCTTTTAATATTTCTAAATCCTCTAGGCTAAATTTCAACCAATTTAATGCGATTTGCAATTTAATCTAATTTCAATTTTGCAATACAATTTGAATTTTTTTTGAACAAAATAAATCCCTTTCCTAGCAGTCAAAACTCAAACTCCAATTTCAATTTCACGATCAAAAATTTCTTTTTCACTGAAAAAATTCAAGATTTTCCAAAATGACTAAATTTTAAAAATTTCATTTTGAAAATGCTCAAGCTTACACAATTATTTCAAATTTTAAAAAAAAATCCAAGTCCAAAAAGTTGCAATTTTATCTTGCCAAGTATTCATTTTAATCATCGAAAAATGTTGTTTTTGAATTCTGTTTGGCTTAAGGATAAAATTACACATTCCGGAAAATCAAGTTTTGCATTGAGTGAAAAATAAACCAAATCAAATCCCTTTTGGCCCAAAGGCATCCAAGGTGTAAAAATTTCAAATCGAAAACCTCTGGACCACTCCAAAAAAATTGCTAAGGCAATCGAAAAAAAATTCCAAAAAAAAAATCAACAAAAATTGCCAAAGCTTGCCTGGAAAAGGGGGTCCCCAAAGTTTTGGGGCAATGGTGTGAAAACCTCACAACAGTTTTCAAGTTTCCATTTTCGTTTTCAAGTATTACAAGTTGATTGGGTTTTTTGATAACAATCGGGGTTTACGTTTTCATTTCTTTTTAAGTCACAGATTCGCTAAAGTTCTCGACTCCATACGAGTCTCAACACTCAACAAATTATAAAAGAAATCTTTTAAATATCGAAACCCCATTTTCAATTATCAAATTTACTTTTCAATATGTTTTAATAATAAAATTATTTAATTTAATATTATTAAAATTTCACGATAATCAGTTAACTTATTAATGATAATTGTTATTGATTTATTAATAATTTATATTAAATCATTAATAAAATAATTACTATTCTATTAATAAAATACTATTTTAATAACATTTATAATATTTAATAATTAATAACAATATTATTAATAATTATTAATAATAAAATATTATAAAATTTAATATATTAAATTTACATATATTAAATATAAAACACATTAAAAAAACATAAAAATAAACACCTACCCTCATACGATTATAGCTTACAGGTTGGGAAGTGCTGTCGCGGTACGCTGCAGCAGCAGCGTACTGCCATAAGGGAGTACTTGTTGCTACGGCAACAGCAGGCTGCCGCAATGTAGCCTGCCTTTGCAGTCGCATGGGTGGTTGGGGGATTGGTGGCCCTGCCCACCTCCAAACTTATTTAAATTTTTGTTTATTTATTTTGTTTTATAAACAAAACAAACAATATCAAAGCCCCCATTAAAAGGGACTTTCACGATTTTCAACATTAATATATGTGATAAAAATTGTCACAGTATAATATTTACTATGGTAATTTTTATTATCATTTAAAATAAAATAAAATTACAAAATAAATCTAATAGGGAAAGTAATTGTAAACAATCACATTTATTAAATTAATATTTGGCATTCTTTTTTGAACCCTATCCTGAATCCACAATCCAATTACAAACTAGCAATATAATCAAACAAGGGTTTCAGATAATAAATTTGTTCATAGATGTTCAAGAACAATACATTTCAACACAAGGGTTTCAAAAAGATGAAATTCATTCACAACCATCATCGAAAGCAAAGAACAATAGATTCATAAACAAGGGTTTCAACCCAAATTGAAATTCTGAAAACAATTTCATTTAGACACGGAGAAGACAAATATTTTCAAAGGAAGAACTATTGCGCAAAACTCACGAGATCTTACTTGGATTTGATGCTAAACAATGAACGCACAAAACACACAAGAATTTTCCGTCTCTTTTGAGAACACTCTTCTTGGAAATTGAGTCCTCCAAACCTGTCTATGGAGAAATGAACTCTAATTTCCTAATAAAGAGTTTTTCGGATTTTTCCAAATTAGGGCTTTTTTGATTTTGCAATCACGTGAAACCCTTTTTCTTTATTATTTTATTATATTTTAATTTTCATGCACAAACTTTTTGCAATTAAATTAACATAATCTTTATTAAAATAATTCTTTTCTCTCTCTTATTGAATCACTAGACATTTTTAATAATATATTTATTAATTCAACTAATAATATTATTTAGAGCTTATTATTTAAATAAAACTCCTAAATAAATTATGATTAAATAAAATAAATATAAATACTCCAAATTTAGAACTTTAATATAACCTTTTAAATTTAATTCTTTTATTTAATTAATTTATCAATTAATTAAATATAATTGAATATTGAATTTTTTTTTATAAAATTTTCATTAAATTATCTTTTAATTTGATTTAATTATAACTGAAAATCACAACAGACCTAAAAGACTAAATACGATAACTCAATTGAAGACGGAATATAATCAAACTCCAAGGTCAAAATCACAAACTCACGTCACTTGACGAATTTAGATGGGTAAACAACTTAGATACTTGTCCTACTTTTTAGGACAATTGGCTTAGGTTAGGGTTTGGACTCAAAAATTATCTCTCCACATTTTACCATTGAGATACTGCGATAGGGCACGCTCATCTTGGCAATTCAGGGAAGTTGATGCCCGGTACTTGCAATCTGCATAAAATCCACGCATGTACATATACATGTAATCTATACTAAACAAGCAATGGCAGGGAGTGGTGCATTGTGTAGATCCCAACTAGCAGGTGTCTACAACTCCCTCCCTCAGCCACATCAGGAACGTTAATCATAATGTAAAACAAACAAGTACACCATAGACATGCAAGTATGGGGTAAGTAACCATAGATCTGCGTATAAATCATTGATCTAACTAATCATCATGAGATAACTGAAATCACTATATGAACATACATGTATCATCATCGAAATAATCATGAACACATGAAATAACTAAGTAACTCAACACATATATCAACTGAATATGAAATACATCTAAACAAATTGGTTAACCAAGTACCGCTAATCATAAAACATAATCATAGAACAGGCCTAAAAGAATTTGGCAAAACAATCTGAAAAGTCAACTAGGGGTAGGCATCACAATGTCTCATTGACCGACACTCGTCTTTTGTTAGTTTAATTTCTTAATTTTCTCTTGCTTAGTCAAAACCTCGTCATCTCTGTTGCATTTGTGATCACGTGAGTATTCTTCCCTTGATTTTGATTTAAGGATCTTTAGTTTACCCACAGACTATGCAATGTGTTCCAGTGCCTGGATTCAGACCTTTGACAGCCCGGTGAAAGCCGAGATCGATTTATTTTGAGGCAGAGAGCAAAGCCTTAAGCGTTGGAAACTTTTTTACATGCAAAGAATGCCTTGAAATTATTTCTTACTTACAAAACACAAACTTTAGGCGTTGCAGTATAGTTATTATTGATACATGCATATCTTATAAACGCAATAACTTTGTATTGAATATAAAGCATAAACTCTTGTTACAACAATATTCACGCAGGTTCAAATATCCTGTCTATGGAGCATTCTGTTTGTATCAGTCTTCTGATTACATTATAGGTACCATAAATACATGTCAATTCTAGGCTTAAAGTCATAGCTTGAGAACAAAATATAGCAAAATACGAAATTTTAAACATGAAAATTTCGACTAATTTTCTAAATATAATTTTCTGAGTTTTCAAAATTAAAATGAAATGGCTACTTTTCTAATGCAAATTTGAAGTTATCAAAGTAAAGATATCTCAGATTTCTATTCTAATTCTACTTAATAAATGGCATATTTACACATGTATTCATTTCATGAAAAGAAGGAAGTAACATGTATGACTTTAAGAAACGGAAATACAATCTTCAATTCAATCTAAATATGTATTTAAATTATAAAAGCTTGAAGCAAGAACAGACTAAGAATACTCAATATTTGGATGTGGTTGATGGCTGTCTGTTATGAGGGTCCCAAGTATCAAGTGTCTCGTGATCCTGCTCATGTCTCGAACAGGGGGAATAGGCATCAGTGGGGCGTTTATCCACCCAACCATGGATTGTACTTGATCCCCCTTGCCTACTTCATTACCTGAAGCAGACCCGACCCTCCGTGAGGGATGATAGATGGTAATGTCAAGACTCTTGGGATCTGTTGTAAGGATAGATGCAAGTAGATAGATATCAAGGTGAACCTGATTCCCATTGTATAACCTGAAAGTATGCAGCCAGTTTTATAAGCAGACACTCCTCGTGGCTATTGGTATTTAAGAGTCCTCATTCCATAGGAGATCTTTCCTAAGACATAATATTAAAGCACAAGCTATCTCTGCTAACATTTAAATTTTTAATAATGGACCAGGCAGCATGTTATAGGCCAACTTAAGAAATGGTTTCCAAAGGTTCAGAACTATCTAAATTTTCTGGATGGTCTACACAGGGAGTCTGCTAATACTGTCATGATTTAAAGTTTCGGGGGAATCCAGTCTTCATGACGAGAGTGGCTCTCTTGAATGTAAAATTGCTTAAGGGACTATGATTACTCTTACCTGTTTTCTATCTAAGCCCAGTCTCATTACTAGTTAATGATTCTTATCAGTATAAGGGAATAAAGTTTAATAGCAGAAAGGGAACTGTTTTCATCATTCACACTTGATATCATCATGTCTTGTTCAGCCTGTCCATTCTGGTTAGTCAAAGACGTATGCTTTTATGAAATCACAAGTTAGAAGTAGCTCACGAGATGACAGAGACTGGATTATAGCTCTAGGATGTATCAACAGGCTCTTCCATTAAATCTGTGATGGCATCTAATGGAACGGTAGCAACAGGGGACCTGGATAGCTACGAGGGTTACCATCAAGACTGATTCAATATAAGTCTGTTCCAGTTGAGAACTGGAAGTGTATACTAGAGTACAGCCCGGCATGGAAGGGTCTGGGTTCAAACCAGTCATATCTATTTCATGGCTCATCCAATGCTAACATGGATTTCTTGCATAGACCTGAGACTACCACAGATATTAACAGGTATTTGCTACAATCGATAACTCTTGGTCTACATCTGACAACAGAAATCATGTAAACTTCATTAATTGTAAGAAGGAAAACATCAAACTCATTTCTAGACTGATACACAATCTAGATATTTTCTTTCTCGATAAGCTTCTACTCTCAAGTATCTACTCTTAAGTTCTTGCACTAAATGAAGAAAGTTTTATATCCAAATTAACTCTCAGTAATTATGAAATGGAAAGATTAAGTTTTATTCATTAAGGAAGACAAAGTTCTGGTTCCTACTAAGAGTCATTACAGACTTCAGAGAGGTTGGTACTTGCCATGTATTTTCTTATTCTAAGCCACCTGACTGCTGGAAGACACCACGGTTAGAATTCCTTGCCCCTGCTAGCACCAGACGTCGGTTCTTATTTCTGGAAACTTAGAGATTGTGAACAAATTATGACTTACTTCTCTAGCACTGCTCAGATAGTTGAGGTTCTGGGAGTCTTATGCTCTGGAGTCACTACTATATGCTAGACCTCAAAGTCCAAACTAATTTGAGTTGCAGACCTGCCTCCTCTACTCTCTGCACATCCCACATCCGTTCACTTCTTGAAGTAGTTTCTCTTCAGTTGCCAACCCTATCTTTGTTGCCTTCTCATTTGTAAGATTTCCTAATTTTGCCAGCTTCTATTGTGCCCAGGTAAATGGCCTTCGGATGTACAATAATAAGGTTAAATTCTATCATATAACTGTATCATTTCTCTTACTAAATGGTAATCCTCTATAGATATCTAAACGTTCAATTTCTAAGGTCGTATTATATGGAAGATCATTGGTACGACACAAAACAAATTCAAATTGATAGGAAAGGTTCCCATCTGTGCTGATGGAGATTTTGTAGGATGATAATATATATGTGCAATAAGACTCTTATTAAGGTTTAGGATGAATCTTCTACTATTAATTTTCTTAATTGTTTAATTATATTAAAATTTCATCTTCTATTTGATATTTAAAATTTGAGTGCTCCTGGTTAACATGACATTCAGAAGAATTGAATACAAAGCACTAGGCTAGGTTAATTTCTGATCTATGAAACTAGATTGACAAGGAGAAAAGGTTGAGATGGTGAATTATCAAATTCACTAGGAGGAAGATATATTGAAGTACTCCTAGAGCTTAATCACCTTGGCCACCTAGGTACATTTTTTTTGTTGTCAGATCTTACCATCCACTGATTATCTTGGCCTCGACCATCCAACTTCCCTTTTTCCTGGTGATACCTTTTCCCCCCTTGGGATTGATTGCGATATTTCCAGCATCCTATCCAGAACATAGTGGTCAAATCATTAACGATCAATTCCGAGTGTTAAAAAACTTCAGCATGTATCCAAACTCATTATTACTAAAAGGGATTATTTTAAATATGTATCAATTTCATTAGATCACAACTAATCCATTAACAATCTTAATCAAAATGACATAAATCATGAAGTTCCCAACTTCACAATGTCCTGAATCCGGAAACTAGAATCTTCCTAGGGCACAATCTGCAAAACTGGGGTTAGTTCGTATAAAATCATTTAGGGCACAAAAAATTAAACCATTGTATATTATAATTCCAATACCGCCCAGGGCATTTAAAACCAATGTTTTAATAATTTCTACCCACTTAGGGCACATTTACAAAACCACTGTTAAAATGAAAACAATTAAATCCAGGCATAAAATAGCATGAGGTAACAAAACATAGTAGAATAAAAAAGGGTGTGACAAAAAAGACCATGCAGCTGCTTAGAACCATGCTCTCCATCTTTTTTGTCCATCAAATCACTTCAGCATTTTTTCATTCTTAATGAAAAGTGCACAGATATGTCATACGTGCTCAACCAGGGAGAATGTCATACAGAGATGGATGAGGTGCAGCACTTGGTGGTACATCTGGTGGTACAGCTGGAGGAGGTAGACCATGTGGTGGTATATTTGAACAACAAGAGGAGGAGCTACAGCATGAGGACTTGCTGCTGGAGGTTACACTGCTGGTACACCTGTAGATGATGGTTCCTCAGTTGGAGCAGCAGTCTGGGATGATCTCTGCCCATTCTGATTCTATTTGGCCTTCCTCTCTTGAATTTGTTTAAGGAATTTGTTTAAAGCAATGCCAAACTCATCTCCTCCATTTGCTTTGACTGTTGTGTTTCCAAAGGCAATAACTTTCCTGTTAATCTCTGCCTTACCCTCTTGGAACAGCTTCAGGAAGTCTTTTTCTTTCAATTTGAGCATCACAGAGAGCTGCATAGCAATATTACTGTATATGAGCCTCTGCACAGATTTAGTATGACTCCTCGATCCACCATTGAAAATATTAGCATTTCTAAGTTTCTAAATGTACCGTAAAGTATGAACAGAGAAAATAGACCAAAAAATATTATAGCCTTTACTAATATTCATGAAACTTCTTAGAAGGACATTAAAAATATCAAACTTGTTGGCAAGGGATAGACCAAAGTCAATATACATTTGATATGAAGGTTTTGGTGAATTCAAATTTGAACTTTTTATGAAAAAATATTCAATTGGTGAAAGGTAGTACAGAAGAAACACCATTGCAGTGTATTAGCTGGTACTTGTTATTGTCTTGTTGTTTAACTTTCTTCATTTCCACAACTGGCTGAAAATATTTAATAAATTTTCTCAGGAAAGTTATTCATTGATTAGAGTCCAAATCACAGCAGAAATGGAAAGTAACTTATATTGAAGAGTAGCTAAATTGGATAAGTAGCTTCTATGGAACGGTAGCAAAATTGGATAAGTTTTTAAGGGATAAAAAAAACCATCAAAGTCTAAACAATAAAATCAATCAATCAATTAAGTATTTGACTTATAGGATGTTAAAGCTTTCAATGTGAAGGAAGTGTTAGGAAAATGGTGTCTCAACCTTGCAATGATGGGAAGGTGCTGCTGATAGAAGGTTATTGTTGATATATGAGTGCAGAGGGTTGTAAGAGCTGTACTTCCTTTGCAGGATCGGTGCCCTTGACGGGCTTGGGGCTGGGGCCAGCTTCCCTTAGCAATATTTTTTTTTTAATTTATCATTGTGAATCCTGGTTGTTTAACAAAATTTCATTTTTAATTTGTCACTGTGAATCCTGGCTGTTTATCATTAGGTCATGTTGGTAAACTATATTGTCACTGCGAATATGTCTTCATAACCGACCTTGTTTGCCCAAAGAGCAATGACAACTGCACCAACAGTTGGAGAGTTTGCAATTAGATTGTGATCAGATTACACTTTTTCTCAGCAAATAGATAACATAAACCCCAATAGTAGACATACGAATCCTAGTTGAAATTCACTATGGATTATGATTAGAAAGAGGTTTTAGCACAAAATGCATTGATGACAAAAGAAGGATAATAAACCTTGAGATACGAAAAGATACACCATGGGAACACATTTAAATCAAGATACCAAGAAACGAGTGCATTTTGTGCCACCAATTACATAAATTAGAAAATCATTGGATTACATCTTTAACATAACATTGAGAAATTAGTAATAACAACTCATGAATATATTCAACATACGACTAACTGCATTTTTCATTATCTCTTGGAAAATATACAAGTCTAAAGACTCATGTGTATATAGTGTAAAGCCAAAAGTTTCTTTAGAAATTTCTTGATAGTATCCCCTTTGTAAGTCTCCCTTACATTACAAATGAGTTTGTATTTATAGGCTCTCTTTGATAGCAAACCTGTAACCACTTAGCATAACCATCTAGGCAAATACTTGAATTAACCACCGATGTAAAGACTCAACATCACTACCTAGGTAAACCACATAAGATAACTACCTAAAGGACCACTTTTAGTATCTGAGTGCTTACTTCTACTTACTACTTTTTTGAAGACAAGTTAGGATTTACATAACTTTTACAAGCATAAGGCCCAAAATCTGACTTTAGTTACAATGAGTGATATAAATTACTTTTACAAAAAGGCAATATGAAGCATTCCTATAATATCAAAAAGAAAACAACTCACTGGCTTTATATATGTAACAATTTATCTTTTTTGCAGTCATGAATGTTAAATCTGAACTAGAAACTGAAATCAAACGTCTCCATATATCCTGGAAAAAACCCTCTGAAATGAGGGAAACAACCCAGCCCCAAGAAATGGTTCCTTTATTTATTTAGAAAAACTTCATCACAAAGGTCAGAGCTACTGCTCTAAGAACACAAGAACAATCAATACAATCAACTCTGATCAAGGCAGGTAAAATCCGATAATCAGAACATATCAGAGTGATAGAATACCAAAACTTCATAAAAGTTTGAATTGCAGATCAAAGAGTGCAATCGACAGGTCACATACAGAGAGGATGACCAGTCAACAGATTGTATATATATCGTTCCCCTGAAAAGAGGCTTATCATATTGCTCAGCAATGATCATGCATTGCCGTGAGATGATTCTAAAGATAGGTTACAAATCCGCATGATTCCATCATCGCGTGAATAATAAAGAGTAACCTGTATGAGTGGTGATGGAAAGGAAGCACCCACGTTGCTTGCCATTGTTCAGAGTGTTGGGTTGCCTTCATTCGATATCTTTCTTGCCAATACGTATACGTAACCGAAAGGGAAAACATAACCATTGCCAGTTAATATGTGGGACCCAGAATGCAAGAAGTGATGAAATATAAGACACCTGAATGACACACAAACAAATTCCTCCAGAAATATGTTAATTAATATTTAATACAAATTTGCCATTTCTAAATTGTAATATGCACAATTTCATATAATGCTAAAATATTTAACAATGAACACCTTTGTCTTTGAAGAAATCTGCTCCAATTGCATATTTGTAAAAATTTGTGAGAGTCCAAAATGATACCAAATTTCCTTTTTGTATCACGATCATCAGGCCTCTAAGTAGAAGGCTTTGCTTATGTCATTCTTGAAGATGGTGCATTAGAAGTGCTCTATCAAAGTTTCTCATTCTAATTCTATTCCTATAACTTGCTGATTCCACCACTGTCTTTGTTTGATTGACAATGAATTAAAGAATGCATCATCTCTTTTGGATACTCACAGAGTTCCTTTGCACCACAACTTGTATGTTTGCAATACTTGGAGGGGAAATATTTCTTAATTGTCTACATGATTTTTGTCCTTTTAAACCTTATGAGTAGGAAGAACCGAACCAACTAATCCTTCCAGTTTGAAACACCAGGTGGATATTCTCTCCCATAAACAGCATACAGTATCTGAATTTGAGTTATACTTTCTCATTTAGAATTGGACTCCCACTATAATATATTGATTTTCAAACATGTCTATGGGTGCTTTTAGATTAACAAATGACCCTCCATTAATGATCAATACATGCTGCTACCTTTAGTTGCTCAAACCAATTTATCTGACTTTGCATAGGTTTCTATCATTTATGGCTGTAAGCACATACCATTTTATGTCCTTCATTCATATAATAGTTTGAATATGCCTTTGATGGGCTCACACGGTGTAGCTTGGCCAGTGAGAATGCTAATGCAAGGGTGTTGCCTGCCAATTACATTTGGTTTTAAGTTTTTACAGCCATTTTAGTAAATCCATTCTGTGCACATCCAATGATTATAACATCCAGGTAAAACCACATTTCTTTGAGATGGCCCATCAAATAGCTTGCAAGTTTGGTCGCTGGCTCCATATTTCACATATATGTATGCTATGACAGTTTGATGGTAGCACTTGACAAAAGTCTTTTATCCTTTAGGCCTTGATCGATGTTCAACATTGTTCCAAACCTCTCATTTCAGCACAGCCGAGGGGGGGAACAGGAAGATATTTTGGATTTTAATTCACTCTTACCAACTGCATTTGTTGAAAGCCTTTTCAACAAATCCTTTTTCGAAAGTCTTGCAATCATTGCAATCCATGAGGTGGCATCTTTTTGAGATACTCAGTCAAATCATTTGGTTGTGTTGTCTATGAACATTGAAAACACATTTTGCATGCATGGCTACAAGAGCCATTCCAACTATAATTTATGACCAATAATCTCCCTATGAATTATGGCTACATTTTGCATGAATGGATGTTCATAGGCGATTCAAAAACTCTCATTGTGGTGCGGGCAGGGAGGGTTTTTGTCAACCAGTTACATTTGTTTGAAAGTTTCCATCCATTTTGTGGATATCCTACAATTATTGCTTTCTATAAAATAACATTTCTTTGAGACATTTTATCCATGCTTCTACATTTTACAAACACACCAATCATGGTGATTGCAATTCTATAACAAAATTTGACAAAGGTTTATATATGCCTCAATAGATGTCTGTAACCTGTTCCAGAACTCCAATTGTGGCATACTGGCTGTAACATCCTGTTTTTCCCAGCCTTAACTAACAACTATCATATCATTGAACACGATTACTTTTTCATATTCATGAGCATGAGAAGGTAGTTATAACAGCCATTTTATATGTTCATATGAAAGAGATTAACGGTTATAACAGATTAACTGAATTATCTTAGCTAACAATTGAAAGAGCATTCAACCAACAAATGCAATATATATAACTGCCATCATAACTAACCATTACCTAATGGAAAGAGATTTTTTTTAGTAAGTTCAACTGATCAATACTGAAGAAAATATTTGCAACAGTCACATGATAATTTCATCGTTAACTGAGCTTGAATAACATATAAAAGAATAATACTGATAGTTATGAAGGCTTAACAATGCAGATCTTGACCTTGTCTTGTGCAAGTGTTGGCATCTGGTGGAGATGAGAAGCACTGTCAAAGCCTTAACCACCCAACTGCAGACCCTAAGAATCCCCACACAATCTCAACTGAGAAAGGCCCTTTTTGTGTGGGATTAGGCATGGGACACCACTGATCCTACCTCCTGAGCATTGTGGTGTTAGAGTGTCAGCTATACAACCGACTAGGCTATGGAGTCCTTCCCATTAGCCCATCTATCCATCTGCAAGCTACCCTGACCTCTAGTGATCATAGCAGCAAGTTTACACTAACCCACCTTGGCCCAAAACAAGATTTACACCTATTGACTACCATGAGCTAACTTGGTTTAATCATATTTGCTTCTGTTTATTTATTGATTAGTTTAGAGCTGATATTCCACCTTTTGTCTTGCAGGTTATCTTCCATATTCAATGGTTATTAGACAACACCCTTCATCTCGACCTTGCTGGTCATCCGCGATGAAACTTGGTGTGGCTGTCCATGTTTCTTGATTAAACTCTGCTCATTACAGACAGGATTTATCTACCCATCCTGGGCCTTTAACAGATATAGAATATAAAAGTTCATGGCATTTTCATAACAATTTCATTAACTCTTTGATGATGCCCTTTCTTATCTCAGAGGCATATGGATGATACCCTTGTATAAGTATCACATAGAGCATATGTTCTTCCTCAATCATATTAAGTTCTGAAAGAAAATTCATGTAAGTATACAATAGATAAATCAAACAAATTGCATATACTTAAGCCATCAAAGCTATGTAAATAAATCATTCAATATCAGACCTTAGTCCGTCTGGCTCTATATATATATTAAAATTTCATTCATACTTCAAGATGAATCTCTGGGCCTTCAATCATAATAAACATGAAAAGAGAAGTTTAAAAAAGATGCACGACTTGACAAATAAAGCAGAGATAGTCACTTTCAATTGTTTGGTAGAAGCTTACTAATGTTGAGCACGGCTCCGTGATTGCATAAATCAGAACTTCCAGCTATAAGAGGAGAGATGTTTGGAACAATCTGCAGTTGCTAGTATATTTCATAGATGCAGAAGAGAGAAACATAGTAAGGAGTTGCAAGCGTTGGCTCTTGCTCAAGAAGGCATGAATTGCATGAAAGAGCTAATTGCAGGAAAAGAAGTAATCACCGCTATGAAAATTAATTCGCAAGAAAGGAAGTAATTTGCAGATATCAAATGGCTAATTGATCTTGCCCTCCCTTAAGCAATGCTCGGTTCATGTGTTATACTCCCGAAATTGGGTTACGAGCAAGATGACCGAAAGGTGGCAACATAAGTCACCTTCTTGATTTGGATAATCAAAAGCTGCAAATGAAAACTGATGGAGAATAACAGTAAAGGCCGATTGGAAATAAAACAATAAAGGCAAATGGAAATATAACAATAAAGGCCGATGGAAAATATAACAATAAAGCTTTGACATAAAATGGAATAAGATTATTAACTTTACCTCGCATGTTCTATTATAATGGTGCCTATTATAGTTACATATATTCATATGTGTATGTACACATACACATACATATAGACACGTAATATTCTAAAAATGTGTATATTATGTATACGTTATATTTAAAGTTTACATAGACATACATGTGCGTTATATTTGAATATATGCATACACACACACACACATATGTATGTTTGTACATGTATGAATATATGTAAGTACTGTGGGTACCATTATGCTAGAATATGTTTGATATGCAAGAAGGATTGACTTGTTCCTTTAAGATAATAATTGTTTTTAGTTTGATTTATGCTCAAGTAATTACTTTTATTATTTAATTATATATGTTGACCCAGTTAGCTCAGGTTGATCACTTGGTATACTCTTGCTTACCTAGCCCGATTTCCCTTGGACATGGTGGTTTAGAACTCATAGCTGTTAGCTCAATGGTAGGTTGGTGCCCTCATGCCCAATTCTCTCTCTGGCAATGCTTCCCCCCTTTCGTCGTGTTCTTGCAAAAGAAAACTACCATAGAAATAACATATTTCCCAAATCATTTTAATGAAATCAAATAACCATGTCATCTAACCATTTCCAATTCATACAACATCATAACGATAACCAATATTTCTTATTCCCATGAAATCATAACGAATAACCAATACTTCAATTTCACATGAAACCATAACGAATAACCAATTTAACCAATCAACTCAAATTCGCATGAAGTCTCAACAACTATATAGAATATTTAAAATTGAGCAAAATAGAGGATGTAACATACCCTCTCGCTTGTGTTTTATCGTCCTCGATGAATAGTGCAATATCAATACACAAGGAACATCGATAATGAAAGAATTAGCCATCATACAGTCTCAAATAACATCACATCACAATGTTTTCAAATTATGAAATAAAAATAGCCAACTATAATTTATGTTATTTTGGAAAGAGGTGGGGGATTTGTGGAAGATCTCATCAAATCTTCCCATATAGCATCATCACAATGTCTTAAAATTACAAAATAATAATTAAGTTGCTTACTATCTTAAAATCAATTGATAGCACACAGATACCTGTGCTTTCGTACCATACCTTGACATCTCATGGATTTGATTCTACTAGTAGATATTTTATATCCACTTCTTGTCATATCGTACCCTCACAATACCTTTAGTTCATTCACAATGTCAATAATTCAAGAGAAAATATCTTCATTTACACATCAAGAGACAACATTATCTTTAAAGTTGCAATTTCTTAACTTGTCTTTAGATTGTAAATTGACCATAAGTAACTGAAATGAGTTAGTCATACATACCATCTAACACATGGTTCTCACTAAATGAATAGATCATATTGGGCATGCTTGCCAATTACCTGTAAAGACTAGTTGATCCACTTTTTCCATTCATGTGACCTAGGCTCTCATGCCCATCTCGTCACCACAATTTCCAAAGAAATTTTAAGTCAATCAAATGTTACATCTTAACATAATAAGTGTTTATATTTTCTTCTACGTATGCATGCTTAATCCATGCTGAAGCATATAGATGATACCCTTGTATAAGTATTACACAAAGCATTATGTCCTTCCTCAATTATATTAAGCCGTGAAAGAAAATTCATGGAAGTATACAATAGATAAATTAGGCAAATTGCATACACTTAAGCCATCAAAGCTATGTAAATAAATCATTCAATTTTGGACCTTAGTTTGTTTTGCTCTATATATATAAAAAATTCATTCATACTACGAGTTGAATCTTTGAGTCTTCAATCATAATAAACATGAAAAGGGAAGTGCAAAAGAGACGTACGACCTGGCAAATAAAGCAGAGATAATGTCACTTTCAACTGTTTGGTAGAAGCTTGCTAAGGCCAAGTACGACTCCTTGACTGTATAAAACAAAACTTCCAACTTTAAGAGGAGAGAGGTTTGGAATGATTTGTAGTTGCTAGTATATTTTGCAGGTGTAGAAGAGAGAAACATATTTAGGAGTTGCAAGCTTTGGCTCTTGCTCAAGAAGGTATGAATCACATGAAAGAGCTAATCGTAGGAAAGGAAGCAATCACCACTATGAAAAGCAATACGCAATAAAGGAAGTATTTCGCATATATCAAATGGCTAATTGATCTTGCCCTCCCTTAAGCAATGCTTAGTTCATATGTTATACTCTTGAAATGAAGTTACAAACAAGATGACCTCAAGGTGGCAACATAAGTCACGTTCTTGATTTGGATAATCAAAAGCCACAAATGAAGGCTGATGGAAAATAACAATAAAGGCTGATTGGAAATATAACAATAAAGGCCATTGGAAATATTACAATAAAGGCCTATGGAAAATATAACAATAAAGCATTGACATAAAATAGAATAATATTAATAACTTTACCCCTCATGTTTTATTATAGTGGTGCCTATTATAGTTACATATATTCATATGTGTATGTACACATACATATATACACATAATATTCTAAATATGCTAGAACATGTCTGATATGCAAGAAGGATTGGCTTGTTCCTTAAGGTAACAATTGTTCTTAGTTTGATTTATGCTCAAGTAGTTACTTTATTATTTAATTATATATGTTGACCTAGTTAGCTCATGGTGATCACTTGGTATACTCTTGCTTGCCTACCCCGATTTCCCTTGGCCATGGCGGTTTAGAACTCATACTTGTTAGCTCAATGCTAGGTTGGTGCCCTCATGCCCAATTCCATCTCTGGCAATGCTTCTCCCCTTCGTCGTGTTCTTGCAAAAGAAAATTACCATGGAAATAACATATTTCCCAAATCATTTAAATGAAATCAAATAACCATTTCCAATTCATATGACATCATAACGATTAATCAATATTCCTTATTCCCATGAAATCATAACGAATAACCAATACTTCAATTTCACATGAAACCATTACGAATAACCAATTTAACCAATCAACTCAAATTTGCATGAAGTCTCAATGATCATATAGAATAATTAAAATTGATCAAAATAGGGGATGTAACACTGGCTATTTCTGTTTTCATGTTGGGCACAATATATCTGCTTGGTACAAGAACTCCAACAATGGGCAACTCATCCAATATCGATATATGATTTGCATGCATTAGGAAAACATGTCTAGACAACTGCTACAGATCCAGATTGACTTTTTAATAACAAGGTTTCAATGGTTCTCAAGAAAGTAACCGCAATCATGAAAACCAATCACTGGCATTGTTTTAGGGTGTGTTTGAGAGCATTTTGTGGAATCAAATATCTTAAGAGCTTCCTTGCAAAACCAATTAGCACAGGTTCTGTAATTTCATTTCTTTCCTTGAGATTGCACCTCTTTGGGCAATTTTGTTCAACAATTCAGCTGCATTATCCATGATTCCACATTTCGCATTCATATCTACTGTGAAGGAGAGATGCAGGTCAACTTTGGCTTTGCGCCTTCTCGTTGCATTTGATTGAAATTTCCTAAAGCCTTTTTGTCAACTCTATTTTATGCTTTCCATGTAGTCATTTCTTGCTTTGAGACAACATTTCTTTGATATGATAAGTTTTCAAGGTAGTTACAATAAAACTACCTTCAATTTTAGCTTTCGATTACTTCAAACCTTTATGGAACTTAGTGAAAATACTGAAATATTTCATGCTTTTTCTTCATTATGTCGATTTTAGTTGTGAACTCAACTTCTGCATTTTTGGATGAGTTACCAACACAGTGAAGCCGGAAACCATGCATCATATTTTCTATCAACTTCTTTACCATCTTGACCAACTTGCTAATTAACTTAAATTTAATGATATTCTTTGACTCACCTTTGAAATGTTTTAATCAACTTGACATTTTGTCATTGGTATTTTAATAAAGTATAATAAGTTGTCTATAACTTATTTTGCCTTGTCCATAACTGTTGTAAAGCTTTGAGAAAGTTTTGATATAACCCCTCTCTCAAGTTTTAGGAAGTTGTTCTACTACCTTAGCTTCCCAATAGGGAGCTTTTTGAAGTGGGGTAAAATACCAGATCCAACTGAATGGGCAAGGCACATCATGTCATGTAACCAATGGACAAGGCAGGGTGCGAGTCTTAGGGGAATACAAAATAGATATCCCTTAATCGTGCCATCTAAGCCAAAAGTCATCCTACAGGGGGATTCAACAAACTTGAAATATTAATAATTTAATGAGATGCATTGTGTAACCACCAAACACACAGATTTGTTAGACATGAAAACAAAGCTTACCACAATCTCTTAATTGTTTGACAACATATAAATTTTCTGATTTATGTTGTCAGTTATGTTGTTTAGGTTGATCTTATTAAGAGACAACATGAACACAAATTTTCTCCATCATTATTTGGAACAAATATACTGTCTTGGAGAGTTTCCTATATTTGCTTGAAATCATGGACTTCCAACTTCTTGCTTTTTTCTGTTAAGTTTGTAGGATTGCTGCAAGTGGAATGGCATTGCCATGTAATTGGTATGTGTTTTCCAAATGACAGCGACCTCTTATTTAAATTGAAAGTAAGCCATGAAGAGACATGTCCCATGAATGTGACATGTCTATTCGTTAATTAGATAATTAATATAATTAAACAATCAATCATTGTTATATATATACTTTTCTCATATAACAATATATATGTATATCAACACTCCCTCTTAGTTAGGGAGGATAAACACATGTATTACTTCAAAGTAATATCAAGTTAGCAAGATTAAGGATATCTTTGATCAGAAGATATCCATGATTTTGATATCACATTTGATATCAAGAGTATTGGTCTCCTAGAATATCAACATATGATATTCACCAAATACTTAATAAGGTTTGATATCACATTTGATATCCTGAGAATTGGTCTACTAGAATGCATGATATTCACCAATTACTCAAAAATGTTTGATATCACATATGATATCATGAGTATTGACCTCCCAAAATATCAATGATATTTGCCAAATACTCTTTGAGTAATGGCCTTCAGAATATGGAGATGCAAGATAGTCACCAAATATTGTGAGTGATGGCCTTCCAGAACATCAAGTCATGTGATATTCACCAAGTACTCTGTGAGTAATGGCCTTCTAGAACATCAAGATGCGTGATATTATTCACCAAGTACTCTATGCAATGTCCTTCCAGAATATCAATATGCATAATATTCACCATGTACTCAAAAAAATGTTTATAAGGTATGTGCACATTCTCATAATGCTTATCATATAAACATCCACCATGCAGAGTAATTTATCATGATTTGCATAGACATTGTAAGATATCCATCATACTAAAAAATTAAGTTATTGTAAGATCGTCACCTTTCATTAACTTCTGCAAATACAATTGACATCATTTGGAAGCCTTTATGCCTTTATTCCTCTTCTTTGTATTACTTCTTCGATTGCTATGATTCGATTGACGTTATTCGTTCATTGTATTTGCTCACATACATTTGAATTACCTCCAATGCTCAGCGATTGTGATTGACAGATGAAACTCTGATTTGAATTGTTCACATATATAAATCCAATCTTTTATCTGTGTCCCCTTAAGAACCGTGCCCAAGCACAAGTTGGTAGACTGATTACAGTCTAGATCACAAGGATAGATCAAGCATTCTGATATTCTGATTGTATAGACCCGGGATTTTAATCATTCAATGTTCAATATTCAGTTGTGGCGATTGATCATTTTTTGCAGATTGGGACTTTCATCAGATCAAAATCTCATCGCCATTGCATTGTAAGACTTTTTATTAATCTTTATAATCATTCTTTGACCATCATGTTATTTCATTTTTATCAAATTGTATATTATATAAATAGAACTCATATAAGTTGTTATTGCATTCATCTATGCTTTGCTCATCACCCCTGCATAACAAATTTTCTGCAATCTTTGTCCTTTTATCATTCAGGTCCTTAAGATCTTCCTTTAAGCAGTAAAGCTTTCTTTAAGGGAACTTGGATCTGATACCATGTTAAGTTTGTAGGATCGCTGCAAGTGTAATGGCACTGCCATGTAATTGGTATGTGTTTTCCAAATGGCAACGACCTCTTATTTAAATTGAGAATAAGCCATGAAGAGACATGTCCCATTGTCTATTCATTAATTAGATAATTAATATAATAAACATTTAATCATTGATTTCTCATATAACAATATAACACTAACTATATATATATATATATTTTATATCTCATATATAATTATATATAGGTTTATTTGACAGAAGCTACCAAACATCAACATTTTCAATAAACTATTTTGGAAAAATTATTGAAAGTTTTCATAAATAAAAAATAGATTTAGACATTCACAAAATATAATTTTCTGTAAATATGGAAGTGAGTTTTATCTTGAACATTCAAGAGATTAAAATTGAGATTTATGAATGCTACACAATTAATGGTAGCTTCCTTTTTTTGATAGGCGGAGGAGTACTTTACTTCTAAAGAAGATGGGCTCTTTATAGCGGGTTACTACCATGCAAATGAAAGGTATGAGGATCATGAGCTCAGCTCTTTAGCAAAGAAAATTGGTGATCATATCAGTCGCTATTTCCCTCAAGTTGCCATACTTTTGGTAGGTGAAAGTAGTGAAATTCTTATCACTTAGTAGATTCAGTTTCATTTTGCTTCTTCTAGTTGTGCAAAGAAAGAGGATCATTTTTATATATTGGATTTTACTTACATATATCCTCTTATACGCATTTTCTTTTGCAGCTTGACAACAAACTCTTAGAAGAACTGCACAAAGGTGGTAGCAAGAAACCAGTTGTTCAGGTTGGTTCTTTTGAAATCCCGATCAGTAATAATGAAAGAGTACAATGATTTATTTTGAAAATCCAATAAAATTAAATTGCATGTGCTAGCAAAACATATTTCATAGCGCATACATAATGAAGTGCCTTATTTTTATTGAAACCTGAAAATCTAAAAATTTGATTTCCTGCATATACAAACTGATAAAATAAAACAATTCACTGTTGTTTTTTTGTTTTTTGGCACAATTGTTGAAATAGGATTCTGTTAGTCCTTCTTGTCATGGTGATGCACTTAATATATTCAAAACAAGGATACCCCAAGTTTTCAGGGCGGGGATGGCAGGGGATAGGGGGATGTGTGTCTGGGATGGAAAACTTTTCTGCCAATTTTGGGGATGGCTAGGGGACGGAAAATGGGATGACT
The DNA here is from genome assembly GCA_028749045.1 of Cupressus sempervirens. NCBI lineage: Eukaryota > Viridiplantae > Streptophyta > Pinopsida > Cupressales > Cupressaceae > Cupressus > Cupressus sempervirens. The sequence continues at coordinate 384,262,835 of CM053789.1, forward strand.
ATATAAAAGTAGGGAAAATTAAAATATATTTAAGGAAATTTAAAATATTTATATGAAAACATGGATAAAACACGCAGTTTTATATTATAAATATAAGTTGCAGCAAAATTCTTATGCCAAATCTGTGTTATTTTGAGAATCCAAGTCAAATTGCCTTTAGATTTCAAAGTCCCCTAGCTGTCCCCTCTCCCCGGGATGTTTTTGGGATGGGGATGGCTGAAAAAAACCTGGGGGTGCATCCCTGGGTAAATGTAGATTCAAAAACTATAGAATTTGCTGTGCATTTGAAGCATTGAACCAACTTTCAAGAAGAGGAGGTTGAGCATCTTCCCATCATACTTTTTAGGCACAAGATTATAAGAGCTACACAATACAGGAATTTAATTTGTTGCAAATGTGTTATATGAGCATATCAATTCTTGATCCCCGCTTCTGAAGAAACCTGCAGAATCATGGCACATGATTCACATCATTTTTCAGAGGCAATTGTTTTAAGCTATAAAATGGACACCTCTAATCTTTAAAACTTGTACAAGCTTTTTCCTTCTCACAGCAAGAAAATTATCTAATTATGATAAGGGCAGGTCCAGCTTCTTAAAGTTCAGAGACAATGGATGCTGTGAAGTTTGTTCGGTTCCCTGCCCATTTGACATGGGTATGGTAGTTTTTTTGGCACACAACATAAGATTTATCATAGTTGCAACATTGTTTTATGTTTTAGCTCGTAAATGATAAATTACCTGGAAGAGGGTTGCTTTCCACGCTTGCATCTTAATTTCTTTGATATTATCACTAATTTTTCTCTTCTAGTCAAAAAAAAGAGATGGTTAGAAAAGAAGAAAAGACATCCTAGATTCAACCTGTTATTTAAAATTTCGAGGTACTGCTAAATCCATATTTATGTAAATTGAGGTAGAAAATAAAATGTTAGTTTTCAAAGAGTTTGGATCACAGAATCAACAAACGAGATACAGAAATTAAACTTGCAGAAAATAAAGAACGTGGCATTAAAAGTTGGAACTTATTGCCCAAGAAGCTGTTGTGATGCACAAACTTCCATGCAATGTATGTTGCCGAGGTGTGACACTGTCATTCAAAAGAGTTGCAAAATCCAAAGTCTTCATCAGATCTTGAACCTACCCACACAAAGAACGCAAAAGACAACCAAAGCAATAAAGTAGATGAAACCAAATGATACAGAAATGAACTAACTAGAGCAAATTAAATGATGTAATGACGAGGAAGAGTAAAAGAGAAAATGAAACCTCCATGTGATTGTGGTGTTCCATATAACTGTAGCTGAGAGAGAGAAACTGCTGAGCTGCAAAAGAGTTTGCCATGAATGGTCAAGCTCCTATTTTGGTTTTCCATCCTCCACAAGCAGCTAGACAAAGAAATATTGATAAACAAAGTGTGTGCTCTCATTCTATATGTATCTTGAATTACATAGTAGTGAGAAATGCAAGTAATCTAGAATGAAAAAGAGAGTGCTGATAGTAAAGAAAGTGAGACGCCAGGAGGCAAGGCTAGAAACAAGTTTCTTTGATGATAGAATGAAAGACAAAGCCACCTACCAGGCTTGGTGAGGGTATTGGGGGCAAGATTGCTGTTTGTAGACTGCTAAACTCCTTAAGAGCTAAAAATAATGGTTGGAGTCTTCACAAACATTTTACAAAATACTGGTGAATTGTTCAAAGTACTGGGAAAACAGTGGTTTAAAGTGCTGGTAAGAGAGTAGTTGACGCTAGGAGGAACATGAACAGCTAGGGCTAGAAGCACACCTTACTATCCAACTGCCTCGCTGAGTAAACACAATGGAAGCAAACACATAGAGAACAATGCCAAGGAGAGAAGGAACAACAAATATTTTATAGATTCATCAAATTGTCTGCATGCATGCCTGGCTGTGAGGCCTTCCAGGTTACGGCCAACAAGATTTACGAAATTCTAAACTTTTGATCCTTAATTTCGACTTCTAGCTCACTAGACTAAGCACTCTTCCTTCAAGCATACTTAACCTAACCTAAACACCCCTATTTATACTTGCCAAAACGGCTTACAAAAGATTCTAGATCTTTACATAATAGAAGGCCAACCTCAAAACGTTCTGCACACATCCCAAGACAAGATCCTTAAGATCCTTACATTAAATTCATGACCCAAATTAAATGCATAAGTCGGCTCACACTAGGAACCAATCTCAGACAAACTCGGTCAAAGAAGGAACTGAACAGCAACAAACATTAGGTTCACTCGACACATGAAGGAACACTTGACAATCAAAGCACTCGGTCAATACTGAACAACTTGGCAGCAATTGAACAACTCAGCCAACATTGAACAACTTGGCAGCAATTGGAGCTCGATAACCACTGAAGCTCGGTAATGACTACAACTCGACACACACTAGCAGAATGAACAAAGATGAGCAGAAAAGCAAGGCAACCTAGGATGCACTTGCATCAAACAACCGGGGTTGAAAGAAATGATTCTCCTGAATCGTGCAAGTGTCACAACTTGAGCTGAATCCAACTCAGATTGAGACATCTATGTAGCATCTTCAATTGGTTTGTTCTTCCACTTCACCAAATATTCATAGTAATCTTTTCCTCTTGTGCTTTTACCGATTTTTTGATCCAATATCTATTCAATCTGCTTCTTAAGATAATCATTTGGTACAACAATTTCATCATCTGACTCATGATACTTATGTAAATTAGCAACATTCAATATAGGAGATATATCCATGTCACCAGGCAACTCAACTTCATATGCATTACCATTGTCAAATTTCCTCTAAACCTTAGAAGGACCAAACTTTTTCAATTTCAGCTTACTGTATGATCAACAGGAAATGTGTCTTCAAATGAACCATCACCTCATCACCAACTTCAAAAACTTGATGTCTCCTAGACTTATCAACATTCTCCTTATACTTCTGATTACTTTGTCCTAACGTCAACTTTACTTCCTCATGCAAAGATTTCATAAAATCAACAACTACTTCCCCTTTAACACTTCTCTTCTCCTCACCAGCAACATCCCTCAAATCTGATATACTTCTAGGTTGCATTCCATTAAAAATCTCAAAAGGTGTTTTCCCTGTACTCCTATTCACAAAATTATTATATGCAAAAATTCACAAAATTATTATATGCAAACTTAGCTTGTGCCAATACCATGTCCCAATTACTCAGCTTATCTCCAACTAAACATCTTAACAAATTACCCAAGCTTGTATTCACAATCTCTATCTGTGGATGGAATCTAGAACTAGACTTCAACTCAGTATCTATCTTCTCCAAACGTAACCAACAAATTTGTTGTTTCTAGCAGAAATAATACTTCTTGGTAATCCTTGCAATCTAACAATTTCGTTGAAGAAAATCTCAGCAACATGCACAACATCTGATGTCTTCTTACATGGTATGACATGTGCCATCTTAGAAAATCTATCCACAACAACAAATATGGAATCATACCCTCTTGTTGTCTTATGTAATCCAAGAACAAAATCCATTTAAGTAATGCAAGAACAAAATCCATACTGATGTCACTCCAAGGTTTCTCAAGAACTGAAATTGGTGTGTACAATCTAGTATTTTGACTTACTCTTTTTGTAACTTGACAAATTCCACAATTCCTTACAAACTTCGAAACATCCTTATACATCTGTGGCCAATAATACTTATCCTTAAGCAAACTCAACGTCTTATCAATGCCAGAATGTCCAACTAACCCACCACAATGCTTTTCTTAATCAAATGAACTCTCATAGAACCTCTTGGTATACACAACTGAATTCCTTTGAACAACATATCTTCTTGAATGAAATACTCATCATACTTATCCAGTTGATTTGATAGATTTGGTGCTCTGCACTCTCTCCATGCCTTAGAAAAATTAGGGTCAGTATCATAGAACTCTTTATCTCATCAAAATCAATAACTTCAACCTTCATCTCGGTCAACAATGAACATCTTCTACTCAATGCATCTGCAACTCGGTTAGTGACTCCATTTTTATGCTTTATCACAAATGTGAAATTCTGTAAATATTTAACCCACTTCATATGTTTCTGATTCAACTTATGTTGACTTCCCAAATATTGTAAAGCTTTATAATCAGTGTACAACACAAACTCCTTAGCCAACAAATAATGTCTTCTCTTTTTCAAAGCTTGAACAATAGCATAGAACTTTCAATCATACACATAATACTTCTTTTTAGCATCATTCAACTTCTCATTGAAGAAAGCAATAGGTTTACCTTCTTGTCTCAAGCCAACTCGTATTGAACTACCACTTGCATCATATTCAATTTGAAATACCTTATTGAAATCTGGCAAAGCTAATACAGATAACTCAACAACCTTTTGTTTCAAAGTCTCAAAACTAATTAGCTCCATGTGTCCACTTGAAATTCTTTTTATCTCCTCTCATAGTCTCAGTCATAGCATTACAAATAGAATTGAAATTCTTTATAAACTTTCTATAGAAACTAGCCAACCATGAAATGATTTTACCTCACCCACATTCTCAGGTGTAGGCCATTCCAAAATTGCTTTAACCTTCTTAGGATTCATTCTCAAACCATCAGCTGAAATCACAAATTCTAAATACATAATCTCCTCTTGCATAAATGAACACTTTTTCAAATTAATCAACAACTTCTGTTTCAATCTTTGCAATACTTGCCTGATATAATCAAGATGTTCTTCCTTAGTCTTACTAAATATCAAAATATCATCCAAATAAACAATCACAAACTTACCCAAAAACCTCTTTAGAACTTCATTCATCAATCTCATGAAAGAATTTGGTGCATTAGTCAAACCAAAAGGTATAACCAACCATTCATACAAACTATCTTTGGTCTGAAAAGAAATCTTCCACTCACCACCTTCTCTAATTCTAATATGATGATAACCACTCTTCAAATCAATCTTGGTAAAATACTTTGCTCCAATCAAACAATCCATTATGTCATCCATCCTCGTCATAGAAAACCTATATTTTAGTGTTTTCTTGTTAATAGCTTTGGAATCGATTCTCCATTCTTCTTAGCTACCAATACAGTAGGTACTAATGGAGCCCAAATTTAGAAGCTCCATTTTTGTCTAAATTTAAGAGATAAGGCTGGAGATCAATCTCTCATCTTCAGATTGCAACAAAGACTACTCACCTCAAAAAAAGATCTTGTTTACATACCCCTATTAGAATACTATGCAGATGTGAAATTTACATGCAAATATGAGCACAAAATATTGAATTTATACATTATGTAGTGACATAAAGGCCTATAACAATGAAATTGAAGGAGTTTGATTTGTTCAAGGCACAATGAACAAAATGATGAGATAACCGGGTCAGTATGAATAAAAACAGATTTCATGTAGTTCTCAGATTACATACAACAACATTCCAGTCTTGGAAAGAGAAATGAGTCTGTATATTCTGGATGCACATGCATATCACAGATGGGGTTTAGAGATTTCTTTTGTTTTCCCATGAATTCAAAACATCACAATTGTTGGAAGATGACAGACTGCTGTATGTTACTTCATGAACATTTTCAGTTCATTCTGCTCCAAAAATACTTTTAAATAAAGGTCATGAAGAGTACTACGAATTATGAAGAGAAATTATCATTCATATCAAAGCTCTGGCTCCTAGAAAATATGAAGGCAAGAGAGAGAAAAAACGTTAGCAGACAGTTCATCAGCTAATCACCACATTCCATATTTGTTTGCGCAGGGAGCTAGCTCTAAATTATATAAAACTCGACATTTCTCAGATGTCCATATACTGTTAGGATTCACTCAAGAACCATTATCATGTTGCCGCCAATGTCCATGCCATGTGTGCATCTACAAACAAAAGGCCAGTAAAACTTGCTGTTATCTCTCAAACAATGAATGTTTTGAGTATGCGCTAGAAATATGTTAGTCACCGGAAGTCTTCACTATGTAGAGACGACATGCTAGAAGGCACTAGAACAAGCACACGAATTGCGTCGAGAGTTGGATGGTGAAATCCGAGGAAGAAACAAAGAAAAATTAGGAAGCCACGATGGAAGAAAGGTTTTACTATATGAGTCAGAAGCCATCGCTATGTCATTGTGGAGATAACAGAGATGATAGTATTATGTAAGCAGATCAAAATTATTCCCGTGCTGTGAACCAACATGTCAAAGTGTATTTATTTCTAGACAAAAATAATGTAAACAAAGCCATCATGACCAGTTAAGTTTTTAGATGAATTAACTTTGCAAACATAAATAATTAAAAGCATATTACCAAAGGGTGCGATTAAGGCCTCTTATGATAGGAAAAGAATTATTATTATTAATGGGAAGTTGTAATTATTAAATTCTAACACCATGGCTCTTGACTTTCAAAAGTCACATCCTTTGGAGTTAAAAGATATAAATATGGAATGAATTGTAAGAAAAGATAGATATATCTGAACATCCATATTCTCTTAGGAGAAAAGTATTTTATATTTTATTATTGTATAGAGGAAAAAGGGTCCCATTACGTTTGTTTTTTTTTTTTTTTTTAAATTTTTATTAGAGGCGTAAACGCTTTGACTTGGAGCTATGAACCAGTGAGGCCACAAATGGGGGACCTCATCCCCATGAGATTTGAACCTTGATGGCAAGGATAACAACACAACAACTTAACCATCAGAACATGCCACTATTGGCAAAAGGGTCCCATTATGACTTTGTAATATAAATTCTATTATTTTATTTTAATAAAATAAAATGTTCTTTGTTTATTATTAAAGGCGTGGAGATTTAAATTGCAGGCGAATCGTCCTTTGTAATTATTTTCTAAAATTTTGTATACAATATAAATGTCAAATAAGTGGATGTGGTCATTTAGCATTTTAAATTTAATCATTGCAGATATTGTGAAATTTTAAATCATTTCCGTATCTGTGTCTAGTTTGTCTCCCTACTAGAAGAGTTAAAGTTCAATCTGTACTGATTTAAGATTGCATATAAATTTGATCTTTCGCATCTTGATTATTTAATTGTTGGTAGTAAAGTGTGTAAAACATTATGAAGTTGTATGTGAAAATTCACTGAAGTTGACTCTATTGCTCAGATGAGCAGACGCACTGGTCTTTTTATTAGTGAAGTCAGAAGATCTATAACTTCCTTCTTACAAGCATCAAATTAATTATTATTCAATTTAACAAAACATTGAACCATTATCCAATATTCAGTTTCATTTTGATCAAGTTCGAGGACCTTGCTAGCCGGAGAACTCCAAAGCTTCAATTCGCTTTAGAAAAGTTCTGAATTAGGTGATCAGGTTCGAGGAGAAGGTCTACCCGCCTAGGTGTAGTGGAGCCTGAAGTGTAGGGGAATCGAGAAGTATTCCTGTGCGTTGGCCAGAATTGATTGAGAAGTCCTATCAGAGAAGTGGCAGGCTCTTGGATTTCCAATCTGTGGTTTTGGGAACCAACAGATTGGCGACTCTACTGGGGAGAGTTGCTCGCAGTACATATGGCGAAGTTACCTAGAATTTCCAAGTTTGTAGATCAGTATCAGAAGTTGTATCAATTTGTTTGGAAGTGTACTCTACTGGATGTAAGAACTTGGAAGATCAATACATTCCTCGAAAGAGGTGGCGACTCTATTTAATAAAGGATTTCAGCTGGTAGCTCTGCTGAGGGAGAGGACTTAGAAGGAAGTGATTAGATTATCTAACATGGACAATATGTACTACAATCAAGAGGCGGATCTATGTTACACCATGGAGGAAGAATACATACACCCCTTACATGCATTTTTCAATTTGGAAAGATATGAAGGCAAGACATCGACACATTTGTTTATAAGGATGGTGGATATTTTTCGAGAAGTACCTTCAGATGTCATGCCTCCACGCAAGGAACTGATAAGAAAGTTTCGCGAGTTGAGAAACTTGCCAAAAGATCCTGATTTGATGCTTCTCTTCCAAATATTGGATGAAGGTCCGAGTCATATATCTCCTTTGGATGCATATTTGAATTTAGAAAAGCAAGAAGATGAATTTGCAACACAATTCTTTATGAGAATGTTTAATGCTTATCAAGAAATACCTTCAGAATATAGACCTCCATCATCTGATCTTCTCTATAGGATGCTGGAATTTGGCCTCTTATATGATCATCGGTTTCTTAGCTTTCTCAAACTTGTGGATAGTGAATTGGTTGCAAAGGAGAATGAATTCAAGACTAAAGTAACATATGAGTCGAATGAAGTTTCATATTCAAATGGAGATGAAAATTTTGAATATTCTGAAGGAGAATCAGCCCATGATAATACTTATATGCCTACAGATGATAGTGAATGTGAAAATGAGGAAGTGGATTCTCTAAGTGTGGAAGAGATTTCAGCCTTGTTAGATCTGGAATATCAGAAACATGTTGAGAAAAATGCTCAAATTTTGTCTTGTTTCACCATGGTGAGAAAGTTGATGGATCAGTGCATTCTCAAGGAGCATTGGATGAAAGAGATGATCATTTCGAGGAATCGTATAGTGAGGATGAAGTAGAACATTAAATGGTGTATGAACAAGAGGAAAGTTTCGAAGGTAATGTTGATGAAGACATCAGCTTTGTTGATGACACACTTGATGATCCAAATGAAAGCTCTCATGAAGGCATGCCTAAATATTCTATGTTCCTAAACCCGTTGTTTGAAGAGCAAGCAGAAAGGGATATGTCTGAGTTCACTATGTTCTCAAATCCATTGTTTGAGGAAGATTTTCCATGCAGCCAAATCCATCAGCACCATGATGAAGATAACGGGTCTGATTTTGAAATTGATGAAACTCATAAAGTGTATTTAGAAGGTGAAACATTTTTCGGCGCATCCCATGAGCAGGAGTTGCAGCAAATATGTGAAGGAGCAATAGAATCAAAAAGGCGTAGTGAGGAGAGTATGTTTGAGCATGATTCTGAAAATTATCGTGGTATCCCATCTGATCTTGATATAAAAGTAGCAACAGTTGATGAAGATAAACCATTCTCAATGCCTTACTGTGAGGATAAGCAATATCCGGAGTGTGGGAACAAAGCATATTGTGTTCAAGGAGATATTCAAAACCGTGATCTAAATGTTTGCATGACTGATCAAAACCATGACTATGAGGATCCTCCATTCAACAAAAATCATAGGCCACCTGATGACTTCTCAAAAGATAAACATAAGATACATACTAGAGAATGTATTGATCAAACAAATCTATTAAGTGTTGTCCATAAAAATGATGCATCAGCTTCAGCAAGGGTTCAAATGTTGGGGTTGAATGATTCAGAAATTTATTCATTTTTAAATACTCTTGTTGATGAAGAAAGGGCGAATTCTGATCCTAAACAAATGATGAAGGGAAAGCATATCATGATCAGCAGGTTGAAAGTGGTACTTGAGCAAAATAAGGTGTTTGATAGAGGAAATAACCAAAGTACATTTTTTGAGAGTCCTGGGGCTACCCAATTTTGTGGTGCATCATATTAAGCATGGATGCTCGGTCTGCTCCTCCAGAGATAGCTGGAATCTCATTATGCCCACAAGTGGCATGTGTCCCCAACTAGAGTCACTGATGGAGCCCAAATTTAGAAGCCCCATTTTTGTCTAAATTTAAGAGATAAGGCTGGAGATCAATGTCTCATCTTCAGATCACAACAAAGATTACTCATCTCAAAAAAAGATCTTGTTTACATACCCCTATTAGAATACTATGCAGATGTGAAATTTACATGCAAATATGAGCACAGAATACTAAATTTATACATTATGTAGTGACATAAAGGCCTACAGCAACAAAATTGAAGGAGTTTGATTTGTTCAAGCCACAATGAACAAAATGATGAGATAACTGGGTCAGTATGAATAAAAACAGATTTCATGTAGCTCTCAGATTACATACAACATTCTAGTTTTGGAAAGAGAAATGAGTCTGTATATTCTGGATGCATATGCATATCACAGATGGGGTTCAGAGATTTCTTTTGTTTTCCCATGAAATCAAAACATCACAATTGTTGGAAGATGACAGATTGCTGTATGTTACTTCATGAACATTTTTAGTTCATTTTGCTCCAAAAATACTTTTAAATAAAGTTCATGAAGAGTACTACGAATTATGAAGAGAAATTATCATCCATATTAAAGCTCCGGCTCCTAGAAAATATGAAGGCAGGAGAGAGATAAAAAAACGTTAGTAGACAGTTCATCAGCTAATCACCACATTCCATATTTGTTTGCGCAGGGAGCTGGCACTAAATTATATAAAACTCAACATTTCTCAGATGTCCATATACCGTCAGGATTCACTCAAGAACCAGTATCATGTTGCCGCCCATGTCCATGCCATGTGTGCATCTACAAATAAAAGGGCAGTAAAACTCGATGTTATCTCTCAAACAATGAATGTTTTGAGTATGCGCCAGAAATATGTCAGTCACTAGAAGTTTTCACTATGTAGAGACAGCGTGCTGGAAGGCACTAGAACAAGCACACAAATTGTGTCGGGAGTTGGACGGTGAAATCCGAGGAAGAAACAAAGAAAAGTTAGGAAGCCACGATAGAAGAAAGCTTTTACTAAATGAGTTAGAAGCCACTGCCATGTCATCGTGGAGATAACAGAGATGATAGTATAATGTAAGCACATCAAAATTATTCCCATGCCGTGAACCAACATGTCAAAGTGTATTTATTTTTAGACAAAAATAATTTAAACAAAGTCGTCGTGACTAGTTAAGTTTCTATAACAACTCTTGCACATGTCTATTAATTTCATTCTCAGTAGGTGTCAATCTATATGGTGCTTTATTTGACAAACTAGCTCCAGGAATTAGATCCATACAATGACTTATACTTCTTACTGGTGGTAAACCATCATGTATATCCTTTGCAACAATCGCCTTATACTCATTTAACAAGTTTTCTGTTTCTGTTGGCACTTGGCTAGCATTGTTAGCTTCTGTTGTCACTCAACCTCTACTATCTTGTATTGCTCGACCTCTATCTGTCATTCGGTCATTACTATACTCTGTCCGTAGGCCATTACTAGCACAACTCGACCCTCTTGAAATTATAGCAAAACAAACTTGGTTCTTTTTCATCTCCTTCTCAAATGTTTTTCCATTAACCATGCAAACTCTAACAGTATACAATTCACTTCATCAGGAGCTTCAATCGAAGGCAATGATATATTCTTTTCTCCATTCCCCCAGAGAGTATATTGATTTAATCTACCATCATGCATAACATGTCTATCATACTGCCAAGGTCTACCCAACAGAATATGACAACAATCCATAGGCATAATATCACACAAAACTTCGTCAAAATAGTTTCCAATCTTGAATTTCACAACGCACTGCTCATTCACCAACAATTTATGCTTATCCTTGATCCATGAAACATGATAGGGTTTAAGGTGTCTCAACCTCTGCAACTGCAACTTTGTAATGAGCTCCTCTGATGCCAAATTCGCTGAATTGCCATTGTCAACAATTACTTTGCAACATTTTCCTGCCATATAGCATCTGGTTTTGAAAACACTTCTCCTTAGGACAGGTTCCTCATCAACTGTCTTATCACACAAAGTTCTCCTTACCATCAAGTTTTCTCCAACCTCAGGTTCACAAGGTGAACCCTCAAGATCTCCTTGAATCACAACATTTTTGTTACCTTGTTCATTTTCACTAGAGTACCCACACTCAAAGGATCTATGCCTTTCTTTGCCGCATCTGAAACAATTACCTCGAAAACCACCATTAAAATAAAAATTACCTCTTCCTCAGTAAGAACCAGTATCTTCTCGGTAAGAATTACCACCTTTCCACTTGGTCTTGCCCTTCTCATCAATTTTCCCTTCGGATTTGCCCTTGTCTTGTGTAGAATTGTCAGATTTGCCTCCTCCAGAAGATCTACCTCTGCCTCTCTGGAATCTTCTACCTCTACCTCTCTGTCTTTGCTCATGCTTCTTTGTCAAGATATCCTTAGCCTTCAAGGCATATTGATATGCTTCTTCTACACTCTCCAATTTCACAAAACTGATTTCATCTTGAATTCCAGAGCTCAATCCATTCAGGTATCTTGCAACTTTCTCAACCTCATCATTTACATGTCTAGATGCGATGTCCAATTTATAGAATTCCTTAGTATATTCTTTCACAATCATGTCCTTTTGCCTCAAATTTTGCATCTTTTTCAACAAGCTAACTTGGTAATCAACAGGAAAGAACTTTTGTTTCACCTTGTTCACTATTTTCAACCAAGTTCTGATCTTTTCCTTTCCTCTTCTTTGTCTATCTGTTTGTAAATGCTCCCACCTCGGTGAGACACGAGTTTTCAACTTAGTGATTGCAATCCTCACCTTTCTATTATCAGGAGCGCCTTCAAACTCAAAGAACTTCTCCATATCAGAGATCCAATCCAATACAACATTGGTGTCCAATTTTCCATCATAAGGAATAACTTCCACAACAAACTTTGAATGTGCTCTATAGAAGACTCCCAACAATCTTTCCTCATCTTGATCTTCTTCCAGTTCTGGATTAGGGTTTGGTGCAATTGCTTCATCATAACTCACATCATCAAGATGTGCTCCTCTCCTCTGGGCTGTCTCCACAACATCCAATTTGGTTGCAATCTGTCTCAACATATCCATAATAGCAGTGTTAGTATTTCCTCTACCTCAAACCATCTTAACAAACATGTTCATGCAAGATCGTAACCCTTTACAAGTTATAGGTCAAATCTGTAGATCTGCCACCCTACAACCAAATCCAACTTAAGGTTCTACACGATCCAATCTCCTCAAGGACTAACTAGGCTCTGATACCACTTGGCGCAAGGATTGAAGGGTAGCTAGGGCCAGGGATACACCTAAGTATCCAATCACCTGGTTGAATAAACACAACAGAAGCAAACACAGAGAACAACACCAATGAGAGAAGGAATAACAAATATTTTATTGATTCATCAAATTGTCCGCATACATGCTCGACTGTGAGGCCTTCCAGGTTACGGCCAACAAGATTTACGAAATTCTAGACTTAGAATTTTTCACAGATCCTTAATTTCGATTTCCATCTCTCTACACTTCACACTCTTCCTTCAAGCATACCTAACCTAACCTAAACACCTCTATTTATACTTGCCAAAATGGCTTATAGAAGATTCTATATCTTTACATAATAGAAGGCTGACCTCAAAATGGTTTGCACACATCCCAAGATAGGATCCTTACATTAAATTCATGACCCAAATTAAATGCGTAAGTCAGCTTACACTAAGAACCAATCTCAAACAAACTCGGTCAAAGAAGGGACCGAACATAAACAAACATCAGGTTCACTCGGCACAAGAAGGAACACTCGGCAATCAAAGCACGTGGTCAACACTGAACAACTCAGCAACAACTGAACAAATCGGCAGTAACTGGAGCACGACAACCATTGGAGCTTGGCAATGATTGCAACTCGGCACACACTAGCAGAATGAACAAAGATGAGTAGGAAAGCAAGGCAACCCAAGATGCTCCTGCATCAGTAGTAGAGTGGAAGAATGAGAGTTTGTGTGAGATAGCTCATTGAAAATCTTTATTGAAAGTCTTGATCCTTTAAGTACTAGTCTTTGTGGTTTAAGATAAATAGAAACATGCCTGACTAATGATGTTCTATGACAAGGTTTCATCAAGTGGAGGGGAAGATCAAGCCTAATGTAACAACCTAAAATTTAAAGGACTAAAAACCTTAAGATACTCTTTCTTTAATCGAAAGTAAAGCTAGCTACCCATTCACATGAAAAGGAATTAATGGAAAATAACTTATTAACTGCTAAATCGTAAATACATTCTCATGAAGAGATCATAAGTATCAATAGGAAGAATTAAACTACCTTTTTGAGGAACTAGAAAGAACATTTTCAACATAATGGATTATCTAACTATCACATTACACATGAAATATAAAATAATATCTAATTGCAAAATCTTAACCATCATTTCATATTAACAAGAAAGTAATTGCATACAATACAAAGCTGATGCTAAAGGTAAAGCTAAGATAAAAATGCAACTGAAAGGACATAACAGATTACTAACAAGGTTTAGATCGCACCACATCAAGAAAAGTAGGAATTGGTTTGAACTGTGCAAGTCTACGCATTTGGAGGAGAGGAAAAGCATTGACAAAGGCTTAACCTCCCAACCACAAACCTAGTGTAAACCCCACTCATTCTCTATTGAGATGGCCCTACCCTGCACGAGATAAGACATGTTTACACCATCTTGTCTTGCCACCTGAGCAACTTGGTGTTAGAGTTGTCAACTACATAGTCGGCTAGATTGCAGGTACCACCCAATAGACGATCCATCCAACAATGAGTTATCCTGACCTCTGGTGATCATAACATCATTTGCCACTAAACCTACCCTGGCCAAGGATTTCCCAAAGACACTATATTCTCGATCACCCACTGCTCGACTTGACAGACATACTAATATCCAGTTCCCACTATGAGCTGACTCGATTCCAATTAAACTATTTTTCATAGTTCTAATTCATCTTCCTGTTTTTGCAAGTTTATTATTCTATTCAATTCATATGGACTACACCACTCATCTCAGCCATTCTTGGCTATCCTTATGATCTTTGGTGTGATTTTCTAGCTTGTATTATATATATATTAATCAGTTATGTAAAGGATTATCTTTCTGTATCCATAATTCAGAAATAAAAAGAAAAGAAATTACTATAATTCCCTTTTGGCCAGATTTACTTTTAACCACAGACAAGCTTCCATAAAATCTCAGGGACGTATGCAATTAACATCACTGTATTTTGGAAGTATAGATGGCATGATCAGCCGATTCTCCCTGACTCACAATTAATTTAGTTTCAGAAAAGAAACATTATATAATAGAGAATTTATCAGCCTGTGGTGCTCTTGGCATGACTAGTCTAATAGCTCCATTTCAGTTGGCACTGACTTTTCACATTACATTCAAAGGTTGGACTGGACTGTCTTTGTGTATGCTATGAATGATAATCTATTATCATTATCATGGAAATTAAAATGAACAATCTCAAGGAAAATGGCTTGATTAAGGGGCTTCGGATTGTATCACTTGCTTAAGTCGATGACAATGAACTTTAATGAATTCCTTAGCTGGTATCACCGTTCTAAGTTTGCTTAACTGAGTATGATAGCATATTTTGAATAAACCATACAATTGTAGACTCGGGTATAATAATGAATGAGCTGCCAAAAAACAATGATAAATAGTGACTGATAATTATAAAGAAGAACGATCAGTCAGCATAGGGAAGAATGAGCAAAAAGATGGAGTTTCAATTTGCATGAAGAACAGGGTGGCAGAGACATGCGTCTATATGTTACAATCTTGGCTGATGGCAATACTGGAAGAAATATAAAAAGGTCAAATTAATAAAAAGAATTATAAGAGGCCGATGGACATTTTCACGAGTTAAATTAAAATTTGATATGGAAATTGAATCTTTTCCATACTGTTATATAAATAATACTTATACTATTTACATATACTTGTATGTATTATTTATCTATATATATATACATATAAGTTATATCAAAAATATAAGTATATATCTATCTATTTATCTATCTATCTATCTATAATATGTACAAATATACACAAATACTATGGGTATTACGTATATGATATAATACATCCGACATCAAATAATGCAAAACTTCGAGATTCCAATTTAAAGGTAACAATTTTATTATTTATATAAATATATATTTTATATTAGATGACCTAGTCAGTTCAGAGTGAGAACTTGGTATTATTTAGACTGCCCTAGTCTGCTTTCCCTGGCCAAAGTGGTTTGGATGAATACCTAATAAACTCGGTGGCTGGTTGGTGTTTGTGGCCTAGCCTCTCTCAGTCAATGCTCCCCCCCTTGATTGCACACTTTCAAAGAAAATGACATTGTGAAAGTACACTTCCAATAAATTTTAATGCAAATTATCTAACCACAACAAATAACCATCTTAACCAACAATTTCCAATTCACATGAAATCATAACGAATAACGAAACTAACCAAACATTTCCAACTCACATGAAATCTCAGTGGCTATAAGTTATATTCAGAACATTTTTTAATTAAAATAAAATATGAGATGCAACACCCAAGACTTCAAGCAAGTAGATGATTCAAGGTTGATGATCAAAGTAAAGATGCAAACCCAAGGGATCTAGATAAGATGTGTTGAATATGGTAGCTGCGATAGAGATCTTATCTCTGGAAATATGAACGTTATTACCGTTATTGTTACGTTCAGCTGAAAAGGACACTTATGTTTAAATTGTAATATTGAATGTAATGACATGTGTCATTCACATGCATTGTGGCATGAATATTCGAGGAGTTATCATTAATTATAGGAGTTATAGGAATCTCAAGAGACCTTTCGGTTATCATGTGAAGAGTCTCTCCTATTGTTATATATTTGCATCATGCAAAGGATATTGTACACTTGAACATTTCATTTTCAATAAAGATATTTTTGTGTTGTGTGGCTGGGTTTTTCCCTTCATTCTCAAAGGGTTTTCCCAGGATATTTCTGGTGTTCTCTATTTCAGTTTTTGTCTCTTTCTTATGTCTGGTTATTTTCATGGATTTCTGGGCTTTAGTTTCAAAAAGATGGAGAGTAGAGAACTAGCAATGGACAAGGCTACAAGTAAAGAAGAATTATCATTAACTTGAATTCCCTTTGGGAATCTAAGTTCAATTGGATCAAGAGCAATAGTCCAAGTACAAGAAGGACCTCATCACTTCAAGTAGACCAAGACCAAGAAATCAAGAATTCCAGAACAAGCAATTTCAGGCCATGTCAATGAAGAGGTTTCAAGGTGAACAATTTCAGAGGACAGAGAAAACTTATGAAGATGAAGCAATTTGGGAATATGAGCTATCAACATCAATTGGAGGCTTGATAGTGTTGAGTATCAAGAGATATATTCACATTACCAAAGGATTGATCAAGTCTATAAGATAAGCATGCTGAGGTGGCACCCATTCATCTCCAATCATTCAGATCTTGCCAAGTGTCCCCATAGAAGAGCTCAATAATGTTATGTCGAGATTAATCGAGTTTTTCAAAATGGAAGAAGTCAAAGTGAAAAGAGATTATCTTCTAAAGATTTTTTTTTCTACTATAAGATATTAACATCAAGGATTAAGTTTACAAATTACTTATAAGAGCACTCCCATATCTAAGGAATATTCTACAGAAAGTTTAACATGCAAAATATACAAAACAGTATTGGAAGTCTATGACGTATCATAGCAAAGACCTAATAGGGAGCTCATTGCTCATTCCTTTTCTGTCTACCCAGGAGGTCCATCCACTGGGGCCTTCCATCATTTTTGTCATTCTGTACAAATGCATTTTAAGGGTGGGCTGGGACAGCTGCTCTCGGTTGTGGAACAGGAGCTGGTGGAATGGCTGCAACTGGTATAGCCTGTATTGGATCTTCTTGAATTTCCTACTTCACTTTTGTCTTTGTTCTCATTCAGTTCTTTAGCAAACTGGTTCATTGTGCTCAAATGTCTTACACTCTGTTTGATTCTGGATGTTTGGGAACCCAAAGGCTATTTCCTTTTTAAGCATCTCTGCTGCTCCATCATTAATTAGCTCTAGTAAATTTTTCTCTCCAATTTTCAGGATGCCAGTCACCTGCATTGCAACCCTATGAAATTTGAGTCTTCTGAGAGACTCAGTAAGGTTCCTTGGTTTGCCATTAAAAAACATCATCATTTCTTAACTTCCAAAATGACCATAACATATTAGGAGAAAGAACAGACCAAAAAAGACTACTGTTTTTCTTTAAGCTCAAGCATTTCCCAGATAAAATATGGATTAGACTAAAGTTGTGATGCAAATGTAAACCAAAGAGACCTCACACTTCTTTGGAGAAAAAAGCAGTCAAAAGATATGATGAATGGATTGAAAGGGCCTACTGAAGGAGCAAACGTCATAGTCTCCGGTGCGATTCTTAACTGGTAATCTGTGAAGGAAGAGACGCCACAAGAAACATGCTTTTTGGGGTTGAGTTGGTCTTATGCCATAGTTCCTTAAAATTATCAGCAAGGAATTTGTAAATGAGATTAGCCTTGGTGTAAGGAAGCAGGGCGCCATCATGCATTTAAGAAGGGAGACTCATCTCTGGTCTCAATTTGTTTAGGGAAGCTACAGTTTGTTGCGAGCATCTTTGATCATGGAGTATGCTCTCCAATGGGAGAGACGAGTTCCAAATTTCTGCACAAGTTAATGCCAACTGATGAGATTCCCATCTTGTATAATGTCTTCAACGTATGTGATACATTTATTAGCCTAGCTTCGGGCAGAGCACCCTGGATGAGAGCAAGGGGTTTCTCACCATGCTTAAGATTCCACCAGACAGACCTTTCACCACATATATAGTTCTTTTCATCAAGGGAATCATTGGTAGTGATCAGGTGTCTAATGATTTCCCAACTTTTCCAAATGGTGTTGAAAATATTGGAACCTGCCACTTTAATCTCAAACTTACCTGTGTGCAGATCATTGATATGTAAACCCTTCCAGGTTGAGGCTTTAGCAAGGGTAGCCCTCGCAATATTGTTCCTAATGAGTATCTTCCATGTTTCTTGCCCCAGAGTGGCTTTAGCAATCCATTTAACTGCCAGTGTGATGCCTTGAATCCTTAAGTCTTTTAATCTCAGCCCCCCTAACTTCTTACTCATTGTGCACAATCCCATCTGACTGCATGTTTTTTCCTTTGTCCTTCACTATCCGACCACATGAATTCTCTGATATTTTTCTATTTATAATTGAACTGAGCTTGGCTAAAAAGCTAGGAAGATGCATAGTAGATTGAGTAGGAGGATAATTTTTTCTGATAATTCTGGAATCTTCCCGTGAGAGAGAGTTATAGAGAGTTCCATTTTCTCATCTTTCTGTCAATCTTCTGTTTAATCCAATCCCACATCTCCTTTAGGTTTGGATTGATGGAGAAAGCTATATCTAGGTAGCTATCCTGATGGTTATGGCCACACCAATTTAGAGAGAACTTGTTACACCAACTTAGCGGGAGATCAATCCAACCTGGCATAATAGATTTAGGGAGAGACACTTTGCTTCCTGAAGCTGCACTGAAGAGATCAAGTTTGGTCATGAGGTTGCTCACATTGTCTTCCAATAATTCAGTCAATATTGCTGTATCATCAGAAAATTGCACATTACTCTTCCCCATTAGGTAGGATTAATCCATCGACTTCAGGAAGATGTTTTTGTAAGCCCACATAGCATTTTATCATTGGCCCACAGATTGATGCCATTTTCCATGAGCTTCTACCTAATCTATTTTCTCATTGGTTTATAAAGGCAATGTGATTTTCTTAGTGGCCCACAGGGTGGTGCTTAATTGTAATTGGCCAACATTTAATGCTTTAGCTATTAGTTGGATTAGGGTTGTGTTGGCTAAATCTCGGCCATTGATTCTAAATCATTTAGAGCTACACATTGTACTTGGGGCTTCTATAAAAGGCCAATTCAAATAATTTGTAAAGGAAGATTTGCAGTGATTTGCCAAAAATGAATTTAAAACGAAAGGTTTGATCAGGATAGAGATCCAAACCATGCTGGAGAATGTAACAAATTTGGGTTCATTTCTGGAACAGAGATATTTTAAGGGTAAGGCAGAGCCATTGCAAAGATTTCTATGATGATTTTTTTTTTTTTTTGGCTTAATCTATGCACTCTTGATTTTGGTTTTATCTCACTTTGCATTCACGAATAAGAAAGTGATAAGATCTTAAAATCTTTGTCATTGATGCAGCTTTACACCAAGGATGCGTCAAAAGTTTGGCGCCAAGCTGGATCAAGTAACAGCCCAGGTATTCAGTTGGTGCTTAAAGAACCTGCTGCTAACACTGTTCTTTGGGACTATATCAGTGAGAGAAGGGAGGAACGTGTAGTGGACTTTGATGAACATCTGGATGATATTAGCAAGTAAGGGGATATATGACAAAACCATTTTAAGAAATATGCTAGATTTCACACACAGAAACACCTAATAATTTTCTATCCTGATGGAAATAGAAAGATAAGTTACTATGTATCATTGTGGATTTTCTCTAATCTCTTGCGAGTTGTGAGTACAATAAATAGTCTTTTTACTGGTTCTCTTTTTTGGGCATCATATTTGTGGACTAATTGTTTTTGGCTTCTGCTGCTTGTTTTCTGCAGGGACTGGTTGAACACCAATCTCTTCAACTAGATTTACATTTCACTAGAATGCAGATCATTATATTTTCTGTATTATAATCTATAGAGGTTGGCAACTAAAGGTTAGAATTTATGGCGCAAGTGCCTGTTTCAGGTCCATTTTCCTGTCATTTCTGACAGGATATAGTTATTGCGGGTTAATTATTTGCAATTTAATTGCAAGCCTAGTATTTTGAATCTCTTGTTTTCCATTGTGGAGAGGCATTTTCTTTAAGTTTTTTTAATGATACTGAGAGGTTTGGTGATTATTTTCTCCATTATGTGGTGTTTGGAGATTGCTTCCTCAATTGTTTTTTGGTCAATCTACATTATATTCCAATAACCTGGTGTCAGCTTTCCACTTTTCCTCTTCCTTTCAGAGGTAATAAAATCTTTTAGTCCATATCCTATTGCTAGTGTGTTTTTGGTTGAAGCATCGCTGGCACTTTTTTCTGTTGCTGCTTTCACTCTGTTTTTTGCTCTCAAGGATTATCTTTAGGCTATTCTGGCTGTAGAATAATTTGTGCAGATTGTATATTCACGGTCAACTAAGTTGGTTATTTTGATCTTTGTTCTATGATTTTAGCTACTGAATGAGATATGCTTCTTTGGAGTGCACATCCAATGGAGAGGGTGATCAGAACACACACACTCACACGCACGTTCACACACGCGCACACGCACGCACACACAGACACAGACACAGACACAGACACACACACACACACACACACGAGGAAAGGAGGTGCAATGGGGTAGTGATCATCTCCCAACGATGATCACTTGATTAGAACTCACACACGCACACATGCACACACATTCACACACACACACACACACACACACACACACACACACACACACACACACGAGGAAAGGAGGTGCAATGGGGTAGTGATCATCTCCCAATGATGAATAATTATTGCTTCCACTTTTTTGCATAAGGCTTGACATTCTGTAGGGTTACTCTCATGTGCTTGTATAGAATGTTTTACCTTCTCAACCATGGTGTTCGTGCCATCATACACATCTCCCAAGAAAAGAGTATCTGTATCGGCAAAGTGAAGCATAGTCATGATGGGCTTGATGATATCCAATACATATTGCACATGAACCCACCAACATTCATCCAAGATGATACCCCTAATCTTTAGGCCTCTTTCTGTATTTGAAGCCTTCCACGCACCCAATTAAGGACAAATGACCATTTGGCTTGAAGCATCTTTCACCTTGAGAAGTCTTCTCATAACAATAGTATGAGATGCAAAATGGGTCTCAGTAACCTAAGCAAGTCAACAATATGTCAATTGACAATAAAGTTATAAATATTAACTAAAATTACAAATCGATGAAATTTATTAATTTCAAAAAATTAATTTTACCATCAACTACTTCAATTGTGAGTATGTTCTAAAAAAGGATTATGACATGTGGTTAGTCACAAACATTTGTATGTCCTCTCCCTCTTCGTATATTTGCTTCATCCAATCTACTTGAGTGCCGATCTATTGTATAATCAAGTTGAGGGAGTGTACAGTGCATGGTGTTCAAAAAACATGGTCATACCTACCCTCAACCAAAGCACCAGCTCCCCTACAATTTTTGGCATTGTCTGTAACAACCTGGACCACATTCGCACTACCCACCATATCAATGGCCTCAATGAGAATATTATAGATGAATTGTGAATCCTTCACCTCCCTTTGACAATCAATTGCCTCTAGAAACATTGCCCCTTTGGGGGACACTGCAATCACATTAATTAATGACATGTTTCTTGTATCTTTCCTACCATTAGACATAATTGTCACATCAGATGTTTTCCAAGAATTTCTAATAGGTTGAAGTGCTTTCTGTAATCACCTAAAAATGGTCATCTAGACTATTAGCCCCCTTTTCAACATTTTGGCTAAATTAATTTAATCACTTACCTAAGCCAAATTGCTAATAATCAATTTATTTGATTATAACCTATAGTTTGACTATGCTATCCTAAGTTCATTATCTGATTAAAAGAAGATGTCCCCTTTTAATTAAATAAAAGACCCCATTCTTCTAACCCACTTAAAGTGCACACATAAAGTCTTTTTTCTATTTTGCAATTAAAAGAAAAGGCTTTGTGACTTTTGTCTTATATGACAAGTCAACTTATATTCTATTGGTTGACTTGTGTGTGCACATGGATCACTCCTATTTTCAAATTCCACCGTTGATCATCCACCATCTTCATCTTGATCTCTACCGTTCATACAACTTTAAAAGGGAGAGAGCTTTCCCCCTCATCAATCCTCATTTTGAATATTGTTATGCTGCAGGTTTTCTAATAGGTTTCTTTGGAGCTTTGTGGAAAACTTCTATTTCTTGTCTACATTCTCTCATACCATAGCATTTTAGCTTAGATTCATTTGCATGTTAGTTTAGCTTCTATTTTGCAATAATCTATCTCACATAGCTTAATATTTGGATTGTAACACTCTCATCCATGCTTAGAATAGCTGCACTTTTCATATTCATTCTAGTTTAATCTTTAGTTGCATTGCATTCTTGAGGAACTCCTTGGGACATTTGCATTCTTGCATCTTGTCTTTGGAACCTTCCATTGCATGGTTTACTAACAAGAAGAGTATCTCTAAGGCTCATCTGAGAGCTTTCTTATTCTTGAAATACACTCTCTTGCACTCCATGGATAGGGAGCTCTAAGTCGGCATTCAAACATTCCAACTTATGGAATCGTTTGGATAGAAGGGTTTAGAGTGGGACACTTTCGAGTGTACATTTCTGGCGCCCACCGTGGGGCTTGAATCAAATTTTCAGCTCCATTTGCTTTAATTTCTTATCTCTGGTTTTTTACAACAATATATTGGGTCTAATCAAATGCTTTTGTAGAATTATCACTTTGGTTTTAAGGCCAAGCCATATATAGATTGGTTTGCAGGCAAAAAATCCAGTTGGTTAAAAGATTCAATCATATCTTTTAAACCAGTTAGAGTTTGGTTCTGAATTTTTTTTTTTGGGTTGGTTATGTGCCCAAAATGTCCCAATTCGATTTTCAGATCATTTTGACATGATTTGCGTGAGTTATAAATTTCTCTTTATTTTTCATAAAAAGCCGTTTCTGATCGCAAATCAGCGTATTTTTCAGAAAAATTTACATTTTCAGAAATATTTTTGAATTCTAAGGGGAGTTATTTCTTTGTGTTTTGAATTTTGAGACCGTATTAAAGATCAAAAACTCGATTTGATAAATTTGGCCTGTTTTGACAAAATCAATCTCTAGGGAGAAAATGAAGAGATTTTTTAAAATTTCTTGTATTTTTGGAAAGCTCTCTGATTTTTAATAGGGGTCTCTTCTTTTCATTTTCATTTTTGGATACGAAATCATAGCAAACAAGTCCAATCTTGTTCACTAAGTCAAAACCAAAGAGTAAAAATGAAAGCATTTGTGATTAACTTGCACTTTCTTTGCATGTACTTGGTTGGAAGATAAATTAGATTTTTGAAGCAACTCACCACTTTTTACTACATATTTTTATGTTATTTCATACTAACTTTTGGTGCTAACAAGTTGTGATTACAGGTTGCCATCCTTATGAAAAAAAAAAAATTAAAACATTGCATAAAAAGAACGCATGTCAAAGCTTCAAATGCGCAAGGGCTACTAACATTGTTTGCAGGGCTGCCCAATGCATAAAAACCCAATTTTTTTTGTTCTTTACTTTTTCATGTGCGGCATATACTAGTTGTTTATTTTTAGGCACATTAAAACTTACAATTGGGATCTTTTGGTGATAGGAGAGTATGCTCTTCACCCTTGTGGTGAATCAGAAATCTTGACTTACCATTTGGTTTCAAGAGTAAGAGGCAATTGAATCTTCTTGGCGTGTTTGGGAGAAAATGATTGGAATAGGAGAGTATGCTCTTCACCCTTGTGGTGAACCAGAAATCTTGACTTCCAAAATTTGATCCACTTTGCGTAGTTAGAATCCTTTAGAGGGCCTGCTCTCGGACAACCTGAGAGGAACGACCCAAGTGGGAACAAGCCGATTACCTGGCTCTTCCAACCCACTATAAACTCAAGGCTATCAAGGACACAAAACCTTGGTAGACGTAGTGTTTATCTTCGTCTAGTGTGATCACTTATGGGATTTCGACCATAGGGAGATCACTAGGCAAGAATGCTTAAGGTACTCTTGTGATCGCGAGATCGGTTACTCATCGCAAGGTGAGGTGTCCCGTAATTGGGAGCAAGAGGAACACTATGAACGAAAGCCCTATCTAAACACCCTAAGTTAGTAACTACCTTTTTTAGCCGCTCAACTTCTTGGTGCAAGGATTGATCCTAGTGGACTACCCGGATCACCCCAAGATTTACACTCACCATATGTGTTCCCTTGGTTATGCTTATGGCATTTCCATGACAAAGCCAATATCTCTTGTGGGAAACCACTTGGTGTGAGGCAAAGGAGCATCAAGCGTGGGCCAAGTTGTTGAGTAATGAACCATGACTTCTAGGTAGATATTGCTTGATGTGTTCTCGAGTGTGGTATACTTGTGAAAATCTTTTGAACATACACATGACGATAATTCTAGGGAATTCTTTTGAGACGTCACATATGCTTGTATCATGCAAGGTTGCTTTGTCCCTTGATTGATTGTTTGAAGACTACTCCATGTGTCACTATCTTGCTTGGAAAGAAATTGCTTTTGAACATCAAACTTGCTATGCTATCAACTATTGTCAAACTTTGTCAACCAAGTCAAAGCATCAAGTCTTAACATTTTTCTTGTGTTGCTTGCTAAGGGGAGTCTCATCATTTGACTTTGATTTTCTATGTCTCTAGTTTTTGAACATGCTTAAAGTAACTCTTTAATCTTGGTGCTCTTGGGCTTTCTATCTTCATGGTCTATGTTTGCTTGCTAGTTATCTTTTTGCTGAAATGGTTGCCTTGATTTCTTGACTATACGCTTGGGTTGGAGAGTTGTTCACTTGTCACCTTGCTTGCTCTATCTATTTGGCTATTTGGGCATCTTGCCTAGCTATTGACTTAAGTCATTCATGTCGTAAGTTTCTTGGACATATTGTTTGACAAGTTGCTTGAATCTCCCTCTACTATCTTGGCAAGTGAACACTCTACCTCCTATAGTTTCAACATCAAGTTATCTTCTAGACTATTTTATGCTTGGCTTTGCATCTAAAACTATGGGATCTAAACCTTATGCTACCAAAATTCAACCAAATCTAGATGATCATGATATCCTCCATGTCACTAAAGAGTTTCAAGATCTATATGCACAATACAAAGAACTAGAAGAGACAAATGATCTTTCTTACCTTCATCTCTCTAAGCGCATGATAGAAATGAAGTCTAAACTTGAGAAAAGGTTGGAGGAGAAGATTGCATCATTACATGAATCTTCCTTAAGGTCTTTACATGAATGTGAGTCACCTTCTTTGAGGTCATCCTCTTCTTCTAGGTCTACATGCTCTACTTCAAGACATCAAATGTCTTCATCTTCTAGATCTAAAGACCTCTTTAGAGAACAAGCAAGTGATACCTCCTTTAAGCCTATGCCAAAATTTCATGATGGACCTATCTTTGACCAAGATAATGATGAAGACATGAATGCATTCTATTCACTTGAGAAACAACAAGAAGATCCTAGACATACTTCTAATAGAACTTTTGCTCCCTTGGAAGATTCTTATGATGACACTTTGCAAAAACTTCTTGGCACCAAGATCATCATGTTACCTAAGTCTAGCTCATATGGAAACCCATTCTTGGATATCTATTGTGCTTATCATCAACATAATGAGCATAGTACTTCAGATTGCATTGAGCTAAAACATAAAATCCAAGATCTTATTGATAATGGAATTATTGGAACCTCTAGTGACTCATGTGCTGAGGATACTTCTCTTGAGCAAGATTACATTGATGAACCTATGTCTAGTAGTGGCTCCATTACATCTTCCACTTCTTCCAACACTCATGCATCTCCCAACACGTCAAAGCTTTCCAATATGCCTCCATCAAATAAAGAACCTAATGCTTTCCACATTGACTATGTGTATCCTCAAGGGCTGCCTCTAAAAGAAACTCAAGCTAACCTTCACTTGGCTGCAAACCTTTTCCATGCTACCAATCCTAAACATCCTCAACCTTCATGCACTACTATGCCTAATCCAAGCACTACTCCATTCTCTCTTAATTCTCCCTTGTCCTTAGAAGTGGCTCCATGTCAAGAGGACTCTCAAAAGGAAAAAGCTATAAATGTCAAGAAAGATCAAGATCAAGCACCCTTTCATCTCTTTCAATATTTTTTCCCTCCGTATCCTATATCTTGTCCACCTCCTAAGTATGATGAAGATAGCACTTCCATTATCTCCCTTGAGCTTACTGAAAATTATGAGAAAAGTTCTCTTCATATGCTATCCAAAGCTACTTGTCAAGATCAAAGCATCCCCTCGTGTTCTACTTCTCCACATCCACTTAAAAATTGTGCTCAAGCTTCAAGTGCTTCTATTAAAAATGTTGCTCCTATCAAAGCTACTCATGAGTCTATTGATGGCTTTGACCATGTTGCTCACTCTAAAGATGTTGATATCCCTTCCCACTATCCCTTTGCATCTTCTAAATCTATCCTTGGTCCTTATCCATCTAAGTTAAAGCATTCAAACCTTCCATCCATTTTGGGGCCTTATGTTCCTCCATCTCCTACATTCACTCCTAGCTCATTCCCTAGCTCTCCTATATTACCTCAAGATCAACAAAGACACTCATCCTTGATGACTTTTCACCCATCTATACATCTAAACCAGTCATATCATCCTTATTCATCCACAAATCCCAAGTCCTTTGGAAGTGAGAATAAACATAAGAATCCATTGAAAAAGAAATATCACTATGTCCCATCTAATCGACATGTGAATGCTAAGAAGGAGAATGCACAAAAGAGACCGCAAAGGTCCACTATTAAGAGAGCTAAATCAAAGAAAATGTGGGTTCCTAAATCCATCATTGAAGAAATGCACTCTCAAGCAACCAAAGAACGAGGAAAATCTAAAGCTATGTGGATTCCCAAGTCTCTTTTAAAAGACTTGAATATTGAAAATACTTCAAAGTTGACATTCATGCTTCCAAAGGCTTCCATTCCATCTTCTTCCAAAAATCTTCCTAAAAATATTCGAAAGCCTTCCACTCCACTTTTTTCCAAATCTCTTCTACCACCTCATAGATCTAAATCTCAAGCTATTTCATCCATGATTCCTCCATCATTCCAATACCCTTAAGGGTGTGTGTCAACATTGATCTTGTCCAATATTTCAACTACCCTCATGAAATCCTTTAAAGCTTACACTTACTTTCTATACATGAACTCTTATCCTCCATATACTCTTCCTACTACCATTTCTCTTTCATCACCCTATCAACATCTTTGAGCATACCTTTCTATGGTCTTGGCTTATGGTCTTGGCTTATCATGACTTATCTTTCCTATAGGAGCACTGTCTACATTCAAAAAGCTTGAGCTCTTTCTAAAAATTCAGAAATTCAAAAAAAAAAAAAAAAATGAAAAAAATGAAAATGTGCCTTGGTGAAAACCACATCTTGTGGCACCTTGGTAGCAAAAGTAAAGAGAAATAAATTTATTCTATGATGAAAACTACTTCTTGTGGCACCTTGGATAAGTACCATGATGAAAACTTGGCAAACATACATCATGTGTAATTCTTCCATCATCCATCTATCCCTTCTTCTCTCTTTGATCTTGACAATGTTGAGCTATCTTTGCATATTGGCTATCTTATCCACCAAATTTTCTATTGTGCTCTCCCATTCACTCATAGCCTCTATCTTGAGCTTTATTTTTATTTCTCTATCCTATCGCTATCCTATCTAGTTGACCCCTTGGTCTTGATCATAATAAATGAAACATGGTTCTTATAGGTCTCTTGACATGGCTACTCTTTTGGACTACACACTTCATGCTATCTCACTTGTTGGCTTCATTGCTTATCCTACATGCTATCTTTCTCATTACTTCCATTGCTTATCCAAAATATGCTTCTTATGACTATTTCACCTCTTTCCCTAGGTTGGGTACTCTTGAGGAGTCAGTCCTTGAGGATCACTTTCACTTGCTTCATACTCTTTTTTCATCCATCTTTGCTTATCCACTAGCTCATTGCTCCATCATATCCTATACCTTGCTAGACATTGGGAGAAAATGATGTGATCTTCCTTGAGAACTAGTGATATCTAAAACCTTCTAAAAAATTCAAAAAATCATATATGATGCTGAAAAAATCTTAAAAATCAGAAAATGTCCTGAAAAAATGATCATCTTAGTAAAGACCTCACTTTGATGTATCACCAAAAAAAAAAAAAAAAAATCTGTCAAAGTGGTGAAAACCTGGAAACAGGCACTACTTGAAACCCTCGCACCTATGTCTATCAGTCTCAATCATCCACTTCGCTACACATTTCCTGGCTTGGAATTGTTTCTTGTCCTCATCTTGGGGGCATAGCTACTTAGCCTATTGAGGTATTTTTTTGCATTAGGGTTTCTTTGACAACTCACAAAATAGTGTTTCTCAACACTTCCCCCACTTTGACATCAAGTGTTTTTTAACACTTTACAGATAGTTTACCTACGGTCTCCGATGTCGCGATATCTCACTATCAGAATCAAGTCTGGAAGAAATGGCCAATTGACTTACACACACGCACTTTAACACTTAAATGACTGAGCTATGCTGACATTTATCTACTTTGTGTGCTGTCTATGATGATTTCTTTGCCATGTATTCCCTCCCTAATAGTCTTTCAAGGATGTCATTGACTAGAAGACTGGGGGCATGGGACATATTTTCTTGATTTCTGCTTGTGGGTATACTTTTGTTTGTCTATAGTGTTGTAAGCATTCATGCTTGTCCTATTCAACACTTTGACTTATAAATGTATCATCCTTGATTGTTTTGCAAGATCGCACTCAGGGTTTATCTTGGCGCTTATGCCTTGATACAGGTGTAATCTTGCTAAATTAAACTTAGGGAATCTAATCGTGTAGTTATCTTGACTTACATGTCTCTGATGCTTAGATTGGATTTCCACATACCTATCTAATATCGATCATATTTATATCCTCATAGTTATACTAGTGATGGTTGTATGATCTCATGATGTCCCTAATAAATGCTCAATGATGAAATTAAGAGTCTAAATGTTATGCGCTTCTTTCTGGTAAACCACTTTGCATATTAGCTTGCATTTTCGGTTCATTTTCTAGCTTAGTCTTGCATTCTTGCATATGGGGAGAGCTCTCTCTTCATCTTTTTGTGGACATATCAGCTAACTCCTTTCATATATTTCTTTACTTTCTTCTTGTTCATGTCTTTTCACCTTCTTAATCTTTCGCTTCATCTCTTTTCTATCTTATCATCACATTATATAAAATTTTGACCTCTTAAATAATTTTGACGTCCTAGATTCATTTTCGGGATCGAAATCCAAATTTGAGTTCATCTTGATGGTCAAAATTGTCTTTTAAAATTCTACTTTCTTCTGAGCAGTTAGCTGACCTTTTGAGGTCTAATCTCTGAATCATCACTGGGGCATCTTCATTTCTCCATGTCTTCATCATTTCTATACTTCATATCTACTTAAATTCACTATTTCATGTCTAAAATCACCTTTCTACTCATTTCGACCTTATTTTTATGCTATATCCTTCAAGGTCAACTCTAGTCAAACTGGGGCATTTTATCAATTTTTTTATATAGTCATTCTTGGGTTCTAATCATCTATCTATCATCTTGGACATTGCTATATTCTAATTTTCTCATTTCTAGCCAGTTTTTGCATCCCCTTACCTCATTTCAATTTCGATCCCGAGGGGGCAGAAATACTCTATCATTGCTTAGGAGCATTTGTTTGATCTTCTCACTTGCTCTCACTCTATCTGCTTTTCTAAGTGTTAGTATTCTTCTTGGATCTTAACATCATCTTCCCAGTGTTCAGTACTATCACTATCAGGCTGTACATTCAGGACTTGCTATCTATTTCTGCATTTCATTCTTTGGAATCAGATATCTATATCTATCATCGCCTACTTGGCTTTCTATTTTCTTTGACATAATGTGTTCCTAGATCGATCACACATTAGTCAAAGAGGGGCAAATGTAATCACCTAAAAATGGTCATCTAGACTATTAGCCCCCTTTTCAACATTTTGGCTAAATTAATTTAATCACTTACCTAAGCCAAATTGCTAATAATCAATTTATTTGATTATAACCTATAGTTTGACTATGCTATCCTAAGTTCATTATCTGATTAAAAGAAGATGTCCCCTTTTAATTAAATAAAAGACCCCATTCTTCTAACCCACTTAAAGTGCACACATAAAGTCTTTTTTCTATTTTGCAATTAAAAGAAAAGGCTTTGTGACTTTTGTCTTATATGACAAGTCAACTTATATTCTATTGGTTGACTTGTGTGTGCACATGGATCACTCCTATTTTCAAATTCCACCGTTGATCATCCACCATCTTCATCTTGATCTCTACCGTCCATACAACTTTAAAAGGGAGAGAGCTTTCCCCCTCATCAATCCTCATTTTGAATATTGTTATGCTGCAGGTTTTCTAATAGGTTTCTTTGGAGCTTTGTGGAAAACTTCTATTTCTTGTCTACATTCTCTCATACCATAGCATTTTAGCTTAGATTCATTTGCATGTTAGTTTAGCTTCTATTTTGCAATAATCTATCTCACATAGCTTAATATTTGGATTGTAACACTCTCATCCATGCTTAGAATAGCTGCACTTTTCATATTCATTCTAGTTTAATCTTTAGTTGCATTGCATTCTTGAGGAACTCCTTGGGACATTTGCATTCTTGCATCTTGTCTTTGGAACCTCCCATTGCATGGTTTACTAGCAAGAAGAGTATCTCTAAGGCTCATCTGAGAGCTTTCTTATTCTTGAAATACACTCTCTTGCACTCCATGGATAGGGAGCTCTAAGCCGGCATTCAAACATTCCAACTTATGGAATCGTTTGGATAGAAGGGTTTAGAGTGGGACACTTTCGAGTGTACACTTTCTTTATGGAAACATTCTTCTTTTGCAAGAGTGCGGTACACACCTTTTCATACTCAAAACTTGTGTAATCATTTGGTGCTTCTTTGATGACTTTTACCATTTCTTTCCAATATGGTGATCATACCGGTTTGAAAGTAATGCCATTAGCATAGAGACAAATGTCTAATGGCTTCATCAACACAGTCTCTTGCTTCCATTTTAAATGTAGTGCAATGGGCCTCTTTTTTGTGTTGTTGCAAAATTTTCTACTTCATCCTCGTCTCCCGGTACAGGGACTTTCATGAATGGGTGTTTGGAAGACACAATTGGTTCCATTTCAACGGGTGGTTGCATTTTGTTCTTTTTTGAGGAAGGAGGTTGATAATAACCCTTTTTTGATCTTTTAACCAAATGATCAACAACCTCTCGTTCTTTTATGCACAAAGCTATAAAACCTTTGCACATTCCAAAACCTTTACAAGCAGGGCCCATGAAATGAAGTTTTACTTAGAATAAAAGCTATTGAAAGACTTTCCTTTGTTACTTAGACAATAATTACAGCTCCAAACATAGGAGCCACCACTTGCAACTTGTGATATTTTTGTTGTATGTCTCCATAGAGGAGACCCTAAATCAATTTTGAAATTATCCCCTCCTTGCCCTGCCACTGAACTCCCACCTTGTCCTCCCATTGAACTCTGACTACTAGTGGCAACCATTCTTGCACAATACAATGTAGTTTCTTTCTATAACAAGAAATTAAATAGATTTAAATCAATAAAAAATTATGAATATCAAACATACAAGTAAAAAACAATGATACAAAACCATTCAAATAGATACCTAAACTTGTTTCTCAATTTCTTAAAAAATAAAATAGAAAGAACTTAAAAATTTCTTCACAAGCTTGAAAATATTCATCAAAATCTCAAAAAAAATCATTGAAACACTCAAGAATGGGATAAAATAATTACCTCTTAGTGTTTTAATGTACTTGTGGAAGCCAACTCTCACCCTACGATTGTTCCTTCTAAAAAACAATCAAGTTGTCTTCAAAATGCCAAATGGAAGCCAAATGAGAAGAGCAAAGCCAACTGTAAACAAAATGATGGTTGAATGGTTGAAAGGCCTCTATTAGGGCTATTTTAGGGTTTTTCAAAAACAAATATGATATTATAAGCCTAAATTGAATATGTTTTAATTGCAACTCAAGTCGAAGACATTTTT
Source organism: Cupressus sempervirens (assembly GCA_028749045.1). Lineage (NCBI taxonomy): Eukaryota > Viridiplantae > Streptophyta > Pinopsida > Cupressales > Cupressaceae > Cupressus > Cupressus sempervirens. Next base: position 384,295,462 of record CM053789.1, read on the forward strand.
TTGGGTTTTATAATCAGACATTAGCGGAGGTGTCCGAAGGCGTTAGGATGCCCTATAGATGTCCTATAAAAGGCTTCTTGATGCATTTGAATGCTTGCAGATGGCATTTAGATGACATCCACAGGACATCATGATGCCTCCACGTGCTTATCTGCCTCTGCTTCGACTTCCATGCTCTTAGGCCACACATCAACATCTTAGTTAAAAAGCCCTAGTTGGTAAAAACCCAACTTCATGGTAAAGTATTTATGACCTAACTTACTATTTAGTTTTTCATGAGATTAAAATAGTGACATTTTGTATTTAAAGTCTATTAATTTTGTTTCGTCAAAATGCTTGTATATGTATATAGTACAACAATGTAGATGTATATAACCATCATAGTGTTGGAAATTTTTGACCTCATCTAATATTTTAAAATGAAAAAAACTCCAGTTGAGTTGTTCATGGTGTATGTAGCATTGGAGTTAAATATCTTTGTGGTTCCAGTTGCAGTTGTAGAAGTGTTTGGAGCATAACTAGTATTTAGATTTTTGTTTTCACTATATTTCCCTTGTAAAATTACATAAGCTAGCTGAGTTTTGCCTAATTTTCATTGGGGGCTTGGCGAGTTGTTGCTGAGTGAGAGTTTTCCAACTATGAAATTTTGAAGTACCAAGATTTTGAGTTCTCAATTTTTGTTAATATATGCAACTAAGCAAGACAATTATGAGATTCATTACATGACTTGATACAAGTTCCAATAGAAGAATGGATGTTGGTAAACTTTGATTAAAAATTCTTGATATCATAATCTTGAATCTTGGTGGCATGTTAATGTGGTTGTTGTATCTTGATGGAATGTTAATGTAGTAGTTGTATCTTGTGACGATTGAGAGAAACTGTCATTATGCAAAGAATGGTCGTAAATGTACATAGCAAGCACATATTTCAAAATTTGCTTGTTTGACATGTTAATGCTTTTGTTGCCTAAATGAATAATTGAATAAACACCTAAAGGAAATTGGACAAGAGATGATAAAGAATGATCATTGTCACTCTCTTTATAGACAATATTTAACAATCCATATTTGCATGCTAATATTGGTAAAAATTATGGTACACAAGCATTTGAGACATGGATTTGTTTTTAATAGTTGCTATTTGCCAATAAATTATACAAGGATCTATTAAATTAGTTTTGTTGTTGGATGTAACCGAAAACCTTAATTGTTGTAGTGCTGAAGTTTCTTCACAATCTTTTCAAATTTCAACCTTAATATGTACCATGTTTTGTGATATGGTTTAGTTTAACTGGCTGTATAGGATCTTGTTATATTGTAGCTGTTTTCAGATTGTATAAATTGGTTAATGCTGTGCTTTTGTGTAGCTGGCCTCTATCTTATTATTTCCTTTCTTGTGTAGTCCTCTGTTATTTATTTCCATTGCAATCTTTTAGCTTTGATCAATATTTAATTTTCCCGCAGTTGATTCATAAGGTCAAACAATCATGAAGCCATGCTTGGCAAAATGAATATCAGCCAATCAAACCTCTAGGCTAAGTGGTCATGCTGGTGTATAATTTGTCCTCATTTTCTAAAAGAGCAAGTTGGGCTTCTCTTTCTATAATTGTGCTATATGGTTGTGAGGGTTGGGGAGCAATGTTTCTAACCACAAGTGGAAACAAATTGAAAGAGTAGAAAAACATCTTATCAACACTAGCCTTAAGTCAATTTAGCAGTTCCATATGAGGTTCTCTTGGATGAAGCAAATTTGTTCTTGTTGGAAGCCTCTCTTTAATTTGTTAAGACAAACAAAATTTGACAATATGGATAGTCATTGTTGGCCCCAAGTTAGTGATTGGAGAGGGATTAATCTGTAGAAAGATGTGGTTGAGGCAAATCAAGGAATTTGAGTAAATGGATAATTGGCATACAAAAATGTCCTAACCTAATGAAGAGAGAAAAAAATTGTTGAAGTTGATGAAAGATCAACCTCACAACTCCCAAGAATCACTTGCATGCAAACACTTGTCACAGAAAGAGCTAAGTAAAAACTATGGAGGTTGGAATTCTCAGATCCATAGATGAGACATTTTTGATGAACAAATAGAGAGATTGCTATAATCAAAAGTGAATGAATCAATTACAAAGAGATCAATCCTTATAAAAGGAGATCAAAACCCTAACAAATAAAACCTAGGTCGTATGATAATTGTTGATAAAAGAATTAATTATTATATGTCCAAAGTTTAGCTTAAGTAAACTAAAGATAATAAGTGACTTAATAATTAAATCAATATGATTTAATTAATAAGTAAATACTTTATTACTTGAACAACCCCCTTTAAGATATACTTAGGGAGTACCTAAAAACCTAGAAACTACCAGTGAAAGCAAATTTGGGTCTCAATAACAAAGCCTGATGAAGTACTGAAGCACAACCAAATATCTCAAAATAGGAGAAATAGAGAAAACCACGCGAGAAAAACCTTACCCCAAAAAAAGATGGGAATAATGCTGAAAAGGACTAGTGAAGGACTAAAGGAACCTCCAAACTAGGGAATGTCCCAGAAGATAGGAGCAAAATGATGATTATGGAGAGCACCACTGGAGCATGAAGTTGAAAACATGTACAAACTGTTGATTTGAAGAACCTCCACTGTAAAGAACATGACTAGGTAAAAAAGACTAAGTCTGAAGAGCTGATCAATCAAAGATGGAAGATATCTTCATGACCTCCAAAAATAGGAATGAAAGAATGTTTATATGGTCTCACTGAAATGCATAGGTATCCAACCACTGCAATTTCTTAGTACATAGGATCAAATATTGAATACATAACTCATTTCATTAAACCAAGAAAGTAATCGAATCAACATAACCCCCCTATAACATTGAGAGGTAAGACATGAACACTAAAACTGAATGCAATATCTTTTGCAGAAAGAAAAACTAGGAACATCAAGAGTGCAAAATGAGTGCAAAAAATTATAATGACACGTGTCATTGACACTTCATGACGCTAATATTGTGGGAGGAACACTCACTTGACAAAGGAAGATGACAAATATGGCCAACATGAAAACCCCCCAAGGCACTTTATAATGTAGTGTGACTACAACAAAATAAAAAGATGTGTAAGATCTCGAAATGCAATAAAGTGGCACTTTATTTCAGTCCATTTGCAAAAATACTACAAAAGGATGTCAACAAAGATCAAAAGAGACATAAGGATGATACAAGAGAGTACAATCCATAAAAATCATCTAAAACAACAAAATCGATCTTCAGACTCGAAACAACCAAGATATCCACCAAAATGCAAAAACAAATTAAAAAAATTGAATGGGATGTGCTTGGAGCCGAATCTGGAAAATAAAATGTCTCAAGATATGTCTCCCATAGTGCAAAATAGAACCTTTGACTTTGATTTCATAAACTGGCAACCAAACAACATCAAAAGTTGAAATAAACTACACCATCACAACGGGCTCAGAATCAACTTATCTCATTTACCAAAAAATAGTCCAGATGAGGAACTTACAACCAAAAAACCATAGGCAGGTCAAAAATGTGCTAGAAAGGCAAAAAAAATCAATGTCTCAGGATTCGTGCTAGGATGCCTCAGGAAGTGTGCTCACCAACAACAAAATTTACCTCACGATTCATGCAAAGATGCATTAATTTTTGCACTTAAGTGCATCAGTTTGCATGCCAAAACCTTAATTTGTGTACAAAAATCTTGAGGTGCATGCCAAAAAATCTCTAAGTGCATGCGAAAAAAATCTCAATTTGCGTGCCAAAATTTTTAGTTTATGCACCAAAAAATCTTGATTTTTGTGCAAAAAATGTCAATTTCTATGCTGAAAATCACAAAGTCATCGACTCGGGAAACATGCTTGATTTGAGTGCAATATTTTTTGCCTCAAATTTCAACTATGTCCAAATTGGACAAATTTTATATGAAACTAAGGGTTTTTGGGTGCTCAGAGCTCAATGGTGATGTCCGTTTGGGCTCAAAGTGACACAAAAATTAGTGACCTCCAAGATTCAATACAAAATAACTCTAAAAAATGAAACCCTTTGAAAGAAAAGACACAAATCTGAAAGCCAAGCCAAACTTCTCATAAATAGAACAGGGGCATGAAGATCTAGAGCTTTGATACCATGTTGAAGTTGATGAAAGGTCAACCTCACAACTCCCAAGAATGACTTGCATGCAAACACCTATCACAAAAAGAGAGAAGCAAAAACTATGGAGGTTGGAATTCCCAGATTCATAGATGAGACATTTTTGATGAACAAAAAGAGAGATTGCTATAATCAAAAGTGAATGAATCAATTACAAAGAGATCAATCCTTATAAAAGGAGATCAAAGCCCTAATAGATAAAACCTAGCATGCATGATAATAATTAATACAAGAATTAATTATTATATGCCCAAAGTTTAGCTTGAGTAAACTAGAGATAAAGTATTTACTTATTAATTCCTGTCACGATCTATAAGAGATGAACAATGTGACACTAGCTATCCTTGTAGAATAACGCAAGCCGAGCTTACATAAAGGATAGTAGACTATGCCTGCCCCAAATATGCGCTTATGCGAAAGCTTTAATTACAGATCCGAGATCTCCCATTTTGGATGCAAGGTAAAATCAAAACATAACATGTGCAATGCAAATAACATGGAGCATAAGATTTGGTGGGGCAATCTCCCCAAGTATGCTTGATTCAAAAGTAACCAACTCACAATGAATAAGTGGATAGGATGTAGTGCTAACAAACACAAATTGCCTCCAATATTGGATCGACTAAAGCCTCTTAGCCGTCCTTATTACAACGAGCTCCACGCTTATAAAATTATGACCTAGTATACAACTTTGACAACCCAGTGATCAAGACCAACTCCTGCACTTGTCCTCTGCTGCTCCACTACTCTGTCGTCAAACTCTGAATTCGCTGACCATTGTCTTGATCTTGAATTCCATGATCTCTAATGATGAATGCCATGCTTCCTTTATAGTGGATTCTCTCCAACTAGCTATTACAAATTTGGGACCAGACCCATTTTAACTCCCCATGCAATAACACTAGTTACATTAAAGCTGGGACCTAAACTGCCCAGGTTGGCCACCAAGGTTCATGTTTTGGACCATTCCAAAATGTGAATACACTGATATTATGGCAATCTTTCCAATGATCTTCGCTGTCTTGATTGCGTATAATCAAGACCTTTTCCTTCATTATATTAATATTGGAGTGAGGAGCCATTTAGGGATGAGAGGGGAGTTGTTGAGGAGATCTGGGAAAAAAAATCCTTCGGTGAGGGGGGATATATGTATTATGGGGGTTATATGATGGGTTAGAAATTGAGGTATCAAACTTATGAAAATGTGCTTCATGGGTATTGTGGGAAATCTCATTGGGTTCAGTTAGAGAACCTATTTGCTGAGGATACATTGGAAATATATAATGGGTAGCATATTTCATATGCTTAAAAAAGTGGAATTTTTTGTCAAGACTTTAAGTGGAAAATATGATATTAGGTTGAAATCCTTTCTTGGCAAAAAAATTTATTAAATGGGGGAAATTGTCACTTTTAAAGGTTTGAGGGTTTTCTAGACGCTTACTTGCCTTGTACCGACTCAGTGAGAATTGGGCCAAAATGTCCTGGTTTGAATCCAGAGTCATCCTGGCACATATATTTCTTTTGGGTTTTACCACTAGTTGCAACCTTAGCCTTTCTGAGGATTCCTCTAGATTATTTGGAATAGTCGCACCTGGATTTTTAATGCTACGCTTATGATTGAAATTCATCTACTGGATATTAGCATGTTCCAAATCAATGGGCTTATTAAGAGCCAAAAATGCATTTGACATCTTCACTGCATACCTCAACTTTGCAAGAAGGTTGCCGATGCAAGGTTTCCTAGACTTGTTCATTTCTACTCTAGTTCTCTGCAACGAAGGCGAAGGATGTTTCATTGTTTGCTTGCAATGGGAAACATATTTAGGGTTTTGAGATTTCCCCAAAAACCTTGGATTCTTGTCATGACCTATTTGCTGTGCACTGGTCTTTGAACAATCATTCATCATTTGGACCAGTGCCAGCTCTAAGCTCACCATTTTTCCACTTTTCTGCCTCAGGTTTGGGATTTGAATATGCCAGGTATATTGAGTGCAAAGAAGTATTTTTTGAATGAAACTTATAGAGTTTTGGGAACTTTTTAAACTACACTAAGGCGAAGGGCATTTTTCAGTGTGGTATTGCTATTTGAAAATCCTAAGCTTCGTGGATTTTAGGGCCATGCATGAGGGTTTTCAAGAGGTTGTAAGACTTCCGCTATTATGTGCAATTTTTGGTGAGATCTCTAGATTACTCTATGAAATTATTGGTGTGATCTTATATTTCATATAAAAAAACTTCTTTCTTAAGAATAATTATGTCGAGAGCCCTGCAACACTTGCCGCACGATCACAAACTTGGAGTTAAAAATAGCATGATAAGATCAATAGATAAACAATAAAATCTTAGGGCACAATATTAACAATTTCAAGTCTGCTCATTATTCTAGTTCGCTTCTGCTCTTTTCGCTCATTGTTGTTTTTGCATTTTCAGTTCCATCTTTATATTTGGTGCTAACAATTGTCCAATGACTTAGCCAATTAAGCTTAAACTTTCCTTTCTATTGTCAATTATGTTGATTCTTAGGTAGGGATAACTTTAAGAAATCCCCTCCCCAAAAAATATATAAATTCGTGGTGAATCCAACATTACTTTCGGGGGAAAAAAATAATTTTTGTTAGCAGGTTTTTTTTGTTTCACAAAAAGTTTAATGTTAGATGCAAATTTTATTCGACCATTAAAATTTTTCATAAAATCGAGGCGATTCTATCCCTTTTCATACAAAGGGTACATATTGTATATTGCAAATTTTCCCATTTATTGGAAAAATATATATACTGCATTAGGAGATTTTTCCCATTTTTTGGAAAAAAAATAAAATTTGATTAGGCAATTTTTCTCATTAGGTGATTTTTCCTTTCTATTGAAAAAACTTATATAATGCGTTGGCGAATGTGGCTGGATGATAGATATGTGGAATGTCCTATTGCATTTATGAGATGGTGGAATCTATTTGAAAAAACATTCTTTAAATTGCAGACATCCGACTTAGTGGTTGCCATTATCAGAAAAGTATTTGATTGCCAAAAATGGGACTGTCTATGGAAGAGAGATCGTCAAATGAAAATCCAAGCCTTGTTGTCAACCTAGATTTGTTTGTGGAGGAGGATGAGGAACAAAGTGATCTTACTATTGGGCTTATTGTAGCTTCACAAGTCCTCTCTATTAATTCCAGGGACACCATCAAAGAGCTCAAAAAGGAGTAGGAAAAGGAAGACCTTCAAGCGATGTTTATTGAAATGGGTCTTGACCCTGCTAATTTTGAAGATCAAATTGCACATGTGGCAGAACAACAAAACTAGAACTTCAACACTTTTGGATGTTTTGAAGGATATTAGAAGTGTTACATGAAGAATCGACAGTTTAGTTAGGGTTTATTTTCTAAAACATATTATTGAAAGTGTATGAGTTTTAAATGTAAGGGTTCGAAGCTTTGTCGCTTCCCTTTTTGAGGGAAACCACAACTGTTATTGGTATACTATATATATATATATATATATATATATATATATATATATATATATATATATATATATATATATATATATATATATATATATATATATATATATATATATATATATATATATATATATATATATATATATATATATGAAATGTAAAGCAGATGCAAAGAATATAATGCAAAGTAAAACCCTTTTTGTTGACATTTGATATTTTAGTGGGCATGGTGTTTTTCTTTGGGCTCTAATTATTTTACATTAATCGTAAATTCACTTTCTAGTAAGTACTTACTAGTTAGTAGTAGTACATAGTACATAACACACATGTCGCATGTGACCAGGAATTGATGTATGCAGTAATGGATTTTTGGGAAATGTTTCTAATATCATTTCATATCTCCAACATACATGTGTAACAAGTAACATCCATTTATAGACTATTGTCCGTCAGATGATAATATATCAATGGTTGAAAGTTTATTTCGAGCCAAACGTCTGGAATGAAGCCTCGACCTTGTTTAAGTTTCTAGAATGGTGACATATTTCCTTCTAGCATGTACCACTTGCAATAAATAGTACATACATGTCTTTGTCACTATTGGTGGAATTCCCTCTTCCATTGGCTTCGTACGCATAACAACTTTTTTGGCATGAACTTGCATTTATGTTGAAGATTTGCAAAGATTTAATAATTTAAAAGAAATGAACTGGAAGCCAGACAGACAAATATGTAGGGAGTCAGGACCATTTCTTAGTGACTCAACTTATTTATAGGCAATTGAGTTGCTTCTTTCATCATTGCTCATCTTGTTTTTGGTAGTCAATAGTATGGTAATAAGTATATACTTTTAGTGCTCGTTCAATTCTAGTCTAGTTTACTTGGTGGTAGTCTAGTAGAGTTGTAGGCCTTTCTCTGTAGTCAAGATGGCCACTCCAATTTGCCTGACATGCAAATTGGAAGAGGAATAGAAGACCTTTTTAGGTGAAGTCCCTAATGAAAACCTCTTGTCAATTTGCAATGAGGTTGTTCCTAACTAATACTGTGAACTTCATTATTCATGCTGTGGAAATGGTTACAGGGTGCCAGTTTTTGGAGAATGAGAATAGGTACCGTGTCAACACTAACACATTAGTATATTAGTATTAGGGTTTTCCCCTGAAGTTTGGTTTCACTTTCTATTTTGTTTAATAAAATTACAATCACTGTACATGCCTCTAGAGTCTCTAGAGTCTACCTCAGATTGTAATTTTCAAGTAACAATGAATAACAATGAAATTTCTGAAGTTTCATATAAAATTGTATTTCATTGTTATGCCTAAATATGCAATATTTTGTCATTTTCCAATTTTTCTATTAAATCATTAAGAAATAAAATATAACATTTAACATTGAATTAAAATTAACTTATTGACGTTTCACATTTAACAATCAATTTAATTAATAGATCACTTGACACTTACTTCAGTATTTGGTTTCAATGCTATTAGTACAAAATAATAGAATATGTGGAACGTAATCGATAGTTACTTTTACAATCAGATTTAACTCTCCATTGGATAGGCTTATTTTACAATCAAATTTAAAGTATCATTGAAAAACTATTTCATTTTCAAAATTAGAAATATTCTAATATATTTAAGAACTAAGTTAGTAATATTATAAAGTTAAAAGGTCATGTTGTGAGGATTGTTGGATGAACAAAGATCAATGACTTCAGATGATTTTCGGGCTGAATTCGGCAATAGCCGACTAGCTTTTACAAAAGCCCCAAAAACAAGACATGTGGCAAACATGATCAAGTGTGAAATCACTATGCGCATAGTAGCACCATTTGATCAAGTTAGATCAACGACTAGAGATGATTTTCAGGCAAATGTGGGGCACACTCAACCAATTTTATAAATGCAACCAGAAAAAGATGTGCCATCTTTAGTCTCTAATAACTAATAACTAACAGTTGCATGCTTTTCTGCTTGCAACAATAAGGTGATAGGTGCTTGATAATATAATTATTTAAAAAAAATATAATCTTATTTGAATTAGATTATTAATAATTTTAAATTTAAATAAAATAATATTTACTAAATATTTTAAATAGATTAACAAATATTATTTATTTAACTTCAATTTATGAAATATGAAAAAATCATTTAAAAAAACCCATCAAAAAAATCTATTATGAAAATTAATAAGAGAAATAAAAAATAATAATATGAAAAAATAATGACATGTCTAACAAATATTATATTTGAGTAAATAAATTATAGAAACTAAAAAAAAATATTAAAATAAATAAATAAATATAGAAAATAAATAAAAATAATTTAAAAACTAAAACCTAAATCAATTTTAAAAATCAAAAGTTAAACAAATACAAATCACAACATGAGCTAATGTGGAGATCACAAGTAATTATTTTTTAAATAAATATGAAAAGAAAAATAATAGTTAAAAGTGAAGATTTATAATATAATCTTATGTGAACAAATTAGATTATTAATAATTTTCAATTTAAATAACATAATATTTACTAATATCTTTTAAATAGATTTAAAAATATAATTTATTAAAATTCAATTTATCAAATATGAAAAAAATCATTTAAAAGAACCCATAGAAAATCTATTATGAAAAATTAATAAGAGAAATATGAAAAAATAACATCTCTAACAAATATTCTATTAATTAAATAAATTATAGAAACTAAAAAATAATATTTAAAGAACTAAACTAATATAAATAATAAATTAAAATAATTTAAAAACTAAAATCTAAATCAATTTTAAAAATCAAAAGTTAAATAAATAGAGATCACAACATGAGCTAATTGGAGATCACAAGTATTTAATTTTTTAAATAAATAGAAAATGAAAAAACTATAGTTAAAAATGGAGATAACAACTAATAAATATCAAAACAAGAGTTAAAAGTGGAGTGAGATAAAAATTGGCCAGTAAATAATTAATGGGAAGGATTTATAATTTTTCACTAAAACCGACAAATTATCGACCAACTCACAACTTTTCTAACCAACAACTTTTCCATCAAAATTTCAATTTCTAGGAACAAAGTTCCCACAAATAGCCTATTGGCTAAAATATGCTATATAAGAACACTCAACTATTCATATTGTAATGACTTTTTAATTAAAACTTTAAGTATGCTATATGAATTAGAATAATTTAACTATACCGTATTAGGTCCTTAATTATATTTTAAGCATCGAAAAAAGCATAAAATAAGATAAATATTTTGTCAATGTAAATGGTTTAGTTTGAAATTCAATGCACATTGCACAAATGCACAAGTGTTAATAGAATCTTTTTTTTTTGAAAAAAGAGGGATACAAATTTATTCAATCAAAACCAAGTTACATAGAAAAAGGCCAAAGGCCCAAAACAACACTACAAACTCCTGTCCTCCAATAATATTTGATCAATGATCTTACAATACTCAGAAGGTAACTCATCCCTACCATTAATATCCCATCTATCCACATTCTTTGAAGCCCGCTTAGCTAGACAATTTTCCATTCTATTTCATTCGCGAGGGATATGATGAAAGGAGATAGAGCCCAAGGACCTATAGAGACTAAGAATTTGTTTGGCTAAAGAGGCAAGTTGCCAACTAACATCTTCCAACTTATGGTTATTCAACATATCCACAACAATTTGAGAGTCAGACTCACAGATGATCTTCCACCACCCTAACGAGTAACCACACTCAATAGCAACCTTAATAGCTAGGGCCTCCATCATATTATTAGAATGTTGACCCTTGTAAATAGAGAGGAGAAAAACTGCACCACCATCATTGCCTCTACCAATAGCCCCAATACCGACATGTCCAGGGTTCCCCTTGTTAATAGAATCTTGTAATTATTATAATATAATAATTATAATTTAATATGATGATGCAAGTGTTAATATAATAAAGGGGATGCCACCACTACTATTGGATGAGCAAGGATCAATGACTCGAGATGTATTTTGGGCTGATTTGGTCAGCACTTAACTCATTTTCTCAAATCAGTCCAGAGAGAAGATACATGGTATACATGTAATACGAGTGACTATTCGATAATCATTTTGACATGGATGGTGGATATCATACTAAAATGCGAGACAGGGAATCAAGCTGACCACCGTTCGATCAACTTAGATCAACGGCTCCAAATGAGTTTCAGGCCAATTTCAGAAATAGTTGACTTATATTCACATATTCCTCAGGAAGAAGACATGTGACATACTTGATGTAACATCTATTGCAGCATCTGCATCCATTACAATGTTATATACCATTTGATCAACAAAGATGGAATGGCCCTAGTCGTATTTCAAGCTGATATTGACTAGAGTAGTCTTGCTTTCTCAAATGTTGCAGAAACAAGACATGTACCATACACAAATCAGGTCAGAAAGAAGACACGTGGCATTGACGTAGACCATGGTGAGGTAACGGGACATGTAAAGATTGACGACTAACATCATTGGAGCATCAAAGATCGATGACTCAAGATTTATTTCAGGCTGAATTTGGCTACCTTCAATTTTATTTCAAAATTTCCCCCAAAAAGACATTCAAAAATAAGTCTTCATAAATTACCAATAAATAGTAGAGTTAATCCTAAATTATATTGTAACTTCGTATGTTTATGGTTTCACGAATAATTATAATAGTAGTTGTCTGCTGTACAATGTACGTTAGAATTAATGTCAAACACATGCTTGAGTAATTTACATTTGTGCATATTGTAAGGTTTAGTTTTCATTATTCAAACTTGGATTTCTATAGTGTGCACAAATTACCAATCCAAAGACCAAGATTCAGTAAGAGTAATGGAGCCACGAGCATCAGAAACCTAGTCTTCTCAGACAACTCAAAACATCACAGAAAATAGTTATCAATTAGAGTTTCAACTTTCTAGGTAAGATCTTGATTCTTGATCACAATTATTATTGATAGTTTTGTGACTAGTATCGATTGTAAAATTCAGGGTTTAATCGCCAATTTATTATGCATTTTAAGCCTAAATTGTTTACTTTTTAGCGGCTAGGTAACTTGAAAAGTTAAAAAATTACAAATACAATTTAGGGTTTAAATGTTATTCATTTCTGTAAATTGTAATTTGTGTTTGTGTATAGTTCTATAAAATTTTCAATGATAACAAAAACATACAAAAGGAGTGGCACTAGCAGTGTAATTGCAACCTAAAAGAAAATACAATGGACCTAGAAACTAGTTTTTGACATGCATAAACTTGTTAAAATGCTAGGTTTTACTAATGAATTCCATGATATTTTGGATCTTGTTATCTATGGAAGGAGTATTAAGGCAATAAGATATGTAATTGAAGATAAGTTGAATGATGCACAAAAGGAATCAAAATATATTAAATCGAACACCATGATAGGGACCATTGTAAACAAAGTGGCAACGTGGACTGGTGGAATTGCCTGCTTGGGGTTCCTTCAAGTATTACCTTGTCCAAAATTTGTAATAGTTTGTGGTGAAAACTATGATGAAAATCGAAAGACAATTGTGAATCAAAACACACAAGAGGTAATTTTTTCTATCACATAGAGTGAATTTGGTAGACTATTGAACCTAGGGTTTTGAAGAAAAAAAACCCAACCCACATTGACCTAGACAAACTAGCAGAAATATATGACAAGGTAGATTAAGATAAAAAACATTGTTATATTAGAGGGTTAACAGATGCATTCAATTTTCCTCGTGATCATAAACCTCCTTACAAATTGGATATTTTTTCGCAGTGGGTTTAGGATACTGTATCTCAACTATCAATGTGTTTAGGTTTGGAATGTAACAAGAAAGTGGGTGCCAGTGTTTTGGAAATAATTTTCAATACTCATTGTCTAAAACAACCTGTAAGATATAATTATATTAGGTACATTGTAAATCACATGAATGAACAATTGTTAATAATTAAAAGAGTGGCAGATCCTCTATCACAGAAGGCATTTAGATACACGGCCTACTTATGCTATCTTCTATTATCAAAGCATAGTCAAATTTTTGAAACAAGCAAGCTTCAACTTAATTTTGGTAAACCAATATTTGAATGGACATCTCTGATTAGGATTGGTGATCCCCAAGGGAATTACAACCACTTTGTAGACTTCTTTTTGGAACCACTTTATCATACACTTATAGGCACTTCAATGCCTATATTAGCTGTCTTGTAAATGATTAATTCAATTGGGAAGTCAAATTTTATTGGCCGACTGGTACTTTATGGAAGAGTACACTATATCAAGATTTTATAGTTTAGTTGTAGAACCTACAAACTTCCTATACATGTGATAGAGATAGTATTTGCATTGGAATATGTATGACAAATGGAAAGCACAGATGTATGTTTCATGGTCAACAAAAGAAAACCATTTTTCCTTCCTTTCCTGTGAGATGCAGAGGGTTTACATTTGAGAGAAGAGCATTCGATGTGGTACAAGAATTGTTTGTAGTTTTTAAATTTGATGTTTCCAAGCACTGGCACTATGACCCACTAAACATAATTGGTACAAAGCTTGTACAAGATGGGAACTTCACAAGAAAATGTCAACATGAGAGTGTGCCATTGATTGAAAGATTTAAAAATATGGACTCATGGGAAGAGGTCAAAATAGAGATGGAAAAATGCTCTAGTGAAAAAATATTTCAATACAAGAATTGTCAGCACAAATTAAAAAATTGCACAGACAAAAAGAAAAAGTGCAGCTTGTGACATCCTAAAATTTCTACCAAAAAGCGAATCATCCAAGTAAAAAAAATCTTTTAGATGTCATAAATCATGATTGTGCAACTACAAAGTGTTGTTGATAAAAAATTAATGCATTTTGGGAGATGAGGAAGAATCTCAACGAACCAAACACCTCTCTAGATTTTGAAGACTTGCTTGAGGATGAAATATTTAGCAAATTATGGGATAATGAACATCCAAATGCAAAAACAACACAACATGATGCAACTAATGAAGGAACTAAGTATGAGGTTTGTAAGGATCCTTCATCCATAGCCACAGACACTACCACTAGTTCCATTGAATCCACTGCTCCAAGTAGTAGTACATTTGATTCAACTGGACAATATGTTGTACTTAATCAGTAGAGAAGGGAAAAATATGGTGTAGGGGAAAATTTGATAGAAAAAATGGGTTATCTAGAGGTGATGGTGCATTGGGCATAATAGGTTAAGGAAATTGGTATCCACTCCTAGTACCAGATGTACCGAAATGTGGTCATAAATCAAAAATTGGAGATGAGTCAGATGACCCATCAGGTTCAAAAAAAGGTGAACCCAAGCAATTTTTTGTCCAAGGTGGATATATAACCTCCCAAGTTGTTTCCTCTAGAAAATATACTATGTGACTGAAATTTGACAAGATCCCTGCCCCTGGAGTTGAAGGTCACTATGCAAAGAAAAAAAATGTTTTAGATACTAATACTAATATAATGCTAGTCTCAACTCCCTCAGCACAAAACCTTTGGAATAGTCCAAAACTCCACTTGTTGGTGGTAGTGGGATAGTATTAGGAAGTGGTGATGCCATTGGTATTGGTAGTCCTTAAAATGCAATTATTACAACCTCAGGAATTGGTGGAGAGTCTGGAGACAAGTACAATGTTGCAAGTGCTCTTTCTCCTTTCAAACATTGTATTATATTAGTAGACCCAAATTTTGAGTTCAATAGTTTTGTATCAAATTTTCAAGAAACCACAAAGATGAATAGAAAAAATAATAAGGCATTCAAGAAGGATGTACTAGAGGTGGTTCATTCTCAAGAACCTGCATCGAGTAGGATATTTCCAACATATAACACCAATAAAGAAATAATGGAGTTTATGATTGTTTTTCCCCCACAACTAGATAATAATCCACCAGAGAGTGAAATAAATCCATCAAATTTTCATGTTAGCACACTATCTATGGATTTCTTTGAAGTACAAAATGTGGACAAAGTCAGTGTAGCAAAAAAGATGAACTCTGTGGTCTACAGTTCACTGTTCAAGGTGGAGAGAGAGAAAAAAGGGCTGGAGATGGCAATTGAAAAGTTAAAAGAAGACCTAGAAAATACAAAGGCAAAGGAGAAAGCAACAAATAATAGGTGCAAAGATATAAAGAAAAGGATTACAAGTGCTTCCTCTCAAGGACCAAGTGCACAACCTTAGCCAGAAAATATGGAGGCAAAAATAAAAATTCTAAAGGAAAAATTAGAAGAAGGCAACAAAGAGCTATTTGATGTAAATGTAGAGAGAGAAGCAGAACTCAATATATTGAAGGAATAGTTGGAACAAAGCAATAAAACACTTAGTGATACTCTAAACCATGTTAATATGAAAGCCTATGAAAAACTCAAAGAACTCCAGGACAAATTGCAAGAAACAAATAAATAACTTGATGATAAAAGAACATTTGTACTAGATATTTTTAAAAAGTTGGAGTCTAGTGGACATACAATTAGTAACATAAATAATGAATTGGACAATGAGAAGCAAAAAGCAAAACAATGAGAAGAGAAAGAAGAGAAAATAAAGAAACAAAGTGAAAATTAGTTGTCACAAATGGTGTAAGAGGTACATAAGGCTAATACAATCGAAACATTTGAGAACAAATTTTTTGACTCAAATGAAAAAAATAAAAAATTCAGTCAAGTTAATTAAAGAAAAAATGTGGGGGAAATTATGGAAACTACTGATAGGTTGTGTGATTGGTTTGAATTGCATCATAGTTTTTGAGCTATTTGTGTGAGTATCAAAGAGTAGATTGAGAAGAACAATGACCTTTTTAATCTTGAGAAGACTGCAAGAATTTTTATACACATTATCAACACACATATTGACATGTATTTGGCCAGCTAAGGAGTTCATGACCATGTTAGTGCATCAGTAAAGTCATCAACTATCATTCAAAAATGCTAGAGTATAAGGGAAGGAGAGGAATATTTGAACTCAATTGGGAGAAAACTCACCAAGATGGATGATAGAGAAATATTAATGATAAGTCTTTGTTTTCCTACTCCTTGTTCTAATAATTCATCAATGACATTAATTGGCAAAGAAACTTACCAAAAAGAGTTGGAGGCCAAAATGATGTTTGAAGTAGTCAAGTTTCCTTAGGATTCAACAACTGATGGAATTTTTAACTGCATCAAACCATTGGTGAATCTGAATGCACTATTGGATGTAGCATTTCTTTCAAGTAAATCTTCTAAATATGGAAGTCTAACAAAGTTAAAGGTCATCTACTATAACATAACAAATGTTAAAACACTATACGAAGCAAACTTCAACATCCTAATACCAAATCTTCAATCATATCATAAGTCATCCATTACGCATTAGAGTATGTGACATTTGGAAAGTGATTTTAATCATCTTTGTAGCATTTACGTTATTTCTATTTGTAATTGTTTGATATGATTTTGTAGCAGAATTAAAATGCTATTTTGCTTACCAAGCCTATCAAATGCAAAGGCAAAAAATGTTTTTGATACTGATTTTGATGCTAGTCTAAGAATCCTCCCATGAAGCAAAATGACTTGAAGCTTTTGTTGCTCTCTTATTTCCATATTTGTATAGAAGGGAATTCAGGGTCATTTTCTAAATATTATAGTTGTAAATTTAGTACTTTTAACTCATAATTATGAAATTGGACATTCAAATTTAACTTTTTCAAATTGAATTCATTGAATTTTATCATTTGAATTGCTATATTTTCACAAAAATCATCAAGGATTGTCATTGTACCATAAAAACGTATCATATGAGCATAACAATGCAAATAAAAAATAATAGTAATGGTAAAATTTGAATGAATCTTGATTCATGAATCATGGCATCATCTAACTTAAAATGTTCTTGTTTTTTTGACACTAGACATTTAAAAAATGGTATAACTTATTATGCATGATCGATGAATCATGATTAAATTTAGATAATAATTTAGAATTGACATGTCATAATGTAACTGTTAAACTTGCCACATCATCTCATCATCTGAATCTTCTAATTCCTCGACATCAAGTTCAAATAGTCCATCATGCTTCATGTTTTCTCCAATAGGCATACATTTGTCATCCTGATATGAATCCTCAACTTCAACATCAATGCTACCACTACCAGCACCACTACCTGAGTTACAAATCTCATTTTTTGAAATGTAGCCCAAACCTCTTCTTTGGAATTTTTTCATCCACAATTTTAGTGCCCTTTCGTAAGGAAAAGTATTGATTTCATATCTGGATGTATACAATGTCATACAATTTTCCAAATTCTTGTCTAGTTTATTTCTTACCTTTGATTTTCAGAACCCAAAAGCACTGAGAACTCTCTCATCCTCCACAAATTGCAATATCATGGTAAAACATAATTCAAAAAGCTTGAAAATTTCCAATATTGAATCTCGCAACACTTTGCTCTGAGCTAGATTTGTCCGAAGTCTGGTTACTGATCCTTCTTTGGGGTTCCACATAAGATCATATTGCTCCATCATTGTATAGGAAAAATGACATGACTTCTCTACCAAATGAGATTAATCTAAATTCCATTTATAATCACCCCATTGATTTCTTTTCTTTTACAAAATTGATCTGTCAAAACTATTAACTTATCTCAAAAATCTTTAGCACTTCTTAAACTCCAATAATGGGGAAATACAACACACATTGATTCAACCAATTCGTGTTGAGGAAAAATTTCTCTAATTTCTAAGGAAAGATTATAAGAAATATCCTTCACAAGATTCATTACAAACTCAACAATCTATTCAAACACTTCCTTTGTAATAGTTCATTTTTGCTATGTGGGTTTCTTTCCTTTTCTCATGGACACGGGTAGTAGTGCATTGGTATCTCAACACTGCATGTACTGGAATGTAATTCCCCCTTTTTATCAATATTTAAAAATTTATTAGGATTATCCAAATCTATGATTCTCATCCACCTTGAAATTTTTTCATCCTTAGAAAATGAATCTGAACTTCTATAGAGATTATTGAGGGTCGTATATGTCATTTTACGCATCATATCATATTCTGCAATATACATATATCTTTGTTGTATCTTCTTCACTATATTTCTCATTTTCTCTAGCATAGGGAGAATGGTTGCTAATGGTAAGAGTGTCTCTACATTACTTAACCTTTCAAGCAGATCACCATTTTTTTGTTGATCACCTTGATCATCGTGAGTTGATTCCATTGTAACAAGCAACAATGGATATTCATAATTTTTTTGATGAGTTAGTCTATCTAAAGAGATCCATTTGGTATCATTATCCTTAAGAAACTTTCTCCCATTAGTTAGGCCCTCAAAAAACTATTGAAATTTCTTGAATCATTTAGGACTTTGACAAAAGTTCCTATAGATCTCTTTGATTAAAACTTCAACTCTATATATTTGTGGAGAGTTGCTGACAATTCCAAAAGACAGATTCATTCTGTGGGTCATGCAGTGAATGGCAACAACATAAGGCACAACAAATTCTTTTAGCTTTGTGAAAACATCATTCTTGTGGCCTTGCATTACTAAAGCTCCATCTACTCCAACACACACCAACTTTTGGGTAATCACCATTTCATCTATACCTTTATATTTAATTAAGGAACTCTTTACTAGTTCAAATATGTTTTCTGCCATTGAATTCTTGTTCATTTTAACAAAAATTAGTAGATTAGGTTGGCAAAAAAAATTGTGTACAGTATAGACATGCATGCATACATAGGAAGTATTGTCTATTGATGTCACCTCATCAAAAGATAATGCAATAAAATTTGACTCTTTAATTTTTGCTTTGATATCTTACTTTTCAACCTCAGTAAGAAAAATTTCCCATTCTCATCTGTTGGTTACTGACCAGTTCTCCTCGTATAATAAAAAAGTTTTGCAAAGTGTAATAAACTACTCAATAATGAGTAGTCTATCATGGCACGCCCTTTGCTTAAAATATAGAAGACAACACTTAACTAAAGATATTTACCCATTTCTTGAACTTCCATTGCTTTTCTAATAAGAGATTCCATGGAGCCTTTTACTTTAGTAGGCTTTGTCTATATTTTCTCCTGAAATTCTAAGATTTTTTCATTCTTAATATGTTGACATTCCTCCTTGGTTTTCCATCTTGTAACTTCTTTTTCCACTCCATCTATGATTTTCTTCTCATAAACTTTACCCATATGCTTTTTCTATGGTGTCAATTTTTAGTTGCAACCTCTTTTCCTTTTTATTTATCCTTGATCATATCATACATCTACATTCTATTAGAGGCTCACCTTCTTTTGGATTGTGTATAGGTTTAATGAATGGATACTTTGAGGCCCATTCTATTTGAAAATTCCTGATTGATATATCCCAATGCTGATTTTTGTTGGATTTTGCACTAGTTTTTGCATTGTATTTCCTTTTTCCCTTCACTAGTCATGCACCATCGCCATCTTTGAAATTATCATCCAAGTCTATTATATTATTCTAGCTACTCTAGATGTTGACCTACAAATCTTGGATACTCTAGCTATTTACTTGAATATCTTCTTCAAGTTCATCGTGATTAGATATATCAAGTTTGCCAACTTCTTTAATATGTGCCAATGGAACTGTTAGTGGCAGTGGTTGGGAATCTTTTAAATGCACTTGTGATGATGTCACTTCATTATTTTTACCACCAAAATATGATGGCAAGGTGCGAGTGCACTTGGCTAGCCTTTCTTGACTTCCACCACATGTAGGACTCTCACCCTTGTTCATGTTAGACATCTTCAAAAAAAATATGGTGCACCATAAAATTCAAGTTATTCAAAACTTGATAATAGACTATAGTCTATTACATATATTTATCTAAATTGTATTCATTGGTTGTAGGACCTACACTTTAAAATATAGATGTCCTAAGTCTCATTGGTTATTATACTAGTCCTAGTTGTTAACTGACCACTGACCACTAATAATCTAACTTGTATCTACTACATATAAGAACAAACTAAAATTATAGAGAACAGATAGATAGGGATCCAAGTTACTTACCTTTTGCTAAAATGCAGTCATTGCACTCGTGGCTCACTCGACAATGATCTTGGTAGTATGAGAAATTTAGACTTTGCTACTGAATACTGATTGGAATTCAGACAACCTATAGATCTATGAATGTATTTATACCACTCTTTTGTGGAAAAATCTGTAGGAATATTATAGCACGTACTAGATATTTGGTGAAGCCCACATAAGAAAAACCTATATTCTAGAATTTCCAAGGTGAATATGGTTTTTCCATTATACGACCATGCATAATATAGATGGAAAAATTGAATTTGTGTGGACACATGTCCGTATATTTGGGTGGAAAATGTTGTCTCTCTCCTAAAACATTTTTATAGAACCAAGGGTGAATTGAGGCCATCCAAAAGTATCCACTTGGGAAATCACAGGCGGATGTGTTTAATTTGTCGTGTGCCAAAAATATTTCTAATTAGCTATTTTTTTTGAAACACGATCCAATGACATAAATCCCCTGGCAATAGGCCTAGGGGTTTGACTTACATTTGGTAAACTTGGGGCAATGCACCAACCCACATATGTGTAAAAACTTTGCCAAATCAATGTTGGTCATTGGGAAACAATCGCCATTTGCAAATATTCACCACTATAGTGAACCCTGTTCTTATGGTTTCCTTGAAAAACCAAGTGACCAACCTTAGAAGCTTTATGGTGTATCTTCTTGTTGTAGTTCTTAGACATCTATTTCTACTAGAATACAATGTGATCAAAGGAAACCTATCTACATTCATCCAAAAATTCTAGTTCTTGTATGCAGGATATGCAATAGTCCTCATCTATTATAATTCCTCTTAGGGAGACTCTAAGGAATGGTCTCTCAAATTCAATAGGTGAAACAATGCTAGCCTCATAGATAAAGGTGAAAGGGGTAGCTCACATAGGTGTGCACATGGTTTTTCTTTAAGCCCATAAAGCTGGATTAATTTGAAGATGTCAACCCCTACCATATTTACCAACTCCCCTATGCAAGATCTTCAAAAAAGCCTTATTTGAAGCTTCAACTTTTCTTTTTCGTTGAGGGTAGTAGATAGAGGACTAGTGTTATGTAATATTGAAATTCTTACACAACTATTTTAGATTTTCGTTCTTGAATTGACTTCCATTATCAATAACTATGGAGGATTGCATACTATAATGATAGATGATGTAATTTAGGATGAATAATGACTCTTATTTTCCTGTATCAACTCAAAGTGATACAACCTCAACCCATTTAGTGAAATACTTAATTGGTAGTAGTGATGATGAACTTATGTCCTCCTAATGAGTTGGTATTTATTTGTCCTACTAGATCAAAGGCTAATATGAGACAGGAGGAATAAGGTCCCTTCCTGGAGTGAGGATCAAATTACTATGCATCAGACACTTCTTACAAGATTTAGTGAATCAAACAACATTTATCTGCATAGTAGGCCAATAGTTACCAACCCTACGTAGTTTTTGAGATAGAACAAGACCATTAGAGTAAAATCCACACCTGCCCTCATGGACTTCAACTAATGCTCATCCAGTTTCCTAGAGTGGATCAAATTACTATAAATTAGATACTTCTTACAAGATTTGGTGAATCAAACAACATTTGTCTGCATAGTAGGCCAATAGTTACCGACCATAATTAGCTTTTGAGCTAGAGAAAGACCATTAGAGTGAAACGCACACATGCTATCATGGAATTCAGCCAATACCTATCCAGATTCTTCCCTTTAAGAGTCTACAAAGCATTTTGTCTAGATCCCTCCTAAGAAAATCACCAGATATGATGGTATAGTGAGAGGCATTATGGATAAGTTATCATTTTTTATTACGAGTAAGGTCATCATGAATGATTTGGTCATGAAGGTAGGAATAGAAGTTATCATAGAAAGAGGAATCACAACCAATGATGGTGCAAACAATCTAGTTGTTAGTGGAGGCATATGTGGGCTAGTGTATCTCTTCCACCAAATATTCATATCTTGATTCATGTTCATGTAACTGAAGGATAGAAGCCAACATAGCCATAGCATCAATCACCATGTTCTCATTCCTAGGAATCTTATCAAATGTGACAAAGGTGAAGTAGATCTTAAGATCATCAACCATCTTCTTATAAGGTATTATATTTTTATATTTAGTTTGATACTCATTATTTCCTTGATTGAGGATGAAATGAGAATCTCCAAAGATATGAAATTCAGTAATTCTCCATTAAATGGATAGCTTATTTCCATTTTCCAATGCCTCATACTCAACTATATTATTAGTGCAAGGGAACAACAACTTATAGGTTTTAGGAATAGTGTATCCTTTAGGAGTGATGCAGAGGACTCTAGCACCAACACCATTTTTTGTATATGAGCCATCAAAGAGAATCTTCCAAGTGTGCTCAATTATGTACTTAATACGACGGGACTCAAAATTGCATTCCCAATTTTAAAACCATTGTAAGTTTTTGAGTCATTTTGAGCCCCTTTAAGCACATTTAATGCATGTATACCCAGCTATCCTGTTGAGGCCTATGAAGTGTTTAATGTTTCTAACACTTTGCATTCAGTATATCCATGCATCCCATGAAGACAAATTTCCATCCCGAGTCATTCCGTGAAGTCTCATTTTGAGCAATGTTCAAATCTGCATTTTTTCTTGAAGTGTCAAATAGTGATAGGTAGCCTAGTTTGCAATTGAATATCTTGCACCCACTTATGTTTCATGACTTTCCACTTTAGGAGTGAAAAGTACATATATCAAAGAACATATGTTTTAAGTTTTAAGTCATTTTGAAATGTATTGACTAGGTTTTGAATCCCTCAAAGTTGGTTGTTTATTATTGTAATGCTGATGCAAACTATCTAGAATTCTGGGAGGTCTTGTTTGACCAGTTATAACTCTAACCTAGTTCATTGAAATGAGAAAATTCATTTTGCATTGCATTCTTGAGGTTAGAAAATTGTTATGTTTTAGATTTGAGCCTATGAAAAATCTGTTTATTTAGTTTTCAAATGCAATTCCAAATCCAATTTATGATGTTTTACTGGTTTCAAGAAATGTAGATTGATCCATAACCTTGTTCAGGATGTCATAGTTTTGAATCCATGATTGTTTGAACCAAATGGATTATACCACTATGTTGTACCCTGAAAATTCTTTAAGTGTGCTAGTTTTCAAGTCTTGACAAATCTGTCTACACACTTTCCTAGTCCTTTCTATTTGCAAAATTCATAGTTCTGCCATTGTTCAGACTAGTTCCGCAAATTCGAGTACCCCGCTTTGACCACTCAAAAAATTTTCCTAGTTATTTTTCATGAGCCCTAATCAAATATTTATATCATTCTCATGATAGTGAGCAAGTTCCCCAGTTCTCATACCCTCAAGTGTCAATTTGACCTATTTCTAAAGCCAATACTGAATGTAATTTATGATTTTTTGACATGTTTGCTTGTAGGCAATTCTGAGAAGCCAACTTTGATGGTCAATATCTTTTGAACAAGGTGTCTTCATGGCACAAGATCTAACAAGGGAAGAGAATGTGGAACATAGAATCAACATGCCAACTTTCAAAGCTCAGTTAGGTGTTTTGGCTAGTTTTTAAGCTAGTCTCATAAGCTTTTGGGTAGAAAATCATAGTTTACAAAAAGTGGTAAAATGAGTTCCAAATGATGAAATAAGAGTTTAATTTGATCTTAATTAGTGTCAAGTGATTAATGAATCAATTTTAAATGTTAGTTGTTTGAAAATGAATTTTTTTAGCCAAACCCATTTTTGGGCCTAATTGATTTTATCAAGCTAATAGAATAATCAAAGGGATTTCAAAATGATAAAAGGAACTTATGGTAATTATGAGCATGAAATATTTTATTAGGTATATATTATCATTATTCAAGGTTGAATTGATGTGTGAATGTACTTGCATGATGAGAAATGAAGGAGTTGAATATACCAAACGAGTTTGAAGGCTTGGATTAGTTGTGATAAATGAAAAGGGTTTTCTATTCATGAATGATAGTGCTAACCATGATAAATAATGAAGGAAAACAATAAGGATCATGTCATACCTTCATTGAGAGGCGATGCATGAAGACCATTAAGCACCTGAAGTTAGATAATCATAGACAACATCACAAGTTTTTCTAACCTTAGACCATTTATCAACTTTTCCTACAATCTATTTACTATGTCACGGAAGAATGGGTGAAATTTCCAACTTAATTTTTGAATGGTTAGTAAAGAGTTGAGAGGAACATGTGTTGGTTGAAATATGGCACTCTAACTCCTTTTGGGACATAGTATGCAAGTTTGAGGATGTCAAGGGAAACTTTGATTTTAGCCTTCCTATCTACCAACGAAATCTTAGTATGCCAAAAAGGGGCAGCCTAATTTCCTATGCTCACACATTGGTTGTTTGAAAAGTATGATATGAGGTTGGGAAATGATGTGTTGTCTCTGCTCATCTTGTGATGATTATGTTTAGAAGTTGAGCCCCATTCCTATAATCTCCTCACATAAATTCATCCACTAAAAACCGTAGCATGGTAGAAGCTTGGCCACATCGAATGAGGAGATTGCACAAATGAAAAGGGGATCAACATAGACTAAATGAAATATTAAATAGTAAAACTTCTATAGACCATGCCATGGGATATCTATGAGACAAGCCAGGCATAGGAGAAGATGATTTCATTGATGCCTTAGTTTGAGAGCTAGCCTTTTTAAAAAATTGACATCTGAATCTTGGTGAAATACATTTTCAAGAAACATAAAGTGTAGATTGATATCACATCAGATCTCAAGATGTCTCCTTAAGCTGGGCTTAGTAAGAGGAGCCTTGACCCACATAGGAAGTGCCTGCACAGTTAGATGCAACAGAAAAATCCATGTAACATTCTTTTCGAGATTTGTAGATTTGACATCATTTCAAAAAAGGGAGAGAAACTCCAACTCTGCTATATTTTTTAGAATGTTTAAAGTCCTCTAGAGTGAGTATGAGCTGACTACACAAACTAGACACAATAAATGTTTTATTTGAAGAGGGTTCTCACTGGATATTTCTAATATAGGAGTGAAAAGTAGATGCAAGAACCATCATCTATAGTTTTTATTACCACTTGGAAGAAACGAGAGTACTAGTTTTATATTGCATTGGGCATATCTAGACAACAATTCAAATTAAGAAGTGTTTGGTTGCAATGAGTAAAACATGGGTAGAGAGTTGGGCTCGATTTGGTCATCGTAAAAGAAGACTCATGTGAGGGATTTAGTCCCATATTATTAAGGATGTGGCCTATAATAATATTATAATACCCAAGCATACAAGTTATTATTGTCCTGAGGACACGATGCTTTTGAGTCAATGAATGATTGTGTAGGTTTGAGCCAGCTATGCGTAGCCAATAGATAATTCTGAAAGAAAGTGCAAACATGGTATGATGATGTGGCACATAAGTGGCAACATAGTGAAAAATCAAAAAATGACATGTGGCAGATTATTCAAGATATGGCACGCAAAATGAGGCACTGACATGGCAAGGAAGGATAGGTGTCACAATGTTACATTCTCACAAGCAATGTGGTAGAATGATGACTAGGATGCAAGAATGTGATTTCTAACACATGGCACTGGGAGATGACATGGCATCAAGAAAACCAACTTCAATAGATTTTGACATGTGGTAGATCAGATAGATGTTTCATTCTCACAAAATAAATATGCAAGGTCATTAGTGAATGCAAGGAAGTGAAATACCACCACGTGGCAGTGGGCTTGAGTAGAAATGATAGAGTATTCTAGCCAATTTGAGGATGCCATGTGATGATTGTAGGAGTTGATGAAATCCAACTCTATAGCTCACCAAGATCATGTGCATGCAAAATAACTTGTCAAAGGGAAACCAAGAAGGAAGAGGTAGAGTTTGGAAAAACTCTAAACGAACATGAGAGAAAACGTATTGCAAAACAATAAAAATGTATTTACAATGAAAATGAGTTGAGAAATACAAAGAAAGAGCCCAAATATAAAGGCCTCATAGAAGCTTGTGGAACAAGCTAGAAAGTGGTAGAAGATAAGGTTGACAACTAAGCACTCTTCCAAAAAAAGGTGGAACATGCTAGAAGGGAACAAACTCCCATGTTGTCAACAACTCATCACTACAACTATTAACTAAAAAATATTAAATAAATACATTAACATAAGTAAGCTTAAGTAAATAGAATAAATAATAAATA
Organism: Cupressus sempervirens; assembly: GCA_028749045.1. Taxonomy (NCBI): domain Eukaryota; kingdom Viridiplantae; phylum Streptophyta; class Pinopsida; order Cupressales; family Cupressaceae; genus Cupressus; species Cupressus sempervirens. The sequence goes on from CM053789.1 coordinate 384,322,362, forward strand.
AATAAATAAATAATTATTTACTCTAATAGTGATGACGTGGTAGGGCACCAAATAGGCAAGTGATGTGGAGATGACTGTGTAGGAGGGGGTCCAATGAGGAGCTGCCACATGGCAGTATGTCAGGTGAAAAGTGGTAGACTAGTAGACCAATTAAAGGGTGCCACATGGAACCCAAGTGGCAGTGACAAAGCATAAGCCAACCTATAATATCATGACATATGTCACTAGGAAAGTCAAATAGGTTTGACCTAGATGCCTAAATAGAGGGAAAAATTCAAAAGGTGCATAAATATATTTTTAAAAGATTTTTCTCTCAAATTACATATAGTCTTTTTAAATGAAAATAAGGTTATATCATAAATTTTTGACTTTAATGAATTCTAAATTTTTGCATAAAATATTTGTGAAGAGATGTAGACCTAAAGGCTTTATCTAAACTTGATTTTCAAATTAATCCTTTAAATTTTTTTGATAAGTGGGCATAGGACTATCATATACCATTGGAAAGGTCTCAAAATTAGATTTATGGATTTGGGATTTTTTTTCATAGGAGGTAATATTTTGGAGTTATTTTTAGTTTTTTCCCAGGTACTCATTTTTCAACCACATTCAGGTATAACAGTTCAAAGTTGGTTTTTGGCAAAATGATAAACTAGATGTGTGCCAAAGGCAGTAGGGATGTAGTTAGTGATGATATTTTCACTTGCAAATCAATTTAATGAATGATTTATTAGCATTTCATATGCACATCTGAGAATTTTATTAGAGCAAGGGTTTCTCATCAATTAAGAAGATATATTTCAAGTTTGTTACACTCAATGATGAGATTTCTTTTAGATTTTTGTTATAGAGAGAAGAGATATGTTTTGGAATAGAAGGGAATGAAGATTCAAGTGGACATGAGTCACTTCCAGATCAGATCTAGGATTTCATTCCTCTCCTATATCTTTCTCTTTCTCTCTCATTGTAATGGTTGGTTCCATTTTCTTAGACAAGGTTCCAGTTAGTTTGTGATACCACCTGGTTACTTCTAGTTTCTTCGACAAGGTTTTAGTTAGTCTATGATACCACCTAGTTGGTTCTAGTTCTTAGACATTTATTACTATTGTGATATCACAAGGATGGATCTAGTTAGGTTGAAATTTCAATCATGAATTTGATTCTACTATTTCTTAAACTTTCTCTCTTGTATGAACATCATTTAAGGCCCCTTCCCTAGTACCCTATTATAAATCTTAATAACACAAATATTATTAGAGATAGGAAGAATAAGGAGATGAGATATCATGTTTCTACTTCTTGTGTATAGAATATAAATTGTATATTGTCACCATACACTTTATGATAGAACAATGGTAAGAAGGTTTTGGGATCTAGGTATGTCATGATTGAAAATTTCCTTATCAATAATGAACCTAAGATCTTATTGAGACTGATATATATATTTTAATTATTTTTGTGTTAGGTACCCTATTGAGAATTAGCCAATGGGATAAAGACCCAAGATGTCATAACTTAGAAACTATGTTGATGTGTTCATGATATTTTATGTCCCATTAGGATAATTGAATTAGATGGTTATTATGGAAAGATGAATCAACACCCACCCTTATGATATTACTAATAATCATAGATTAAAATTGTTATTAAATTGGATAAGTGTCTAAATGGTAGAACTTGATATGATATAATGTAATGAGTTAATTATTGTGAAAGTAGTATTAGGTTGATATTCACAAGGATAGATTTTATGGCCCAATAAAATGTAATGGTTTTATTCTATGATTGATTCTAAAACTACGTGAATATGTAAACATCTTGATTACCTGACATGATTGATACACCTTATAATGTATTACCTCATAATGATAATGGGGTACTAATAGCAATCAAACTATATTTAATCGAATCAAATGATACTAGTTGTGATGTTTACTTTTTGGTGATTTTGACCTAAGATATGTATTCGAAACTAATGTTCATGTTGGCTAATTTAATAATATAGATTCAACATTTCATCATTACAAGAAATAGATTATGATATGTTTAGAATTTTAACTAGATAATTCAATTAGATATTAATATTGATATGCAGATTCTAATATTTTAATGTTTTAAACACTTTACATGAAAATGATTAGAAAGTGAAAAAAATGATTATGATGTTAAGGTGAAATTATTTAATATGAAATTGTCATGCACCTATATACATACATTTAATATGATTTCTAATTGGGCTACTAATGTTCAAGTTTAGTGTGCAAGAAATTGAACCATGGAAATCAATTAGGGAAAAAAGGTCCAAACTTATGTGGACACAGTTTAGGCAAGGTGAATCTTTAAAGATTCAAAAGCCTCGTTGTGATGTGTTTATTTTGTAAATGTAATTTTGCATGTGTGTGCTAAATTTAATCCCATAAATACATTAGGGACATGTAATCGTGATGTGTAATGCATTTTAAATGTGTCACTTGACACCTGTAATTGTTTGTGTAATGACATATCACCTAGGATTTTGGTCATGGTAACCTTAACTAATTACCTTTCATAAGATTAAGTAAATTCACTTGGAGAAAGGATAGGATGGGTCATCATGAAAGGAAATTCGAATTCAAACTTTACAAGGATTTTAGAGGGTCAATAGGTGGTCCAAAAGTGTCATTTTTGTGAAAATAAGCTACCCATATGTTAGCATAACATGTTAGGGGCCTAAATTTGATCATTTTAGTGCTCGGCTAACTTAGGGGACCCCTTAACCAATGAATTCTTCCACTAATTCGAAACTTGAGTAATCCCATGAGTGTACCCTCACATTCCCACTTGGTCAAAGATTCTTTTTTTTGTAGGGACAAAGTTGTGAGAGATAGTGGCTTGATGGTTTTTTCCAAAAATGGGATAGTAAGGAGTCCTTTTAGAGGAGTGGTGACAAAATAGTGGGGTGTTCACCCACTTTCTAAGTTTAGAGACAACTAGGGTTTTGAAAGGAGAAAGTCTAAGGAGAAGGGATATCTTCATCAACTATCATTGCTTTAGCTTGGACCAAGGTTGGTGCCTATGTCGTGACCTTCTTTTGCACTTGCATAATGGTGTTGTAATCTTATTAAATTGTTGTTGGTGAAATCAGATTTTGTATTGTGTTGAAGTGATTACAGATTGTGTTGCATTTTCTTTCTTTGTTCTTGTTTTTGAGTGTTGATTGTTAATGGGTGTGAAGGCTTGACTCAACCTTGGGAGGGAAGAGATGACTTGGGTGAAGGGGTTAGTTGGGATCAACATTAAAGTTGAGACATTTTTCCTCCTGGAGAGGGCTTTGTTGTTCATGGAGTATGGGCTTTATTGAAGCCATAAGCCTTGTTCGTTATTATGGGAGGTATAAGTGTATTGATGTGATGAGGATGATGTATTTGATAGCCTAGAAGAGGCATTTTGTAATTGCAATTGTATATGTGTATATGGATATGGATATGGCATTCTCCTCTTTGGAGAACCCAACTTCATCCATTGTTTCATGATTCTAGTAGTGAATCATTGTGTTAAACCTTGAAGGGAGTTTTATATGTGTTCTAATGTCATATTTTATGTATTGTTGTTGCTTGAGTGTAACTTTTTTGAGCCTTGTTTCCCCAACTTGGTGGGTGGCTTCTTAGAAGCCTAGGATGGGAGGTGAGCCTCCATGGTTCATGGTTTTGTGTTCTTTTTGCAGGTTTGTGAGGATGGGATCTATGAAGAAGTTAGGGTTCCACCCTTGGCATTGTTGGAGAATCATGTTTTGTGTTGATGTATCATGTAGTTGAAGGAATCAATCCTTCCCATTTTATTTTGTAATGTGTTGTGATGGAAGAATCTCAATTGTAGTTTTATGTATTGTGAGAAGGATTTACAACTTTTTGTTTATCACTGTGAATGAGTAAGCTAAGATTGGATGTTATGCATATAAATGAAATTGTAGGAAAATATGATATCATATTCATAGTTGTTTAAGAAGGAAAGAAATAGTTCATGTGTAAAGGAATATCCATGTTTGTGAAGTCTATGTTGAAGTCATATAGTTGAGTTTCTTCTCCTTATACAGATTCAGGTTTCAATCAATAGTTAAACTTTATAAATTACTTATGAGAGAAAAAACATTGTAATAGTTATGAAATTCAAACGTATGTGATTTATTTATTTTGAAGCAATGGAAATAAAAATGTCTATGTGTTGGAAATATAGATGACATAACTAAGAGGGGAGGGGTGAATCAGTTACCACAAAAACAATTCCAAAAATTCCTTAGATGTCTATAATGCTTTACTTTCTGCTGATACTCGGTAAACAGTGCAAGAATACTATAACTCGGTAAATTAACTAGTTACTGATCATCTAGCATTCATAGTTATTAATATGCATGCAAAGGTTAAATAAATAAACACAAGAGACACCAGATTTAACGTGGAAACCCAATATGGGAAAAACCACCAAGTAACTAGTCACCAATTTTTCACTCTTCTGAAGTGAGCCTATTAGTAGCCAACCCTATTAAATGTTACAAATACACACTGTTAGGTGTGACCTTGTTAGAGGATTTAATCACCCTATTAGGAGTGGCTTGGTTAGAGGTCTTTTAGAACAATTCAATTAAATTGTCACCTTGTTAGAGGATTTACATAATGGTTGTTAAACCAACTCTATAAAGAGATTCTGGATTCATTGTTACAATGATTAGAAAGCAACAATGAAGTGACCTGAACGATATGCAACTTATCTTTTTGCTGATTATAGATCTTTGTTATGCTTTACTGGATCCTTACTAATCGAATATAGCTTTACAGCTCCTCCAGGATATCTAATCCTTCATCAAAATTTGCTCAATATTTGCTTATTCCATCCTTATCCATATATTCTCACACATACTTGATTTCACAACTTAAACATCTATATATACTTTTCAGATTATCAAGTCGGCTCAAATATAAGTTACAATAACCGAAAAAATCATTACATCAATCGGTTAGGTTTATTGCATCAAACAATTGAACTTAATATGAAAACAATAAAATCTTTCACTGGTCGACCTAGTTCAGTAACCACTACTCCAGAATTGTTTTCTAGTGTTAACCAAGTGAAGCTTGGTAAACACTGCAAACTCTGCAAAAATCCTTTGGAGATCGAGTGAACTCGATTAGCACTAACCTTCCTTTGTTGACCTTGTGAGCTCAGTAGAAGCTAACTTTCTGCCACATTTTTTTTGATGACCGAGTGAGCTCGGTAGACATTAACTTTCCTTCATTAACCTTGGGAGCTTGGTTAACACTAACTTTTTGCTACAAAATCCTTTGATGCCTGAGTGAGCTCAGTAGACATTAACTTTCCTTCGTTAACCTTGGGAGTTTGGTTAACACTAACTTTCTGCTACACAATCCTTTGATGCCTGAGTGAGCTTGGTAAGAACTGACTTTACTGTGTAATGTTCAGGAATGTTTGGTAGACACTGTAAATTGCTTTGCTGATCATTTGAGCTCGGTAGATTCTATCTGATGACTGATATGGCATTTGTGTAATATCAAAGACAATACATAATTAACAATTGTATCCAACGATCTCCCTCTTTGGCATTGATGGAAATACAACATGTCATAGCAGAATGAAATTTGAAAACAAGTCTTTTTCTGTCAGAACAACTTTCTCTATTAGATAGAAAACTCTCCCTCTTTTAGTAATCTCCCTTTGTGAAGGAATTCCTAGCAAACTCTTCCTCTCAAACAAATTTCAGAAAGATATGACAATAAAACTCTCCCTCTTTGACAACACATGCCAAAGAGAACACAACTCAAATGAATTTTAATGTACTTTTAGTACTAATTCATATGCAATATTTCTTGATTATGCTGCATCAACTGATAGATCTTCAACTTGGTATGCATTGATGCATCACTAAAACTTCATTTTAGTGAACTTTAGATAGAGGAGTGACCCCTAACTTACCTCTTAGATACAATAATGCATCCTTAGGTAATGGCTTTGTGAATATGTCAACAATTTGTTCCTTTGTATGGACATATTCCAATCTGATCTCCTTATCTTGCACCAATTCTTTGACAAAATGATATTTTATTGCAATGTGCTTGGTTTTGGAATGCATCACTGGATTCTTAGATATGTTGATTGCACTTGTATTATCACAGAACATAACAATTGGTTCTTTGATTTCCACCTTCATGCCTTCCAACAACTATTTAAATCAAACAATATTAGAATAGTTTACTGCTACAGCAACATACTCTACCTTTGCTGTAGATTGGGATGTACAATTCTGCTTTTTGCTTGTCCATGAAACCAACCTCTTTCCAAGAAAGAATGCTCCTCCACTTGTACTTTTTCTGTCATCAAGGTTTCCTACCCAACCAGCATCAATAAACACTTTCAAATTTAGATTACCTCCAAATTTGTACCATAAGCCATAATCTTCAGTTCCTTTCAAATATCTCATTATTCTTTTGATTGCCATCATGTGATTTTCTCTTGGTTTTGCTGAAAATCTTGCTACAATACCAACTACAAGGGCAATGTCTGGCCTAGTGTGAACTACATACTGCAACTTTCTAATCATAGATCTATACAATGTTTGATCTACTTCTTTTGATTCATCTTCCTTGGTAAGTTTTAATCTAGTACACATAGGAGTCCCAACTGGTTTACAGTCTTCCATACCAAACTTTTTCAATATCTCCTTGATGTATTTTGATTGAGTGATGTAGATACAATTTTTATTCTGCTAAATTTGAACACGAACAAAGAATTTGATCTCACCAAATATAAACATTTCAAATTCCTTGTTCATTTTCTCTGAAAATTCTTTGCAAAGATCATCATTCCTTGTGAAAACAGTATCATCTACAAATATTTCTACCAAGACAATCTTATTATCTAGTTCTTCCTTTATATACAAGCTACTGTTATCATTAGTTCTTTGAAAACCAATTTGAATAAGATAGTTATGTAATCTTTCATACCATGCTCTAGGGGCTTGTTTTAGACCATAGAATGCCTTGTGTAATTTGCAGACCATGTTCTTCTTATCTGGATCAACAAAACCTTCAGGTTGTTCAATGTAAACCTCTTCATCTAGTATACCATTGAGGAATGCTGACTTGAGATCCATCTAATAAACTTTGAATCGTTTGTGAGTAGCATATGCAAGTAAGGTTCTAACTCCTTCCAATCTTGCAATAGGATACAAAATTTCTTCATAGTCTGTTCCTTCTTCTTGAGCATATCCTTTGCATACTAGTCTAGCTTTATTTCTTGATACCTTACCATCTTCAGTCAACTTGTTTCTAAATACCCACTTAGTTCCAATCACATTTTTATCTTTAGGCTTGGGTACAAGAGTCCATGTCTTGTTTTTCTCTATCTGCTCTATCTCTTCATTCATAGCCTGAATCCAAGTATCATTCCCTAATGCATCTTTGATAATTCTAGGTTCAAAATCAGCAAGTAAACAAGTACCTTTCAACTTACTTCTTGTCATGGTTCCTTTAGATTTGTCTCCAATGATCTGATCTGCTGAATGATGTCTCCTAACATATTTTGCTAATATAGGTTCCTTTACTTTTGAATGAATTTCATTGTTATCTTCTTGCACTTCAACTTCAGATTCTAGTTGTTTTGGCTTAGTAGATATTGGCTTGGGTTCTTCAGACTCAGTAGACACTTTCTCAATAGCATCTGAATGTAACTCGGGTTGCAATAGCTTGGTTTGAACTTCCTGTAACTCGGTTACTGATGACTCGAGAGTAGAAGATTCTTGATTGATTGGTACTGTATTAGGTTCAATAAAAACAAACCTTCTATAATCTTCTGGTTCCCTTTTGCTTTCTTCTTCAGTCCTTTCTACGAACTAATCAACTTTCACATGTGCAATTTCTATGAGGCTTTAAGTAGACAAGTTCAAACATATATATACTTTACTTTTGCAAGAGTATCCCAAAAATATTCCTTCATCACTTTTCACATCAAATTTTCTTTTTCTAGATTCTTTCAAAATGTAACATTTACCTCCAAATACTTTTAGATAACTTACATTAGGTTTATAGCCATACCATAGCTCATAGGGAGTTTTGAATGAGTCCTTTTTTAATTATACTTGGTTTAAGGTATGAACTACAGTGTTGATAGCTTCCTTTCAGTATTTGATAGCATTGCTCTTTTCAATCATTAAGGTTCTTGCACAATTCATGATAGATCTGTTCCTCCTTTCAACTATTCCATTTTGCTTAGGAGTTCCAGGGGCTGATACCTATCTTTTGATTCCTCTTTCAATGAAAAAATTATTGATCTCATGTGAAATGAATTGTCCACCTTTTTTTGACCTCAAGCATTTCAATCTTTTCCCTGTTTCTTTTTCTACTCTAGCCAAATACCATTTGAATTTCTCAAATGCTTATGATTTGTTCCTTAGAGACATGACAATCATCATTCTTGAGTAATCATCAAAAAAAAGAATGAAGAACTTTTCTCCAGTATAGCTTTCAATTCCAATGGGTCCATATAAATTAGTATGCACAATTTCTAATATATCTTCAGACTGATAGTTTTTACTTTTAAAACTGGTCTTTCCCATTTTACCAATCTGACAATTCTTGCATAGATCGACCTCAGGTTTTTTTATGTTAGGAATGTCTCTTACTTTCTTGAATTTTTTTATCTTTACCAAATTATCAAAATTGACATGACACAACCTTTTATACCATAACCAACTTTCTTCAACTTGAGCAATAAAACATGAACATTCACCTAGTTCAAGATAGAACAAGTTACCTTTAGTTTGAGTGCCTGATCCAATCAACTTTCCTTGGCCATCTAACAATCTTGCTTTTCCATGCATGAATTCTACCTTGAATCCAATATTGAGTAACTGTGCCACGCTTAACAAATTATATTTGAGACCTTCAACCCAATAGGCATTATCACATATAAGTTCTTTGGTTAGAGAGATTCTTCCCCTTCCTTTTATGTAACGAGACTCATTATTACCAAACCTGACACTACCACCATCATAGTCTTCAAAATGTTCAAACTTAGTTTTATCACCGATCATATGATGAGAGCAACCAATTTCTATAATCCATGTATCATTTTTACTCATATGAGAAATGAGTGCCGTTTTCTCATCATTATCAGACTCATCTTTCACAGTAATGTAGACAATTTCATCTTCTTCTTCATCATTAGAATCATTAGAATCTTTAGCCATAAACCACGTTTTCTTACCTTTATCCTTGAATGATTTGAATTTTTTCTTTCCATTGTACTTGTAACCTTTCTTCTCATCTTTTTTCTGCTTGTTTGGGCACCTAGCAGCAATATGACCAACTTCTTCACATGCAAAATAGATTAGAGGAACTTTACCTTTATATTTTTCTCTGCCTCTAGAATATTTCCTTGCTAGTAGAGCTTCAATCACCTCAAGATCACTATCTGAACTTTGGTTTGATTCATCTTCATTTTCTGACTGAGATTCCTTTTTCTTTTAACTTTTCTCCTTGAGTGAAAGGTTGGCTTCAAATGCTGATTCAATGTTCTTGGAAGCTGGAACATAGTTGTCAAAGTTGTCTAGTTCAAATGTAGTTAATCTTCTAACTATGGCCTCTAGATTTATCTTATGATTTGCTTCACATCTTCTTTCTTGAATTGCATAAATGGAGAGTAGAGTTCTAAGAACTCTACTTATAACTATCTCCTCCTTGATATCTTCTCTAGATGCTTTGATTGCACTGACACATGCTTTGACTCTTTCAACATATTTTGCAATGTTTTCATCCTCTCTCATCCTCATCTGATCAAATTGTCCTCTTAGACTTTCTGCTTTGGCTCTTCTTATATTATCATCTCCTCCATAGATTTCTTTCAGCTTTTCCCACATTTCAAAGGCAGATTTGCAGTCCTTGATGTCATCAAATTCTTCATAACTCAGAGCAGATGCTATATCTATCATCATAATGTTGTGGGTCTTCTTTTCAGCAATATCATTAATAGATAGTGTACCAGCTGGTTCTGCATATTTTTCATCAAGGTATTTTAGTCATGTATCTCCAATACAAGCAAGATGAAGTCTCATCAACCCTTGCCATGCTGAGAAGTTGTCCCTGTTAAGTATTGGAATTTCCCTCTTATAAGACATCCTGATCTTTGACTTAGATCCTTGAAATCTTATCCTGTAAGCACCAAAAGCTCTGATACCAATTGTTGGAAATATAGATGAAGTAACTGAGAGGGGAGGGGTGAATCAGTTACCACAAAAATAATTCCAAAAATCCCTTAGATGTCTATAATGCTTTACTTTCTGCTGATACTTGGTACAGTGCAGGAATACTGTAACTTGATAGATTAACTAGTTACTGATCATCTACCATTCATAGTTATTAAGATGCATGCAAAGGTTAAATAAATGAACACAAGAGATACCAGATTTAATGTTGAAACCCAATATGGGAAAAACCACCAAGTAAGTAGTCACCAATTTTTCACTCTTCTGAAGTGAGCCCTGTTAGGAGCCAACCCTGTTAAAGGTTACAAATACACACTGTTAGGTGTGACCTTATTAGAGGATTTAATCACCCTGTTAGGAGTGGCCTGGTTAGAGGTCTTTTAGAAAAATTCAACTGAACTTTCACCTTGTTAGAGGATTTACATAATGGCTGTTAAACCAACTCTGTAAAGAGATTCTGGATTCACTGTTACAATGATTAGAAAGCAACAATGAAGTGACCTGAATGATATGCAACTTATCTTTTTTCTGATTACAGATCTCTATTATGCTTTACTGGATCCTTACTGATCAAATACAACTTTGAAACTCCTCCAAGATATCTAATCCTTCATCAGAATTCGCTCAATATTCGCTTATTCCATCCTCATCCATATATTCTCACACACACTTGATTTCACAACTTAAACATCTATATATACCTTTCAGATTATCAAGTTGGCTCAAATATAAGTTACAATAACTGAAAAAATCATTACATCAGTCAGCTACATTTATTGCATCAAAAAATTGAACTTAATATGAAAACAATAAAATCCTTCGCTGGCCGACCCAGTTCAGTAACCACTACTCCAGAATAGTTTTCTAGTGTTAACCAAGTGAAGCTTGGTAAACACTGCAAACCTTGCAAAAATCTTTTGGAGACCGAGTGAACTCAGTTAGCACTGACCTTCCTTTGCTAACCTTGTGAGCTTGGTAGAAGCTAACTTTCTACCATATTTTCTTTGATGATCGAGTGAGCTTGGTAGACATTAACTTTCCTTCGTCAACCTTGGGAGCTTGGTTAACACTAACTTTCTGCTACAAAATCCTTTGATGCCCAAGTGAGCTCGGTAGACATTAACTTTCCTTCGTTAACCTTGGGAGCTCGATTAACACTAACTTTTTGCTACACAATCTTTTGATGCCCGAGTGAGCTCGGTAAGAACTGACTTTACTGTGTAATGTTTAGGAACGTTTGGTAGACACTGTAAATTGCTTTGCTGATCATCTAAGCTCGGTAGATTCTATCTGATGACTAATATGAAATTTGTGTAACATCAAAGACAATACACAATTAACAATTGTATCCAACACTATGTTACAATAGTCAAATGTATGCATGATAAATATTTCACTTTGTTCAGGTAGGAAGCCATTCATGAGATTGTTCATCATATGGGAGAATATAATTAACATGGTGCAAATGCATTATATGTGTTCATTTTACTAGTGAGTTCTAGTTGTCCAGTGGATTAGATAGATGTAAAGGAATAACATCAAACCAACTATTGAACATACTATGGTAGCCAAATTTTGTCACCTCTAAACCCATATTCATGGCCTCTTAATTTTAGTATAAGAGAGGATGTATAAAACCTACAGAGAAGCGTGCCTGTACATGCACATTTTTCTATTTGGATTTTGTATGGAAGAGGGAAATAATTCCCCTCCCAATCATAGTCAATAAAATAATTAGACAAATTTCTCCACAAAAGTAACTATAAAATAATCCTCTTAACCCCCCAAAAAAGAGAATTCCTACACCTACACACACACACACACACACACACACACACACACACACACACACACACACACACACACACACACACACACACACACACACACACACACACACATGTAAAGGGTCAATTCCTTGAAAAGAGCACATTGATAAAATAATAATAATAATAAGGGACTTAGCCATTCAAAAAAACCCCCAAGTACATTCCATCAACCTGACATGCAACAAAAGGTGTGAAAGGGGGGACCATCTTGGGGTTTCGACCCTTTTCCCATTTAATATGTCCCATATCTAGCTTTAAAGGGACCTGCCAAACACTCTATCCTAGGTGCCCACTTGGGTCATGAGCTCCTATGGTCATCCAACACATGTGGATGGAGGGATCAGATGGGCCAAGTAGTGTTATGTGATTTGAGAAGGGGAGGATTGGTGATGTGGTTAATAGGGAGTTGGTATAAGGAAGGAGTAGTTAGTGTAAGGTGGGAAGTAGGTAGTATTTAGTGTTTAAAAGGAATACAATCTATTGGAATTAATTAAACATTTCATATTGGTAGGATAGTTTGAAAATCTAGTAAGCAAAGTTAAGTTTCAAGAGGGAAGATGTGTGTTAGTATATTTTTAGTAATGTAATTATTATAGGGTATTTAGTATATATATGTTTATTAATGTTATATGTTAGTAAACCCTCCATAGAATTAATTAGACAAACCTCTATTAAATTGTAAGAAATGAGGAACATAGATATTTGTAAGTTGTGTATGGAAGTGGGATGTGAGAATGCAAGAAAAGGGGCATCAAATAACATTAATTGGTAGTTGTGAGATCACATTGGTGGGTCATCAAAATGCTAGAAAATTAAATGTTTAATAGGTAAGTAGGGTATTTACATTGTTTAAGTAGATAGGAGATAATTGATAATATGTAGGAGAGGTTGTTAGTAGTTAATTATAATCAACCAGTCTAATTCACATAAAACTTAATCGGTGGGAAAGTGAAATGTGGGATGTGGTTAGAGAGGTTTTGGAACTATGAGAATGATCTAGTGGCGGATGTAGTATGAAATTCAATTGATATCTAATGAGGTAGGGACTGGTATATAAATAATTTAATCATATATTGGTTATACCTCACTAATGCCACTTATACTTAAGATTAAAAGCCTAGGTTGACATATCAAAACTGTTATATTAAAAGTTATTTTCTATATAGATTCAAGTATACTACACTCTCATAATAGATGCATGTACATCTTGTAACTCTAAGGAACCCTAACAAATTCCAACACCCAAGTATAGTTTCCCCATCAATTTAATCATGATTGGAATCTAGGGTATCAAATAATTGACAAATTTATTCACGACATCGATTAAATTAAGCATACATACCATACCAGTCATGTTGGCCATCCTATAGGCTCACTTCCATTGTAGTGTTGAAGTTTGTACTCCGCTAGGAACAAAATCATTGCTCATAGACCCTAAGTAGATGTATTATGATTCATTGTCCTAGTTGAAACATGCATGTGAGAATATGTTTTTTCTAATTTTTCCTTAATAATAATAATAATAATAAATTAAAAAAAAAAATAGTTGTATTTTACTTGTAAATTTTGGGCATGACATTTTGGTATCAGAGCCTAGTTTTGCGACACTAGGGATTAATGGGTCCATGAATGTAGGTACGATTTGTATGTTACCTTAACAAAGGTGAGACTTCAATGAACATGTCTTTCAAGCTAGTGACCTATATGAGTGAGTCGAGTGAAACCTAATGCCTTTGGTAAACAACTCAGGGCTAAGTGCTCTTAAATTATTAATGATAGCAAATGACCTTGTAATAATGACACAAAGATACAATAATATAGTAAAAAAATGTAATACCTTATTGCAACAAAGAGTATGCTCTCCTAAGAGAATCGATCCATAATAGGCATTGTCTTCCTAAAAGGAGAAGTGAGTTATAGACCTTAAAAGGGTAATACTACCCAATTATAATACTAAATTTTGGAACTTCTAAGGAACAAAGTACAGGGTAAGAGAAGTATTAGCGTAGAGTGTAAGTAAATTTGTATAGCACACCTTGATAGCTATAAGATCTAAGTGGACCATGATCATATGATGCTTAAAGGAAGTTTAAGACATACCAAGATTCAAAAGGATTGGGTGAATTTCTGACTTATTTCAATGATAGTATATCCTTAAGTAAAATCAAGGAATCTTCATGAACTTAGTTTTGTTCTTTTGGATTGAAACAATATTCTTAATTAAAATAAATAAGAATTAACAATATAATAGAATCATAAAGTTGTGAATAGCTACCCTACTATGAAGTTCTAATGGAACAATGATCTAATATTATACATTAATGGTAATGTTTTATGATTCAACTGTCATGGCAATAACTCTATATTTTGGTGATGGAAGCCACACATGAAGATAGAGAGGAGGATATCTCCCTTAGAATGTGATATTTTAAAGGATGTTAGCCCTATAAGTACCCCTTATGTAATGCCCATTACAAAAATTCTTAGTACAAACCCATTCCTCAGAGTATCCATCATTACACCTCAAATAGTGCTTGTTAGGAAAGTGTGCTAAATTAACATAGAGGTAGCTCATGGGTCCCTCTAGTCAAGACCCTTTAGTATCATATTCCAAGGTGTATGAGACAAACCTCAATCCCTTTTTGTATGGCCAATGGGCCATTAGTATAATTGGAGTAGAATCTCTGCCTCCACACAACTTTTGGTAGTTCTTGATAGTAATAGGAAGTAAGGTAAGCAACAATAGACAATTGAAGAATGAGCTCCTGGATTCTACAACCCCATAAACAATAAGATTTGGATGACACTCTCACCCAATGCTAAGAAAGAATGAAGGGAGTTTCTATTGCGACTATAAGATGATTTTTTCTCTTCTTTCCATTTGGAAGACCTTGGTACGACTGCATCATCCTTGAAATTTTAATTTATTATAAATTATTTTTATTCTTTATTTTTTATGTTTTTCCAAATGTGTGGAGTATTTATGGCATTGATTTCTTATTATAGTTCCATTGCCTCAGGGACATGCCTTGTTGAAATTGAAGATTTACCATTGTGGCCACACTTGTGTTTCTTTTCCTTCAATTGTCTATTTTAAATTTTTTTTTCTTGGATGTAACTTATTTATGAAATTTTTTCTTGTGAATAGTGTTGATAAGTGTGTTGTATTTTGATTTATATGAATACCATCCCAAGAGGTATTCCTAATAATCTGTGTAGGAAATTGGGACATCATAAGATCATCTTCTTATAAGATATGAAGCTTTTAGATAGGGTCCTTGGAACACTACCCCTTCTTATATCATAAATATGAACTCATTCAACCACATATAGCATAGAAATAGATTACATGTTCAATTTCTATGGTGTGAATAGACACAAGTTAGGGGCCTTAAGTAAGGGTGTTAAAAGTCATAAAGTTATGTAACGAGAACTTGAAAAGCTAGACCTAGGCAAGGTTGTGTAATCAGTATAATGATTTAGGAGACAATTGTAATGGAAACCAGAAGAAATGATCAAAATAAGAATAAGGAACTTGGAGTAGAAGCTATGTGATGCCATTATTGACCAAATATCTAATAAGTATGCGAAAGATAGTATTTAGTGACCATGTTGCCCAAATATGACCCCACCAAGATGAAATCATAATAATCATAAAAAAAAGGAAAATAGTTGCAACCAAGTGCCTGCATTTGATGACTTGTAAGAAAATCTTGATATTAAGCTAAAATAATTATATTCTTGGTGTTCTAACAGAAGGATATCCTTCATCAATAAGTTAACTTTTGGACTACAATTGTAAAATCTAGTCAGTGTCAAGGATAGTGAATAACTCAGACTAGTAAAGAATAAAGTAGTCTATGAGAACTAGTAAAGAATATGATAACATTGAAGTGAATAATTATTAAGCACAAGGTAGTGTCTATAGAAATCAAAGTTACCAAGAAACTGAACTTCAAACATAAATATAACTAGGAAAGAGGAAGGAGTTTGAGTAAATGGTACCATATGCAAAATAAGTAGGTTGACAATACTATTGGTTGGTAAATGGAAATGACATCAATTAAACAAGGATGGGGAAGGCAATAAGAATTCACAATATGAAGGACATAACATGGTAATATGAGAATGCATTATGTTGGATTGATCTTCAAATACATTATTAGGATTGTTGTATGCTTTAACCCCAAGAGATCAAGTAGACAACAACAAGCCTTAAAAACTTTAATAAATTCTTGTATGAAGTAAGGAAGTATGTAAGGAATACCTATGTTAGATGGTTGAGGAATATAGTAGGTACACCAATCGCTAGAACTGTGAACTAATCAATCTTAGGAAAGTTTATCTTTATCATGAACTATGGTCTAAAGTTTAAAGTCACTCAAATTAAATCATGTGTACACATAAAGTCATCACAAATGTTTAGTAAAAGCCTCTGAAATTAGACCATTTATGCTAAGACTAAGTAAGTTCTATGTATGAATGTTATGGCCCTAATTTTAGATGACTTCTAGGAGGAAGTCAAAAGTAGGGGGGGATGTAAGGCCCCTTCCCTAGTACCCTATTATAAATCTTACTAACACAAATATTATTAGAGCTAGGAAGAATAAGGCGATGAGATGTCATGTTTCTATCTCTTGTGTATAAAATATAAATTATATATTGTTACCATATACCTTATGATAGAACTATGGTAAGAAGGTTTTATGATCTAGGTATGTCATGATTGGCATTTTCCTTGTTAATAATGAACTTGAGATCTTTATTGAGACTGATATATATATATATTTTAATTATTGGTGTGCTAAGTACCCTATTCAGTAAGATGAGATCCTATGGGACAAAGAATCAAGATGTCATTGTTGGAAATATAAGAGGAGTAACTAAGAGGTGGGGGGGGGGGGGGGGGTGAATCAGTTACCACTAAAATAAATCCCAAATCCCTTAGATGTCAACTATAAAATTCAGACTTGATAAAACTTATCACTATTGATATTAGGTAAACACATTGAAATTGCTGTAACTCGGTAAATACATAGTATGAATCACTTTAGCAAACTTAAGATGTTATCAAAAAATACTTGCAAGCATGAAAGAAATAATATGAACACATGAGACACCAAGATTTAACGTGAAAACCCAATTTGGAAAAAACACCAATGTAACTAGTTATTATTTTTCACTCTTCTAAAGTGAGCTCTATTAGGAGCCAACCCTTTTAAAGGTTGCAAAACACACTTTTAGTTGTGACCTTGTTAGAGGATTTTATCACCTTGTTAGGAGTGGCCTTGCAAAAGGTCTTAAGATAATTCAATGGAATTTCCATCTTGTTAGAGGATTTACAAATGGCTATTAAACCAACTCTGTTAAGATATTTTAGATCATTGCTACAATGGTTAGAGACTAACAATGAAATGACCTGATTGTGATGCAACTTAATTACTGATTACATATATCTTCTCTAGTTCATACTTGATCCTTCCTAATTGAATGATACTTTTCTACTTTTCTTATCCTTCAAGTTCAGTTCCTCTCTTATTTTTTTCGATTCATTCAACTTGCATCTTACTCACTTTGAAATCACAACTTGACCTTTTGCTTATACCTTTCATATTGTCAAGTAAGCTCAAGTACAAATTAGAATAACCAATATTCATCACCTCAGTCAACTAGAATCAATAGATAAAATAATTAAGCTTTGTATGCCAAAACAAGAAAATCCTTTGGTAGCCAACCCTGCTCGGTAGAAACTAATTCTGAAGCAATTTCCTGTGTTAACCAACAAAAGCTTGATTAACACTATGAACTTACAAAATTCCTTTGCTAATTGACTAAACTTAGTTAACACTAACTTTGTTCAACTTTCCCTTTGTTAGCCGAGTGAGTTCAGTTAACACGCTTTTCTACATAACTTCCTTTGACACTTGAGTGAGCTCGATAGATACTACCTTCTACACAAAGTAAACTCAAGAACATTCAGTAGACTAGGAAAATTTTCCTCACTGACCAAATGAGCTTAATTTCCACTGACTCTTAATCGATATAACATTTATGTAACATCAAGGACAACACACAATTAATCAATCATATCCAAAAATCTCTCTCTTTAGCATTGATGGTAACACAACATGTCATAGCACAATGAAATTTTGAGAACAAGACTCCCTCTATCAGAGAGTTTCTTCCTCTTTGATTTTATATAAAAAACTTTTCTTTTAGTGTTTTCTCTCTATGAAGGAACTATTTAACTTCTCCCTCTACAAAATTTTAGAAGGATATGATAGTAAACTTCTCCCTCTTTGACAACACATGCCAAAGACAACTCTAATTAGTGCCAATGTACCTTGAGCATAGATTCATCTGCAATATGTCTTTGTCAATACTGCATCAACTAATTGATCTTCAACTTGGTTCTTGTTGATCCATCACTAAACTTTATTTAGTGAGCTTCAGATAGGGAAGTGACCCCTAGCTTACCTCTTAGATACAAAAATGCATCCTTAGGTAATGGCTTTGTGAATATATCTACAATTTGTTCTTTTCTATGCACATATTCCAATCCAATTTCTTTGTCATGTACTAATTCTCTTACAAAGTGATATTTGATAGTAATGTGCTTTGTTTTGGAATGCATCACTAGATTCTTGGATTTTTTGATTGTACTAGTGTTATCACAATACATCACTATTGGCTCTTTGATTTCAACCTTCATTCCTTCCAAAAATTGTTTGAACAAAACAATGTTAGAAAAATTAACTATTGCTGCTACATATACTACTTTTGCTATGGATTGAGATGTGCAATTTTGCTTCTTGCTTGTCCAAGATACTAGCCTTTTACCAAGAAAGAATGCTCCACCACTGATGCTTTTTTTGTCATCAAGATTTCCTAACCAATTAGCATCAGTAAATACTTATAGGTCAAGGTTGCCTCCAATTTTGTACCATAAGCCATAGTCTTCAGTACCTTTTAGTTATCTCAAGATTCTTTTTATTGCCATCATGTGGTTTTCTCTAGGTTTTGTTGAGAATCTTGCCACTATCCCAATTGCTAAGGCAAAATCAAGCCTTGTATGTACCACATACTGCAATTTCTCAATCATTAATCTGTATAAGGTCTGATCTACTTCTTTGGAATCATCATTTTTTATAAGCTTAAGTCCAGTAGACATAGGGGTTCCAACAAGTTTTGAATCCTCCATTCTAAATTTTTTGAGTATCTCTTTGATGTACTTAGATTGAGTGATATAGATACCATTTCTGTTCCGCTGTATCTACAATCTAAAAAAATTTTTTATTTCACCAAACATGGACATTTCAAATTCTTTATTCATTTGTTCTAAAAATGCCTTGCATAAATCATCATTTTCTGTGAATAGGTATCATCCACAAATATTTTTGCTAACACAATTTTCTTATTTGGTCCTTCCTTGATGCATAAGTTGCTATTATCATTTGTTCTTTGAAAACCAATCTATATCAAATAGTTATGTAGTCTTTCATACTAGGCTCTAGGAGCTTGTTTGAGACCATATAGGGCTTTGTGTTATTTGTAGACCATGTCCTTTTTGTCTGGATCAATAGTACCTTTTGGTTGTTCAATGTAGACTTCCTCATCAAGAATTCCATTCAAGAATGTGGATTTAACATCTATCTGATATACTTTGAATCCTTTGTGAGCTGCATAAGCTAGTAAAGTCCTAACACCTAATCTTGTAATAGGGGAAGAAGTTTCACTATAATCAATACTTTCTTCTTGAGAATAACCTTTACATACCAACCTTACTTTGTTTCTTGACACTTTTCCAACTTTATTCAACTTATTTCTAAATACCCATTTTGTACCAATTATATTTTTATCTTTGAGCCTAGGTACACGAGTCCAAGTTTTATTCTTTTCTATCTATTCTATTTCTTCATTCATAGCCTCAATCCAACTTTCATTTTCTAATGCATCTTTAACACTTCTAGGTTCAAATTCAGAAAGTAAACATGTACCTTTTAGTTTTCTTGTTATCATTGTTCCATTAGATTTATCTCCAATAATATGATTAGATGCCTTTTGACATATTTAGCCAATACAGGTTCTTTGACTTTTGATTGAGTTGTATTGTCTTCATTTTGAATTTCAACTTTTAGCTCGAGTTATTCAGACTCAATATGCACTAACTTGGTAGCTTCTAAATTTGACTTAGGTCCCTGTGATTTGGTTTGCACTTCTTGCAACGCGGTAGCTAGTGGAGATTTGGACAGCTTGGGAGATGAAGTCACCTTTGTGTTAGATGTGTTTGGAAATGTATTAGGTTCATAGTAGAAAAATCTTCTGTAGTCTTTTGGCTCCTTTTTGCTTTCTTCTTCAATCTTTTCTGCAACTCATCAATTCTCACATGTGCACTTTCTATGATTTTGTGAGTAGACAAGTTCAGACATTTGTATGCTTTCCTTCTACAATAATATTCTAGAAATATACCTTCATCACCTTTTACATCAAATTTTACTTTTCTATATTCTTTCAAGATATAACATTTACTGCCAAATACTTTTAGGTAACTTACATTGGGTTTGTAGCCATACCATAGCTCATAGGGAGTTTTGTTTGAGTGCTTCTTCAACTGAACTCAGTTCAAACTATGAATTGCAATGTTGATAGCTTCTTTCCAGTTTTTGATAGCAACATTCTTCTCAATCATTAGTGTCCTTGCACAATCCATGATAGATCTATTTCTTCTTTTAGCTATTCCATTATGCTTAGGAGTACCAGGGGCTGATACTTGTCTTTTGATTCCTCTTTCAATGCAAATTTTTTTGAATTCATTAGATATGAATTCACCACCTCTATTTGATCTTTAAGTATTTCAATCTTTTTTCAATTTTTTCTACTCTAGCAAGATATCATTTGAATTTCTCAAAAGCTTATGATTTTTCTCTTAGATACATAATAGTCATCATTCTAGAATAGTCATCAACAAAAAGAATGAAAAAGTTTTCTCCACTATAAGTCTCTATTCCAATAGATCCACATAAATTAGTATGCACAATTTCCAAGACATTTTTAGACTTATAGTTTTAGCTCTTAAAACTAGTCTTTCCCATTTTACCAATTTGGCAATTCTTGCATAATCCAACATCGGGTTTTTTCAAATCAAGAAGACCTCTTCTTCTTTTGAGTTTGATAATCTTAACTATATTATCAAATTTTATATGACATAATCTTCTGTGCCATAGCCAACTTTCTTCTACTTGAGCAATGAAACATGAACAATCACCAAGATCAAGATAAAATAGGTTACCTTTGTTTGACTGCCTGATCCAATCGGACATTCTTGGTTATCCAATAGTCTTGCCTTACCATTCATGAATTCTACCTTGAATACAATATTTTTCAGCTATACCACACTCAACAAATTATGTTTTAGTCCTTCAACCCAATAACCATTGTGACATACAAGTTCATTGGTTAATGAGATTCAACCTTTCCCTTTTATGCAACAAGGTTCATTGTTTCCAAACCTTACACTACCTCCATCATAGTGCTCAAAATATTCAAACTTAGTTTTGTCTCTCGTCATATGGTGAGAACATCCACTATCTATGATCCATGTCTCATTTTTGCTAAAATGAGAGACAAGTGCCATCTTATCTCCTTCATCGTCAAATTCATCCTTTACATCGATATACACTATTTCATCTTCACTGTTATTAGAATCTTTAGCCATAAAAAAAGTTTTCTTACCTTTTTCTTTGTAGGATTTGTGACCTATGAATTCCTTCTTTCCTTTGTACTTGTGGCTTTTCTTTTCTTCCTTGTCTTCTTTGTTTGGACACCTAGCAACAATATGACCAATTTCTTCACAAGAAAAACATGTTAGAAGGATTTTACCTTTGAGCTTTCCTTTCCTCCTAGAATATTCCTTTGTAAGTAGAGCTTCAACAACTTCAAGATCACTATCAAAACTTTCTTTAGATTATTTCTCACTTTCTGATTGATTATTTTTTATTTTCTTGCCTTTTTCTTTGAGTGAGAGTTTAGCTTTGAATGCAGACTCAATATTCTTGGAAGCAGGAACATAGTTGTCAAAGTTGTTTAGTTCGAAAGCTATTAATCTTCCTACTAGTGCATCTAAACTTAACTTTTTATTTGGATCACATCTCTTTTCTTGAATAGCAGACACTCTAATTACATAGATAGGAAGAAAATTTCCGAGAAATTTACTTACAATAGTTTCTTCTTTGATTTCCCCTCTAGATGCTTTGATTCCACTAACACTAGCCTTGATCCTTTCCAAATATTTTGCAACATTTTCATCTTCTTTCATCCTCATTTGATCAAATTGTCCTCTAAGGCTTTCTATTTTGGTTCTTCTTACATTTTTGTCACCTCCATAGATTTCTTTCAGCTTGTTCCACATATCAAAAGTAGTTTTATAGTCTTTGACCTCATCAAATTCAGCATAACTGAGAGCAGATGCAATGTTAATCATGATGATGCTATGATTCTTCTTCTTAGCAATATCATCAACTGATAATGTTCCAGTGAGAGTTTTATATTCTTCATCAAGATATTTGCATCCTAAATCACTAACCAATAGCCAGATGAAGCCTCATAAGTCCTTGCCATGTTGCAAAGTTGTCTTTGTTCAACTTTGGAATCTCTCTCTTGTAAGACATCCTGATCTTTAGCTTAGGTCCTTGAAACTTTCTCTACAAGAACCAAAAGCTCTGATACCAATTGTTGGAAATATAAGAGGAGTAACTGAGAGGGAGGGGTGAATTAGTTACCACTAAAATAAATTCTAGATCCCTTAGATGTCAACTATAAAATTTAGACTTGATAGAACTGATCACTGCTAATATTCGATAAACACATTGAAATTGCCATAACTCGGTAAATGCATAGTGTGAATTACTTTAGAAAATATTAATATGTTATTAGAAATTACTTGCAAGCATGAAAGAAATAATATGAATACATGAGACACCAAGATTTAATGTGAAAATCCAATTTGGGAAAAATCACCAATGTAACTAGTTACTATTTTTCACTCTTCTGAAGTGAGCCCTATTAGGGGCCAACCCTATTAATAGTTAAAAATACACTATTAGGTGTAACCTTGTTAGAGGATTTAATCACCTCATTAGGAGTGGCCTTGCAAAAGGTCTTAAGACAATTCAATGGAATTGCCACCTTGTTAGATGATTTATAAATGTTTGTTAAACCAACTCTATTAAGAGATTTTAGATCACTGCTACAATGTTTAGAGAGTAACAATGAAATGACCTAATTGTGATGCAACTAAATTACTGATTACAGATCTCTACTCTGGTTCATACTTGATCCTTCCTGATCAAATGATACTTTTCTGCTCCACTTATCTTTCAAGTTCTGTTCCTCTCTTATATTTTTTAATTTATTCAACTTGCATCTTAGTCACTTTGAAATCACAACTTGACCTTTTACTTATACCTTTCAAATTTTCAAGTCAAGTCAAATACAAATTAGAATAACCAATATTCATCACCTCAGTTGGCTAGAATCAATAGGTAAAATAATTAAGCTTTGTTTGCCAAAACAAGAAAATCCTTTGGTAGCTGACCTTGCTTGGTAGAAACTGATTCTTAAGTGATTTCCTATGTTAACCAACAAAAGATTAGTTAACACTAAAAACTTAAAAAATTCCTTTGCTAACTGACTGAACTTGGTTAACACTAACTCTATTCAACTTTTCCTTTGTTAGCCAAGTGAGCTCGATTAAAACTCTTTTCTGCATAACTTCTGCATAGAGTAAACTCAAGAACATTTGGTAGACTAGGAAAAATGTCCTCACTGACCAAGTGAGATCAGTTTGCACTGACTGTCAACTAATTTGACATTTGTGTAACATCAAGGACAACACACAATTAATCAATTGTATCCAACAGTCATATCTTAGAAAGTATGTTGATGGGTTCATGATATTTTATGTCTTATTAGGATAATTGAATTAGATGGTTATATGGAAAGATTAATCAACACGTACCCTTATGATGTTATTAATAGTCATATATGAAAAGTATTAAAAAATTGGATAAGGGTCTAAATGATAGAACTTGATATGATGTAATGTAATGAGTTAATTATTCTGAAAGTAGTATTAGGTGGATATTCACAAGGACAGATTTTATGGCCCAATAAAATGTAATAATTTTATTCTATGATTGATTTTGAAACTATGTGACTATGCAAACATCTTGATTTCCTGACATAATTGATACATCTTATAGTGTATCATCTCATAATGATAACATAATCAAACTATATTTAATTGAATCAAATGATACTAATTGTGATGTTTCGATTTTGGTGATTTTGACCTAAGATATGTATTTGGAACTAATATTCATATTAGCTGATTTAATAGTATAGATTCAACATTTCATCATTATATGAATTGAATTATGATATGTTCAAAATATTAGTTGGATCATTGAATTAGATGTTAATGTTGATATGAAGATTTTGATATTTTAATGTTTTAAACATTTTATATGAAAATGATTAGAATGTAAAAAAAATGATTATGATGTTAAGGTGAAATTATTTAATATGAAATTGTCAAGCACCTATATACATGCATTTTATATGATTTCTCATTGGGTTATTTATGTTCGAGTTTAGTGTGCACACAATTGAACCATGGAAATTAATTGAAGAAACAAGGTCCAAACTTATGTGGACAAAGTTTAGCCAAGGTGAATCTTTGGAAGATTCAAAAGCCTTATTGTGATGTGTTTATTTCGTAAATGTAAGATTTCATGTGTGTGGTAAATTTAATCCCATAAATACATTAGGGACATGTCATGGTGATGTGTAATGCATTTTAAATGTGTCACTTAACACCTATAATTTTGTGTGTGTAATGACATGTCACTTGGGGTTTTGGTCATGATAGCACTTAACCTTAAACTAATTATCTTTCATAAGACTAAGTAAATCCACTTGGAGAATGGATAGCATAGGTCACCATCGAAGGAAATTCAAGTTCAAACTGTACAAGGATTTTAGAGGGTCAATATGTGGTCCCAATGTGTCATTTTTGTGAAAATAAGATACCCATATGTTAGCATAACATGTTAGGGCCAAATTTGACCATTTTAGTGCTTAGCTAACCTAGGGGACCCCTTAACCAATGTATTCTTTCACCAAGTCAAAATTTGAGTTATCTTAGGAGTACACCCTCACATTCCCACTTGACCAATTTTTCTTTTTTGGTAGGGACAACATTGTAAGAGATAGTGGCTTGATGTTTTTTTGCCAAAAATGGGATATTAGAGAGCCTTTTTAGAGGAGTGGTGAAAAAATAGGGGGGTGTTCACCCATTCTCTAAGTTTAGAGACAACTAGGGTTTTGAAAGGAGAAATACTAAGGAGAAGGGAGATCTTCATCAACTATCATTGCCTTAGCTTGGAAAAAGGTTGGTACCCATGCAATTACCTTCTTTTGAACTTTCATAATGGTGTTGTAATCTTGTTAAACTATTGTTGGTAAAATCAGATTTTGTAATGTGTTGAAGTGATTGTAAATTGTGTTGCATTTGCTTTCATTGGATTTCTTTCATTGTTCTTATTTTTGAGTGTTGATTGTTAATGGGTGTGAAGGCTTCACTCACCCTTGGGAGGGAAGAGATGTCTTGGGTGAAGGGGTTATTTGGACTCAACATTAAAGTTGAAAGATTTTCCTCTTGGAGAGGGTTTTGTTGTTCACGGAATGTGGGCTCCATTGAAGCCATATGCCTTGTTTATTATTATGGGAGGTATAAGTATATTGATGTGATGAGGAGGATGTATTTGATAGCCTGAAAGAGGCATTGTGTAATTGCAATTGTATATGTGTATATGGATATGGATATGGCATTCTCCTCTTTGGAGATCCCACCTTCATCCATTGTTTCATGATTCCAATGGTGAATCATTGTGTTAAACCTTGAGGGAGTTTTATATGTGTTGTAATGTCATATTTTATGCATTATTGTTGCTTGAGTGTAACCTATTTGAGCCTTGTTTCCCTAGCTCTATGGGTGGCTTCTTAGAAGCCTAGGATGGGAGGTTAGCCTCCATGGTTCTTGGTTTTGTGTTGTTTTTGTAGGTTTGTGAGGATTAGATCTATGAAGAAGTTAGGGTTCCCCCCTTGGCATTTTTGGAGAATCAAGTTTTGTGTTGATGTATAATATAGTTGAAGGAATCAATCCTTCCCATTTCATTTTGTAATGTGTTGTGATGGACGAATCTCCATTGTGGTTTTATGTGTTGTGATGGGCGAATCCAAGTCTAGGACATGGCATTTAGTATTTATGATGGCTGGTCCAACTTTTAGTGGTAACATGATAACTCCTTTTGATTCTCTTTCCCTTTCATCATAGGCTTTGATTGTTATCCTCTTATTAACATCTAGAAGATCCTTTGGAAGTCCCAATAAGTGAATCATTTTCAACGTACAAAGGTTCAAACTAGATCCATTGTCTATAAGGACTCTTTTTATCTTATGTTTCTGTATAAGGACTTCAATGTGGAGTGAAAAATTATGGTGGGGATCAGGACCTTGGAAATCTTTATCTGTGAAGACAAGGTGTTGTTGGGCAGCAAGGTTTCCAATCATAGTGGTAAATTGGGATGCATTAATATTTTCAAGAACACAAGACTCTAAAAGAGCCTTCTCCAAGATATCTTTATGGATGGGTGATGTGGTAAGAAGCTCAAGAATGGATATTTGTGCAGAATTTTTACCTAGCTAGGATAATACATCATAGCGAGAAGCCAGCCTTTGCGAAGTGGATGGTGCAACAAGGGCATGTGGAATTGATGGATTAGTGTTGTTGGGAGTGGCAGCTTTCAAAGTAAGTCTTCCTCGTCGAGTGGTGGAATCTCAATCAGCTGTTTGTAAGACACAGGTATTCACATGAGTGCCTACTTCACAAGGAGTAAAATCCACATATCTCGCTGGTTTCTATCTTACCACACAAGGAGTCAAATCCTGATATGTGGTTAGTAGAATAATAATAAGGTAATGCATTTGATGTGGAAGCTTGATTCACATTGTTGGGATTGTTGTTATCATTGTTGTGATTGGGGAATGGCTTTTGGAAGATCATCAATTTAGCATTTTTAGAAGTTGGACCTTCTTCTACTTCAATTTCCCCATCATCAACAAGATTTTGGATAAAAACTTTGAGCTTGATACATTTTTTGGTGTCATGTCCTTTGATGCAGTGGTATTTACAATATTTATTTTCCCTATACCACTTGGACTTCGGTTGATTCTCATCTAAAGGATGGGTGTTAGGAAATACCATCAAGTTGTGATCCACTAATTTTTGAAAGATGGCTTCCAAAGGTTCACAAAAGTTAGTAAACTTCCTATTTTGATCATACTAATGATTGCAGTTGGTGTTACATGGAAAGAATTGCGTTTGATTACGAGATTGCTGATTGCCTTGATTATCATAATTTGAATTGTTGTTGTTTCAATTATGGTAGTTGTTGTTAGCTCCTTGAAGATTTTTGACATCAGTAACACCATCATGTGTAACACCCTTATTCTTGGAGCAGAATTTGGGTTTGCTATTACTAGTTGACTCATTATGTGAGGATGATGAGTTATAATGCTTAATGGTACCCTTCTCCAAAAGTCCATTTTCAACGTTTTTACCCTTCTTGACTAAAGTGGCAAAGTCTTTAGGGCTAGCCATCTTCATGTGGAAGGACATTTTAGGTATCAAATTATTGATGAATATATCCACAAGGTGGGAATCCTCAATTTTATAGGGCATACGATTAGCAAGATGTCTCCACCTTTGTAGGAAGTTGGAAAAAGTTTCACCGTTTTGATGCTTTGTGTTGCACAAATCACTCAATGAGGCATGATGTTCAATGTTGTAAGAATGTTATGCTATAAAATTGCTTGTCAAATCATTGAAGGAAGTAAAGGAGCCCTTAGGTAAATTCATTAACCATTCTAGTGCAGGGCCTCCAAGACTTTGTGCAAAGAGTCGCTTAAGATAATTATCATTGTAAGCTACTTCTTGGGATAGAATGGAAAATTCCTTGAGATGTGTGACAGGGCATGTCTCTCCTATATACTTGTCAAATTTAGGAATTTCAAAATCAGATGGAAATGGTACCATATTGATGGATTCACTAGTACATTTGAGACCATTATTGGTCGAAATTTTGACCCAGTTTTCGACCAAACCATCTGGTTGGTCAAAATTTTGACCAATACGTTGGTCGAAAAACTTCCATAGCCATGGTGCAAGTTCTGCCAGGAATTGGTTGAAATTTTGACCAATGAAGGTAGAAAATTTTGACCAATAAAGGTAGAAATTTTGACCAATGAAGGTAGAAAATTTTGACCAATGAAGGTGGAAATTTTGACCAAGGAAGGTAGAAATTTTGACCAATGAAGGTCAAAAATTTTGACCAATAAAGGTAGAAATTTTGACCAATGAAGGTCAAAAATTTTGACCAATAAAGGTAGAAATTTTGACCAATGAAGGTAGAAATTTCTACCAATGCCTGGGTGTAATATTTTTTTCAGGCATTCTATAAAATAGTTCACATGCCTTGCATATGATATGACATTTTGCATGCATCCTCCACTCTCTCATTTGACTAATGATGGATTACAGAGAGTGATCTAAAATGATGATGCTAAAAAACACACACAATCAAATCCAAAATGAACTTGCATTACAAATGGATTGTGGAAATCTGATATTGTTAATTTTGCATGCATGTTATATGTTTAAGTTGTGATTGTCCTAGTAGACATGCATGCAAAATCAACAATATCAGATTTCCACAATCCATTTGTAATGCAAGTTCATTTTGGATTTGATTGTGTGTTTTTTAGCGTCATTGTTTCAAATCACTCTCCATAATCCATCATTGATCGGATGAGAGAGTGCAGGATGCATGCAAAATCTCACATCATATGCAAGGGATGTGAACTATTTTATAGAATGCCTAAAAAATATCAATAATAACTAATAAAACAATCATAAACACCGATAGTAACTAATATGCTTCTTCATTAATATGCCTGATACAATAAGAAAACTTGGCAACTATGCACAAAAAGTTATACACTAAAAGGAAATCATTTAGGATATACAGAATTTGAACAACCATATGTTAAGATTCTACAATTTGTATCACTTTCCTAAGTCTGACAGTTGAGAATAAGTTTGTCATCCTCCCTACAATATGTTCCAATGGCCTGCACATCCACAAAAGTTCTAGCGTCTTGAATTTGTAGAATATGAATTGTTTGGTAGCGAATGGACATGATTGACAATAAATCATCATATAAAAAGACTCCCATGTGAAGCATGAATAGAAAAGGAAATGAATATGGGTGATAGGGAAGAGAATTCAATAATAGAGGCTCTTAACTTTAGTTACAATCATGATATGGGTGATGCACAAATGCCTCCTAGATTCACGTTCCATCCCATTGATGAAGAGATCATAACACATTATGTCATTAGAAAGGTTTTCGATAGAAATTTCATAGGAAGGGCCATTGCTGAAGTGGATCTCAACAAGTGTGAGCCTCAGGGAGGGTTCAATTCCCTCCTTTATTATTCACTATGCATATAATCCCACACATCCATTTGATCTCGAATGATGATATGTACTGAATGCTGAGTGTTTATGCTGAGTGCTCGAAAACCATCCATTTCATGCCTTCATCTGTACACAATGTCTTTCTAGTTTCTACCTACTCGCACGCCCATTTCATTTCATATGATCATCTGAAAATTGTGTCACTCTAAGCTCTCAACTGTTTCCTCTTGATTGGTCATCTCATAACTGTTGAATGAGAGCTTTGGGATATGCTATAGGCATCCATCAAAGCATAAAGGATTCTGTTAGACGGTGTAGATGAAGTAGTAGCATTTTCCTTGGGAGACATGTTTGCAAAATGGAAGCATAGATAAGTCATGTGAACTATTTGACAGGATGCCTAAACATAATGTGGTCATCAAAAGCCATGGTTGCTAGATATGCACAAAATAGATATATTGAGAGAATATATTTGTTTAAGTTGCAACTGCCCTGGTAGACATGCATGCAAAATGTGGGGTCCTAGACAAATAGTTCAATTGTCATGCTATTGTTTAACTGAGATCACTCCTATCTTGTTTAATCCTGCATGTGCTTGGTTAGTAACTTATAATACATGTAGTCAATTCTGATCATTCCATGAATATTGAGCCCCCATACTCATGGAATGATTTCCATTATTCTTAAATTCTATTGTAGAAAGTAAATAGTTAAAAGAAGTCACTAGTTCTGCAACTGGTGTGGCAGCAAGTTTAACACAATGTAGAAAACATCAATTAGAATTGTGGATGGTTAATAACTCCTATCAATGCATTAATAAAGAAAATTGACTTGATTACATCTTTAGTCTCTCGTCTTCTTTTGACCTATTTGGTTAATCAAGGAGAAAGTTTGCACAACAATAAATGAAATGTTAGGACATTGAGACATAGTTATAAAGAATCTATGTATTGCTTTCTTTTCAGAACTTAAGTTAGATTCTTGCATTCTTTTCCTCATCTTATTGTTTGCTTAATCTATTTTTGTAGGTCAGACTTCCACAACATACAAATATAAGATTGTGAACACTTTTCTATTCTTTGTAATGCTGTAGATAATATTAAGCAGTCACTGCTAAGAGAGAGGCACTAAAATATTTTGGTACTGCTGAGAGTGTGTGATATGATTTTGGCCAATTCAAGTTAACTGCTATAAGCTAATACTGTGTATAATTCTCACAGAAATCTAGCAATTGCTATACTTCTAGGATTTATCAAATATAAGGGAGAGATTGATCTTACATGTTTTTCACATTATATATTGGAGGGAAGAACCTATCATAGATAGATATTGCATGATTTTTTGTATATGCACACTACAAATATATCACCTTTCTTTGTTTTCAATTCCCTAAGCTCAAATTGCTAAAAAAAATAATTGGCCCTGTTACTCTAGTTGACCAGTGTTTTGCACTTAAATTCATCTTGGCTAGAGAAAGGAATGTACCTCATAAAATGGTACAACCAATGATTTTTATTTGTAATTTGAATCTCAATCAATATTTATCTCTCTTTAGGGTCTTGTGTTGTAATTTAAATGATAGTTGTAAAATTGACAAACATCAAATGAAAAAATCATAGTTCCAATCATCTAGTGGTGGACTGGATTATTTTTCCACAGGAAGAAACCCAAAATAGTAGTTGATATCTCATCTATCAAAGGACCATGAATAGTAATGGAAAAAATTATGAATAGAATTAGGGAAAAGGGCAAATTAGAGTCTACAAGACTTTAGATGAGATTTGGAGAACAAAAGCAAAGATTCAGAAGACTGATTGGATCATATTAGTATACTATGCCTCCACAAGCAGTGGCATTAGTAGTTCAAATAGGTTATAGAAATCAATTAAAACACACATATGAGATAATGGTCTAGACCATTTAGTGCAAATGCACAATACAATAACAATAATACACAATGCATATCTTAAATCTACGAGAATGAATATAGAGATTCACATAAATACAGGATAACATTGTGTAGTAATTCTAATAGGGGAATAGAATAGTGATAGGAAATGTTCATAGATATACCTAGGATGGTATAGTAGATGTGAATTCGGGTATCTTTAAGGCACAAAGGTAAATGAAAACTGAACTCCAGTTAGAAAATGTTGAACTGTAATAATCTGGCTATACAATGCATGCCAGAATGTATCACTTTGCACTCTAACAATAGATGCTAAAATGTAGAAGCAATAATACAAGAAGTTCAAAAATGGCTGGAGAAATAAAAATGAAGTAGAGACTTTCATAGCTTTGAAGGGTTTAAGAGAAGTTGTAGCTTTTTGATGCAAGAAGTACAGACCAAGGGTGACTCCCTTGTTATTGTTACAACCTTATGAGAAATTAGATTTAAGATTGGTGTTCAAGCAATGTGCCAACCCAAGATGTGACAACCCTTTCATTTTGTTAAAGCCATTATAGGTATGGATGAGTGGATACAATTCCAATTGTGACTTTTCTTACACTACTGTGGTGAAAGATAGATACCTACATCACCCCTATGTCCAAGAAAGCTAAAAGGAAAGATAAAATTTAACAAACATCATTATACAAATTGTAATTTGATTTATTCAAAGCTAGAATTCTTATGTTTCATTCAGCATCACATTCAAATTCTTAGTGGACATCCTTAAAATAGGATATAATCCTTGCAACATTATCTCTATGATTAATGTCCATCCTGCATGTTGCTCTACATAATATGACATAGGAATAATTGAAAACAATATCAATCACTTGATCATCTCAGGCATAAGAGATTCAATAAGATTTTATTCTGCCAAAGAGTGTATCATGGACACTTCAAAATAAAATTGAAAGAGGAATTACAAAGATACAACTAGAAGCTTGTTTGGACCAATATTTAATACAACTGCCAATACAAAACTAGAGAATATACCTAATTGAATCAGATATACAGTTTAGGCTCTTAATAATACCCATTTATTGGTCTAGGCTCTTCAATAGGACCTATCTATTAACATAATTTCAGATTCTACTTAATCTAATTAATTAAAGAGTATGGCATTTAACTTCTCCAATAATATCCATTTATTGGTATAACCTCTTCAATAAGACCTATTTATTAATATAATTTCAGATAGTCCATAAAGAGTATGATATTCATATAAACTATAATAGTTTCTGAATAGGACTTAGTGTGTTGTTCATATAAATCACAATAGTTAGTACTATTTTAGGTTTACTACCTAATCTATTTATGATGTTCATAAGAAATCACTAAACTTTTTAAATAAGATTCATCATTACTATGACTTCAAATGAATCACTTAAAACAAATAAAATGTTTTGAGTATACCTCATGAAACTTTAGAATCTACTGTTTAAAATGGTCAATATGATTTTTTTTTAAAGAATCTTTCTCACAAATTCCAAAAAGGGTATGTACCTCATAGAGTGAAAGGATATTCCCAAAGATAAAATCCATAGAGCCTTCAATATATATAAGTCTTTGAAATAGTGGCATCTAGTGTGATCATAAAGGGTGTCCTGAGCTCCAAGGAAGCTACACCCAAAGAAAGGTGTTTTGTCCCCTGTTATTCTCAGAGCTACTGCTTGCCTCCCTATTTCCCTTGGTGGAGGAATAGGTGTTGTATTCTATGTTTTCAAAAAAATATTCAACATCAACAAATGTTCTTTCATAGAATTTGAAGTTTATTAATAAGAACAACACTATAATTTAGCCATCAAACCATACTAATATCAAACTGAACACCCACACATATATTCAAATACCTATTAAAATTATCACTTATGAATCAATTATACATTATGATATTTCTCAAAATAATCTCACCTTAAAAGTAATGTTCTTGGCAATGAAATAAGGAGAATTAACTACTACAGTGGCACCATTGTATGTGCCCAATGGATTTCCATCTAGCCCTAAAGTTCCTGCCATGTCTCCCCATTGTATGACTGTGGAGTCTGCCATTGCCCCTTCAAGGGTTACAAATGCTTTTTTCATTGGTAGGTTCACCTTCTCCTTGTCAAACACCAAAATAAATACCAAAACCAAATATTTTTAGCTAACTCACAAGGTTGATCCAATCCAAATTTGTAAACTACAATCATAACAAATCAAAAGATAAAATTGTGCCATTTTATCCTTTTTGAAGTAAGCCAACTCTTCAATATTCAAACTCAGCTAACTTTTCAATCTTTAAATTATATTTCATCATCTTATTAATATATCACTGAGCATAAGCATTGATGCAAAGAAACTCACAAAATTATTTTTGAAACCACATTAATTTACACATACTTACTCATATACTCCTGCATTGATTTTGATAACAACTCTAAAAATATTGAAGAGAGGCTGAGAATCAATGACTTCCTGAGTAGAAGTGAAGTCCCCTACTCCATCTATAGGATACTCCTAATGTGCACCTTCTTGCAATAGGGTGAATAGTGACACAACATTCCTAAATAGAATAAAAGCCTTTGAGTACACATCCAGTAGATACTAAGTTTTTCAGTGAATGCCATGAACAATAAAGATTTGTGCCTTTTACAAAAGCTAATAGATTCCATTCCCCCACTTTAAGAGATGCAGCAGTATTCCAGTGAAATCAAATTAGTTATAAAGCTTGGAATTTCATGGTTGCAAAAGGATTATATCACTGACAGTGTCAATCAGAATGACTTATCTCAAGAAGATTATGCAAAAAAAATATGGCTTCCATATAAAATCCTAAGATATGTGTTGTTTACAAATAGATTGTCCCTTTGTCTACTCCAGAAGGATCACTAGTTTCAGTTGCTTGGATCTCTCTACTAGTTCACAGTTTTATATAACTCAGAGAGTGAACTCAAGCTTGCAGAGCATAGGAAAACTGAAGGATCTGTATTTGCCTTCCATGGAAGTTCTTTGTCAAATTGGTACTTCATTATAAGGTATCTGCTACTATTACTCCTATTTATGCTTTTCTGTCTATTCTAATACTTATCTTTAATGGTTTACTTGAACATGAGTTGCTACTTTTATATCATGTGCACTTATTCTCTCTTTTCTTGTAACCATGGACAGAAGAACCCTAGTTTTCATAGAAAATTTTAAAAGAAGAATACATAGTAGAAGATAATGGGGTAATAAAACATGCTTTATTGCTAGTGAGAAGCATTAAAAACTCATTCACTTTGCATTTGTAACCTTGGGCAAGGTCTTAGAAACATGCTCACATTGAACCTTTGATGTAAAGGAGAAGTACACAAGCTCACAACCCTTAGGAAGGATTTCTTAGATAAGAAGTTTCTGAGTAGACACAAATCCTCACTAATAATGATGCTGCAATTTTCTTATTTAAATCCAAAAAAAGTTGTATTATCTTGGGCAAAGGAGACTACTGTTGTTTGTGGTTAAGGATCCTTTCGGTCAATAGAATCACATGCAAACTGGATGTGACATTGTAGTAAGAAAACTATAATAAGAGCTAGGAGCTTGCCTAGTGTTCAAGGCTTGAGACTGGACACTGCATGAAGCATTTGTAGGCATTTGAGTCTCAAGCGTCACCATCTCAAAATCAAACAAAAAAGGAAACTTGGCAAATAAAACTAAATAAAAATAGTCTTCTTGAGTAAACATCAACATTGTATGAACAATACCATTAAAATGCACTATACTTGGTACAAATATATTGTTGGCTGACTATAAAGAACATTGGTGGTGAATTCAAGTCCAAGCTACAAAAGAAAAGAAATTTACATAAAAACTAAGCAACCCTGTCTAGCAAGAAAAGATATATAGAGATTTTTGACTGAAATTACAAATTGATGCTAAAAAACTTAAACCATAAGAATTGTTCTGTAGAATAATAAAGAAGAAAGATGAAGAATCAAACACCTGAAGGATACAATGTTGATGCAGCTTTAGAAAGATCGTCCAAAGGACATCATATGCTTGGGCTGAAGGAGCTTTGAGATTCATTACTACACTCAGGAATGGGCTCATCTTCAATCTTCTAAAGATTGAAGACAAGCCCATTCCTGAGTGTAGTAATGAATCTCATCTATGAAGCATATTTAAAACTAATAGAGCATCTTTGCTAGCTGATCTCCATTACGAGCCATAGGAGAATGTTGAAGATAGTCATGATGCTAATAGACACATCGTGACTATCTTTGACATTCTCCTATGGCTCTTATGGTTCTACTCTTATAACATGAGGCATCCTCTTCTTTTTTCAAGCATAAGGCTGATGTGGCCTTGTAATAAGAAATAAATGTGTTTAATTTGGATTTATGTACAACACAAAGAAAACCAAAATGTAATAGAAAATTTTAACAGAGAAAAGAACTATATAAACTTATAAAGCTCATAATAATAAAAGGCCATAAACAAGAGCTAAATTCTAAGTAGACAAAGTCTGGACACATGAAGCATACTTGATTGATCAAAATCAAATCACTACTAAGCCTTTTAACCACTCCTTAATAGAACTTTCTCTATCACCAAGTTTGTAGCAGGGTTTCTGTTTATTTTTTGGATCTAACGTTAATATGGCATCTCCATCTAGAAATTTCTTCAAAGCTTGAAAGATTTATACATGAAGTGATCAAAAAATCATAATCTGTCATGAGAAATAGAGCTCCAACACTAATAGTTTATACATTTGCTAAAATCATAACAACCCTGTTTAAGGAAAAGCATCCTTTAATTCAATATGGTTCACAAGAAAAGACTCGATTTATACAATTAGGATGAAAAACATTAGTAAGGGACATTGATTGTGAGCACAACATATATATTGTTCACAAAAATGGTAGTGAAACTGACATTTGTATTTTTGCCAAGTACAATTAATTATGTTATGTATCACCACATGGGTACCACATGCAAAGGAAACATTAAAAGCCATCATAAAATACTACCTTTGATCAGTCTCTGAAACATAACAATCTTAGATGATGGAACTTCAACATCCCTTGAAAATAATTCACATAAGATGTTAGCCAACTCTAAACTTCAATTTAGGCAATTCCTAGACAACATTTAATATTTCTTGCAAAGCATTCAAAATTCAAAACTATTATACAAGAAAATATCAATCAAAACTTTAGTATTACATGAAAACTAGTTGAGAAGGCTTTAGAAAATTACAAGCAAATCTCAATCAAAACTCTATGACCTCTAGCATCCCTCTTGTCCATACGAATGTGGAAGTTTTCATCAATGCATGGGCATTCATCACCATCTCCAAGCTTTATCTCTGAGACCTATTTAATTCTCTGTCTTAAATGATGAAATATATATAAGCATTTATATAGTAAGATTTTAAAGTTTTAAATACCAATAAACTTCAACATAATACATATTTACAGGCTTTATTTCTCAAACATGTTTTATGGGAAACTAGAATTTGGTGGCTAGCGATGCAGAGTGTATGTTTAGCGACTAAAAATCTAAGACTCTTATCATTAAATAATTTTTATTTTTCTATGGAAATTCTTTCCAAAGAGATGAGCCAAGTCTAAGCCTTGGAAACTTTTTTAGAGCTGAAATAATTTCCAAAAATTTTTAGACAAGTCATAATGAGTAGTCTCATTACAAAGTTTTAGAGAAGTCATAATTGGCAGTCTTATTACTACCAACAGAAGACACGAAAAGGTGGGGTAATAGCCATTAGCAATAGGTGAACAATACAGAGGGCCCTAAAATGACTAAGAGAATGGATTTGTAATCAAAAGGCTGAACTAGATTTTTCACCCAAGGTATCCACTCCTCTATTAATTATTTTTCAGTGGTTTCAAACATTTCCACACATATAGACTCAAATGTATACACTCTTTGCTGACTGGTATTGTATTGTTATAGAGTATACTACTAATTTTGGTACAAATACTTCAATAAAACCCAATGAAAATTAATTTTGAACCTCATAACAGGCATGTCTCCCCCATGTATTGACCAAGTTCAACATGTTTGTTAATACTCCCCTATTCTCCTTGACTAATGCAGCAGGAGAAATGAACAACTTTATTCATGTCATCAACTTTTTTGTACATATTCTCCCATATTATTTAAAGAGAGATATAAATAACCATAATGTCATAGGCTATATAATTTTTTTGAGTATGAAATTAAGAATCTAGTTTGTCAATGTAAACCACTTGATAGTGCTTCTGTAAGGATTCAAGAATCCCAATACAATTATCTTAATGAAGATTAGCAAACGCCAGTCATCAAAAGTGTTAAATAGCGATTCAAGTGCACAGAGACATAAATATGGTGATGACCAGTTGGGTCAATTACTTTACCTAAGATATTTTAGAGAATACAAAAGTGCATGGTGAAAAAGATGGCTTCTGTGGAGTTTGTTGGTGAGAATGGTGAGGTCCAGCTGGAGATTTGTTGCCACAGTCCCCACTTTCACAAGCATTCCTCGTAGGGAAACTACTATTCTAGGCACTCTTGATGGTCGAAACATAGAAGAAAGCAATGTAAAAGAAAACCCTTACACAACTCCAGCTCCCTCGCGCACGCGCTCAAACATCAATGAAATAAAAAATGTTTAAAAGTTAAGCCCGTCTTGGTCAAAATTTTGACCAAGATGGGTTTAGATTTTAAAAAGAATTTTTTTTTCCTTCTACAATCTGACCAAAATAAACCTTTTTAATTGATGGTCAAAAATTTTGGTTGAAAAATAAGGTCAAATGTGGTAGTGCATGACAATTTAGGAATGGATATCTATAGAACAAATACTCACTCTAAATACACGCTCTATACCTCAATAGCATGAAATATTCAAATTCATTCGAAATAATAATTAGTCCAGCACACAAATTGCTTCTATTACTCTACATTAGGATTATTCCCATCATCCACAATAGTCATCCACCACATTGGATGACATTCCATCAGTCATCAAATAATGATGTTGTAGTTCCCACTAATCCAATCACGTCTTCACAATCTAATCCAACAAAGAAAGAGGTGGTAGATTTGCTTGGTCCTCAGTATTCTCCTATTTAGCTGATCCAAACTATCATAGTATTGGTTTGGTGATATTGCAAAGCTAGTACCCTTCTTGTGAACATTCTGAGTCTCAGCTTTGTGAATGATTGCCAAATTTTTCCCAGGAAACATATGATCCTTCAACAAGATTTTATACTCCAATAATGATACCTAGTTCTAATGGAGATATTAGTTTCTGTACATTTCTTGGATCTGTTGCTGCTACCAAGTATAATGGGAATCTTACAATTTTATCTAGTTAGAATAGGTCATCATCACAAGACTGTGGAAACTCTTTGGTACTCTCCAATGTAGGTCCCTAGCTTTAGCAACCCAAAAAACTAGAATTGTGCAAATAACAATACCATTGGCATAGCAGACCGTGCTTCTCTTTCATTAACCTACTAGTATACATATTCAACACTATCCTCCTAGCTATATCCTATACCATCCATATATTCCATATGTGTATGTGCCATCCTAAAAATGCACAATTTAGGAGGCAATAGTGGTTTTACATAGCTTCCTACTAGTAGGTCATATCCACCAGTAGCTACTAGTGTGAAATTCTCTATGTCATCATAGTATAAGCTAGGGATGGCTATTGGGAACTCTCCCCATATTGGCATTCTTGCAAGTTATGGTAACTATACCACAAAACCATTAGGATATAGTGCAACTCTTATTGCAACTATAGGAAATGTATCATTTTTTGATGATATTGGAAGATCCTATTATAAAGAAAATAATTTGTATATTGGTGGTCAGTAGGATGAAGAAACTGGACTATGGTTTCCTTAATAGCCTTGAGATCTTTTAGAGGTGCAAAAAAATTCATATTACAACATGCACAAAATTCCCCATAGTCAAGATGTATAGCTTTGACTGGCATGTTATCAATCACCAAATTCTATAATGCAAAGTGAGTTGAATTGTGTTGAGCAGTCATACTTTCTAGAAGTTTTATGTTATAAGAAATATGTCTTTTGAAATTTTCAAAAAAATGTATTTTGTTTGCTTTGTAATCAAAACCTTATAAGGCTAATGTGGTTGTTTGATATTTGGCTATATGCCACTATTTTTTGAGCCACAGGTCAAGAGTATGTAGTGCATTCATAAGAAAGTAATATTTGATGACATTCACTAATTTTATTAGCTCTACCCTGTTATCTACTACTTTTCCTAGAGTAAGGAAAGTTGTTATTTTATAATGATATATGAAGAGCATTAATTTTGCAAAAAAAAACTATAACCTGTATCTTCCATATTTTTTCTAACTCTATAATATAAGAAACAATGGAATGTTATGACAGTTGTCACTAATGGAGTCTATTTGCAAGGAGGAGTTTTATAGAGATTAGGAGGAAATGAGTTATAACCATTTAAGACAACAATAGGATAAAAGTATAAACAATTTAAGATAAGATAACAATGGAAAACAATAAGAAAAAATAGTATTAAAAAACCTATACATCCAAATCCTAAGTCTGGAAGCTTCAATGAGCTCTTTATAGGTTGGTAGCATAGAGAAGTCTGCATCCTTCCAGTTACATATGAGAACGTCACTACAATTGCAAAATGAAAAGCTCCAATTATTACACACTTTTCTTAAGAAAGTTCGAGATTGAATATAACAATTATCATGAAAAAAGTTAAACCAATTCTATACTTTCTAACTTTTAAATTGGGGAATTTTAAAATCTTTTTTTAATGGAGACATTTCTGCTTAGGTTATTAGGAATTAGCAACATAATTGCAATGGTTAATTGATAAGAAACTATTGGTAGTTATCTACAAGTTAAATAATTTTCTTTTTTGGAGGACTGAATCTTGGTGGATGCCATTATCTCTTCTTACCATCATCTTCATCAAATGTGTTCAACCAAGTAAACTACAACCCTTTGGTAAATTCGAAATTTTAAGTAAACTCATTTACAATTTCTTATGTTTATAGGAAATAGACATTAATAATAGTTATAGCTAACATCACACACATATATCTCTTAAGTAATATTCAAATTAGACTATTTTTTGGGTATTATCTTTACGTTGACTTCAGCTTTTGGGTATTAACAATGCACATTGTAGGAGTCTTTAGGTACACCGGTTAAGAAAAGGTCATTTCAAAGTGCCAAGCTATACATTGATCTCTACGGAGCCAATAACATTTCACCCAAAATCAAGTACTTGTGGACAGATGTCTCAATAATGTTGCACCAATATCCTAGTAGTAGTTCTCAAGTTTCCAAGAGTGGTGCACAAATGGATCAATCAAGAATAAAAAGATAAAACCAAAAAAAAAAAAGATCAAGTACTAGCACATATATGATCAAATATTGATACATAAAAGATTATCTAAGTGAATAGGAAGTGTATTTGACATTAAGTGAACCTTTATTGAACCAAGAGCCACCATTAATACCTTTCCTCAATTATTATTTTTTGAAGTTAATGATGTTCTCTTCCATATATATCTGATAGATCATAAAATTCTAATTGAAATGTTACTAATAAGATCTATATAATCCAAAAAATATTGATTAATTTTTATAAATGTTTATGAAAATAAAAATAAGTAGAAATTGAATGACCACCTGCACGCAGTCCAATTATATGGAATCCCTATAATATTGGCATGAAGAGCTTTCTGCACATCTACTCTGTTGTACTATTTCTCAGCATAACTTTCAGTGCAAGGATCATAACCTCTCATAAGCAACTGTTGAGTGAAATTGTAAAAAAAGTCATCTTTGTGCTTCTAAAATGTATAAAATTATCATGAATTGAGTGTTATCTAAAATATCTAGATTTAAAACCAATCATACAATCATGTTTGATTGTTTTTAAATAACTTTAGAAACAATTCAGATCCATAAAAAACAACTAAAAAATTATAAATGAAGTTTCATAAAAGATGAGACTACAAATGTAAATATAATAATTGTATACCCTTTTCTTAAATCTTAAAGATGACCTTTTTCCATCTCCACTAGACTTGCCACATGGAGGAGTATAAATATTGTATTGATCAATGTTTCCAAACTCTCGATTCATTGTATAGTTGATGAAAGAGTTACAAGTAGCACTAATGTCTTCCAGTCTAAAATTGCAATTTCTGATAATGGATTGATAAGTTTGATTAGATATCATGGCATGGCTCCACCAGTAATTTACAACACCCAAGTTGTCATAATAGACATCTGTAACTGCATTGCCAACTTGCAATCATGTTATATTCATATTTTTGTTTCACCTGATCTTTAGAATCTCCCTTATTCAACTAAGTAATGAGAATAAGGAAGCAACAAAGAGTGTTTACCATGAATCCTTTGAGGTTTATGAAGGGCTTAATGAGTCTCTTGTTGTACTCATAGATTTTCTTTGCAAGCTGTGGGATTTAATGTCCTTCATCAATTGGAATTGAAATTGTATTTATCAATTGGTATGTAGTTTTTAGTGTTCATGTAGAATTTTTTTTTCAATACGGTTTGGATCATAGTCAATGATTCATTATGAAAAGGAAGAACGATTTCAACAATGAATCACTATGGATGATCTAATTGAAAAATATATTTGAAAAAATCAATACAATAAAATATATTCTTGTATGCAAAAGACCAAGTAATCTAAATTGAATGATGGGCTAAGATAAATCTAAATGAGCAATTTTATTAGCCAACATATGTAAACACTATAAATTTGTGTGCAATGAGAAATTGAATGATGGGTTAAGTAAAAGAGAACCTGCATAACTCTCTCCTGTGATGTAAAATTCTCTATATTTGTATTGTGGGAACCTTGCAAACCACTTGATCAAGAAAATCAATGAATCCTATGCTGCGAGGGAAGAAATATGGTAATGATAAGATTGTATAACTTACTAGTGCAAAATGCTATCCAGTACCATGTGGGCTACCAAGAGATTGGACCTCATGTAATTAACCTTAACACCTTAGAAAAAAGGAGAAAAGCCCAAGGCCACCAAGTCATAGAACAAGACAATAGTTGGGTGATAATCATTGTGCGAAGGCTGACTTGATCTTAAAAAAACATGCTGCCTCAAACATAAGCAATTGCATTTTATTAAAGGGCAGGCATTATTAAGACATCAAATTATAAATTAAATTGTTAAGGCAAGTTGCAAAACTCCACTAAAAAGAAGCAACCTTAACTAATAGAAGTTAACAAATTGGCAGGTAGCATCGATGTTTATAGTGGTAGGCTAGGACATTTTTAGTTTAGTCAGTTAGCAAAAATTAGATCGTTATCAAGGAAGGGAATAAACCAGTCAATGTAGGGATCAACTCACAACCATTGTCAAATTGGATACTACTGGCTACATAGCCTTCTACATGATCTCTGCAAAGGAAATACTATGGATTGAACTTTGAATAAGAGAGTCTCCTCTACCTGAGCAAT
Organism: Cupressus sempervirens; assembly: GCA_028749045.1. Taxonomy (NCBI): domain Eukaryota; kingdom Viridiplantae; phylum Streptophyta; class Pinopsida; order Cupressales; family Cupressaceae; genus Cupressus; species Cupressus sempervirens. The sequence goes on from CM053789.1 coordinate 384,365,481, forward strand.
GTCAGAGAAGGAGAATCCTGATCCACACTAGTTAACTAACTAATGATGAATTAAGTTGTAATGAAGAAGCATCAATTAATCACTTACTCCAAAGATTTTGGAAGTGAGACACAACCTCTCACATTATGCTAGTCATCACAAGATCTTTCAAAGGGCTCAAATATTTGTTTTGTTATGTACTTCTCTATATCTGCAGTGCTTATTTACCTAGTGCACATAGGGTTATAGCCTGTTCCATTGGAAGGTTAAAGGCACATGCATAAAGGAGGAGATAAGTGGAACTGCATCAAGGTTGTGTGATTCAAAGACTATATCAAGAAAACAACAGATATTCTAAATCATATCAGATTCAAAACCAAGTCAATCACGTGATCATAAAGATTGAATAGGAACAATGATCTTACTTGATAAAGATCTGAAAATTATACTTTGTAGATCAAAAGAACTTAGATCCACTGCATATTTAATATTATATTGAAGAAGAAGATTGTATATTTGCATTCCCAATTAAATCATGAATTAAGTTCTCTAAGATCATAGCATTGCATAGAAATCAATCCATTAGACCCTTCCATCAAAGCCCCCAAGTTCATAAGTATAATTCTTAGATTAAGAAGATAGAAGAAATCTTAGAAGAGACATTACAGTGGTACTGGAGCTAGTGAACTTGCTAGCTTTTGGTAATGTTGAAAAACTTGATTATGGCATCAAAAGACATCAAGCCATTGGCAAGATCACTATATGAAGCAAGCAACAAGCTTAGCACTCAATTACAATCAAGAGGTGATATGTTGAACCCACTTAAATGGGTAGAAGAATGCTTGATACACATTGAGGGGACATCCTCATCCTCTGAAGTGTTAGATATAGACCTAACTCCTATAGCAACCACCTTGACACAACAAAATTTTTTGAGGCATCGTGATGAGGAGATCAAATTGTTGGTTACCACTTGTTTAAGAAAGGTAATGAGAATCTGGGTACCTCTAGTCCCCTATGAAAATGACACAATAAAAGATGTAATTGATTGTAGATAGTTTCAAAGAGCAAGGAGGGTTGGGGGGTGCCCATAATCTCAAAGAGCCTTTAGCTATTGGAAACTGTCGTCCATCCTTGAGATGGTTGAGGGATGACTTAGCCATCCCTAGCCCTCCAAGGGATGAATAATAGTTTCTAGGAATGATGTTGACTATTTCTCAGTTTCTAGGATAGTTTTTGATTTTTCTGCATGACCAAGGATGATTTGCAAACATTTTCAATTGTTCCCCCATCCCTTAAATTGTTTCTCTTTCTAGTACTTGTGCATTTAGGGTGGAAATGTATTTTCGGGCAATGCTGCATATACATTATTCCACAAAGTGTTCAAATAATGTGTTAAAAAACTAAAACCTCATTTGAATATGGAAGAAAAAAGAATCAAGCTACAAAATGAACAGAAGGAACACGCTTAGTTGTACATGCATAAAATAAGGGTAATAACATACAAGATACAATGAGAGGCATTGGTTTTTGACACTTCTAAAGAAATGGAAGCAATCATTTCTTCAAGTGCCTCTTCTATCAGAAAAGAATTGGCTACTTGGAATCATGAAGATTATGAGATAGTTACTATTGCAAAGTAAAAACACAAGGAATGAGCTTAAAATGATAAAGGTTTTCACATCTGTTGTAGGTGACAACTTCTTTCATTTCAATGAAAAAGCAGGTTTTCTATACTACAAAATGGTCCTATAGAGAAAAATGCATGTGAAATTCAAATTACTTTAGAACCTAAAATTTCTCTTACTCCCTCTTAGGGATCATGGATTGAGAATGAAATTGAAGAGATTTAAATCTATTAAAGATAGATTAGGTCAAGATTATCTTGTACACTTTGAGAACATGGTAACCTCCTATTAGTCAATTGTTATTGGTGAGAGGCACATTCCCTCTGATGAAAGTAAGTCAAAATAGATGTTATATGACAACTCAGATTACCTTGAGGCAAATAAAAAGGAACTTAGATAGTAGAAGGTAGGAAACGACAATTATGGGTCACAAAAGACGGAATGAAAGGAGATAAGTAGACAAAAACATAGAATTTTCAAAAGATGATAGAGACAAGCATATGAGAGAAATCTTTGAGGAATCTATGGCAAGCAAAGAACCACGAAAACTAATGGATAGTGCTAAAGATGAGGAAATGACTCCATGACTACATGAATGATGAAAAGAGAGCTAATTATGCCAAGATGATAGCTTCTCAAGCAAGAGAAAACTTGCAAAACATCAAGCAGATGCATAGATACTTGGATGGACAAGAGAGGAGTTCTCAAAATATGTATTGTGATTCAAATACTGCATCAAGAGTTTCACACATGCACACGCACTCATGTAGCCAAAAATTGCAATAAAGGATATTGAAGATCTCGGAGAATGTCACACCTAAGGAAGAGAGTGTGAAGAGTTTGACTGCTGAAAGTCAGAAGATGTTGGATTTATACAAACAAGAAAAGGCTAAATTGATAAATAATCATCAAGCATTACAAGCAGCAAAAAATTAGAATATAGTCACCAAACATTTTAGAAAGCCAAAAAATGGGGGAAGAACTAAAGAAATCACAAGACTAAGCTACGCACATGACATGACCCTGAGGGGATACCCATTAATGGTAAAAATAAAATCTTTAGCTTACCAGTGCGTTCATCACGCGTATCTTTCATAACAAATGTGATGCCCTACATGCCATGAATATAGTCAAAGGGCCCATCAAAAGGAATTATAGTTTAGCGTAGAGTCACTGATCCTATAGCACAAGAATGTGACAAGATTTTTCTTCGATCCCTGCAAAATGCTCTCATCCAGCCTGTAGGTAGACCAAGACACAACATGAGCTCCCTGTGAACACCCACAACATCTTGAGCATCTGGCATGTGGAGTAACTACATCACGATATGCTGCAAAGGAATTCAAGTGTAGAGATTCTAAATATTTTAGGAAAACTCAAGGAAACCCCTACAACATGCTCTAGGTCCAGCTCCTTCTTGCATGCTCCATGAACATTAATGAAATTGAAAATGATTTTTGATTTTGAAGTTAAGCCCATGTTGGTCAAAATTTCAACCAACACGGGCTTAGATTTAAGAAAAATAATTTTTTTTTATTCTATAATCCAACCAACATTTACCTTTCTAATTGATGGTCAAAAAATTTGGTCAAAAATTGAGGTCAAATGTAGTAGTGATTTATCAAATGGAAAATGACAAATTTCCTCAAAAGAGACATCCTTCACCCGTTTGTTGTTCATGTTAAGGACCAAATTTTGCAATTCTTGGAATTGCTGAGCCAAATCTTGATTAGGTTGCACTTGTGATTGTTGGGAATTTACAAATCCACCTCCTAAATTATAGTGAGTCCCAAGTGTAGTGTGACGGGGTGGAAGTATTCCACTTTGGCCAATGTATTGATATGCAATTTTCAGAATTGGCATGGATGTCTTTACCATACTAGTTAGTACTTGTAAATAAGAGGAGTGCATTGGTTGTGTCAGAATTACCATTGGCTGAGTAGGCACTTTCCCAATTCCTAAGCATCCCACAGTTGAAGTTGTCAAGGTAGATTGTGGAATACTAGCATGGGTGGAAATATTGGGCATGGCACTAATGATTTGTTGAATATGTTCTGCACTCAATTGGAATGTGGGTTGTGTGGAAGTGCTAGATGTAGACATAGCACTAGTTGTCACCATGGTTTCTTTCCCTTTCCTAGAAGTTAGAGCTGTGTTTGAAGTGGGCAATATAGGAGCACCACCTTTGGTAATTTGTCTAAACAAAGTACTCTCATCAAAGCTTGGGGGAACATTAACACCATCCTTGACCAAATTTAGGAATATCATAGTTTTCTTTGTCCTAATAGATGTTTCCATCATTTCCACATTGTAGGGATCCACAAGGAATGTCCTAACATCACTAGGTACATCGTTGGGGTCAATAGGATCTTCATCTTGGTATACTTCTTCGTCATTACCCCCCAAAGTTGTGTTACGAAAGGGATCTTCTGGTTCTTGTGCAGATGTTGAGTTAGGCATACCAAGGTTCAAACTAGAGGGAATTGTGCTCCCTAATGAAATTGTGAGTGGAGGAAATGGATTCTCCATCTCTGATTGCCTCAATGATTCCCACAAACGTGACATGGGATTAAATGTAAACCTTCTTGATCGTGTGTGTACCATGCAATAGTGACCAACCAATGGGTGGAAGATTATGGAAGAAGAAGAAAAATGAGGATGAGAGCTATTGACCTTATGTGATTAAGGGGTCAACTACCCAAGTGTGAACAAAAGACCTTGGTTTAGCAAACAAAGTTTGATTAGAGGCTAATAGTATCTTTCTCCCACCAAAGATAGTCAAGTGATCTTTAGGCAAGATATGACACCAAATTGATTACTCACTATTTGGAGATGGACTTGTGATCCCAAATAAGTAAGTGTAATTAGGATAAATGTTTTTTTATAGATAAAAGGTCTAGCATCACAATTTCAAAAGATGCTTTAAATGTTCAAGCTCCCTAGAAGAAGATTTGAAAGTGGAAGACTAGGAGTTTGGAAAATGGAGGTAGATATAGAAAATGGAAGATATTATGGTCACTTATGTAGTTAACTCAATCCTTGTTCACTGGAAATAAAAACCTTGGGTTCACTCCTGGGAAGGTAGACCAATTTCAAAGTTTTTCATTGTATTCAATTCTATCATAATGGTCTTGTCTAGTTTCTTCCTTTTGAATGTTTTTGATATCTTATCAAAATTGTTTCTCATCGTGTGCTAAGTTCTTCCTTTCCTTGTAGATGGGTGGTTTGGACAATTTCACTTTCTGGTGCTTGACTTGGTTGACTTTATCGGTCATGGCAAGAATAAAACAAGACCCAAATTTCAAGCACCCAAAAACTTTGTAACAAGACTTAACTAAACTTAACCACTATCAATGTAAGACCTGCTAAAAATAACCATGAGTCAAGAGAACCTCACTTACCACTATTTCACTTAATGAAAGGTTACCTCACAATTTCACTCATCTTAGAACTTGATTGATGTTTGGCCTAGGTTTTGAATATTTGAACAAGCATGCTGAACATGCCAACAATCCTAATAAGGCTGCCACTAGGATGAACAAGAATTATCTAAGGGGTGTCCTTGATATACACAAGGTACATGAGGCCCAAATTTATAGATGAAAGAAAATACTACCACATAGCTAGGGGGAGATAGTAACCCAAATCTCCTCCTTCACTTTTCAAAGGTATAAAGTTCTTTGGGGCTTAGCCAAGAGTGACAATATTATGCTTCCAAGAGAGGTGTCTTTCGATTCAACTCTTGCTATTTATACTCCACCAGAACACTAGAGTTGAGGTCATCCCAAGGGGTGATGAAATCCCCAAGCAGGCCTCCTAAAGAAAAGGAAAACAAAACCATTTATTTCTTGTGCATCCAAGATCACCTGAAGGTGTGAGGGGAGAGAATACGTAAGTGGTCTTGGAGTTTAAAAGACACTTGTTCTTTCTCAATGAAGCTTTAAGTTTTCTATCTACTTGAAGACACTCATGATTAAAACATGCAAGGTTCTTTTCAAATTGAAATAGAACCAACATAAAAGGGAAACATGGATTCATTAATAAGAAATTAAAGTGAGTGCATGAAAATAAAGCTTAAAATAAAAATGCAAAAAATAAAGTCAATTTACCTTAGGGCATTCAAGAGTGTATGATTTCATTTTAAGCACCAAATCTAAATGTGATCTAGCCTAAGCATACATGTCTATTTTAAGCACCAATTTCAAATGTGATCTAGCCTTTAATCCATTCAAGATGGTGTGAATTCTTTTTAAGCACCAAAACCAAATGTTGTTTCTATCCTAAACATTCATGTCAATTTTATGCACCAAGTTCAAATGTTTGCTAGCCTAAACATTGATGTCTATTTTAAGCACCAAGTCCAAATGTTGGCTAACCTAAACATTCATGCATTCAAATGAAAGTGTTTAATCCATACAAGTTTATTAACCTTTAAGTTTAAGTGATAAAAATCACTATTGGTTTTGCTTTTTAAGTTTTTATGGTTAATTCTCTACATTAAAAATGTCAGTAAAAACTCACAAATCAATATGTTAGCATAAATTATTGTTTAGAATTGCACAATTCTATCACAAAATGGAGATGCCAAAAGATAGGTAGAGACATCAATCTACGTGAACGACGAAATACAGAGATGCTAAAAGGGCAGATGCTAAATAACACAGATGACAGAAGGCAAAGTTTTTAAGAGACTAAATGGCTTGTCAGATGCAGACAACAATCTAAAATGTAGAGACGTTAAAAGTTGGAGATGAAAAACTAGGTCACGCACACAATGCAGATGATAGAACAAACTTCACAGATGACAAAATAATCTTCATAGATGATAGAATAAAAAACTGGACGATAGAATAAAAATGCAAACGTTAAAATGGAAATGCAAGTAAGTAGGTTTTGAACTACTGTGGAGATGCTAAAGAGAAGAGATGCTCGTCTGCGCAGACATTGATCTATGGAGACGATAAACATAGATGACACTGTAGCCCATGAAAATGACACTGCGATGTTTTCTATGTATAAATGAGGTTTGCTTGCAAGTTTTTGGAATGAAATCATGGATGTGGGTCCCACCGGGCATGCCAAAATGTGTGCTAGAAATGTGACTTGTTGGGAGCATGAATCAATAAACAAACATTAGTTAAAAACTTTAAAAATACATCAAAGACTCAACAAAATGAAGAAACATTAACTAATTAATGCTTGCTTGAGTTTTGCAACTCTAAGTAGAAACAAACCAAATCCTCTAGCCACCTTTATAGCTCAATAAGGGCACCCATGAGAGGCTTTGTTGATATGTTAAGATGAGGGGTATGTTTGGTGTGCTCTCCCGAACACAACAATATGGTGAATCTCTTGAATGTGAGTGTGCAAGTGTGAATCATTGTGAAAACCATGAACCTAAGCTATATGAGATGGAGAACTCCTCAAGAAATGGCTATGGAGAAAGCCATACTTGAAGGTATTTAATGAAGATGATATGAAATGTAACCAAGCAAGCTAACTAGTATGCAAACTACACTAAAATGTAAATGCAATGGAAATGTGCATGCATAAAGAAAATAGATAAACAATGCAAATGCAAAGCTAAACTAGCTACTAAACGGTTAGTATGCACCTAAAAATCACCATGAAAACTACCATGAAAGCTACTATGAAAGCTTAAACTACCATGCAAACTCAACTACAATGAAAGCTCAAACTATGAATGCAAGCTCAAATTCCAAACCAACATGGTAACAATGCAATAACGAGAGATGCAAATGCTTGAGACAAGGCCTTTATTTATAGGCTTGAGGGAGGGCTTGGTGAGGTGGCATCCATGTAGATGCCACATAAGGTGACATCCAAGCCATGCAAGTGGTCAAGAATTCAAAGTTTGTTCACACATGTGTGAGAAAACTTGAGAAGAAGAGTGGGAGAAAAGAGTGCAAAGGGGAGTGTGTAGGCATGCCATCTCACACATGTGTGAGCACACTCTTAGGCTAATGAAGGGGATTAGGAAGGAGATTAAGAATGATTAAGTGGGATTAGAGAAGAAGTAGGCTTAAGAGGATAAAAATGATGGTTATAGGCTAGGCTCTAGGTTAGGCTTAAGATTAAATTAAATGAAATTTAATTTAATCTTGGGTTTAGAGGAATTAATAGGATGTGAGGATTAAATAAACAAAATTTATTTAAAAAAGGGGATGATGGAGGATCATGTGTTAAATTAATTTAACACATTAAGGCTAGGGGTATTTAAATTAAATTTAAATACTTAGGAGAATGAACTCATTTAATTAAAATAATTTAATTAAATAAGTAGAAGAATGTGAGCAATATAATTAATTAATTAATAATTAATTAAAATGTCACGGGCAATATTAATAAATAAATATAGTTTTTAGGGACGATTTTAAGCGTCTACAAATATATTTTTGGCAATGTAATTAATATATGGTATTTAGTATATATATTTTTATTAATATTATATGTTAGTAAACCTTCCATAGAATTAATCAAATAGACCTTTACTAAATTGTAGGAAATGAGGAACTTAGATATTTGTAAGTTGTGTATGGAAGAGGGATGTGAGAATGCAAGCAAAGGGGCATCGAATAACATTAATTGGTAGTTTTGAGATCACATTGGTGGGTCATCAAAATGGTAGCAAATTAAATGTTTAATAAGTAAGTAAGGTATTTACATTGTTAAAGTAGATAGGAGATAATTGATAATATGTAGGATAGGTTGTTAGTAAATATTAATCAGCTAGTCTAACTCACATAAAACTTAATCAATGAGAATGTGAAATGTGGGATGTGGTTAGAGAGGTTTTGGAACTATGAGAATGATCTAGTGGTGGATGTAGTATGAAATTCAATTAATATCTAATGAGTTAGGGACTAGTTTAGAAATAATTTAATCATATATTGGTTATACCTCACTATGCCACTTATACTTAAGATTAAAAGCCTAGGTTGACATATCCAAACTCTTACATTAAAAGTTATTTTCTATATAGATTCAAGTATACTACACTCTCATAATAGATGCATGTGCATCTTGTAACTCTAAGGAACTCTAACAAATTCCAACACCCAAGTATAATTTCCCCATCAATTTAATCATGATTAGAATCTAGGGTATCAAATGATTGACAAATGTATTCATAACATCGATGTGAGTTCAGCATACAAACCATACCATTCATGTCAACCATCCTATAGGCTCACTTCCATTGTAGTGGTTGAAGTTTGTAATCCCCTAAGACACAATCATTGATTGTAGACCCTAAGTAGATGTATTATGATTCATTGTCCTAGTTGCAACATGCATGTGACAATATGTGTTTTCTAACTTTTCTTTCAAAATAATAATAATAATAAATTAAAAAAATGTAGTTGTATTTTTCATTGTAAATTTTGGGCATGAAAACATAGTAATGAAGCTAATATAGATAGTTTTGATCTATTTAGTGTTTCTATGAGTTATTTGTATGCATCTTGAATGTATAGTTTCAAAGAAATGAATACAATAAGCAACAAACTTATTAGTTACATTCTATTTCTCATCTCCTATCTCTGTAATTTGCAATATTTTATGGTTTAGGGACAAAGAACTTAAACTCTTTTTCATCCCTTTAAGGTTGTATGTCTTATGTGTTTTGGTGTTGGAACAAAGAGCCAAGTAAATGCTTGATGTATTTGATAGGGTTGTTGGTCATTTGAGAAGGATATTTGATGAGTATGATGTCTTTATGAACACTAATGTCTAATTTAAAAAGTGATAGGATAGATATGATAACTTGATGTATAGAATATGTCACTGGTATCATAGATGTATGTGTGTGATTTATGGAATTGTGCAATTGATAAGGTACTGATCAACTACAGGATCAACATGTTTCTTACTATTGCATATTTGGGATCTGTTGAAATCAAATTTTTAATCATCCATTTCCCTTTATGTTTAGAAGTTGAAAAGGATGCCCTCACCCAGCTTGTGGATTTCATAGGATTTTTAATTTTCTACTATACATCTTTGTTATTGCATAAATATAGGAGAAATAAGGGTTTTATACACTTTGTCTAGATTCATTTGTATGCTTTTGACACTGGTTTCATATGAAGGATCTATAGGTTCAGCTACCTAGGTTTTGTAGAGCCTAAAGAAGGAGTATAGCTTTATACTTGGTCCCAGCGTCTGAACAGGTATGTTGCAAATGGAAATTAGCTACCTCTAGATGTATTTGTTCCTATCATTGGGTTATTCAAAAGCTATTAATTCAAGAGCCACATAATGAAAGAGTCAAGAAATCTATTTGCATTGGTGTAGTATCTTATAAAAGAGAGTCTACAAACTGATAATAAATGACTTTTCCTTTGATTGCCTTACAATCGACGTACTTAATGTCAAATTTAGAGAGAATCATCATCTATTTTGCTAATCAACCAGTAAGGGTAGCTTTTGTTAGTAGATACTTTAGTGGACAAATCTTAGCAATGAGATGTACAATGTGATTTAGCATGTTGTGTTTGAGTTTTTGGGATACAAACACTAATGTAAGACAACATTTCTCAATACTAATACTAGCACATTTTGACTCATTTTAAAAATCAAATTGGTCAAATTTTTGACTCATATTGGTTGAATTTCTAACCAATAGTTTTGTCACTATTTTTGTTGTCAAAATTTTGACCAAGTCCTTTGAGAATCAAAATATCAACACACAATTTGGTCTAAAATGTCATCCTTGTCAATGAGAAATAGTTTCAATATGTTGGTTGAAAATTTGACCAATTGTAACCCTTGATCAATCAGGATGCCAAACCCACGACAACATCTTGGTTGATAAGTTGGTTGAAAATTTGACCAAGTTTGGTCAAATTTTTGATGAATTCATTTTAGCATTGGTCAAATTTTTGACCAACCTACTTAAAAAAAAAAAAAAATGAAAATTGGATTGAAGATGATTCCAAAAAAAGTGAGATTTATCCTTGATATTAAGCCCCCTATAGATGTCACTAGACTTAACTCTTTCTTGGATATATTGGGTACTTCTAGAAGTTCATTAAGAACTTTACATAAAAATCATATTGGTTGGATAAGTTGACTCAAAATGGTAATCCACATGCATGGGAGATTGCACAAGGAGAGGCCTTCAAGGAGCTCAAACAAGGCTAGTGTGTACATGCATTTTGGCATTTCTAAATTGGGGCAAGGATTTCTATTTTCATATGAACACCTCTAACATAGAAATCATTGTGCCAATTCAAATATTCCAAAATGGGCATATACACTAGCCTTGTTTGATCTCCTCAAAGGCCTCTTCTTGTGCAATCTCCCATGCATATGGCTTGCCATTTCAACCAATAGAATTTTTATGCAAAGTTCTTACTGAACTTTTGGAAGTACCCAATGTGTCCAAGAAATAGTTAAGTCTAGTGACATCCGTAGGGGGCTTCATATCAAGGATAAACCTCACTTTTTTTGCAACCATTTTCAATCCAATAATCTTACACAAAATGATTTTCTCACTTGGAAAATTATTATGCCAACTCTAGTTTCAGATGGTTAAGAAAAATTCACAATACTGTGGGAGTTAGTTAGTTTTTAATGGTTATATGTTTATTTTGTATTTTTTCTATACATACTTGCATGATATCAATATAGCAGTGTGTCTTCTATAGCTTTGAAACATTGTCCAAATCATCGTAATTAAGAGTTACAATATTTTTCATCTCATCATCAACATCTTCTACCTCGTCCTTTGCATCATCATTCTCATGGTCCCACCAATACACAACTTAACTAGGAACATTTGAAACTTCATATGAAGCACTAATTTTATTTTAATTTTCCATGGTAAAAATGAAAATAAACCATTGCCTCTTGTCAATGTCTAGAAAATAAGAAAGCATTTAGTATTTACTAGCTTATCTAAAACAAAACTTATAAAAGTTGAACTAGACTTACACTAAGCAATATATCATTATTAGACAAGTTGTATTCTAAAGCAATATCCTGAAGTCCTCTTCCTATCACCTGCATCTCCTATCTAGTCAAAACCCACAATTCCCTTCAGCTGCAATTCATCATTCCCTCCAAAATGTATTGTGCCCGTTAATTGCAATAACTCATTGTATCTAACTTGACCATTAATAACCCATTTTATATACCTAAATACCACATCACAAAATGTATATCTAGTTGAGTATATCTGCTTCAGATCTATAGTAGAAAGATTGATTTCTGGGTGAATATGGAAGACTTATAGGTATACCTAGCCATACAAATCCATCACCTACCAAAAGGCCTTTCTAGTAAGACATAGAGTTTAAAAAGCAAGTAGTTTATACTTTAACTATTTGAATGAAGTTGCAACATATTAAAAGATAGAACTGAATAAAGTATTGTATGATTGGCATGGTTCAATTCAATATTGATAATTTCAATGGGAATTTATGGAGTTTGGTAATTGCTTTAGATACATCATTATAAACCAAAAATTGACCTTTTTCCCATCATTTCACTATGCAAGCAATTTTATTGATTCTAACATTATTGTAGTCACAAGGAGTTAAAATGTCAAAATTTATCTCTCTCATATTTAGTTTGCATGACAACTATCTATATTAATGTCCACTTGCATATTTACATAGTGTGGATCATCTATATGCATTCAAAACTAAAAAAAATTACATTTTCATTATGGTTCATTGCGTAGAAATCTTAGTAAAAATTTGAGAGCATTTAAAACACATTTGACATGATTTAAGCAATCATTAACATATTGAAACATTGAAACAACATGTACAAAGATTGTTTGCAATGTATTTAATGAAGTTCTTTGAGTCTCTAATTTTGAGGCTGAATTTGGCAAGGGATCTTTCAATGGTATAAGTGCATGATCTTGCCATCCTATAGACTAAAGAGAGGCTATTATCATTTCAGTTCAGTTATAGTTATAGTTATGGGTAGTGAATTACACATTATGGAATGGTTTTCTATAAATAAATACGGATGGAAAGAAAGAAATCAAAAGAGTCCTTGTGTTTCAGCAACAAATAAAGTGATAATGACCAGCTATGACAAGTATTGATCTCTTGCTCAAGACATATAGGATATACCTCCTTTCACACAATTCTTGGTATACCAAACAAGGGTGAATTACTTGTTTCTAGCTTGTAGCCTAGAAGTGATCACAATGAATGCAAAAATTAGTCATCAAGTGGTGTTATAATGAAGAAGTGACTTTGGATCCAATGATTCATACCATTCCATTGAGTCATCATGTTGATCAAAAAGTCAAAATGGTTATTGCTGAGGTGTTGTTTTGCATGATGCTTAGCAACATAAATCCTTTTGAATTCCTCTCTTGAAAAGCTAATCTAGGATCAACTCCAAGGTTTTGGGTGATTTTGCAACCTACTAAAATTGGCTTAGTTGAAGATAAATCTGTTTGTTTATAGGGAGGCCTTTTATGGTTCTAACTAATTTTGGATAAGATGTTCAATCTACTTCTTGCTTCAAAAAGTAACCACAAAAAGAGATATGTTTTTGGTATTTTCTATTTTATGATGAATGTGGTTTATTGATGCAACTATATGAATTCTTAATTTAACTCAAGTGTTAGAAAATAAAATAACAAAGATAAGGTAATGAGAGATTGAAGAAAATAACTTGAAAGAGAAATTCTTAATGGACATAAACCATGGTAACAACACATCTGTAAGTTAAATTATTGAAAAGATCAGGTAGGCAGCCAATGAAAATAGGACCAACACTTCCTTAAATAGACTAATGCAATCATTGATGGAAACTTAATATAAATTGAAAGATGTTTCACTTCTCATTGAAGTGCAAGGCCACATAAAGTGCACTCATGTGATACAAGAAGCTACGTAGGAACAATAAGGTGATCTCTTCTCCAACTCAGTACACCAGCAAAATTTGTCAACACACAACAAACACCAAAAATAAAATATTGCACAATAAAATCAACACAACAAAACGATTGGTTCCATTATTATTCATGAACAAGAATTCACAAAAATACCACACTCTAGCAAGAATAACTACACTTATAATGAGAACACCAATATCATATATTATTGCATCAAAATAATGACCTAGAATACATATTACATTCTTGAATTTATAAGAATTCATCTCCTCAATTTGTGTTGAGAGTGAAAGATCTTTTCATGCAAATATATTCTTAAAACTAATAAAAAAAAATCTAATTATATATATATTGACTCTCTAAAAGGTGCTAATTAGTGATGGGCTCCTAAATTAGCCATATTTCTCACCAATTTTTATACTCTTTCTAAGACATTTGATTGCACATAGACATACATTTATGGTTTTAAGCATATGAACTTATGGTCTCTATGTATATGATTATATATGTGTGTGAACATAAGATGGAATGTGGATATCTCTAAAGACATAATATTTTCTTAATTTCATGGAAAAGAATGGTGAATATAATAGTTATACATGTTAATGGATATTTTCTCTCCTAAGCTATGTTTTGGGTAGTTACCTTCTGTAGCCGTAGGTTTGCAAGAGTGATAATTAAGACTAACATGTTTTTTCTAATATTGATGATGTGGATATATGTATATGGCTGGATGTGTGTGCATTAATTATCTTATAAGAATTGAACATGGACCGAAATACTAGCGTGAGAGTCACCAAAGTTAATTATGATTGCATAATCTTTGCAAAACAAGTCAATGCTTCATGTTGCATGCAACATGTAGATTTAGCGTGTGCTATATTTTGGGATTGTTCATGCAATAATGTTTCTGTAATGAAACTTTATGAATTGTAACCTATCCTCATTATGAAGTGATTGTAGGTTTAGGAAGTTAGTAGTAGTTTACTTTTAAATAACTAGATATTGTAACTCTTTTGGAGTTAGTTGAACAAACTGGTTTTTAATTAAGAACTCTTCCATATTGTTTTAGTAAAATGTAATCATTTTTATGGATGAATAGAATGTTCAGTTCAAGTTTGCAACTTTCATCTTGATTGTACTTTCCATTCACTCATTCAAGGGTTCACTTGATGAGTGAATTGCTTTATTAGTGTAGAGTTTGTTTCTTGTTCATTTATATATTTTAGAACTCTTTTGTTCCTACAACTGCTGATACTAGAATTAGTAGCCTATTCCCACAACATAGTTAGTTGGAGTAGTTCCTAACTATAATTTCCTTCTTTGATTAGAATATATTTTCTTATTAGTTTTAGTTTAGTTTTCCAAAGCATAAGCATTTGAATTCCTTAAATAGGATTATAAGAGGAGGTTTGAAGCATATACTTTGCAAATGCCATTCCAAGTTTATGTCCTTGGTTGATAATTAAATGAGACTAAAGAGTGCATTAGGAATCATTTGGGGTGTCAAATCCTAAATTAAGCAGTCCATTGCTTTGAGTTTTTGATAACATTATTTGGCCAAGCAAGTAGGTCTCTGCCCTTGTTTATATCAATTAATGGGTGCATGAGCCTTTACATGACTTAAACAAAGAAATAAGTAGACAAGAAGAAGGAAGCTACAATAGCATCTGAGAGTCACTAGAAGCTCTAAAAATGGAAGCTTGACCTTCTTTGAGTGTTTCTAGGAGTTTAACTGGTGTCATAATGCATTTTTAGTGCATGAAAAGCTCTAAATTAGGAATTAGAGGTTAATTGTTAGTGCACCTCTATGAATAGAACACTTGCATACCTTTTACACCATCAAGGAATTTGTGCAAGGTGCTCAATTCACCAAAAAATTAAAGTTATTTGTTTTGAAAATGATTTTTGGGTTTTTCTTAGACGAGGTTTGGGAACACCCTTGTGTACTTATTTTTCCCTTTTCAATAATTTGTACCCTCTTTATAGCCCAAAATTGTCATAAACTTGAACTCCTAATTCTTCTATCTGAACTCCCAAAGTACATGTGTTCAATCTTGTCATTAATACTTTCATACAATGGGGAACTTGTTTTGGTTCATATGTCCAACCTCTATAACTTTGATCTTTAGTGTAAATTCATGAATCAAAACTTATTTGTGACTCCTTTGAAGGTGAAGGTTACCAACTTAGGAGAGATCTCTATTGTTGTTGTTAATGAAGTTACTATTAAAATCCATGCACTTGCACATTATCTGCCACACCTTTGTGTTATGCGCACTTGTGCACCTTCATGTTATACACACCTTCATGCACTATGAAGTCTATTCCTTGATTTTTTTGTTCTTTCTAACTACCCAATCCTTCCCAATCAAAGACTAGGTGATCCAAATTATCTAGAATGATCAAGTGTTTGAAACTTTTTCATATCCTTTTTAACAAGCTTTTCTACATCTTTTTAACTAGCTTTTTCAAAGTTCTTCTACTCAAGATTTCATGTTGAAACTTTCATTGGTCCCTAAAATTAGGAAGTCAAAGGCTCATTATTTTAGACACTAAAATTAGATCTTTTAGTTCTTCTTTTCAACGGTGTAAACAATTTTGAATTCTAAGTTCTAGGTAAAAAGTTATGACCCCAACAAGTTATCCAATACCATACACATGCAATAACATGGATATTTTTTGTGCTATGGATTATAAGGATGTCAATTTATTTGCACAAGGAAGAAAACATTAGTTATCTTATAGTGAAAAACCCAAAAGAGGGCTCCATACCTAGACTTAGACTAAAAAATGGGTCAACAATAGTCAAAACAAACAAGATAGTGGATTTTCCTCCCAAAAGCTAGTTTTCTACACTACTGCAACTAGCACACCTTGGAAGGTGTGCTAGTGCACTAATTTTTCTTGGAAATAGAAAAGTTCATAGCTACACACTAGAGCACATGCACAGCTTGATAAGGTGTGCATTGTGCACATGTGCACACATGCACACATACACATTATGTATTGTGCAACCAAGGGGGGTTTTGGAGTGTGCATCTTTGCAAATGTGCACCTCTAAAGGTACACATCTCTGAGGCTACACACCTCCAAGGGTGTACGTGTGCATGTACACATACCAGAGTAGGGGTGGAGTGTGCATGTGTGTACTTGGTGCACCTATACTTATGCACACTTTAAGCACATGAAATTCTTAAAATTTATCTTTTTATCTGTGTATGATTGCTCCACCCTTCCTAAATAGAAAATAGGGTTTTAACTAGACCTAGGGGAGGGTCCAAAATGACCGAGGCTTAAGAATAAATTTCTCATAGGGAATTTTGAAACTAGGGGGCCCTCATTTTTTGACTCAAAATGGGGCATGCATTGTGAAGCCACAAAAAAATAGCCCCAACAAAAGTGAAGAAATGAAAAAGGCATTTCTTTATCAAAAAGCATTCTTTTGACATGTTTCAAATGACAACCAAATTTTGAACTCTTCAAGCAACTTTCAAGTTCCTTGATAGTTAGAACTTCAAAATATTGAATCTTCAAGCTCAATGTGTGCACATTGTATTCATTTCCTTTGATGTTTCAAAATGTAATCTATCATGAGAATCTAGAAACCTAGAAATAATATATCACTCGACTAATCCATTCATCAGGAATCCTCATAAAACTTGTATATCAATCACTGTCTGACCAGATGAGAGAATCTCTTCTGAGGGCTCTTATTTTTCATTTTAGGTCCTTAGTAATCTATTTTTATTATTCCTCAAGGAGCTCACATGTGTTAGATTGTGGTGATTGATTAGGAAAGTACTGTACATGCTTCATAAATTCTTTGGGGTTTAGGGCATCACCCCAAATTTTTCTTTTGGGTCCTATTTTATCAAGATTTAGGGCTGACATGTAATTATTAATTATAACCCTAAAGTAGTTAAAATACTTGTATAAAAGGGCTTAGGGTTAGGGATTGTTTCATAAGGTGTGATGCAAACTTGGTTCTTGCAGTGGTATTGAACTGTAAGGGATTACAGATTGTAATCAGGTTGTAATCACTGGATCAAAAAAATATTGGACTTGCTATTTAGTGGACGTAGCCCAGGGATTGGGTGAATTGCATTAAATCTTGGTACCTTGTGTTTTTTTTTCTGTGTGATCTATTAGTTTTTGTTATTGGTTATATTTGCATGTAATTGTTGTTTCTATCTGTGGTTTAATCCTATCAAGTGGTATTAGAGCTTAGTTGTTTTTTAGTTATTCTCTGCAGGATAGTTTCACGGTTGAGTGGGAGTCTCACAGTTGAGTGGGAGCAATGATAGATGAGGGTAAGCTAAGGGTTGATAGGTATAATGGGAAGAACTTCCAGTTATAGAAGATGCAAATGGAAGACTATCTATATCAGAAGGATTTATGGAAGTCGTTGGAAGACAAAGACAAGAATCAGGGATCTATGTCAAATGATGAATGAGATCTTTTAGAGAGAAAGGCACTTGGAAGAATTCGATTATGCTTCACACCATTAGTGGCATTTAATATTACAAAAGCAAAGATGACAAAAGAATTGATGAAAACCCTAGTGACACTGTATGAAAAACCCTCCACTTCAAACAAGGTATTTCTCATGAAGCATTTATTTAATATGAAAATGGAAGAAGGCGGATCTATTATAGATCATTTAAATGAGTTTAATACTATTACTAGTCATTTATCTTTTGTGGGTATCAATTTTGAAGAAGAAATTAGGGCTCTCTTGATTTTGTGTTCTTTGCTTGAAAGCTAGAATGGCTTGGTAATAGCTATGAGTAATTCTATTCTTGGATCTAGTACCCTAACATATGATGATGTAATCAGTGTTATTTTGAGTGAAGAAACTCATAGGAAAACCTCAAGTGGATCTACATCAAGAAGTGCTTTGAATGCACAAAGCAAGGGCTGAATGATTAAGAGAGGAAGTAATTATGGAAATCATGAGAAATCAAGAGGAAAGTCAAAGGGGAGGAGGTCTCAATCGAGAGGACCAAATGACTGCTGGTATAGTGGGAAACCAGGGAAAAAAAAAAAAGATTGCTGGAATCAAAAGAAAAATGAAGGAGATAAATCAGATGGAGACAAGGAGGCAAATGTGGTAAGTAAAAAATTAGAAGAGGATGCTTTGCTTTTATCTTTAGAAAGTGTTGATGATTCATGGGTTTTAGATTCCGGTGCTTCATTTCATGCTACACCTCATAGAGGTTATTTCATTGATTATGTCCATGGGGATTTTGGGCTTGTTTATTTGGGGGATAATGAACCTTGTCAGATTGTTGGAAAGGGAAAAATTAAGATTAAGTTGCAGAATGGGAATCATTGGCTACTACATGAGGTAAGACATGTTCCAAGGTTGAGTAGGAATTTAATTTCAGCAGGGCAACTCAGTGATGAGGGTTGTGTAGTTACTTTTAATGATAAAAATTGGAAGGTTTCAAAAGGTTCCCTTGTAGCAGAAAAAGGTGTGAAAGTAGGCACCTTATATCTTTGTACAAGTCATATTGTTCCTTCTACTTTAATTATTTAAGAGAAAAATGAATGTTTAGGAACAATTGTTGCAGTTGAGCAGAGAGAACAAATAGCTGCTATAGATTCTGATACAACACTGAGGCACAATAGACTTGGGCACATGAGTGAGAAAGGTATGAAAGTACTTCATTCAAAGAAAGTTTTACCAAGTCTAAAATGTGTTAATATGAATTTCTGTGAAAGTTGTGTGTATGGAAAATAAAAGAGAGTGAGTTTTACAAAGATTGGGAAGGAAAATAAAAGGGAAAAATTAGAGCTTGTGCATACCGATGTATGGGGACCAGCTCAAGTATCTTCCCTTGGTGGCTATCATTAATAAGTTACATTTATTGATGATGCAACTAGAAAAGTATGGGTTTATTTTTTTAAACATAAATTTGATGTATTTCAAACTTTTAAGAAATGAAAATGCTTGGTCAAAAATGAGACCGGTAAAAAATTAAAATGTCTCAGATTTGATAATGGTGGTGAGTATTGCAGTCATAAATTTGAAGATTATTTCTCCTCTAATGGTATTTGTAGATAAAAAACTATTCCAAGGACTCCACAGGAAAATGGAGTGGCTAAACGCATGAACATGACTATAATGGAACGTGCAAGGAGCATGAGGTTGCATGCTCAGTTTTTCTTACACATGTGGGTAGAGGCTATCAATTCTATGGTATATTTGATTAATAGAGGTCCCTCTACTCCTTTGGGTTGTGATATTCTAGAGGAAGCATGGACTGGTAAGAAGGTGAGTTATTCTTTTCTCAAAACTTTCAGTTGTGAAGCATTTGCTCACATAAATTCTGAAAATAGAACCAAGCTAGAAGCTAAGTCAAAGAAATGTGTATTTGTTGGAAATGAAATTAATGAGTTTGGTTATAGGCTTTGGGATTTTGAAAATCTTAAAATTGTAAGAAGTAGGGATGTCATATTCAATGAGAAAGTGTTGTACAAAGATTTTTTGCAGCAACATGAGAAGAAAGAAGATGATTATGTAGTACTGGATGATACTCCAAAAGTTGATGTTCCAACTCTTCCTCATGATGTGCAACAACCGCAACAACAAATACCACACGCACTGGTGAATGTTAGACAGTCAACAAGGCAAATTAGACCTCCACAAAGATTTTCTCCCTCTTTATATTCTATTTTACTTACTGATGTTGGTGAACCTAAAAGTTATGATAAAGCTATGTAGGTGGATACTAAGATTCAGTGGGAGTCTGTAATGAAAGAAGAAATGGACTCTTTGTTGAAGAATAAGACATGGAATTTGTGTAAGTTTCCTGTAGGTAAAAAAGCTTTATAGAATAAGTGGATTTACAGGTTAAAAGAAGAGGAAGGAGGTGAGAAAATATTTAAAGCCAGGTTAGTTGTAAAAGGATTTGTATAGAAAAAGGGAATTGATTTTGATGAGATATTTTCTCTTGTTGTGAAAATGACTTCTACCCGTACTATTTTAAGTCTTGTGTCTACTAAAGATTTTCATTTAGAGCATCTTGATGTTAAAAAAAACTTCCTTCATGGTGATTTGGATGAAGAGATATATATGGCTCAGCCATAGGGATTTGTGGTCAAAGGTAAGGAGAACTTAGTGTGCAAATTGAAGAAAAGTTTATATGGCTTGAAGCAAGCACCTCGACAATTGTATTTGAAATTTGATAGTTTTATGCATGAGCATGGTTATAGTAGGTGTCATTCATATCATTGTGTCTATTTTAAGAGGTTGGATGATGATAGCTACATTATTTTATGTTTATATGTTGATGATATGCTTGTAGTTGGGTCTAACATGGATCACATTAAGGTGCTAAAAAGACAATTAGCACATGCATTTTCTATGAAGGATTTGGGGGAAGCAAAAAAAATCCTTGGTATGAAGATTTGCAGAGATAGGAAAAAAAAAATATTGACACTATCTCAGGTTGATTATGTTGAGAAGGTGTTGCAATGTTTCTTATTGGAGAATGCTAAAGCTGTCAACACATCTTTACCTGGTCATTTGAAATTGACTAAGGAGATGTGTTCCAAGACACAAGAAGAGGAGGATAAGATGTCCAAGGTACCCTATGCTTTAGCTATAGGAATCTTGATGTATGCTATGGTATGTACTAGGCTAGATATTGCACATGTAGTGGGAGTTGTTAGCAGGTATATGAGTCATCCAAGAATCGAGCATTGAAATGTAGTCAAATGGATTCTTAGATATTTGAGAGGAACATCCAATAAGTGTTTACACTTTGGGGGCTCTACTATTGATTTATAGGACTATGTTAACTTAGATTTGGCAGGGGATATTGATACCAGGCAGAGTACTATAGATTGCATCTTTACTGTTGGTGGGGCAACCGTGAGCTGGGTTTCTAGGTTACAAAAGTTTAATTCTTTATCCATTACAGAGGTAGAGTATGTAGCTGTTAGAGAGGTAGCTAAAGAGATGATATGACTTTATTTCTTCTTGAAAGAAGTGGGACATCCTCAAAAGGATAATTATTTGTTCATAGATAGTTAGAGTGTCATTCATCTTGCAAAGAATTCAGCTTTGCATTCAAAGACCAAACACATACAGTTGCGGTACCATTTCATTCGATCAGTTTTGGAGGATGGATAGTTAAAGCTAGAAAATATACATACCAATGACAATCCAATAGATATGTTGACAAAGGTAGTAACAAGGGAGAAGCTGAACTCCTCTTTAAGTTTAGTTGGTCTTCTAGATTGAATATGAATAAAAGAATAGTAGAGTTTAGCATGGTTTGATCCAGTGGGAGCCCCATGTAGTAGCGATATTGCTACAGGATCAGTCTTCAAGTGGGAGATTGTTGTTTGGTGTGGAGCCTGATCAATCTCCAAGTGGGAGATTGTTAGATTGTGGTGACTGATCAGGAAAGTACTGTACATACTTCATAAACTCTTTGGGGAATTTTTTTTTTGGGCCCTATTTTATCAGGATTTTGGGCTGACATGTAATAATTAATTATAACCCTGAAGCGGTTAAAATACTTGTACAAAAGGGCTTAGGGTTAGAGATTATTTCATAAGGTGTGATGCAAAATTGGTTCTTGTGGCGGTGTTGAGCTGTAAGGGATTACAGATTGTGATCATTGGATCATAAAAATATTTCACTTGCTATTTGGTGGATGTAGCCTAGGGATTGGGTGAACCACATTAAATCTTGGTACCTTGTTTTCTTTTCTATGTGATCTATTATTTTTTGTTATTGGTTATATTTGCATGTAATTGTTATTTCTGTCCATGGTTTAATCCTAACAACATGTGTCCAATTGATTATTCCATGAAGCAATTTATATAGATAGTGGATTGCCATTTTGGAGTGCATATCCTTATTCCTAGATTACCCTTTTTTGACCTTTTGGAATCTTTCTTTCTTAACACCAAATTTCCTTTTATTCTCTTTCTATACTTTGACCATGCTTAGACTATTGGCCAAGGCATTGGTGTTGTTTCTCAGATTGTTTCTTTTGTTTGATAACCTCTATGTTCCTCTTTATGAACATTAGGAAAATCTCATGCCAAACAATAATATTAGTAGTTCTTTGAAAAGATCCTTTAGTCTAAAC
This sequence comes from Cupressus sempervirens, assembly GCA_028749045.1. Lineage (NCBI taxonomy): Eukaryota > Viridiplantae > Streptophyta > Pinopsida > Cupressales > Cupressaceae > Cupressus > Cupressus sempervirens. The sequence goes on from CM053789.1 coordinate 384,388,088, forward strand.
CAATAAGTTTGAACTATCCCTTTGCTCCTATCAACCTTGAATTAAAAATACTACGATAGTTAATCTTTAAATTTTTAAAGTGTTTAGAACTATTGATCTATAGTTATGGTTTCAAGACTGAAAGTCCTTTACACCTATAAGTAGCATCCATTTTTAGTTGGCACAAGAAACAATTTCATTTGAATGCTTTGACAAAGAAATACCCCTTCCCTAAAGTTGAGACTAGTTGGGATGGACCATATGTTCTGAACAACCCCAACAAAACAAAGTGACTCCCTGACTCAAAGACTAAAAAGGAAAAGAAGAAAAATGAAAAAACCCAAAAAAAAGACTCACCTCAAAGAAAACTAACACTTAACTAAAAATATTAACTAAATAAATAAAAATAAAATCATATATACAAGAGACTTCAAATAAAAAGAATGTGGTTGTCAGTATATTTCTCATTATGTGCAATTGTAATTAATCACCCCATATAGTCCTAAAAAATTATGACTTATCTTATACTTAGAAAAATAAAAATTGGACAATCTTGGTTCAAATTTTGGGCACAAATCACACAAAATCATAAGTTATGGTAACTCTCCATGGTGATGATTAATCCACAAACAAGTTCTCTTACCTTCAAAATCATATTCAAATTGAAAATCATCAAATTGAAAGGGATAATTTGAAGATATCACTTGATATAGTGAGTCACCCACCATAGGGGTGCATTCATACATTATAATTTATCCTTTTGGTGGTCTTATCTCATGGTACACAACTCCACTCACACATGCAAACAATAGCATTGATGATTTGATATAGCCATTAGAATAAGACCCAAAAGATGAAAGATATGTTTATAGTCCTTATTAGCACCATCATTAGCCTTAGACCATGAATTGTCACCTTTAGGCTCCTTGGGATTAGAAAAATTAATCATAAGCCTTCCTTTCGATTTATAGGATTCATTAATGTCATTAATCAAGGTGTTTCCTCCCTCATGTCCCAAAGAAGCTTGTTCAAAATCATACTTTCCCTCCATTGTAATCTCCCAAGCTAACAAGAAAATAGGACAACTTTCTTGTGAATGTAACCCAAATGGATGGATCCTACATGACTCAGTTATTGCATGGTTTGATATATGTGTATAATACCCACAAATAGACATTTCCTTGGTCAAACTTGAGACCAAATTAAGTACTCTATCCATCTCTTCTAATGACATATCTTGTTTTGAGGGAGGTATCTTATCATTATTCAATGGGGAATTGATATTGCATTTGGAATCATTGGTATCTTCTTCTTGATGACTTCTTGATTCAAAAATCTCACAACCTTGGGATCTTCTACATTTTCATCATTTTTTGCAACTTTGAGAATTTTTGAAACTCCATGGAGTTTTAGAACTTCAAAATTTTCCTCATCCTCAAAATTTCTTGGAATATCCACACATCTAAACTTGAAACAATTTCATTACTTCCAACAATTTCAATAGGCTGATCTATCTGCACTAACAAATTAGATACAACATCTTGGAAATTAGCACATTTGAACTCTAAATGAATCCTTTGATGGAGGTGACAATAGTTGGGAAGAAAAAGGATGTTTGATTCTGACCTTCTCCAAGATACTTAAAATTTCTTGTTATGTTATCCATAAAGGCTTTCAAAAACTCATCCTTTACATGTAATTCCTTTTGAAATTTTGGGGTAATGCTTGTTGGAGCCTTATAACAAATTAGAGTATTAGAGACCTACATGTCCAGAGGAATGGGTTGTAACCATTGAGAGACATTGTCCATTAGAGATTCTTGTCTTATTTTCAAACTTTGTGTGTTCATAATATTGCTGCAATAAACATGTATCCTTGAGTGTCCACGCTCTTCCTCTTTATTGAATGTGAACATAAATTCCTCTTGATCATCTTCATCATTTTGTCCTCTTTCAAATTTAACACACGATTCAAACACCATTGCACTAAACTAAAAAGGTTGTTCCTCCATGATTTGGGATGTCTTATCTAAAACATAATTGTACCCATATCCATTTTCACTTAGACTCATACCTGTAACACCATTATTATCATTGTTGATGTTATTGTATAGGCCAAAATCTCTTCTCTAATTTTGAGAATAATTGTTTTGGGTAGCAAGTTGTCTTGGATAATTGCCTTGGTTTCTTGAGGAATTCAACTTTATTTTCATAAGTTCATTGGATAAAAGAGACATTATCTTCTTCATGGCCTTAACCTCACTAACCATATTGTTCTTGAGTCTAGTAGGTGGAGAAGTCTTTTTCTCAAAGAATACGGTCTTTTGGGGCTCATACCCTGAATATGTAATTGTTGGCATTAGAGCAATAGTAACCTATTTTGTGAATGTAACAACCACTTTGAAGACCTTTTCAATGGTATCAATGTCTCTAGCTAGGAGCCTTCTTAGAAAAATAGAAGTTAATGAATCCATTATTCCAAAATACATCTAGATAGCAACCTCATGTGGTACAATATAAAAAAACTCCAATCTTTGATACATCCTATAGAAGTGATGATTAAATTGTGAAATAATCTCGTGGGGATCCCTCTTAATTGAGGTGAACTAATGATGTAGGATAGCTAGATCAATATAGATAATGACTTATTCCATAAACTTTCTCTGAAAAAAGTTCCAATCCCTTATTGGCATTGGTGGTAGATTGAGGTACCAATTGAATGTCATTTCCCCCAAAATGTAATGGAAAAGGAGACATACCACATCCATATGCTGAATTTGGTTTCATTTACAATTTTTTTTGAAAATTTCATTATGATCTTCTATTGTTCATGATTCTCCATAGATGAACTGTGGGCAAACTTTTTAGTATTTTTGGGCAAGTCATGTAATGGCCTAGTTAGGTTCAAAGGTTAACTTTGGGCATTAAAGAAAGACATGGTGCATAATGACTAGAATGAGTGAAGTAGAATGTAGAGAGGATGATGATGATGGAATTTGTAATTTGGGTAGAGTTCTTGGTATCAATTTATCACTATGATGCTTATGAAAGTGATTGAGATATAGGAACTTGTTTTTATTCTATAAAAGTGCACCCTTAAAGAAGCACCCTTTCTCAAAACATCACACCTTACACACCTTCTGATAGTTCATAGACTTTGAACTTTTTTTTTTTTTTTTTCTAAAAATTGTAGAATTTTCAAAAAACAACTTGGGTATTTTAGTTGAGTGGATTTTTAGGCCCTCCTTCTAGCACCACCTCTATTGAGCTATCATTTTGTACAATGCTTAATGGTAGGAATCCTATCAAATTTTTCTCTTAAAAAGTTAATCTAGGATCAACTCCAAGTTTCTGGATAATATTGCAACCTACTAAAATCAAATCAGTTGAAGATAAATGTGTCTGTTCATAGGGAGGCCTTTTTTCATTCCAACCAATTTCAGATAAAATGTTCAATTTGCTTGTTGTTTCAAAAAATAACCACAAAAAGAGATATATTTTCAATATTTTCTATTTTATGATGAATACAATTTATCAATGAAACTATATAAATTCCTAATTTAACCAAGTGTTAGCAAAGAAAATAAAAAATATAAGGTAACAAGAGATTGAAGCAAATAACTGGAAAGATAAATTCCTAATAAACATAAACCATGGTAACAACATGTCTGTGAGATAAATCATCAAAAAGATTAGTTAGGAAACTAATGAAAATAGGAGCAGTAGTTCCTTAAATCGACTAATGCAATCATCAATAAAAACATAGTATAAAGAGAAAGATATTTCACTTCTCATTGAATCACAAGGCCATAGAAAGTGTGCTCATGGAAGACAAGAAGCTGTGTAGGAACAATAAGGTTATCTCTTCTCCAACTCGATACATCAACAAAATTTGTCAAAACATGACAAACACAAGAACTAAAAGGTCACACAATAAAATCAACTAGATCGCACAATAAAATCAACACAAAAAAACCATTGGCTCCATTCTTATTCATGAACAAGAATTCAAAAAAATAACACATTTTGACAAGAGTAACTACACTCAGAATGAAAGCACCAATAACATATATTATTGCATCCAAAACAATAGTTTGGAGTACATATTACATTCCTAAATTTACAAGAAATTATCTCCTTAATTTGAGTTGAGAGTGACATATCTCTTCATGAAAATATATGCTTAAAACTAATAAAATAAATCTAATTATATACAAACTAATTCTCTAAAAGGTCCTAAGTAGGTCTCCACCCTTGTTTATATCAATTAATGGGTGCATGAGCCTTTACATGACTTAAAATAAAGAAAGAAGAAGTAGACAAGAAGAATGAAGCTACAAGAGGATGTAAGAGTCATTGGAAGCTCTAAAAATGGAAGCTTGACCTTCTCTGGGTGTTTTTAGGAGTTGAATTATCATTAAAATGAATTTTTGGTGCATGGAAAGCTCTAAATTAGGAACTAATAGTTAACTATCAATGCATTGTTACTTCTTCAAAATTATCGATGCACCTCTGTGAACAGTGCACTTTTAGGGAATTTGTACAAGGTGCTCAATTCACCAAAAAATCAAAGTTCTCTATTTTGAAAATAGCATCTAAGTTTTTCTGAGATGAGGTCTGAGAAAATTCTTGTGTACTTATTTTTTCCTTTTAGTTGATTTTACCCTCTTTATAGCCCAAAATTGTCATAGGCTTGAACTCCTTCTGATTCTTCAATCTGAACTCCCAAAGTACATATGTTAAATCTTATCATTAATAGTTTCATAAGATGAGGAATTTGTTCTAGTTCATGTGTCCAACCTCTATATCTTTGATCTTCAGTTTATATCCATGAATCAAAACTTACATGTTACTCCATTGAAGGTGAAGGTTACTAGTTTAGGTGAGATCTCTATTGCTATCAATAATGAAGATTCTATGAAAATTTGTGCAGTTGCATGTTATGCACCACACCTTTGTATTATTCACACTTTCCCACCTTTGCATTATGCACATCTTCGTGCACTATGAAGTCTATTCCTCAATTTTTTTCTTCTCTCTGACTACCCAATCCTTCCTAGTTAGAGACTAGGTGATCTAAATTATCTATAATGATCAAATGTTTGAAAATTTTTTGTATCTTTTTTAATAGGGTTTTCTACCTTTAATTGGCTTTTTTAGAGGTCTTCTACTCAAAATTTCAAGTTGAAACTTTCATTGTTCCCTACAACTAGGAAGCGAAAGGCTCACTATTTTAGGGACCGAAATTAGTTTTTAAGATCTTCCTTGCAATGGTGTAAATGGTTTTGGATTCTGAGTTCTAGGTAAAATCTTATGTCCTCAACAAGTTATCCAACACCATGCACATGCAATACCATGGATATTTTTTGTGCTATTGATAATGAGGATGTCAATTTATCTGCACAAAGAAGAAAACATTAATTATCTTATGTTGAAAAATCCAAAAGAGGTCTTCATACCTAGACTTAGACTAAAAAATGGGTCAACAGTAGTCAAAATAGACAAGACACTAGATTTCCCCCCCTAAATCTAGTTTTTCTCACTAGCACACCTTGGAAGGTGCACTAGTGTGCTATTTTTCCTTGAAAATGGAAAGTTGTGTAGCTGTGCACTAGAGCACATACACACCTTGATAAGGTGTGCATGGTGCACATGTGTGCAACTTCATACATGTGCATTATACATTGTGCAAGTATGGGGGGTGTTGAAACAAGGAGGGAAAGAAAAAATAGGGGTAAAGGCACACCCAACAATCCAAACCAACCTTGTAGAGTTAACACAATAGAAGAAAACACACAAAGAGAACAACACCATAAAGAGAGAGAGCAATATTCTTTATTGATTCATTAAATGATCAGCATACATGCCTAGTTGTAAGGCCTTCTGGGTTACTACTAGATATAAAATGCATTCAAGATCTAAGATCCAACATCAAATTTGTAGTTCCAAGCACAAATACCAAAAAATTTCCAAACTTTCATGTTCTTCTCTAGACTCTTTCCAATCTACCCTCATAACTATTCTAACTCTAAGCCTAAACACTCTATTTATATTTGTCAGGACACACTAGGTAACTCAGCACATGAAGAATAGCTCAACACATACCATGGAACTTTACACATACTATAGAGCAAGATGGGATAACATGCGAACCTAAGTGTTAACATGACATGGGATAACCTCAACTTGGCTTAAACTACAAAATTACTAGCACTCGGCAACAACTGGCAGAATGAACACAAATGAGTAAGATAATAGAACAATCTAGGATGCTCCTACATCAAACAACTAGGGTAGAAAGAAATGATTCTCCTAAATAATTGAGATGTCACAACCTAGGCTGAATCCAATTTAAATTGAGAAATCCATGTAGCATCTTCAACTGGTCTATTTTTCTACTTTACCAAATATTCGTAGTATTCTTTTCCTCTTATGCTTTTACCAAATCTCTGATCCTATATCTATTCAACCTCTTCAATATATTTCTTAGAATAATCATTAGGCACAACAACTTCATCATCTAACTCATGATACTTATACAGATCAACATCATTGAATATAGGAGATATATCCATGTCATCGGGTAACTCAACTTCATAAGCATTTCCACTGTCAAACTTCTTCAATATCTTATAAGGTCCAAAATTTTTCATCATTAGATTACTATATGTTTCAATTGAAAATATTCCTTTCTTCAAATGAACCATCACCTCATCACCAACTTCAAAATCAAGATGACTTCTAGATTTATCAGCATTCTCCTTATACTTCTGATTACTTTGTTCCAACTTCAACTTCACTTCCTTATGAAAAGACTCCATAAAATCAAAAAATTCTTCTCCTACTATACTTTCCTTCTTGTCACTAGCAACATCCCTTAAATATGATACTCATCTAGGATTCATTCCATTAACAATTTCAAAAGGTGTCTTCCCTATACTCCTATTCACATAATTATTATATGAAAACTTAGCTTGTGCTAATACCATCTCCCAATTATGTTTTTCATCTCCAACTAAGCATCTCAACAAATTACCCAAGCTTCTATTCATAATCTATGTCTGTCCATCAGTCTATGGATGGAATGTAGAACTAAATTTCAACTCAGTACCCATCTTCTTCCACAAAGTTCTCCAAAAATAACCAACAAACTTATTGTCTTTGTCAAGAATAATACTTCTTGGTAATCCATGCAATCTAACAATCTCTTTGAAGAAAAGTTTAGCAACATGCTCAACATCTGATGTCTTCTTACATGGTATAAAATGAGTCATTTTAGAAAATATATTGAGAACAACAAATATAGAATCATACCCCTTTATTCTTTTAGGAAATCCAAGAACAAAATCCATACTAATGTCACTCCAAGGTTTCTCAAGAATAAAAATAGGTGTATACAATCTAGTATTCTGACTTATTCCTCTTGACACTTGACCAACTTCAAAAATCTTCACAAATTTTTGAACATCCTTATACATCTGTCACCAATAATACTTCTCCTTTATCAAACTCAATGTCTTATCAATTTCAAAATGTCTAGACAATCCATCACTATGTTTTTTCTTAATCAGATTCAGCCTTATAGAACTTCGAGGGATACATAATTGAATAGCTTTGAACAACATACCTTCTTGAATGAAATACTCATCATACTTATTGATGTGATCTATCCAATTTGGTGCTATGCACTCTCTCCATGCCTTAGAAAAATTAGGATCAACATCATACAACTCTTTCATTTCATCAAAACCAAGAACTTCAACCTTCATTTTAGTCAATAAAGAATGTCTTCTACTCAATGCATCAGCAACTCTATTAGTAACTCCACTCTTATGCTTAATCGCAAATGTAAAACTTTGCAAATACACAACCCAATTCATATGTCATTGACTCAATTTATGTTGACTTCCTAAGTATTGTAAAGCTTTATGATCAATATACAATACAAACTCCTTAAGAATAAAATGATGTCTCCACTTCTTCAAAGCTTGAACAAAAGCATACAACTCTTGATCATACACAAAATACTTCCTTTTATCATCATTCAACTTCTCACTAAAGAAAGCAACAGGTTTACCTTCTTGACTTAATACAACTCCTATTGCACTACCACTTGCATCACATTCAACTTGAAATACATTATTGAATTCAAGCAAAGCCAATATAGTTAACTCAGTAACCTTCTATTTAAAATTGTCAAAACTCTTGTCAAAATATTCTTTTTTATCTCCTCTCATTGTCTCAGTTATAGCATTACAAACCACACTGAAATTCTTTATAAAATTCTTATAAAAACTAGCCAAACCATGAAATGATCTTACCTCACCCACATTCTCAGGTGTAGGCTATTCCAAAATTTCTTTAACCTTCTTTGGATCCATTCTCAAACCATCAACTGAAATCCCAAATCCCAAATACACAATGTCCTCTTGCATAAAAGAACACTTTTTTAGATTAATCAACAACTTTTCCTCATTCAATCTTTGCAATACTTGTCTAACATGCTCAATATGTTCTTCCTTAGTCTTACTAAATATCAAAATATCATCCAAATAAACAATTACAAACTTATCCAAAAATCTTTTTAGAACTTCATTCATCAACCTCATGAAAATACTAGGTAGATTAGTCAAACCAGAAGGTATAACTAACCATTCCTACAAACCATCTTTGGTCTTGAAAGTAGTCTTCCATTCATCACCTTCTCTATTTATGATCTAATGATTTCCATGCTTCAAATCAATCTTGGTAAAATACTTTGCTCCACTCAAACAATCCATTATGTCATCCATCCTTGACATAAGAAACCTATATTTTGTTGTGATCTTGTTAATAGCTCTAGAATCGGTATACATTCTCCATTTTCCATTCTTCTTAGGTGCTAATAAAGTAGGTACAACACATGGAATCAAACTTTCTCTAATTAAACCCTTCTCTACCAATTTATGCACTTGTCTATTAATTTCTTCATTCTCTATAGGTGTCAATCTATATGGTGCTTTGGAAAACTAGCTCTAGGAATCAGATCCATATAATGAGTTATGCCTCTCACTAGCGATAAAACATTAGAAATATCCTCAGCAACAATCTCTTTATACTCATTCAAAAATTTTGTAATTTCTTTTAGTACTCAGCTACCATTATGGGTTGTCACTTGGTCATTACCAGCAACACTTGATCCTCCAGAAATTATAGGAAAAAAAATTTGATTCTTCTTCACTTCTTTTTCAAATTTTCATTAACCATGCAAACTTTTACTGTAGTATAGTTAACCTCATTTGGATTTTTAATCAAAGACAATGATATTTGCTTCTTCCCATTCACCCAAAGAGTATATTGATTCAATCTTCCATCATGTACGTCATATCTATCATATTGCCAAGGTCTACCCAAAAAAATATGAAAATAATCCATAGACATAATATCACACAACACTTCATCAAAGTAATGTCCAATCTTGAACTTCACAATGCATTATTTACCAATATCTTATGCTCATCTTTGATCCATGAAACATGATAGGGTTTAGGATGCTTTAGCCTCTGCAACTACAACTTTGTAACTAGCTCTTCTGATGTCTATTGGCCATTTCTGACCCCATTCAGCCCATCTTTGATAATCGATCTGAGAGATCTTCAATGGGCTAGTTTCTTTGACGTTGGTTAACATGTGATTTGGTTGGTGTTAACTTTTGTCATAGTCTCTTCATAAGCCAAGTTGGCTTAGTTTCTTTATGTGTTGAGCTAGTTCAATTCATTCAGTAACCAAGTTGGCTCATTTTTTCTTCATGTGTTGAGTCGCAAGTTAATGTGCATTTTTTGCAAGGGTTAACATTTTGCATTAACCATTTTTGCTATTTCGCAGAGTGACTTTTCTTGCTTCCACAAAATCACAAAATTCCATGCTGCTTCATCAATTGTGTATTGGGAAATGTGCTAGCAAATAAATTATTGCCAAGTGGTGGATCTTTATCTTGCTAGGAATCTTTTGATCTAATTGCTCTCATATTTTCACACCATTCCTTGGGCCTTTTACAAAGATGTGATGGGCATTAGTTTTAGATGCATCTTTGGAGATTCCTTGCTTCATCCCAGCCATTCATTTGATATAAAGAAAATCTTGATTGTGGGCTATGTTTTAATCACGTGTTAAGGATTTTCTTGAAGCATCTAAGCCATCCATTTCAAACAAAGAGATCTACATCTACGACCATCATTTTTTGGGCAGATCTGATTTATCCTGCATGGGTCAACTCTATGATTTTTACAAAAAAGTTAGCATTGCATGTTATCCCATCCCACATTTTTTTGACAATAGCATGAATGGATTTTTTGGAGCCATGGCATGTCACCAAGACTATTCATTTAATGCAAAAGTGGCTCTTTAGGCTTTGTACTGCTAATGATGATTCCCCTCCATGCCAATTTAGTGGTTTTTCAATAATGATGATCTTTTTAGCTACTAAATTCTTTCTTTGGCCCTTCCTATCACTTCGATAACAAATTATATTTCATTATCAAGAATAGTTCTGGTATTCATTTATTTCTTCTCTCTACAACTTGACTCCATCTTGAGGGGTTTGAACTTCAAGTTAAGATCTAAGTTATGCTTGAGCTATAAAGGAAAAATTCTATAAATTTTCTAAAGGTCGGACCCTCTCTATTTCTTTGGTGTTACTCTAGCTCGCTACTATAAATCCCCTATGCCTTTGAACTATATGAAATTTTACCTTATCTCCTTCATCCATTGATGCATTCTGCAAGAACTATTTGTCTCTCATTGGTGTATTGTGGATAGCATTACTCTTGCATGATTGTATCTCCTTTGGCCTATGAATGATATATAAGTGAATTCTCTCCTTCCTTGTGTCATTTACTTGGGTTATATGATCTACATGTGATTTTTAGATTAAAACAAATTTTGATGTGTTATCTTTTGGTGTCATGATGGTTCAATAGTGCATGTATGGGCAGAGATTGGATTGAACACTCTATTTTGGTGCATCACCCCTTTAGGTTAGAATAGGTAGATTTGTTTTCTTGTATTCCTTCTCTCTTTACCTCTCCAAGATTAGTTAGGTGCATCTTGATAGCAAAGGAAGCCGGCCTTCTTTGAAGACTCAACCTCACAGTTCAAGTCCCATAGCTTGGAGGTTGTTTCCATGTTTCACAAGGTTGTCCTTAGGTAAAAGCTTTGGACAAGGGTGCCAAATTTTGTGACAACAATTTTTGGCATGCCTAGTGGGACTACATTCAAGGTTACTATGAAGTCAACTATTTTTTTGGTGTCAAAGTAAGGACTTCAACTTTTGTGCTGAGAAGATAGTTTTGATCTTAGCATTTTAGCCTTCAAGAGGCTCACATTCAAGCACTTAGTGACTCCATATCTGCATCTTGGTTTCCAAACTAGAATTGTTGAGATTCATGCCCAAAGCTCAAACAAGGGCATCTTCTAGAGGTAAATTTCAATATATTGAGCTTTCATTTTCAAATCCTAGAAGAAAAAATAATAGACTTTCTCTATCACCAGTTAAGAGTACAAAAGAAAGACATACACTTGCAAGATCTTTTTCTACTCCTCCTGCTGATACATCACAACCTAGGGTAGCATATTTCCATTTGAATAGATCACTTACTTATATGGAATAGCCTAGAGCTCATGCTTTTGCTACTTTTATTGGTGGAAGTTCCCTGTTGCTAGCTCAAATACATGACATACTAGTATCTGCTCTCAAAAGTATATCGAATTTTACTAGTGAAACTTCTATCTCTCCCATAAAACACATTCAAGAGGTTGCAAATGTTTTTAATATTCATGTTATATTTGAGGATGATGTTGTAGTTAGGCTTCTATCTTCATCTTTAAAAGGGAAAGGACTTAAATGGTATAGAGGGTTGCCTCATAACTCTATAACAAATTGGGATGGATTAGGAGCAGGATTGTGTACACATTTTTAAGATTAGAGTGATCATCTATCACTTTTGGAGCAACTAACTATGATTATAAGAGCACCCCATGAGTGCATGACTGATTTTAATTATAGATTCCAAAAAACATGGGATAGAATTCCTACTATAGAAAAACTTTTTCCTAGTAATGCTTTCTTACATTATCTTAAAGCTCTCAATCACAAAATTGCTACCACATTGCAAACCTATGGATGAAATACCCTACTAGCTACATATGAATTTTCTATAATGGTAAAAAATATGTTGATCCAAAGTAGGGAGCTAGCTCCACAATATCTGATTCCACTATTTCTTGACATGTCTATAGATTAGCCTGTAACAGCTCCCATCCCAACTACATCTTCATGTCAACCTCTTGTTGCAGCTCCAATAGCTTCTACATCTTCTAATGAGGTAGATAAGATCAAGGCCATGATGTAAATAATGATGTGAAAGATAGACAAAAGGCTACAAGATCAAAGTTCCAATCTAGAAAATAAGCTAGAGGACAAGTTCTTAGTGGTACAAAAGATTAACAACAAATTGGTAACCTTGGAGAGACAACCAGCTTAGAGTGGTAGAGCTCCTCAACCTCATCACAACCCTACATATAGGCCTCCAAATCAAAATTAAGGTTATGCCCCACATAATCAGAATAGGCTTAATGGTAATATCTCTACTGCAAGTGCAAATACAAACCTCAACAGGGCTCTAGTCCCTCAGAACAATTTGGCTCAAGATCAAGACTTTTGACCTTCTTGTAATTATTCATATGGTTCCTGTATGTGCCAGAAGGTAGAAAATTTCCTAGCAGTAACTATATAGGATCAAACAATAGGAAAACAATATAGTGTTGGCCAATCTACTGATGCTTCTTATCTATAATAGTAGGGTGATTGTTCTTTCATGAACCATCAGCCAGAGAAGCATTGTCATGAAAACCTTCATAACTATGATGCCATAGCTCATAATACCAAAAGAAAAAGGAGAGCTGTAGATGATGCTCCATCCTCTTCATTGAGTTAGGCTACAAAGGCTATCCTACATGCCATAAGTGCAAATGTGCAACACAATGTTGCTACTCCATACAAAGTTAGAACAACAAGAAGACTAAAGAGCCATATCTTGCTCCCATTCATATACCAAAACCTTTGGTCACCAAGGTTCCATCCAAGTCAGCATACACCCCTCTAAATATTGTAGATCAAATGAAAAGGACCAATATAAATATTCTTGTATGGGATGTTCTTGCAATACCATCTTAATTAGAATTTCTGCGACAAGAATTAAAGACTATCAGAGTATAGAACAAATCAGCTACCATGAATGATGCAATGAGTTTGGTACAACCAAAAAAGAAAGGAGATAAAATTAAGAAAAATAAGCATCCTCCCTTTTATGTCTCTTTGATTATAGTGGACAAATTAGTTCATAATTGCATGATTGATTCTAGAGCTAGTAGTTCTGTAATGCCTAAATGTATAGCTAACCTCCTTGATATTAAGTATGAGAAAATGGTTAGGGAAGTACTTTAGTTGGATGATACCTTTGGTAAGATAGTAGGAATCCTAAAACATGTAGAAATGGAATTACATGCGTGCCCTAGTTAAACTGTCACACTAGACATATCAATAGCTGAAGTGGATCCATGTTTTTCCATATGCTTTTCTAGGGATTTCACTACATAAATAGGTGGTTATATTGCCTTAGATTGGTCCTAAATGTTCTTTAGGAAAAGATATGGTATAAAAGCCTCCCTAAGAGTAGAGCCTTTAACCCTTAATCATATATAAACTTATGCTTCCAACCCCATAAACATGTACTATACAATTTGAGAGGAAGATGAGGAATACATAACTCATGAACATAATACGTCCTTAGTAGAGGTGCTCGATTACCTTTTGGATGAGTAGGTTGTTGCTTATCAATTTGACCCAATGCAAGAGGCTATGGAGATGGGTCTATTGCAAATATTCAATATATGATAGGTTACTGAGAGGGGAGGGGTAAATCAATAACCTTAAGTTCTTCTTTTGAATTAGTCACAAACCAATCTATGCTACTATATACATTAATATTGAAAGATAAAACATTCATCACAGAAAAGAACACAATATTTTGGTGACCCAAAAACCTTCCAAATAGAAAGTAAAGTTGGGGTGGGGATGATAACCCACAAAACTTCAATACTGCAGCATAAAGTTGGCCTGTTAAGGCTTATATTGACCAGTTCTAGTGATTTACCCTATTAGGAGCACAAAGGACTGCTAGGTCCACCTTATTAGAGGATTTGAAAACATACAATGAAGTATGCACTCGATTAAGAGATTTTTACAAAGATTGTTAAGTCTACCTTGTTAGAGGATTTAGAAAACTGATTCACCTATTAAGATGAAGTAGTGGATCTACTTACAACTGATTGCTGATAAGATCCTTTATGCACTAATCACCTTATGTGATAGATATAACTTTTTTGCCTCTGTATTGACCTTGTTGTATTCCTTGAACTGCTACTGATAATATTTTGCATATACTTCTCATTACTTCACTATTGCTTCCATGCATGTGATATCTTACAATACCCCTTACACATATACCTTTCAAATTTACAAAACTGCAAGGTTGGCAAAAAAATAAGTGAACAAATACATTACAAAGTTGTCCCAATAGTAAATAACTCAATTTCATTGAACTGACTTGGTGACCTTTTGATACATGGCACTCACTGTATTACTCAACATAGTCATGCACTTGGTAGAAGTGAAGGCTTAGTCCATACTAATCACTTGATGTAGTTCTAAACTCGGTGACCATTGGTGACTTGGTAGATGTAGTGTCACTCAGTAGATACTGAGTTTACCTTGGTTCACTTGGTAAACACTAATTCTTCCAATGCTCGATTTACACAGAATCTACATGACACAAGCTTACTGCTTGGTAGACACTGTTGATCTTCATATTTCTTGTATTTTCTCGATAGCCATTTTCTACTTGGTGTAAACTACTAAACTCTTCAAAGCTTATTTAACACTAGAATGCTCAGTGAGAGTAGAGAATTAAGTGCTGAGCTTGATAGTCATACTGATATGGATAAGTGTTATCACTAATAGAAATACTAACTTAATGCCAAAAATCTCCCCCTTTGGCATTAGTGACAAAACACTTATAAGCAAAAACATATGTACATAAACTGACTCACTAAGTTTTGGTTTTTCAAAATTGATCTTTGTAAAGTTGCTACATATACATTTCTACATATATCTCCTTGGTGACATATAATGTATATACAAAGATACTTATTTACATAGCTATACACATATGCATGCTGGCTCTATTGAGTGCTATCTCCCCCTTTCACTTATACTGATATCTCTCCTTATATATAGAATTTCCCTTTTGTTTATATTGATATCTCTCCCCTTTTTTGATAGAAATGCCAAAGAGCTACATGTACTATCTATATAGTTACACCAAATTGAGAGAGAAATTCTTGATGTACCTTAAGAATTAAGGTGAATGAGGTATCCCAATTCTCTTGCAAAATTTTGTAGGTGGAGAGAGCAATCTGACTTCTGCTAATAATTTGTTAATGCGATCAGCCACTGAGAAGTTCTGATCCTGATCCAATGTCTTGCAATGAGCAATATGTTTCTGCATTGTATCCATTATTGGCAAGATCATGTTCTGAATATCAATCAAGGTTTCTCTTATTCTTGCTTCTTCTCTTAGAAGTTATACCTGCACTTCTACTAGATATTTCACCTTGGTGTGATGAGAGGAATTGGAAGAGGGTTTAGCCTACAACTTTGATGCACTAGATTTCATGTCAACATCAATCTTATTTAGCTTCTCCTTTATTTCATTGGTAAAACCGGACATATCACAAAGTTTTGCAAAAAGTGATGCTACATTACTAAAGGAATTTTCAAAATTGCCCAAAAATGTGCACAACTCCACTTGTTTGATTGCAATCTGCTGAGCAATATGCTCTAGCACCTTGGTATCAAACTTCCTTTCAACCTTTTCAATTAGCTTCTCTTGTCTAGAGGAGTCCTCATTATATTTCTGTACAACCTCTTCTAACTTAATCAAAATATATTGAGTGGAATCCACTTCAATACCTATAGCATCTGTAATTATATTATTGGCATTTTCAATTATTCTATACTCCTTATCCCTTTTAGACATTAGCTGCTTCTACGTAGCTTTCTTCTCTATGAGTTGACTGAGTAACCTCATTTATTCAATAGTAGTAGTCTCATAGTCAATCTTAGGTATTATTATCTTTGTGTCTAAGTCAATGTCTTCGTCAATTTCCTTTCTAGTGATCAAAAATTTCAATGGTTGCCTTGGTTTTACTTCAATGATGACTAGTTTGACCTTTGGAATAGACACAATAGTAGAGATAGAAGGGCTAGCAGTAAAAAATGGAATAGGGCCTAAGGATTGAATGCTAATAGAAGTACTAACTAGACCAAAAACTAAAAAACTTCCCAAAAATGGTGGCACACTTGGTAGAATACTCATAGAAGTGTCTGAACTAACTGGAATCAAAGTAGATGCAACTAATGCAGATGAAAACAAAATTGTAGAGCTTACTAGAATTGATGAAGACAAAATTATAGAACTTACTGATGCACAAACTGAAGATGTAGATATAGAGGGAGCTAACTTGGTAGTTGAAGAGGTAATAGTTAGCTCTGTAGATGAAGTGCTTGATACTTCCATTCTAGACACTTGGAGCTGGGAGGTGACTGGTGAAGATTGAGCAATTGATGTTGCTGTTGTGCTCACAATTTCACTATCTCCACAGATGTGACAGTATGTGGTGGAGTGTGAGGTAGAGATGCAATAGCTTCTGCTGCAATTCTAATTGGATCATCTTCATCCTTTTCTTCCTTTTCTACTTCTTCCTCCTCTCCTTCTTCATCCATTTCTTCTACTTCCTCCTCCTCTTCTTCCTTCTCCTCCATTAGAGCATGCAATTCACATTTAGTACCTGTGATGGAAGGAGTGTTGTCATCATCATCCTCGTCACCATCATCATCTTTAATTATAACAGTTTCTCCTAATGGCTTGTTGAGATGATATACATCTCTCTAGACATCTGAGGCATGCTTAACCACTGATTCTATGTTATTCATTAATATAAAGCATGAGTTAAGATTTAGAATCATTTTATCTTCATGCTGTTTCATTGCCTTCTTGACTTCAACATTAGTTAGATTAGGTACTAACTATTTTAGCTATTTTTCAAAGATGTCTTTAACAGTTTTTACCGTGTTCTTCCATTTGACTTGAATTTTGGTATAAAGATCTGCATGGATTTGAGGTTGCATTAGAGCAAGGCAGTATTTCCAAATACCCATCTTCTCCATGACTAAGTCCTCAATCTCTTTCTGCTCAGCTAGAGTTTGAGTCTCATACTTGAGAACTTTGAAGTTACATATTCTTTCTCCAACTCTTAGCTATTTTATCCTTTCCTCAAATGTAGGTGGAGAGTGAATGAATATTGGTTCACTTTTACCTTTCCTAACTCTCCTGAAGAACACTAAAATATGTTTCTTCTAAGGTTTAGTGATAATCACTCTACCTTTCTTCCTTGCTGGTTCCTCTTTCTCTGATTCTTCTTCTTCACCTTCATCATATTTCATTTCTTCATCCTCACCCTTGCCCTCGGTAAACATTAGAGGACCTTCAACTTTCTTCAATTTTGGAATCCTCTTCTTGCCTCTATTTATATCTTGAGGAATCTTGATACTATGAGTTCTATCCTCTTCTTAGCTTCCTCATAAATGCCAAATGTAGGAAGATTTGGATTGGCTAGCTCATTTACTAAAGCCTTAATGATGTCTCTAGCTTCATTAATGTTAATTTCATAAGGCAATGGTTTTACCCATGCTACTCTTGGTATGACTGCTTGAATGTACACTCTGTCATAGTCCACCATGAAGCATATGTCATCCTTGTAGTCTTCCACAAGCTTGGGTAGGATTATAAATCTGTTATTCATTTTCTCTTTGAATGCCTCAAAATAATTATCCAACACCCTTTCAAAATTTTCACCCATTTCTTCAATAAATTCATTTATCCAATAAAGAATAGGGGTGTCTTTTCTCCATACGACTATGCCCTTAGATGGAAATAATTTTTGAACATAAAAGAATAAATAGGTAAGAAATGAACCAAACTTGAAGGAATTGTTCTTGGAAGTCTTCACACTTTCAATGTTTTTGTTCAATTTCTTTAGAAGTACATCTGACAAATCAAATTCAAGGTTCTTCTTTATAACCTTGTATGCTAGGTCAACTGCCTCACAAGGAACGTTATTTGACCAACTTGAGCTATATATTTTATGTGCAATGATATGGATGCTAAACCTAATCTCTATGTTAGTGACATTGTTTAGTTTCAAACCTCTACCGTCCCATTCAGCTAGGGTTTTCTTCTGCAGTTCCTCCTGACCTAGGGTTTTGGTTGATTTGGCTTTGCTTAGTATTGGCAGACCTGTAACGTTGTGTATCATCTTCTTTTTAATTAGAATGGGTTGCTCTAACCATAATTGACCATTGTGAAACTGAATCAATATGTATCTTATCCACTTCACTTGGAAATTTTGAGGCATGTGAGGGATATGAGTTAATCATTTAACTTCCAAATGTTTATGCTCGGGTTTCAAAACTCCATCAACACATATTTTAGCTAGGGCAGTATCCATTTCTAGTGTCCCTAATTCTTGAATAGAACATTGAAAGTGAGTTCATATGTCATTAATTAGGAGTACCTTGGGTAGGATTTGTGACTGAGCTCCATATGGATCAAGTGACTCAGCAACAACCAGAATGATTTTGAAGTTTGGTGCTTTCCCTTCGACACTGTTAACCAACATTTCAGAACCTTTCTTTGGTTTAGTGCTGCTTCCACTAGTAGATGCCATCGCTACTTGTTAGATGATGAAATTCATGAAGATCTTATTGCTGAATTGCTCAAAAAAACCATAATTCTCTTCCAAATCACTCTGCTCTTCCAATGTTGTGGATGTGATAAAAAATGAAGTCAAAATTGCCCATTTTGTTGAGAAATTTTCATAAATGCTCGGTGCCATTATGACATAGTGCATAATAGACAGTCATCCACTAACCTAACTCAGTAAGAGTATCAACTTGGCAAACAAACCACATTTTCTTTACTCATGACCTCACTTGGTAAGGTCTATAACCAACTTACCTTGGTGGAGTTTAGCTCGGTGAAGGATAACCTTTATGTGATTCCTAGTGTATTTGGAATACTGATTGGATCATTTGCATTCCTCATATTTCTTGGAATTGCTTATGATTTTCTTGCTAAGTACAACTCCAACTCATTCTTAGGAATTTAGTTTGAGGGGATGGAGTCACCCACTTCTTGAGTGACTTCACTACCATGATTCGAGCTTCTATCCTCAGTAGATTTAGGAATCCATTGCTGCCTCATTTGTTTCCTTATATTGTCAGCCCTTGCTTTCTTTTCATTTTCAACTTTGCCTATATTCATGTAGTTTTTAGCTATATGACCAAGTTCAGTGCATGTGTAACACCTTATAGTAGTATCTTTCTTTCTTAGGTGATGCCTTACACAATTTATGCCAGTGTGTCCATATTCTCCATAATAATGACATCTACACTAGGTATTTTAGTCCCATCCAAATATTTCCTTTACTAATTGTTCAACTAGATTGAATGATTTGGATCTGCATTGAGATGCCTTGTGACCATGCTTTTTACATTTGTGACATTTACCTTCAAATTTTGGTTTATCCTTACATTCATTGGCTTTGTGACCATGGTAATTGCAGTTATAGCACTTTCCATTGAATTTTCCTTTTCCATTGCTCCAACATTTGTTTGATGTATGACCAATTTTCTAAAAATGATTGCATGAGGGTTTTAGATTCCTTTTTGCACCTTTCTTGGAAGATTCACCTTGTTCTTCATTGTATCCGAATCTCGCTTTACCTTTTTTCCTATGAAGATTTTGCTCATTTTGCTGATTCAATTGATTCATGTCTTCTTGTGATTTCAACATTCTCTCATTGATTTGTTTTTCAGCATTTAGGTCATTCTTCAATTTTTCAATGATTTTCTTTTCACATCTCAGTTCTCTCATTATTATTTCATTAATTTCCCTTTCATAATTTAGATCACTTCTTATTCTTTCATTTTGTGTTTTGAGAATCCTGATTTCTTCATTTGCTCCAGTGATTTGATCAATGAAGTCTTCATGCTGATTGGATTGATTATGTTCTTCATTGTTCCTTGCCTCCAAGTCTTCATTTTCCTTATTCCTTTGTTCCAAAATTTGACATCGCCTGATTGATTGGATTTCTTGTTCTCTTTTAAGTTTCCTTAATTCTTCTTGTAGAGAGGCATTCTTTTCTAGGAGTTCTTTGATTGCTTCATTAGCTTCATCTGAGCTGCTTGATGGGAAAAAGTCTTCAATTTTCTCTTCAACATACTGATTATCATCCATTTGTCTTGCAAGTTTTTTGATTCTTTTCAAGGATTGGGAAAGGTGCTCATTTGCTTCTTTGAGTTGAGCTATGGCCATCTCTAGATCTAGCTTTTCATTTTCAATTTCCTTATCAAGTCTAAATATCTCTATTTATCCTTGGATCTTTGCTCAAGCTGTCAAACTTTTATCCTAAGAACCACAAGGCTCTGATACCAATTGTTAGAAATATTCAATATATGATAGGTTATTGAGAGGGGAGGGGTGAATAAATAACCTTAAATTCTTCTTTTGAATTAGTCACAAACCAATCTATGCTACTATATGCATTAATACTGAAAGATAAAACATTCATCACACAAAAGAACATAATATTTTGGTGACCCAGAAACCTTCCAAATCGAAAGTAAAACTGGGGTGGGGATGATACCCACAAAACTTCAATACTGTAGCATAAAGTTAGCCTATTAAGGCTTACATTGACCACTTTTGGTGATTTTCTCTATTAGGAGCACAAAGGACTACTAGGTCCACCTTGTTAGAGGATTTTCAAACATACAATGAAGTATGCACTCGGTTAAGAGATTTGTAAAAAGACTGTTAACTCTACCTTGTTAGAGGATTTAGAAAAATGATTCACCTATTAAGATGAAGTAGTGGATCTACTTACAACTAATTGCTGATAAGATTCTTTATGCACTGATCACCTTATGTGATAGATATAACTTTTTTACCTCTGTATTGACCTTGCTTTATTCTTTGAACTGCTACTAATAATATTTTGCATATACTTCTCATTACTTTGCTATTGCTTCCATGCATGTGATATCTTACAATACCCCTTACATATATACCTTTCAAATTTACAAAACTACTCACAACTCCTTGGGGAACCCATGTATATGCCAGGATGTCTTTTGGTTTGATAAATGTAGGAGCTACATTTCATAGAGCCATGGATGTTGCATTTAATGAATATATTGATAAGTTTATGGTTATTTATTAGGATGATATGATAGCATACTTAAAGAAGGCTGAGGACCATTGTAAACATTTAGAAAAGATTTTTATAAAAGCTTTGGATTACAGGGTTTCATTAAACCCAAAGAAGTGCACTTTTGGAATGACAAAAGGGAAGTTGTTGGGTCATATAGTGTCCAAAGATGGAGTTAAGATTGACCCTAAAAGAGTGGCAACAATTGAAAAAGTCCCTAAACCCAAAAATGTCAAGGGGATCCAGTCCTTCTTTAGGAAAGTTAACTTCTTGAGGAGGTTTGTAATAAACTTTGTTGAGGTCAGTAGGCCTATTTCCAAGATGCTCAAGAAAGGAGAAACAATCAGCTGGGAAGGTGAGCCTACTATTGCCTTTCAAGAAATTAAAGATGCCATAAAAAATGCACCAGTTCTTAGAACACCAGATTATGTAAAGCCTATGCACATTTTTTCTTTTGCTTCATTCCATATCATAGCAATAATTTTGCTTCAAAAGAATGAAGAAGGGTATGAGCAACGTTTTGTATTTTTAGTAAATCATTTCAACCTGTAGAGTTGAAATATGAGATAAATGAAAAGTAGGATTATGCTCTGGTCAAAGCTGTAAAATATTTTAGATGCTATTTGGTTGGTGCTATTGTTATTGCATTTGTGCCAAGTGCAATAGTTAAGGACATATTCTCTTAACAAGAGGTATCTGACATAAGGTGTAGATGGATAAATAGAATCTAAGAATTCAATATTGAAATCCAAATTATTAAGCTGGTAAGAGGCCAAGGGTTAGTGAAGTTAATGGCTCAATCAAATCTAGATACTAACTAGATAAATGTGGTAAGTGGAGACCCTAGATTAGAGACATGTGACATGGATGATTATGATTGGTAAAAAGATGTGATATATTTACCTGCAACACATGGAAGCTCTATCCCATCTAATAGAAATTTAATTTATAGATTTGTGAAATTGCATTCAATTAGATACATTATTGTTAATGGAAGTCTATGGTGGAGGAATTTTGAAGGAATGCTCTTGAAATGCATTGATCACAAGGAATCAGAGAAGATACTCACTAATATGCATTAAAGAGTATGTGGAGGTCACTACATGGCAAAGACCATTGCCCACAAGGTAATGAGAATTGGTTTCTAGTGGCATAAATTATTCAAAGATGCATAGATTTTGGTTAGAAAGTGTGATTCTTGCCAGGGATTTCCTGGAAAGCTAAATTTTTCTAGAAATTCTCCTTTGAAATTAGAGGAAGTACAAGAACCTTTCTTGTAATGGGGGATGGATTTCATAGGTGAAATTTCAACCAAATCCAGTACTAGTTATTCATGGATATTAGTGGGAACATATTATTTTACAAAATGGGTAGAAGCTATTCCTACCATAAATGCCACTAGTAAAGTGGTAAATAATTTTATATTGAATTACATTATAACCAAATTTGGGTGTCCTGAGAGAATTGTTACTGATAATGCCATGTGTTTCAGGTTAGAGGAATTTATCAAGTTTTGTGACAAATATGGTATTACAAGATCAACATCATCCCCTTATTATCCACAAGGAAATGGATAGGTTGAATCCATAAATAAGAGTATATTGAGCATTATCAAGAGAACTTTGGATGATAACAAAAAGGCATGGGATTCCAAGCTTCATCTAATAGTCTATGTTGACAGAGTAACAATTAAGAAGGCAATATGTGTTTCACCTTTTGACCTAGTATATGGAATCCAAGCAAGAATGCCTCAAAATAACTTGATAGGCATATACAAATATATCTAGATGTATGATGATGACATTATAGATGATATGCAGGAGAGAATGGATAAATTGGTAGGATTGATTGAAACTAGGAAAAAAGCCTTTGTTATAAATATAAAATTGTAGTTGTAGACAAAGAATTTATATGATAGGAAACTAGTGGCAAGAAAATTTGAGCTAGAAGATATAATCTTGATGTGGAATGCAAGAATGGAAGATAAAGAAAAGCATGGAAATTTTAATCCCATTTGGCTTGGCCCATATTTGATTGATTCTACATGGGGTGAGGATTCTTATATTTTGAAAGAATCATTAGGTGACATTCTTGAATTGCTAGTTCATGGATAATTCTTGAAGAAATACTTATGTTGAAGGTATTTTCTTTCCATGAACGATAGTCTAGGTCTGTACATTTTGTAAATCCTGGTATATGTGTGTTTTCCCTCTCTATATATATTTGTTGTTTCCCCTAGTTTATGGATTTCTCTTTGAGAATATTGTCAAATTTGATGTCATGTATGTGGTCTACTTAAATCAGAAATTTTTAATTCTTGCATGGATACAGGTTATCCATCATCCCTAGACAAAGCCACTGATAGCCCTTATTTTCACTATGACAAAATTTAAAAAATTTACTATGAAAATACCTTGAAAATGTTGTGCAGTTAGGGTTTATTATATATTGTTTTCAAGTTTCAAATAAAAACCCTAACCTAGTAGGTTTTTTCCCTAGCCATTTTCAAAAAATCTTGCCCTAACATAGGATCTTGCAATGTCTTAAGAATCATAACATTTACCCTATCATTGAAAGTTTTTTTTCTTGATCCATGATTAGATTTGGTTTTTACCCTAGGCTTTATGCTTAAGTGGGAGATCACATGTGATTTTCATGTTTTCCATCTCTTGTTATGATATTACAACCAAGGTTTTAGCATGGATTTGTAAGTCTAAATTTTCCTTCTCTTGATGTTACGAAACAAAGGCTAGCTCATGGTTGTAAAGATTAATGTTTGGTTTCTTGATGATATGATGTCCAATGCAATCATAGAGTCATAAAAGTGTTTTGTGTAAGCTTCGACCTTACACTCATGATGGTAGCATATCATCGTAAGTGTTTTGTGGTGAATATTAGATGTTACAATTTTACAATGAATGGAAAAGCATATAAGTGTAAAAGCTTTTTAGTAGACCCTCAACCATACAAAAGAAAGAAGATCATAAGATCATAAGATGTAAAGTGCTAAGGTTGTGAAGTATTATGATCTTGCTAAGTGGGGCCACATGCATAGGCATAAAGAAATTGAACACATGTCAATAAAGTCTTTCGAAGATATGAAGGATAGAGGATCATAAGATCACAAGAACAAGCCATGAAGGCTTCGAGGCTACGAAACAAGGTCAAGCATATGATCTTAAGGGTTAAGGAAAAGTAATTGTTAGAGTTTACAAACTTATGGTAAGTAAAGACAATAGTTAGCATATGGTCAAGAGGTAAAGGAAATGGTTAAAAGAAAGCTTTTGAAGCTACAATGAAGGTTAGATAGCTATGATCAAGAGTTCGTAAGGCAAGAAAAGGCAAGATTTGATACTATGGGAAGTTGTGATTGTAAGATCATAAAATTTTACTTGTATGAAGATGATGCTACAAAATGGTTTGTAAATTGCCTAGTGTAATGAAGGTGGATCTTTCTAAAGCATATGATAGGGTGAATTGGAATTTTCTCCTTAAGGTGCTCCATGATTTTAGTTTTGGTGCAAGGGCAATTCAACTCATCTACCAACTAGTTTCCACTCTTTCCATTATATCTATGGTCATTGATACCTCTTCTAATTTAGTAAAACCCTCTTGGGGCCTCAGGAAAGAGGGTTCAATTTCCCCTATTCTCTTTTCAATTATGGAAAAATGTCTTGGCATATATCTTCTTTCTCTTAATCATAGGGGTCTTATTAAGGGTCTTGATCCTTCCTCTTATCCTCAAACTTAGTTGCATGATAATTTTGTGGATGATGCCATACTTATGGGAGTGGATTTTATCAAAGAGGCCAAACAATTGAAGGGTTCTCTTACTTAGGTGCTTATGGTCAATTGATCAATTGGGGAAAAATCTCTATCTTTTTTGTCAATATGCTAGAGTACAAGCAACAAGAGAATTGTGAAAATCTTGTGTTGCTCCAATTTTGAATTTCTTGGAACCTATCTTGGGCCTAGTCTATGGTCCAAACCACCAGATTCCTTTTGGAATTATCTGATTGATAGGTTTAATGTTAAGTTGTCTAGTTAGAAGGGGAATCTACTGAGCCAAGATGGTAAGGTTTTTTTAAATAAATGTTGCCTCCAAATCCTCCCAACCTATGATCTAATAATTTTCAAAATTCCATCCTATTTTTTTGATGCAATAAAGAGAATCCAAAAAATATTCTTATGGTTTGGAGTAGAAGAGAAGAAGAGATTGCCTCTAGTCTCTCAAGTCCAAGGTTGTTAGCCAAAATCCAAAGGGGGTATGAGATTATACATATTAAGAAGCTTAATAAGGTCATCCTTGCTAAGAAAATATGGAGGATGTATGGGGAAGAAAAATAATAGAAAAGGAATTACCTCTTCAACTTTCCATTTATTGATGACTTCTTCAATTGACCTCCTATTATGAATAACTCATTTATTTAGAACTCTGTACAAGAAGCTAGAGATCTTGTAGGAAAAGGAAAAATATGGAATATTGGTGATGGAAATAAGATTTGGTTCTAGTTATTGGATGTTGCTCTAGTCTATGTTATCCCCAACCAACATTAAATTAAATTTTTCAAGAATTCCTTTTGGATCATGGTTGCTAATTATTGAAAGCATGGTTCTTGGGTTAACTTGTGTTCTCTTGACTCTATTCTTAATGATATTTAGATTTCTCTTAACTCTCTTCTTTTAAGAGAAAATAGGAAAGATGAATTGATTTGGGATATTTACCCTAGTGGAAGATTCTTTGTCTCCTCTTCATTCTCCTCATTTTATTATGATATTTTGACTTTTTGGATGAAAGGTTTTTACTCCTAAGGCTAACATCATTTTTGGCTCATGATGTAGAATAAAATCTTGATTGTAGAAAATATTTGTAAAGATTATTCTACATTTATAATATATATTTCCTTTATAATAATTATCAATTATTTGTTCCTCATGTCTATTTTCCTTTAATGTGTAGGGTCATATTTTGAGTGTTTGCAATATTTACTAGGTCTTTCCAATGAGTTTAAATGAGTTCTTTGATCAATGGAAATTCCTTGCACAAAAGGTGATTGAAAAAAAGTATGGTCTCTTGTTGCTACCCATAATTGATAGATTGTGTGGAATAAGCATAATAATAGAGTATTTAGAAATAAGGAATCTCCGGCCTGGGTGGTTGTGAGGAAGAGAATCAAAGCTATTAAGGATAACTATATGCCTATCATGAAGGAAGGGACCTTTGAGGTTGAAAGCTATGACCCTAAATCTTTTCTCCTTTGCAACCTTAATGTTAAAGGAAGAATGAAAAAAGGACAAGGTTGGGAAGGCATGGACTTCTCCACTATATGGCTATTTAAAATCCAACTTTGATGGTGCTTATATAAGGAGTCTTAGATAGGCTATATGTAGTGGCCTTGTTAGGGATATACATGTTAATTATTTCAGTGTGATGGCTATACATTTAGTAACTAAAACTAGACACGTGGAAGAGGCCACTTCAACTCTTCAGGTGATGAAGTTGGCTAGTCATCTCAACTACAATAAATCATGGCTCGAGGGTGTTTCCACAAACATCATTAATTTCCTTCTAAGAAAAAGTATTGCCTCATAGACAATCAAACCTATTATTGAAGAGGTGGGAATAATTTTGAATTCTTTTGAGAATGTATATATTTCTCACTCTTTTTGGGAAATAAACCAAGTAGTTGACTAGATTGCTAACCTGTCGATTAGAAGAAAGGAGAGAATTACACAACTTAATCGAATCAACCTTGATAGATTACTAAAGGAAATAATTAAGGTTGATTTGAAAAGTAGTTATCTAGGAAATATTGTAAAATATTAAAGAAATGATATATGTGTACCTTATTTTAAAAAAGGGAATAATTTATTATAGTTCAATCAGGAAAACCAATTCAATATCATTTCTACATGTACTAGGTTATTTAATTAATTATGATTACCAATATTCTAGATATTTTCCTCGATGCTATTTTTATAAATTTACAAACTGATTACTTTTCCTTATCCATGAGAGATGAACCAAAGTAACAAGAGCATGATTCTTTCGTTGAGTGGAAGAATGATGAGAAGGTCATGTACCAGCTTGGAAAAGGTAATATCACCTAGTACCTCAAACATCTCCATGGTTCAAAGAAGGATGTTACACATGATTTTTTCATAATATGGGATGGGGATTGTGATACTCTATATGGGGTTAAAGTTGAGCTGAGTATGGAGTTTATTTCTGAGATCTATGACTTGCTAACTACTGGTAGGCCTTTTTTGAAAGAAAGAAAAACATTCAACATTGTGATTCACACATTTCCTAAGACTAAGGATGAGGAGGATATTCTCATTAAGGTGGATGATTATTATAATATTGAGTAGTTTAAACCCATTTGGAAGAAATCTTTTACCTATATTATGGCTTATTTTACTCTTGATGGGAGACACTCTAGGGTGCATAATTACCATTTTTCTGTACTTCATCATTTTTGTTACAGATATAGGGTGTCTTTTTATTATTTCCTTTTAATATCCCTCAAGAATAGTTTGGTTGAGAACAAGAAAAAACCTAAGAAACTAGTGCTTCATGAGGGCCTTATCCTTCTAATTTCAGAGTGTTGCAAGTTGAGGACTTACAAGTTTGCTATTAAAGACCCTACAAGGAAGATAAGAATAGAAGGGAAGGATCTTGGAAATAAGATTTTGTAGGATTTAAAAGAGGGGAATAAATCCATTTTTATCATCCAAAAGCAAATTAAAATGGAATCAACAATGTAGATTGAAAGACTCTGGTTTAAAGGATCAAAAGGTGAGCCCTATTAGTACCCCTTTTGATGAGGAGAAAGGTGATGTAGGAGCATCCTGGCAGTCACATTATCCCCCTAATTTTGTTGGTTGTTGCTGAGTTACAACAATTACTGAGTGCCAATAATTTTGTAGTGTAAGCCGAGTTGAGGTTATCCCATGTTGTGCTAACACTTGGGTTAGCGTGTTCTCCCATTTTTACTCTACAGTGTGTGCCAAGTTCTATAGTGTGTGCCAAGTGACTCTTCATGTGTCGAGTAACTCTTCACGTGCTGATTGACTCTTCATGTGTCAAGTTTTCTGGTTTATGTCGAGTGTCAGCATTTTGGATGTGATTTCTACATTTTTGGTGCAAGTCGACTTGTGGGATTTATTTTGATTGTGTCATTTATGATAAGATCTTTCCTTGGGATGTGTCTTGACTATTGGTGGGTCAACCCTATTATTTTGTATATTCTAGAATGATTTGTAAGCCATTTTGCCGAGTATAAATAGGGTGTTTTGTCTTAGAGTTAAGCAAGTTTTTGGAGAAGTAATTTGGGAGTAGCTGAAGGGCAAGTTTTCTTGAGTCTATGGAAAAAGTGCCAAATGTGAGGTAGTTTACAATAGGATTGTGATGGAGTTGCGAGTGTGTGGACAGAGTGCCAAATGTGAGGCAGTTTACACTTGATCTTGGATAAAGTTTGGAGAAGAGCTAGTGGCTGTGATTTAAAAATAAGGAGGTTGCTTGGTGGCTTACGAGCACAAGTTGAGATCTTGGAGTTTTCTACCAGATTGCTATTATGTTACAGATCTAGGCTAGTTGGGATATAGTTTGACTTGGATCTTGAGGGATCTTGCAGAACAAGTTGTAAGAAAAGGTAGGGTTGTAGCTTGAGAACCAAAGAATATCTTGGTGGACCTAAGGGTACAAGTGTGGATTCTTCTTGGTGATCTTATCCAAAGTGTGAACCTGGACTAGCTAGTGTTGTAAGTGGGATCTCATGGGATTTTGTAGAAATGTCATTGTATTGGCTATTGTATTTGGTCATAACCTAGAAGGCCTTACAGTTGAGCATATTACATGTAATCAGTTATATCTTATGAACAAACAAAGAGTTGCGATTTGGTATCAAATCTTGCATTATTGTTTCTTACTATTGTGTTTCCACTATGTGGTTAATTTTTGGGGGCTAGGACATCTCTTTTGGGGATTCTCTTGCCTTGCATTGTGTCAGGTGGTATTAGAGTGAAGGTTGTTCCTAAGTGTGTAGATAGATCGCTAAAGTTGTGGTAGTTTGCATTAGGACTTAAGTTGGAGAAGTAGATATGAGAAGATCTTGATCTGGTAGTGGATTTTCTTTCTGGAGTCCTAGATCTCTTTGTTGTGAGGTGGAAAATTTTGGTTCTAACTTGCAATTATAGAGTGCTTATAGATGGATCAATGGATGCAAAGATGGAAGACTAATCTTTTCAAGGCATGATTGTAGAGTGTTTATGGATTGCAAATCTATGGTCTGAGATGTCTGATGTGGTTCCTGATTATTCATGCAAGGTGGCAGGTTGCGATTTGACTTGGAAATAATTTAGTTTTATCATGAGGAGCATGGGAAGAATTTGTAAAGATCTTGGAAGATGGCTCTGAGAGGATTGAACTTTGAGATAATTGTGAATCTTTGTGATGTGGTGGAGAGGAGGTTTTCTGAGATGTTTGATCAATTTCAAGCTAGTTTTGCTGATTGAACTAAGGAGATGATTGCTCAATTTGAAACTAGTTTGGCTAATTGAGATAAGGATAGGATGAGGAAGGCATTTCATAGATATTTATGGAGTTGTAGTCTACCGATTTGGAAGAGAATTGTTTGGATGGTTAAGAGACTTGTTCATGAGAGAAGATGACATGACATCAAGGTGGAAGATGTTGGTTTTGTTGATAAGATTATGAAGCCTGATACAAAACTTGCAGAGTAGCTAGAGGTTGTTCCTGAAGATATTCCTAATCTTGTTGATGTTGGGATGGAGGTTGGATTTCATGATCAATTGGTTAATTTTGACATGGAAATTGTAGAGCACTTGGTCATGGATGATCTAGTTTTTGTTGGTGGTGAGTTGTATGTTGTAAAGAATTTTTTTGCGAGAAATGAGTTTGCTAGTGTTGTGAGTTTGGCATGTGTTGATAGAGATCTACATATTATTGCTGATGTAGAGTTTGTTGTTTTCGGTGTGGATTCACTAGTTGTTGATGTGGATGAAGGTTTTCTATTGAAGTATTATGTTCAGTTTCTACTTGGGAGTGAGCATGTTGATTGAATGGTTGAGATTATGGTGTTTGACAAAATGATATGGGTGTGGATGATGAGTAGATTGGTTTTCTTGTACTTGTTAGTGTAGAAGCCTTTGGTGAAGATGAAGATGGTTATTGCTTTGGGCATCAAAGTGCACCTGGGGAGTCTGATGTAGGAGTATCCTAGATGTCATGTTATCCCCCTAATTCTATTGGTTGCTGCCGAGTTACAAAAATTACCAAGTGCTATTAATTTTGTAGTGTAAGCTAAGTTGAGGTTTTATTCCACATCATGTTAATACTTAGGTTAGCATGTAATCCCATTTTCACTCTACAATGTGTGTTGAGTTATATAGTGTGTGCTGAGTGACTCTTCATGTGCTGAGTAACTCTTCATGTGCTGAGTGACACTTCATGTGCCAAGTTTTCCTATTTATGCTGAGTGTCAACATTTTGGATGTGATTTATGCATTTTTGGTACAAGTTGACTTGCAAGATTTATTTTGATCACATCATTTATGATGAGATCTTGCCTTGGGATGTGTCCTGACTATTGGTGGGTTAGCCTTGTAATTTTGTATGTACTAGAATGATCTATAAGCCATTTTGGCAAGTATAAATAGGGTGTTTTGTCTTAGAGTTAAGCAAATTTTTGGAGAAGCAATTTGGGAGTGGCTGAAGGGAAAATTTTCTAGAGTTTGTGGATAGAGTGTTGAATGTGAGGCAATTTATAGTAGGACTATAATGGAGTTGTGAGTGTGTAGATAGAGTTCTGAATGTGAGGCAATTTACACTTGATCTTAGATAAAGTTTGGAGAGGAGCTAGTGGTTGTGGTTTAGAAAAAAGGAGGTTGCTTGGTGGCTTGTGAGCACAAGTTGAGATCTTGGAGGTTTCTACCAAATTGCTATTGTGTTACAGATCTGGACTAGCTAGGATATGGATTGAGTTGGATCTTGAGGGATCTTGTAGAATGAGTTATGAGCAGATCTAGGGCTACGGCTTGAGAACTAGAGAATAGCTTGGTGGACCTGAGGGTACAAGTGTGGATTCTTCTTGGTGTTCTTATCCAGAATGTGGACTTAGACTAGCTAGTGTTGTAAGTGGGATCTCATTGGATCTTGCAGAACTATCATTGTATTGGCAATTGTATTTGGCCATAACTTAGAAGGCCTTACAACCAAGCATATTGCATATAATCAGTTATATCTTATGAACAAATAAAGAGTTGTGATTTGGTATTAAATCTTGCATTATTGTTTCTTGCTATTATGTTTCCACTATGTGGTTAATTATTGGGGGACAGGACATCTTCTTTGGGGATTCTCTTACCTTGCACTACATCAAAAGGTATGTAGATGAAAGATGATAATGACTCTTCTATAGATTCTCTTGAGAATAAGGAAAAGGAAATGAATACCAGTACTAAGAAGGATGAGTCTCGCAAGGCTAAGTCTAACAAAAAGGTGAAGACTAAGGGTAAGAAGGGTGCACAAAAGGAAGATACTATTAAGAATCCTAAGGAAAATTAGGATGAGATTTCATAGGACAAGAACCATAATGGGAGAAGGTTGTAATTTCCACTCTAAAGATTTTTGACTTTCCTAGCTCTAGATTGGAAAAATGAGCATTTTGATCCTAAAAATATTGTTGTTCCTAATGCTGAAGCTTAGAACATGGTTGGAGGGCCTACTAGTGGGAAAGAGATTCATACTCATTCCAACCATGGTGTTTCTAGAGACAAGGTGAAGACCACCTTAGATTTTCTAAAAAAGACTAAGTTTATGGTTGATAACTATTTGGAAATGGAAAATTAGATATACAATGAAATTCACAACCATAAGATCAAGGTCAATAACCTTTAAACTCAAATGGATGATAAATCTTAGGCCTAGAAGGAGCTAGTAAATAAAATTGGGTAGATTCTAGAGAATGTCAAGTTGCACAAGGAGAACTTGAAGGGCATTCTAAGAGGTTGTGAAGAGAAGATTAATGTGGTTACTCAACAACTCCTAGATGTATATGCTCAAAGGGGTAACAAAGATGAAAACCAAGGTAATGGGTATGTAGATCATGAGTTGGGTATGAATGCTTCTTGTCTTGACAAACATACTAGGGAAATCATAAGGAAGAATACCTATGGTGCTACTACTCAAGCTATCCTAGATACTATTGGTGATATCACCACCATAGAGAAGAAAGTGGCTCATGTCCTGAAAAGAGGTTTCCTAGCTTCCGTCATGTCATGTTCTTGTGGCCTTTTTTATTTTTTGTGTCTATTGGTATAGTTTTATTGGTGTTGATCTCTAAGCCCAAGTTTCTTATTGGTGTCTAACACTTAGTCATTCCAAGGCAGCATTGGAAAATCATCATTGTGACTAAGCAATCTAGAGAAGGCTGAGTTAAAAAGGACTTCTCTCTATATTTTATCATATGCTAAGCAAGTCAGAGGTTGTCGAGCACCCTAGTAGAGGCCGAGTCAGAATTCATGCTAAGTAACATAGAATAGATCAAGCATTTGGAAAGTCAATTAATGTTGAGTGAGTCATAATATGCTGAGTGTATAGAAGTCAAGTGACAACATGAATGTTAGTTATGACTAAGTGTCAGAACATTCAAGTGTCGAGTAAACCAGTTTTGACATATGAGATTGTAATTGCACAAAAAATTATGTAAATTATTTTAGTTGACTTCTACATGACATTTAAATATTGTAGAGACATTTAAGGAGGATATTAGACCTTTTTTTAGAAGGCATTAATTCTAAGAAAAGAAGATTAACCAATTAGAAAATCTGAAGGGAAAATGAAAAATATAGATTGTTGACCCTAATCTAGAACTTTCTACAATTATCTTTAAGAAGGGTTGGACCCTAGGATCATAATGATAAATGGTGAATAAAAAATTAAGTGTGAAGTGTAAAGGAGAAAATAGGCTAAGTACAAAGTGAAGGAAGGCTAAGTCTATAAGAAGTGCAGACAAAAAAACTAGAGCAGTGAAGGACAAAACAAAGATATCAGATAAGGAGACTAGATTGAGATTTTGAAGAGATAAGATTTCCCATTAGCATTTAGAGAAAACTGAAGGATTAGGTAGAGAATCAATTTTAATAGATTGAGTCAGGGAAAATATCTTAACAGAGTGGTTCTAACAGACCTATTTAAATCTCCTAATAGAGTCCTAACTTTATTATAAGTGTAAAATTCTTTAACAAGGTATGACCTAATAGTATTAAATGCTTTTAACAGAGTAGACCCCTCATAGGGTAGATCCGAATTATAACCCTAATAGGCAAACTTTGTTGATTCAACAGTAAAGATTTGTGAGTTTCATCCCCTCCCTAGTTTTACATTCAACTTGAAGTGTTTTTGGATTACCAAAATCATTATGCTGTGTTGATATTTTTCAAGATTTTTATGCTTAGATAGGTTTCATTTTAGTATTACAAGTTCATGTTTATATGATATGAGATGGATTAGGTGTGAAAATTAATTATTTTATTAGTGCAAATTTTTATAGATCCAGATCATACTGAAACAACTTGAATGAGCAAAAGATGAGTTAAGGAAATCCTTAAAGAAAAGGAAACATTTGGCCATTCAGTAGAATGGTACATTAAACAAGGAATTTGATGTTAGAGGATTGCTCAATAGTGGAAATATTGATGATAGTGATGCAACAATAGTAGATCTACTGGAGAAGAACAACATTCTAAACAAAGAAATCAAAGAACTCAAAAGAGAATAGAAAATTCATTCAACAAGACTATGTGAAATTATTGAACAAAGTTCATTTGATGTGCAAAAGCTTACAAATTAGTTGGACATGATGAACTAGTTGTTAATTGCACATCAGGAGTTGAACATAAAGGACTTGGAGATAACAAATCTGAGATTACAAAGTGAGCAACTAAGGAATGAGTTGAGATCTGAGAAAGAACCTCTAGACAGAATGAATAAACCAAGTGAACCTATTAGATACTTTGAAGAACTGATGAGATCACCAAGGTCATCCAATGATACTTTTGGTCTAGGACATGTCAAGCACTCTTCACTACTTAGAAAGGATAATCATCAAAGAGTGCTGATAAAAGAAATGTAAAATCCAAAGACAAACCTACTTGTCATCATTGTGGTATACTTGGACATAATGCTAACATATGTAGAAGCAAAAATGGTATGCAAAACCCTAAACCTAAGTTTACTGGTAACTATTTTAATTGTAGGAAACAAGGACACCAATCACATGAATGTAGGACAAAGAAAAGTTATGCACCTAGTACAACTATATTTAAAGGACATTTTTATAACTCTCAACAATATGGACATAGAGATCATGAATGCATATCCAAGGCAAAATCTAACTAGACATCTGAAAAGAAAACACATGCACCTAAGCAAGGTAACTCTTACAATTGGGATTGCAACACATGGTATAATTGTCATTATTGTAGAGAGTATGGGAGTATTTGAGAGGATTGCATGAAGACACATTTTAGAGGTAACTATAAGAAGTAGTTGAATGGAAAACTAGTTTGTATTAGTTATCTCAAGGTTGGACATGTTAGTAAGAACTGCAGGATCTGAGCACCAACACGAAACAATGAAAGCAACAAAGGAAAAGGCAAAGTTGAGATGAACAAGACATGAAAAGAGGTAGTAGAAGTTGGAAGTAGTGGAGAAAGAAAAGCTGAAATCACCAAATCTAATGGATCAGGTGATCACACCACATCTAATTAAGAAAAGAAGGTATGTGAGGGATTGCATACTTAATGTAATATCATACATCAGTTACTAATAAGAAAAGTGATTTAAAGTCCATATCAACATGAATCAATATGCATTAGGACAAATCTAAGAGAATAATTGGGAAACAAAATATGTTTCACCATCAAGTGTCAAACATCAGTAATACAACCTGTATTGATCAAGCATTGCAATATAGATTGAGAAGTTACATCGATTGAGTTGATGTATTGACCAAATGAATTGGTATTAACCATGCAAGGTGATAATGATCAAGTATTTGAATAGAAAGAGGCAAATTATGAGACAAATTATGTGCACCTGCCTAAGTACAAATACATTTATTGTAGACCTAAATAGATAGATTGGAGGTATATATAAATTTTTGACATTCATTTTCATTTTACCAAGTGATTTTCAAAGGTCAAGCTATTCAAAGGCAATTTCAATGATATAGCAAGTGAATCACAACATGTTGTTGGTGAATTGAAGGATTATAATAAGTTAAGTTTTCAGTTCCAAGCAAGTTGTTTTTGAATTTATTTGACAAATTTTTTTTTAAACCCTAGTTTAGAGATGGAATCATCTGTGTTAGTGTTTGTGAAAGAAATGTTGAAGGAGAGAAATGCATAGATTTTGAGGAATGGTCAGTGTCCTCCACCAAATTTCAAAGACTATCCAAACATTTCATTGAACAATGATGAATTTGGGACCCTTTCATCAATTCCACCAAGGGTATTGATGGTTCATGATGTATGATCATGTTATAAATGCAAAGTGGGAGAAATTGGAGACTATGAACCTTGTGCAACATATGATAAATTGTGTGATCATTGAGTGTTGAAGGACAAGTATGGTATTATTGTCGAGAAAGGGCTAACCTATGCCCTAGCCTTTTTGAAGGTTTTCAAAGTCAAATGGGTAAAGATCATGTTGATTCATGTACATGACATGAAGATATATGGTTAGAGGGTGGACCAATTAAGATTAACAAGGCTATCATACGTTGAGTTACTGGTGATCCTACTTTGGATAGACATAAATAAATGAGAAGTGTCATGAGGGATATTGTTGAGCAACAAATGAAGGCGAAGTAGAATGATCATGGCAAGTCGATTGATGGGATTGATGACCCTGTCATTGAATATGCAATACATGTGATTGCACACAAGTTCTATCAGTCAAGCTAACTATATAGTGCATCTTGCATTGCAGTGGACTTGGGATACAAAATTGTGAAGTAAGATCATAGTTATGATATTGCCAAGATGCAACTACAAAAATTGTAAGAGAATCTTGGAGCAATAAGGAAATCCAAGAATACATCATGTAAGTTTTTTTACCTACTTGTCTACATATTTTTCTATGTAAAAAAATTATTTCCCATTGTCCTACCACCATAGCATGCGATAGGAGAAGACCACCAATAGAACAAATAAATGAATTGATAAGTTAATTAGGAGAAAATTTTGAGGCAATTAGGACAACTATTTTGAAGAATTTGAGAACAAGATGAAGAATTGAATGAGGATACCTAAGTTGGTTGTAAATAATTATTTTGATGATATATGCTTTATGGTAGATATAAACTATATGTATGCACAAGAAGTAATAACAAAGGTTACATGGTTGAGGTTGATGCAATATGAATTTAAAATTGATGAAGTGACAACAACAATGACTATACTGCTATCTA
Organism: Cupressus sempervirens; assembly: GCA_028749045.1. NCBI lineage: Eukaryota > Viridiplantae > Streptophyta > Pinopsida > Cupressales > Cupressaceae > Cupressus > Cupressus sempervirens. The sequence continues at coordinate 384,424,992 of CM053789.1, forward strand.
AAGAAATTGATGCAAATGCCAAGCCCTTCGGACATATGACATTGCCAAGAGAAGAATGAAATTAGAAACAAAAGTTCCCAAGATAGAAATGAAAAGGAAGAAGGACCTTGAGGGAGAACTTGATGAAGGTCAACTTTAGATCATTGAAGGAAAAAGAGAGGATGAGAATCCAAAGATGAAGTTTAAGCCAAGTTATCTAAGGGAAAAGAGCTAGTTTTTGCCAAGCCCAAGGTAAAAAAGTAGAAGCAAATAGTTATTATTGATCCAAAAGTCAAAGAGGATCTAAAGAAAGGTGTAAAGAAGGTTTTTACACCACCTAAGTTAGAGCTAAAAAGAAGAGTAATCACAAGGTCAAAGATAACTCATTCCCCAATAATAAAGGAGAAAGTTAGTCCAATAAAGAGGAAGCCAACTAGAACACCAAAGAAAACCTAGCTAAGAGGACAAGGAGAAAACTGTTCAGTTAGGAGGAGGAAGATGATGAGGAAATATAGTCTAGCCATATGAGTAAACTCCATATTGTACCTAGACTGCCTCCAATGACTATGGATAAGGTATGTCAAGAGATTAGTGAGTTAGAAAGTTTTGTAGGATTTAAAGATATTAATTTTAATTCTCTAAATAAAGATGACCAAGAGAATCTTGAAAAATATAGATAGAGATGATGATACAATTCAAATCTACACCTATAGAGTTAGGTCAAGGAATTTCTAAAAATTTGTATAATAAAGTTAATGCTAAGTGGAAGTGGCCATTATCCACTAAAAGAAAGATTAGGGAGACCACTTTAGCCTAGACAATGATAGAGTTGGGAGAGACACATATGTCTATAGCCCTAAAATATTTTGTAAATAAATTCATTTCTAAGGAGAGGGCTTATAAAATTTTAAGGAATAAAGATCATAAAGACCTATAGAGTTAGGTCAAGGAATTTTTGAAAATTTTTATAATAAAGTTGATGCTAAGTGGAAGTGGCCATTATCCACTAAAAGATAGATCAGGGAGACCACTTTAGCCTAGACAATGGTAGAGTTGGGAAAGACACATATGTCTATAGCCTTAAAATATTTTGTAAATAAATTCATGCCTAAGGAGAGCACTTATAAAATTTTAAGCAATAAAGATCATGAAGTTGAGCAAGAAAGCATACATTAATGGAAGGAAGCATTTGGACTAGTTGTTCCATCAGATGACAAAGATGTGGAAGAAGAAGAAAGAGGTGAAGAAGTTAAGGAAGAGGAGGATGATACAGAGGAAGTTGCTAAACTTACAAAAGAAATTAGACAATTGGTAGAAGGGTGTGAACAACAAGATGTTATCACAATTGAGGAGATTCTTGATTCATCTCCACAAAATTAGAATGTGTTGACTGAGGAAGATCTAAAAAATGCTATACTAGATGCCTTAGATCCCTTGCTACCATACACCAATCTAGTGTTACTACAAGAACTAGACTATCCAAGGATTTAGAGTGAAAATACTAAAGGTTTCAATGTTACATCAATTATAGTGGAATCTTTTATGAGTGTCGAACAATAAGGCAAGACAATAATTATGTTTCCACAATTTACCCATGCCTTAGATGACAAACCAAATGAGAACAAGGTAGAACAAGAGAAAGATAAAACCAAAGAACAAGAGGCTATCCTAGCTCTTATTTAACTGCCAAGTGCTATACCTACAGAGACTTTAAATGTTAGACCTTTCCAATAGGTTATATCAACTCAAAAGGAGAAGTCACATGGATCAAGTGGAAAGGGAAAATAAATGTAAATATCACTACCTAGTAATAGAACCCCTAGATCTTAGATGATGGAACATGAAGATTATATAATAGAGGAAACAATAAGTTTAGATGAAGTCATCACATTGCTTATATATGACTTAAACAACATGACATTAGAATAAATGGAAGAATTATAAACCTTTTTACATTGCAAGACAAAGTAAGAACAATTGAGAAGAGAACATAAAAAGAAGTAAGTGTTGTATAATATGTAAGATATTTTTTTTGATTTATTTGAGATTGCTTATCTTAATATGCAACATCTAATTTTGGATCAGTTTGTTGGATACAATCATTCAATTGTATGTTGTCTTTGATGTTACACAAATGTCAAGTATATATCGAGAAATTAGTGTATGCCAAGCTCACTTGAGAATCAAAGGAAGTTCTAGTGTATGATGAGTGTTTCAATGTTAACCAAGTTTAGAGTTAGTATCTACCAAGCTCACTCAGTCATCTAAGGAAAGTCTACAAGGAATGAGTGTTAATCAAGCTCCCTTAGTTACCAAAGGGAGTTGGCAGAAAGACAGTGTCTACCAAGTTCACCTAGTTACCAAAGAAAAGTTGGCATGGAACAAGTATTAACCAAGATCACTTAGTAGCCAAAGGAAGTCTGAAGGAAAGTAATTTTTGAGTTAGTGTTGACGAGTTGGGTCAATTGATGAAGGATTTTCCTGTATCAATATATTTCATTTGATAGTTTTGTTGGTTAGTTCTAGATGACTCATGGGATGAATTTCATTTTTTTGAAATTATATTCAAGACAACTTGATAAGGTAAAACATATAAGTATAAGGTAAAGTTGAGGATTGAATGGGAGAAGAAACATGAAAAGATAAATTAAGGAAGTGAATTGGAAGGATATCAGAGTATCTGAGCTACAAAGAATATTATGATCAAGGAGGATCAAGTATTCAAGCTAGAATAGAGATCTAAAATTAGCAAACACAATTGCATAAACAATTAGGTCATATCATTGTTACTTTCTAATAATTGTAGTAGTGAATCAAATCTCCTAACAGATTTAGCTTAACAACTATTTGCCAAATCCTTTAATAAGGTGGCATTTCTAGATTGAATTGTCTTTACAAGACCTCTAACAAGGCCACTCCTAAAAGGGTGAACTAAATCCTTTAAAAGGGTCACACCTATCAGTGTATTTTGTAACCTTTAACAGGGTTGGGTCCTAACATGGCTCACTTTAGAAGAGTAAAAAATAGTAACTAGTTGCAATTGGTGATTTTTCCAAATTGGGTTCCTACATTAAATCTTGATGTGTCTTATGTTCATGTTATTTTCTTTATGATTCTAAAACTAAGTTAATTAAAGTTAATCACACTAAAAATATTAAGAAGAAATTATTTTAGTGTTTTTTGAGTGACATTAACTCTTAGTGTTAACCACATTACAAATTTTTTTTAGTTTTAACAGAGTTTGGTTTTGAATTGTATTGACATCTTAAGAGACCTTGGATTTGTTTTTGTGGTAACTAAAACTCTCCCCTCTTAGTTACTTCTTTTTTATTTCTAGAAATTGGTATCAAATATCTTGGTGTTTATAGAGAAGGTTTCAAGGACCTAAGCTAAAGATCAAGATATCTTACAGAAGGGAGATTCTTGAGCCGAACAAAGATAACTTCCAAGCATGGAAGGAACTTATGAAGCTCCATTGGAAACCATTGGTGACACAGGCTTGAAATATTAGGCAAACAAATATGTGACAACAAATGAAGTTGTAATTGTTGAATAAATTATAGAAAAGAAGAACCATAACATAATGATGATTGACATTGCTTCCACTCTTAATTATGTTGAATTTAATGAAGTCAAAGAATGTGGTACTACTCATGAAATGTGGATCAAATTGAAGGATATCTATGGAGGTGATGATAATGTGGGGAGATCTAAGGTAAAAAGTCTTAGAGGTCAATTTGATCAGATGAAGATGAAAGAAGATGAGAACATTGCTTAGTACAGTGAAAGAATCAAAGCCTGCAATCAGAGCCTTAGGTGGGAAAATTGATGATGGAACAATGGTAAGAAAGGTACTCAGAACACTTCTTCCTATTTATGTAATCAAAGTGTTAACTATTCAAGAAATGGGATATGATCCTAAGAATGATATAACCTTGGATGTACTAGTGGGAAGGTTGACAACATTTGAGTTAGATAATTTTGATAATTATGTTCCTAACTCTAGTAACCTTGAGTCTACATTTCAAGCCAAGCTATCATTCAAGAAGAAAGACGAAATATATAAAAGATAGAAGTCTAATAGTGAAGATGACAATGGTTCTAATGATGATCTTGAATTCATTGAAGCATTGTTTTCAAGAAGATTTCCCAAAGGCAAAGGAAAGTACAAAAGAAAAATTCCTTTGACCTGCTTTTTTTATGAAGAAGTTGGTCACATTGCTGTAAGGTGTCCAAACAAAGAAGGAAAACAAGAAAAGAAGAATTAAAAGTACAAAGCCAAGAAGGATTTCAAAAGCTACAAATACTACAAGGAGAGACATAATAAATCTTGTTACATGACTAAAGATTATGATAGTAGTGAAGAAGATGAAATAGTTTACATTATTGTTAAGGATGAATTAGATGATGAGAATGATAAGATGGCCCTCATTTATCATGTTATTAAGAATTATGCATGGATTATTGATACTGGCTATTCTTACCACATGACTGGTGATAAATCTAAATTTGAGCACTTGGAACACTATGATGGTGGGAGTGTTAGATTTGGAAATGATGAACCTTGTTATGTGAAGGGAAAAGGTTGTATTGCACTAACCAATGATATTAGATGTGATAATGCTTATTGGTTTGAAGGGTTGAAGCATAATCTACTTAGTGTGGAACAATTGAATAATATTGGATTCAAGGTAGAATTCATGAATAGGAAATCCAAGGTGTTGGATGGAAATGGAAATCTAGTTGGGACTGGTAATCAAACAAGAGGTAATCTATTCTACCTAGATCTAACTATAAATTCATGTTTCATAGCTCAAGTAGAAGAAAGCTGGTTATGGCATAAAAGGTTGTGTCATGTGAATTTTGATAACCTGGTCAACATAAGCAAGAACAAAAGGGTTAGAGGCATTCCAAGCCTAAATAATCTTGATATGGGCATGTGTAAGAATTTTCAAATTGGAAAGATAGAAAGGACAAGTTTTAAAAGTAAGAACTATCATTCTAAAGAAGTCTCAGAGTTGGTTCATACAAACCTTTGTGGACCTATTGGCATAGAAAGCTACACTAGAGATAAGTACTTTATTTTTTTTGTTGATAATTATTCTAGGATGATGAAAATTGTGTATTTAAAGGATAAATTAAAAACTTTTCAAAAGTTCAAATGGTATGTGGCTAGAGTTGAGAAAGAAACAAGAAATAAACTAAAGTGTCTAAGGTCAAATAGAGGAGGTGAATTCATCTCAAATGAATTCAATTAATCTTGCAATGAAAGAGGAATCAAAAGACATGTATTTTCACCTGGTACACCTTAGAAAAATGACATTAGTGAGAGAAGGAATAGATCAATCATGGATTATGCAAGGATACTAATGATGGAGAGGAAAGTTGCTATCAAATACTAGAAGTAAGCAATCAACATTGTATTTCATACCTTGAACTGAGTTCAGTGGAAGGACTCAAATTAAACACCTTTTGAATTTTGGTATGGCTATAAACCTAATGTGTGTTATTTCAAAGTATTTGTAAGAAAATATTATATTCAGAAGGAGTCAAGAAAAGGAAAATTTGATGTGAAAAGTGATGAAGGCATATTCTTGGGATACTCCAATAAGAAGAATACACATGTCTGAATCTATCTACTCACGAAGTTATAGAAAGTGCACATGTAAAATTTGATGAGTTTGCAAAAGAGTTTGAAGAACAAAGTAGGACAAAACATGAAAATTACAAAAAATTTGTTTACTATGAACCTGATACTTTACCTAAAGTTCAAGAAAATGACAGTCAACAGCCTTCACCACTTGAGTCCCCAACATCCTTAGTTTAACATGAGTTTTAGCTAGTGTAACCTGAGTCACAATTAGAAGGACCTCAGTTTTAGCCAATGCAAATTGAGTCATCTGATGGACCCGAGTCACAGATAATGGGACCTAAGCATGATTCAAAAGATCATGGTGAACATAGTGAATTCAAAAAAAAAGGAGCCCAAACTTGTTGGATATGTCAGAAGGCATCATGTACTCGAGAAAATCATTGGAGATCATTCATAAGGGACAATGACAAGGAACAAATTAAAAGGTACATGCTTTCTTACTGAGTTTGAACCTAGAACTATCAAAGATGCATTAGAAAATGAAAGCTAGATTGAGGAAATGAATGAAGAGATTGATCAGATTGAAAGGAAAAAAATTGGACTCTTGTTCCTAGACCCAATGAAAAAAATTTAATTGGCACAAAATGGGTATTCAAAAATAAGCTAAATGAGAATGAAGAAGTTTCAAGAAAAAATGCAAGGTTAGTTTGCAAGGGTTATGCTTAAGAAGAAAGTATTGATTATGGAGAGACTTTTTCTCCTTTTGCTAGACTTGAAGGTGTTAGAAGACTCCTTTCATATGCAACACACATAGGATTCAAAATATATTAGATGGATGTGAAATCAACATTCTTGAATGGAATCTTAGAAGAGTAAGTCTACATTGAGCAACCAGAAGGTTTCATTGATCTTAGAAAAAGGGACATGGTTTGTAGATTGCACAAAGATTTGTATGCTCTCAAACAAGTCCCTAGAGCCTGGTATGAAAGGTTACATAATTATCTCATAAATATTGGTTTTCAAAGAACTAATGATAACAGTAGCCTATAAATCAAGGGACTAGATAAGAAGATTGTGTTGGTAGCAATCTTTGTAGATGATACATTATTTACTAGAAATGATGAATTGTGCAAATCTTTTTCTATGGAAATGAGTAAGGAATTTGAAATGTCAATGTTTAGAGGGATCAAATTCTTTGTTTTCTTACAAATTCAATAGATGAAGGATGGTATCTACATTACTCAATCAAAATAAATCAAGGAGATACTAAAGAAATTTGGAATGGAGGATTCTAGACTAGTTAGAACACCTATGTCTACTAGACATAAGCTTTCCAAAAATGATGATTGCAAAGAGGTAGATCAAACTACATACATATCAATGATAGGAAAAATTTAGTATGTAGTGCACACAAGACCTGATATAGCATTAGTAGTTGGTATGGTGGCTAGATTCTCTACTAATCCTAAAGAAAATCCTATGATGGCAATCAAAAGAATCATGAGATATCTGAAAGGTATTGAAGATTATGGTTTGTGGTATAAGAAAGGATACAAATTTTAATGATGTTCATTGATACTAATTGGGCGGGAAGTATTGATGATAGGAATAGCACTAGTGGTGGAACACTTTTTCTTGTAAAGAGGATAGTACCTTGGACAAGCAAGAAGAAGAACTATATCGTTTAGTCTACAATAGAAGCATAAAATGTTATTACAATAGTCAATTGTTCCAACATTGTGTGGTTGAAGAAATTATTGTCAGGTATGAAGGAGGAGATCAAGGACCTAGTTTTTATCTTCTATGATAACACTTGAGTGTAATCAATATATCCAAGAATCCAATGATGCACACCAAGACCAAGCACATTGCAATAAAATATCATTTCTTGAGAGAATTGGTGCAAGACAAAGAAGTAAGATTGGAATATGTGAATACAAAAGAATATATTGTGGACATATTCACCAAGTCATTACCTAAGGATGAATTTTTGTATCTAAGAGGTAAGCTAGGGTCATTCCCCTAGTTGAAGCTCAACCAAGCATGTTGAAGATCAGACAAGTTGATGTAATATTATCAGAGCAGATTGTATATGAATTTGTACATTAGGTACATGGAAACTAAATTGATTGCTGTCTTTGGCATAAGATGTTAAAGAGGGAGAGTTTTTTGTCATATATCAAAGAAATTTTTGCGAATGTTTGAGATGTTATTTTACAAATTTTGAGTTCATATAAAAGAGGGAGAGTTTGATGACAGAGTGAGTTCACACTGATAGAGGGAGTTCTCATGGATGAGAATCAAAATGAAACTAAGGATATTATCCTTACTTCTATTTTTCTCTAAAATTTCTATATATCATGACATGTTGTGTTGCCATCAATGCCAAAGAGGGAGATTGTTGGATACAATTATTTAATTATATGTTGTCTTTGATGTTACACAAATGTCAAGAATATACTAAAAAGATAGTGTATGTCAAGATCACTCAAGAGTCAAAGGAACTTCTAGTGTATGATGAATATTTCAATGCTAACCAAGTTTAGAGTTGGTATCTACCAAGCTCACTCAGTCACCTAAGGAAAGTCTATAAGGAACAAGTTTTTATTGAGATCACTTAGTTACCAAAGGGAGTTTGCATAAAGATAGTGTCCACCAAGTTCACTTGGTTACTAAAGAAAAGTTGGAATGAAATGAGTGTTAATCAAGATCAGTTGGTTATAATATGAATTCTGAAGGAAAGTTGTTTTTGAGTTAGTGTTGACCAAGTTGGGTCGACTAACAAAGGATTTTCCTTTATGAGTATATTTGATCTAATAGTTTTGTTGGTTAGTTCCAGAAGACTCATAGGATGAATTTATTTTATTTGAAATTGTATGAAAGCCAATTTGACAAGGTAAACCTTATAATTATAAGGTCAAGTTGAGGATTGAATGGGAGAAGAAGCATGAGATTAAAAAGATAAACCAAGGAAGTGAATTGGAAGGATATCAGAGTATTCGAGTTGACTGAGCTACAAAGAACATTTTGATCAAGGAAGATCAAGTATTCAAGCTAGAACAAAGATTTGAAATTAGAAAATGTAGTTGCATTAGCAATAAGGTCATATCATTGTTACTCTCTAATAATTGTAGTAGTGAATCAAATCCCTAACAGAGTTAGCCTAACAACTATTTTCCAAATCCTCTAATAAGGTGGCATTTATAGATTGAAGTGTCTAAGGAACTCTAACAAGGCCACTCCTAAAAGGGTGAAATAAATCCTTTAATATGGTCACACCTAATAGTGTGTTTTGTAACATTTAATAGGGTTGGCTCCTAACAGGGCTCACTTTGAAAGAGTGAAAAACAATAACTAGTTATAATTGGTGGTTTTTTCCAAATTAGGTTTCCATGTTAAATCTTGGTGTCTCTTGTGTTCATTTTTTTTAATGTACTACAATTAATTTAATTAAGGTTAATCACACTAAACATCTTAGAAGCAATCATTTTAGTGTTTATCGAGTGACAATAATTCTTATTGTTAACTGAGTGTTCCTATGTTAACCAAGTTAATGGCTAGAGATAATGGCATAAGGAAAAAAATGATTTCAATTCAATATAGGCTACTACTACATTTGGAGATAATTTAGAAGGAATTATCTATAGCTCATAATTTAACAAAGAAAGATACACATCTTTCAACTGTAGAGAGACTAATTCATCGAGCTGCTCAACTAGAGATTCATAGTTAGTTCATGGAATCAATAAGAGATAGATGGAATAAAGAAGTTGAAATTTTTTTGTCTAGTCATCAAACATTTTTGGATAAATACAAGTTAACCCTTGAAAACCCCAAGACATAAGTGACAAAAAGAAGGGGGAAATATCTACATGACATAAGTAAAAAGGAGAAATATCTAAAAAAGAGAGATGATAGAAATCAGATGAATCAACATCAAAGTTTACAAACATGTATATATTGTATAGTAGAGATAGAGTTTTGAAGGCCAAGTTATAGTATGAGGGGGAGAATTATTTTTGCATGGAAAGAAAAGTCATGACAAAGTATTTTTGCCACTAATGTCAAAGGGGGATATTGTTGATCTCTAAGAAAAAGTTGCCTATTAGTTTTTAACACTCAGTCATTTCCAAGGTAGTGTTGAACAATCATCACTATGACTGAGCCATCCAAAGAAGGCCAAGCTATAAAGGACTAGTCTATATTTTATCATACATCAAGCAAGTTAGAGGTTGCCAAGAACCCTAGTAGAGACCAATTTAGCATGCAAGTTAAGTAAAAAAAGAGAGACTAATCATTTGGAAAGTCACTTAATGTCAAGTGAGTCATTATATACCAAGTGTATAGAAGCTGAGTGACAACATGAATGTTAGTTATGAATGAGCATCAAACCATTCAAGTGCCAAGTAAACTAGTTTTGACATATATATATTTGTAATTGCACAAACACTTATGTAAATCATTCTAGCTGACTTCTACATGACATTTAAAGATTGTAGAGACATTTAAGGATAAGATTACACATTTTTTAGATGGAATTAATCCCAAGAAAATAAGATTAACCAATCAAAAAATTAGAAGGGAAAATGACAAATATGGACCATTGATCCTAATCTAGAACTTTCTAAAATTATCTATTTAAGAAGGGTTGGACCCTAGGATCATAATGAGAAATGGTGAATTAATGATGAAGTGTGAAGCATAAAGGAGTGAACAAGATAAGTATAGAGTGAAGAAAGGCTAAGTTTGTAAGGAGTGCAGATAGAGAAACCAGAGTAGTGAAGGACATAATAGAGATATTATATAAGGAGATTTATTTGAGATTTTGAAGAGACGAGATCCATAATTAGCTTTCAAAGAATCCAAAGGATTAGGTAATTATATTGATAAATTTATGGTAGTGTATCAAGATGACCTCACAATATATTCCAAGAAAGCTAAAGACCACTATAAACATTTGGAGAAAATTTTCATCAAATCCTTAGAATATGGAGTATCCCTCAACCCAAAGAAATGTACATTTGGAGTAATAGAAGGGAGATTGTTAGGTCATATAGTGTTAAAGGATGGTGTGAAGATTGACCCTGAAAGAGTAGCTACCATTGATAAAGTTCCCAAATCAAAGAATGTAAAAAGAATACAATCATTCTTTGGGCAAGTAAACTTATTGAGAAGATTTGTTACAAATTTTGCTAAGATTAGTAGAGCAATATCTAAAATGCTCAAAAAATGATTTGTTATCAATTGGGATGGTGAACCTTTAGAATCTTTTTAGGACATCAATACTGCTATAAAAAAATCCCCAGTCCTTAGGACTCCTGATTATACAAAACCAATGCATATATTTTCTTTTGCATCCTTTCATACTATGGTAGTAGTTTTATTGCAGAAAAATTAAGAAGGCTATGAGCATCCTATTGCATTTTTAAGTAAGTCCCTTCAACTTGTTGAAGTGAAATATGAAATAAATGGAAAAAAAGCTTATGCCTTAGTAAAAGTTGTCAAAGCCTTCAGGTGTTATCTTGTAGGTGCCATTGTAATTAAATTTGTACCAAGTGCAATTGTAAAGGATATATTTTCTTAGCAAGAAGTGTCTGGTAGGAGATGTAGATGGATCAATAGAATTCAAGATTTCAACATTGATATCTAGATACCAAATTGGTGAGAGGGCAAGGACTTTCAAAACTCATGGCCAATCAAATCTGGATGCCAATCAAATAAATGTGGTAGAATATGATTTAAGATTAGGGTTATGTGATATGGATTAGTGTGAATGGTATACAAATGTCATATACTATTTGATAGACATGGAAGCTCCACCCCATCTAACAAATAATGAAAAAAGAAGCACAACGTTGCATGCAATAAAATACTTTATTGTTAGAAACAATCTGTGGTGGAGGAACTTTGAAGGAGTATTAATAAAGTGCATTGATCAAGAAAAATCCAAGGAGATATCAAATGAAATGCATTCAGGAATATGTGGAGGACACTACATGGCTAATACTACTACTCATAAGGTAATGGGACTTGGATTTTGGTGGCCTACTCTTTTCAAAGATGCACAGTTACTTGTTAGAAAATGTGATGCTTGTCAAAGATTTGCAGGTAAGCTAATTTTTTTTTGGAAATACTCCTCTAAAACTAGTTGAAGTTTAGGCACCTTTCTAGCAACGGGGCATAGATTTTATAAGTGAAATTTATCCTAAGTCAAGTACTAGTTATTCGTGGATCCTGATAGCTACTGATTATTTTACAAAGTGGGTAGAAGCTATTCCTACAAGAAATGCTACTAGAAAAGTGGTGAACAAATTTCTTTTGAATAATATCATTACAAGGTTTGGATGCCCTTAGAGAATTGTAACTAACAATGCAATGTGTTTTAGGTCAGAAGAATTTATAAATTTTTTTGATAGATATGGCATCAACATCCTCACCTTACCATCCACAAGGACATGTACAATCTGAATCTACTAATAAGAGCTTGTTAAAAGTCATAAAAAGAACTCTGGATGATAACAAAATGGCATGGGATTCCAAATTACAGTTGGCAATATGGGCTAACTGGGTAATAATAAAGAAAGCAATAGGTGTAGCACCTTTTGATATTGTATATGGAATCCAACCAAGAATGCCCCAAAACAATCTAGTAGGCCTATACAATTACATTTATATGTACAATGAAGATATCATTGATGATATGTAGGAAAGAATGGATGAATTGGTATGGATAATAGAAACCAGAAAATAAGCCTCTCTTAGAAATGCAAAATTGTAGTTACAAGTCAAAACACTATATGATAGAAAGACAATGAGTAAGAAGTTTTAAATTAAAGACCTAGTTCTCATGTGGAATGCTAGGATTGAAGATAAAGGTAAGCATGGCAAGTTTGATCCCATATGGCTAGGTCCTTATCTATTTGAGGCTAACTAGGGAGAAGATTCTTATATTTTGAAAGATTTATTAGGTAATATTCTTGAACTACCAATTCATGGATAGTTCTTGAAGAAGTATTTTTGCTAAAAATATTTTTTCTTCTAGGAATAGTAGTTTAAGGTTTTCTATATATTTTGTAAGTTCTTATAAATTCTTTTATAGCCCTTGTATAGTGCTTTTCTGTGTTGTTTCTCTCTCAGAGTTGCTAAGCAAGAAATTCGTCAAGTTTATGGCTTGCTTCTCCTAGGGATTTTGAGCCCTCATATGAATTTTGCACATTCATCGTCCTAAGATAGAGCCACTATTGACCTAGTTTCTCAACTTACATAATTTGGTTACACTCCATAGTAAAGGAACCAATGACCCTACTTTTTAAAGGTGAGATGTCTTAAAAACCCTAGATGAAATTGTTAGAATTTCATGAAAACCTTTGTTGTTGTTCCCTAGTCTTCAAAAAATTTGGAAAGAAGTATTTTATTTGAAAATAGCATGAGAAGCTTTTTACTTTAAGCTTTTATCTTTACCTTTTCTAGTATTTATTTTAAAATTACATTCCTAGAATTTAAATATTCTTTCTTGTAAACCTTTATCTTAACCACAGTTTTACCCTTTGTTAATTCCTTAATATTATCTGAAGTGTTTTAACCACTGCTGATCTTAGAAAGATCAACAATGAGCACTTTCCCACATTATGAACTTGCTCAACCTTTAGAAAATGTGAGGAAGCACCTAATTTCCATGTAGCCCTTTGTGATGTTAGTTCCTTAATGCATCACAAAAGTTGGATGTGTCACAGGTTAATAACTGTCAAATGGTTATCAATGCACGTTGGGTGCTTCCCTTCAATGCAAAGATGTTCAATGTCTATGAAATGAAAAAAGTGCCCTAGTGACTCATGTATTCGATGAGGTCATGCACCCCCATTTTTAAAAGGGTGTTCAAACAGTTGGAAAATGTTAGACATGTTGGAAAAGGTAACACATTCTATTGGTTGCTTATGCTGACTAGATTGTGAAAATGTTGAGATATATGAGATCGTCGATCTTTGGGAAGATTAATGGAAGGAGCTTTAATGCTTTATGAAAGTGACCAAAGTTTAACTAAAGTGGGGAAGCACCTAGTTTCCATGTGGATAGGTGGGGCTAGTTGCTTGAGGGTTGCTTAGTCATGCTGAGTTGGAACACATGCTAACATCATTCATACTGATTCGTGGAGTAGTCTATGTGTTCATTAAGGTGGAAGGTGATTGTACTAGTTGGCTTGAGACATTGAAACTAGACTTATAAAGTTATAAGGATTTCCATGATCATTGATCTTTGGAAGAATGATAATCATTGCGGTCCCATAATAGAAAAGTGCCTAAACTTTGACAAATGTAGGGAAGCACCTTGTTGATGTGTGGCCATTTACAAAAAAGGGAAAATGCAATCTTTTTGGTTTCAAACTAATCCGTCTAATTCTTGAACATTGACAGTAGAATTTGAAACTTCATGGCATGACACAAAATGTGACTGTTGAAGCATTAATTTTCATTAATGCTATTTTGTGCGAGCTTAATGTTGTAATAAAATTTCCAATTCTCTATTATTGAGAAATAAAGTTGTAGAATTCTCACAGCACAAAGATTTCTAGAGTGAAGGGCACAATTCTCCAAGGGTTTTGACTTATTGCTAAGTGATTTCCAGAGAAGAAAAAGAAAGAAAAATAGGTAAGTCTTCTGAGCTTTTGGAAAATTGAGAAGTTGTATTTTTAGTAGTATAATTTTCAAACATTCCTCCACAAAGGGCTTTTTTGAGAAAAGTGGATTATCTGAAGAGAGTAGTACATAATGACTTCCTTGAACAAATGCCATAGTCTATGAATGAGTTAGCTAGCAAAAAAGAGCTTATTTTGAAAAGCCCTAGGTTATTGGTCAGTGAGGGTTTTTATGATAAAGCAAACTGGTTAAGGGATGTTGAAGTGTTTGTTGGAGGATTAGGACTTTTCCAAAAATGGTTTGTAGAGAAAAAGTTAGATACTCCCTTGAACAATATATGGGGATTCAATATAGGTAAATTGACCATTCCAGGAGTTTTCTTCGATGATGATTTGTTGGTAGTAATGGTGAAGAAATATGACCCAATTACCAAAATTGTAAAGAAACATGCTGGTGATAATCTCTTTAGGGTTTCACTAGAACTGATAAAAAAAGTTTCTAAGCTAAACCCTAACCATGTAGTTTGTGAAAAGATAACATGGAAGACCTCTAGGCTAGGTATGATGCACAAAGAGTATATCTAAGGAGAATACTATTATAGGAGCATTTTGTAAAAATTGGATCATTGTCCTTGGTTATACAAAACACTCAACCCTAGAGCATAAGCCTTTTATTTTTCTCTCTGCAAGATCTTTGGCATGGATGAGCAAGACCACATCCTAGGCTCCATTGTTTTCATCATTGCTCAAACTTTTCAATATGGTATGAGTTTAATTTTTGACTTTGCTCCTCACTTGGTAGAAGAAATTTATATTCGATTAATAGGAATTGCAAAGGCTAAGGTTGATAAGCCCTTCTCTTGGTACTCCATGCTGATGTATATATGCTTATAGAAGGGAGTTGCCTTTTTCTCTAAGGAGATGAAGTTGGAATTGGAGAGAGATGGAGAAAAAGCTGCCTGTCCAAGTATGGAGTGTAGACATGACATGGTAGATGACTAATGCTAGATTTGTTAGGTTTGAAAAATATTTTTCTTCTAGGCTCAGAATGTTGTTAGTAGAGGATAGCCCTAGAATACCACAACCTCTACTAGAATTGATTAGACCTAAAGATCATGCTAAGGGATTGATAGTGAGCCATACTTGGGGAGATATTATCCCATATGCAGTGTCTACTATTTTTTGAGTTTATGGTTTTTTGGAAAAATCACATGTGCTAGCTTATCAAGTGCCTTTAAAAGTAGGAATTGCTGAACTTCTATGATAGATTGGATCAGTTGAAGAAAGAGAATTGATTGGAAAATATAAAGGTATGTTCTTTCCATAGCTTAGTATTGTTCATAACTCTATATTTGTCAAAAAGGGATGGAGATTTTTGAAGAAATTTTTAGACAAGTATCAAATGGCTCAATCCCATTCTCATTTCATAGATTCAGAGGGATTTTATGACCTCTGTAGAGAGAGAACTAAGGAAAAATATCATAAGCAAATGGTATACTTTCCTGAGGACATAGTTAGAAATAAGTTCTCATTACAAGAATAGGAGCTTAGGAAGGAGAAGTGGAAAGTATACAGTAAAGTCCTAGACTTTATAAATGCTTTTGAGATAGATTATGATCTCTTAGTAGATAGAAAATATTGGGGTATGAAAGTAGATATGCTAATGGATAATTTTGCTAGGATTATGCAAACATTGAATGAAAAGAAAGAATTTTTGACACAAGCATACCCAGACAAGGCCATTGAGGTGGAAAGGAGGCTGGAAAGCAAAATGAATTTGAACCTTGGGCAATATACACTATAGAAAAGAGTTAGGTATATAATGGATAGGAGTGTAGAGTATGTTCCTCCATACAAAAGACCAAGGTCTAAGAGCCCACCTGATACACATGCTCCTAAGAAACAAAAATTGGAGCAAGGATCATCTTCTAATGTTGAAGAGTATTCACCTACCTAGACACCACTCAAGATTGATGATGAAGTATCCTTGAGAGAAAAGATGAAAAAAATTGGAGGGGACAGGGATATTGTGGCCACAATTATAGATATTGAAGAAGGAGTACCTGAAGAACCTCTTGTTCCAACATTGGATCTCATTGTGGGAGATTATAGAGGTAGGGGAATAGATCCTATGATAGAAAAGGCTTCCAAAAGATTTATCAATGATGAGAATTTTGTAAAGTCTGGGGCTTTTTCTCAATTCCAATGGGCTAAGTGTAAACTAATCATAGCAGAGAAACCTAACAAAAAGGATTCTGAAATTGAAGAGGAAATAAAAGATAACTTTATGGAAGAGTTTGCACAAATAAACCCTAAAGGGGAAGACAATTATGGAAGGGTTCAAGAATTTTGATTATACATGAATAAGACATTGCAAATTCCATAATTTTTGATACTATGAGGAAAGCAAAGGATACTCAGTTTAAGATTGAGGAAGAGGTCTTGTAAGCACATAAGGGATTTAAATATAGTGTTGATCATCAAGCTTTCATGATATTGTCTATTGAGAAAATGGATAAGACTAGAATGCAAGAAATTTTAGATGCTAGGCATATAGGCAACCTCATGCTATATAGAGTAGAGGAAGTGGAAAGTGAACAGGTATAAAAAATGATGAAAGAAATGGTGGACTTTGGAATTGTTGTTGATGTTAAAGACAAAATTTTTTTCTTGGAGCTTAATGCTAAATTTGAAGAGATGCTAAAAGCATATGAGTAAAGAGGAAATAGGATACATTAGTTAGAGTATCAGGTGGCCCAAATGGATAAGAAACTTGGAAAGAGAAAAATGGCAGAATCTAGCTAGCCTAGGATAGTTTATCCTCGTCACCCTCCAATTGAGCCCTTTAAATCAACTCGCCTTGTAGAGCTACTCAATACTCCATAGAGACCAAAATTTTATATAGCTGAGGAGTTTGAAGAAGAGAAGAATTTGTTGAAATCAATAAGTTAGGAGTTTTTTTTTGAAGAAGCAACATGAGATGTTGAGTTTTGATTGGTTAGATGACACAATTTTTAATAAGTGGATGGAAGATTTGGTGCATTCAAAATAGTTAGTGATTGGTGAAACTAAAGAAGATGAGGTAGACCAAGATGAGATGTAAACAACTAATGCATCAGTTCAAGTAGAAGTAGACAAAAAGGAACAATCAACTATAGTAACAAGCACAGAGGTCCAAACTGATGACATGGTAGTAGGAGAATCTATTGTAATTGTTAGTTTGTTAGTGCATGATGATGTGGATGGAAAACCTTGAGTTGAAGTAAGTCTACAAACATCAACATCAAGTCCATCACAAGCAATTCTATTGGTTACACCCTTCGAGGAATGATAACAACATGAAAGCTAATCATGAACCCCTCAACAAAAAAAATGTGTAGTAGAATTGGTCCCCACAAAAAATTCATGATGAAAATCATTCTGTTGCACCAATTTTTTTCTTTTGTGATAATAACCTTGTATATTAACCTTGTAAATATCTTTCTGTCTTAAGGAAAATTGTCAGTACTCTCTAAGCTTGAAGCTTGTTACATCTCACACTATATAAGTGAGATCTAAAGGCTAGAGAAAGGATTTGAAGTATTATGTAAATTTTAGTTTTCTTGCTAGGTTTGCATTCGGTCTAGTTTTCCTTGATGTCAAAAATTCTATGATGTATTTTCTCTACAAATTTGAAGATACATTAGCTTTGAAGGATTATATTATCTAGTCTTGAGTTGTTTTGTTTACTATTCCAATGTTACATAATTTTCAACTAGAAATAATACAAAGATGAACTGTCACCATATCACTTTTTCTCTATATCTTGTCTCCATTTTTATTGATTGGTTATTTTTGAGGTTGTATGGGCAAAACATTTATCAATTGAATGCAACTAGGATAGGTTGTATATCAGATCACTATTGCTTTTAATTCAATGGATTAAGTAAATGCTCTAGTGAATGTGATAGGATTTCTAGGCAGTAAGAAGGATATGCATAAGAATGAGTTTTAGGGAAGATTGCTGATAATATTGATTGTAATGAAATCAATTAGGTTAAGATAGTTGGATATACTTAGAATCCCAATGGAATGAGGCATTGATCAATTATTTTAGTTTTCCTATGAAGAGATTATAGATAAACATCAAGCAAAATCTTAAAATCAAAATCAATTTCACTTTAAATGTATGAAGAGTATCATAGCTAGTCAATGCTTGTTTGCATTTAATCTCTATGTTTTAATTAGCTGCTGTTACCCAAAATTACTTGTAAATCTGAGAAGAATTATGACCAATCTACTGTAGGGGGTGAATATTGTAATATAATGTCATTGAATGAATGTAATGAGGAGATAGTATCAAGCTTTGAATCCTTTTATCTCTTAGGTGCACACGCCTTGGTTTAGCAAAGCCAAAAGAGTAGAAAATCTTTATGATTTTTTTGAAGTTGGGTCAAGATCTAAAGACCATCTAGCTGATCATGGGAAATAGCTAATCCTTAGGTTATTTTGATCTTTACCATCTTTTTATCAAGTATTTTATTGCTTGGTAGTGTAAAAACATCAATACACACCATCCCTAACTAGGCAATTAAGAGGTATGTGTGGAACTAATATTTCAAAATTCAATTATACATCAGTTCCAAGGAGCTAGTTTTGAAAAGATCATACATGCATAAAGTAAGATGCAAAGTATTGGTTAGAACTTAGAATAAATTTATGAGTTTTCATGTTTTTGCCGAAGCATGAAAAATTTCACTATGGTTGTTGAGAGAAAGTTTAGTTGTTGCTGAGCTATCAAAGGTGATAGTGTTGGACGAGCTCACTATGGTTGCTAAGTGTGGAAGGAATTACATGGAAGTCAAGTGAGTCATAATTTCTATTAGAGTTGAACTTACAACTATGTAAGAATTGAGCATTTATTGCAAATTTTTAAGGGCTATATGGTTGATTTTTGACTCATTTGGAATTATATGATATTGAAGAGAGCATGAAGAGCTTAAGGAAAAATGGATAAATTTATTCCAAAATTTTCATACCAAATTAAACTTCTACTCAACACTAGACATCATATTTTCAAGGTATTTATCATGTGCCAAGCTACACTATTTAAGTTTTTGCAAACCTTAGTTAGTTGTTATGGCATCTAGCTCTTCTACTGCCATGGTTAAGGAAGGAAAGGAAGTTTTGAATGTTTAATTACTTAGTAATGAGATCAAACAACCACAATTCTAGGAAATTCTTGACATTGCATATAATGGAGACCCTCCTGGTGCATTATCTATGATACCACCACAAGTTTTGATGATACAAGATGTAAGGTGTTGCTACACTTGTAACGTTGGAAGCATTGGAGATATGGAGATAAGAGACTTATATGGAGATTTGTGTGAAAATGGAGTATTGAAAGAGGAATTCAAGGTTGTAGAGAGAAAAGGGTTAACCCGTGCCCTAGATTTTCCAAACGTGTTCAAGATAGAATGAATTAAGATTATGCTTAGAAGAATTCATGACAATTCTATATAGTTGGAGGAGGGCCCTATCAAAATTACAAAGAGGATTATTCATAGAGAAATAGGGTATCCAACCCTAGATAGACCTAATATAATGAGGAGTGATGCAAAAGATACAATTGAGAAGACTATAGGGGCACTATGGAACAAGAGAGGGATGACCATAAACACAATTTTTGATCCCCTAATTGCATTTATTGTGAGAATTATTGCACATAAGTTCTTTCATTCCAGTAGGTTGAATAGTGTACCATGTATGGCTATGGATTTGGTTTACAAGATAATAAAGAAAGACCATTCTTATGACCATGCTGAGTTACAACTCCAACATTTCTTAGATAACTTGGGAGCCATAAGAAAAACTAAAAGTGCACAATGAAAATTTGGTTCGATACTTGTATATTTTTTGTGTAGAAAACTTTTCCCTCATTTGGGAATGTAGCTTGGAAGACTAATAGATTAGTTGCAGTGTAGATTTGTGAATTTATAGAGCATCTTGGAGATAATTTTGAGAATGTGATGATTAGGTATTTTGAAGACTTTAAGAAGTCAATGAAACAAAGACTGCGGATTCCAGTGTCACTAGTTGAGAAGCATTTCAATGATGTTTATTTTCTAGTTGATGTTGATTTTACTTATGTCCAAGATGTTGTTGTAAGGGTGAGATGAATCAGGCCATTGCCTTAAAGGATTAATGCTAATGAGGCATTTGCAACCATCACTAATTTAATGGTAGAAAACATGGATAAGAATGCTATTGATTTTGGAAGCTATGATGTAGCAATATCAAAGATCACAATAGACTTTATGACAACTTCTGTGATCAGAAAGAAGAATAAACTTGTGAAGAAACTCAAGAAATAATTTGGTGAAGGGGAAAAAGGAGATGAAGAAGAAGAAGATGAAGATGCATCTACCCAAGCACCACTTTCTCTCACACAGGGTCAAAGTGAAGATCGAGGAGAAGAAGAAGCAAAATTGATGAAGGTGTCAAGGGAGAAGAAGCTAATGAAGCACCCATTTCCACAAAAGAAAAGAAGAGAAAAGAAAAGAAGCTAGCAAGAAGAAAGCCTAAAATGGTTGTGAAACTAAAACCTATAGCTACTATTAGTAGGGCTAGCATAAGAGATACTGCCAAGAAGACTTAGGAAGTTCAAAAGCCTTAAGGCAGGAGTGCTAATACAACTGCAAAAGAAGATAAACCTGAGCATAAAAAAAGAAGGAAGTATATTGCCCCAGGTGAATTAGATGAGGAGAGGACTAAATTAGATGAAAACTATCAATTCAAAATGATAAGTCATAATCCCTCTTTTGATTTGGACAACTTGTGTGAAAATATCAAGAATAATGTTGATTTAAGTGACTTTACACATGTTGAGTTTGATCAAATTGGGAAGATAGATACGAATAAAGTAGAAGAATCTATATATGGCATGATGAAGACTTTTAAGAAGACTCCAATTTAGATTTCCAAATCTTTGCCCAAGAGCCTACATGAAAAAGTTGAGCAAATATGGCAATATAGTCTCACAATCGAAAGAAATATTCGAGAGACTACACTTGCAAGAGTTATGCTAGAGTTGGACAAAGATGAAATTACAAAGGCTATTAACAATTATAAGGGAAGGTTTTCTCCAAAATATTGAGCCTTTGATATTATATAGAACAAAATTGAAGAGGTTTTTTAGTAGAGCACACATGTATGGAAGGTGATCTATGGGCTGACAATACAAAAGGCTATTGAGCAAGAACCTAATGAAGTAGGTGAAGACAAAGAAGACGAAGAGGTAGTTGAGGAAAAAATGATGAAAGTACCTAGGGAAGGCACTACAGAGGAAACAACTGAGGAAGAGCAACAACAAGAACAAAAAGTACCTATGTCGAGTGCTAGTCCACATGCAGATACAATAAACATTAAGGATGTGTCTAAAACCACCATTCAAGACATCAATCCCCTAACAAAGGAGGATATGTAGAAGATATTGAATGATTCCACAATCAAAGCACAACTATGTAGTCATCCTATTGTGGTGAGTGTGGATGAGATTGAGAAGGAAGAATTGAAATTTGCATGTGAGAAAACACAAGCATTATCCATTGCCCCCTCTCAATCTATAAAAATGCAACCTACAATGTCTATTGTAGTATACCAAAGAAAGGACACTGTGCCTTCACATATCATCACTAAGGTACAAAATATTTCAATACCAAAAATTACAATAATTGAACAAAAAGGGACACTAGTCCAAATAGGTCATGAAGCTAGTCCTGCACCTACACCACAAGCACAAGGTGGAGAAGAAATCAAAGAAAAGGAGAAGGATAGGACTGAAGATCCAGTCTTGACTATGAAACAAGAGGAAGTGATAGCAATACAAAGACTGGTTACATTACCAGACACTACTACTGCTACTCCTAGTCAAGCACTTCATAGGCCGAGTACATAAGCTACACCATTGCAAGCATCAAGGCCAAGTCCTAGCATATTTAAGGTTGATGAGGTGACATCTTATGGTGATATAAACTTAGATGAGGTGATTGAGTTACCAAAGTATGATCTTACATCAATCACAATAGAAAAGATGTGCATATTGCAGGATGCTCTTGCATGGAAAAAACACCAAGAACTACTTAGAAGGGAGCATAGGTAGAAACAAGCACTTCATGACATCAAGAACATATTTCTTGATGCATTCAACCTCCCTACACCTAATGAAGCCAAGCCAATCATTGAGCTATTGGAAAATATTGTGGAGAAAATCAATGATGAAGACCTAGATACCAATGTCAAATTATTGGAATGGTCTAAGAAGAAATTTCAAACAAAGGTGGATGAACAGATATCAAGTGTCACTGCACTACACCAACTTGAGTTAGCAACGAAGTTTGAGGGTGTGAAGAAGATGTTGGAACACATTTTCTCTCTTTACACCAAGTTGTGTGATGTTTCCCTGTTCACACTAGAAGTACAGAGACACATTGACCATCTAGAGAGAGATCTAAAGAAAATAGGTAACACTCTACAACAATCTCCTAGTCAAGGTTAGTCTCATTTCAGGAATTTACTATTAGTACAGGGTTAATTAGTAGCTTTACATGCTCAAGATGTAAATATTAGAGCTATATTAATTAGCATCCAATCCATGTTAACCCCTCACATGGAGGTGTTACACAAGGAACTAGCCTATGTAGAGACAATTCTAAAGAAAGATCTCCATCTTTCTACACATGAAGTCTTAGTCACCCTTGCTGCTGAGTTAGACATACAAATTAAATCTCTTGAGGTATGTGACAATTGGGATGCATCATTGAAGATTATGATGGAGGTCCAAAAATCTTTCTTAGAAAAATACACAATTCATCTACAACCCATGACATGCGTGTCAAAAGGGGGAGAATGAAGAAAGGGGGAGAATGCATGAAATGAGAGATAAGTTTTGGGAGAGACCAAACAGAGGCTACATAGACAAAATCAAAATACTAGATCTACTTAGTAGGAGTATTTAGAATCAAAATTAGAATGAAACAATAAACACATGGGGAGTTATATAATTTTGAGGTATGACTGATGAGTCATAAGTTTTGCAAAATTTTGAAAATTTTTAAATTTTGTATGCAAGCCAAGTACTTAATGGATATTATCTGAGTTATGCTAATAAGCTAAGGTTATTCATGTATGAACAAGTGTTTTTGCCACTCATGTTAAAGGGAGAGATTGTTAATCTTAGATTGGTTTTGACATATTATGGCAATACACTTAAGTCATTTGCTTAGTTTATGCCAAACAAGTTATGTATGCTGAGCATAAGTTATGAGATAATGTATGTCGAGTGAAGTTATATAGTTTATGCAGAGTAACTAGTAAGTGTTGAGTCACTCAAGTGTTGGAAATATTCAAGATATGAAAAGTTACTGAGAGGGGAGGGGTGAATCAGTAACTTTTAAAATTTCAAACAATAAAACTGCATACTGATATATTCACCATTCATCCAAGTAACCTACTGTAAGCATGAAACAAAATCATTTGCAACACTTGAACACACAGATTTGGTGACCCAGAAACCTTTCAAATAGAAAGTAAAACTGGGGTAGGGATGAAACCCACAAAGCTTCATTACTGCAGTATGAAGTTGGCCGGTTAAGGCTTACAATGACCACTTCTGGTGATCTGCCCTGTTAGGAGCACAAAGGATTGCTAGATCCACCTTGTTAGAGGATTTACAAACATACAATAAAGTATGCACTCTGTTAGGATATTTACAAAAGACTGTTAAGTCTACCTTGTTAAAGGATTTACAAAAATTGATTCACTTGTTAGAATGAAACAGTGGATCTGATTACAACTGATTGCTGATAAGATCCGCTATGCTCTGATTCACCTTGATGTGATAGATAAAACTTTTCTGCTCCAAAACTTGACCTTGCTGAATACCTTCACAACTCAGCACACATACTTTCACACACATGTATTTCTTTCACACTTTCATATTTTCATTCATTACCATTACATTTGAATGATACAATACATTGCATATATATACCATCCAAATAAACAATACATGCAAGGTCGGCCAAAACAACAAGTGAAAATCTCTATACAAAGTCGGCCCAAGGTAGAAATTCGGGTTCACTGAACTGACTCGGTGTCCTTCTGATACTCGGTGTCCACTGCGTTACTCGGCATCGTCATGCACTCAGTAGAAGTGAAGGCACGATCCATACTAAACACTTTGAGTAGTTCTAAACTTGGTAACCACTGGAGACTTGGTAGAAGAGATGTCACTCGGTGAACACTTCTATCTGAACTGTAGCTCGGTGATCAAAGGAAACACTCGATAGAACCTTGTGACTCGGTGATAGTTAGTTTCCTTGATAACCGTCTGAGCTCGATAAAATTAATTTCCTTGATAACCTCAGGAGCTCGGTTATCACGAAGTTCTTGGTCAATACTAAGTACATCTTCACTCGGTCAAAACTGATTCCTTTCTTTACCTCGAACACTCGGTAAACACTGAGAACTAGGTAAAGCTTGGCTTACAAAGGAATGTCCGGTGAGAGCTCGGTAAGCATTCAGAATCCAATAAGTGTTGTAACTAATGACAAAAATGTATCATAATGCCAACAATCTCCCCCTTTGGCATTAGTGACAAAAACACTTATGAGACAAAATTTATCTGACATGCTGATGACTGATTCTGAATATACATAGCTTCGTTATATACAACTCCCCCATAGAATGTACATACAGTATTTACATGAGCTGTATATCTCTTCCTTTGTACAATTTTTCCGAAAACACTTATTCACCCATAGTATACATATCCAACAATAATCTCCCCCTTTTTGACAATAATGCCAAAGAATAAAAGAATATATATACTTATATAGAAACACCAAAATGAGAGATGAACTCTGAATGTACCTGAAGAATAAGCTGGAGAGTCTTATCCCAATTCTCTTGCAAAATTTTGCAGGTGGAAAGAGCTACTTGAACTTCAGCCAAAAGTTCAATCACATGGTCTGCAATGGAGAAGTTATTATCATGGATTAATGTCTTTGAATGTGCAATGTGCTTCTGCATTGAATCAATGATGGGAAGGATCATGTTTTGGATATCTATCAATGTAGATCGGATCCTTGCCTCTTCTCTCAATAGCTCTGCCTGCTTCTCTGACAAAAATTTGATCCTGAGTTGATGAGATGAGCTTGAACTGGGGTCAAGCTTCAAGTTCTGTGTGCTCACCTTTAGATCCTCATCAATTTTATTTAGTTTCTCTCTTATTCCCTTAGTGTACTCGGTAACATCACAAAGCTTAGCAAAAAGAGATGTTACATTATTAAAAGAATTTTCCATATCTGCCAAAACTGAGGTTATTGCAACCTGATTTATTGCAATGTTCTGGGCAATGTGCCCCAACACCTTATTATCAAATTTTTTTGCTGCATGCTCAATCAACTTTTCTTGTCCGGAGGCATCTTCATTGAATTTATTAGCTGCCTCTTCCAATTGAATCAAAATGTGTTGAGAAGTATCAACATCAACACCTATAGCCTCAGTAATTATGTTCCGAGCATCCTCAATTATCCTGTATTCCTTATCCCTTTCCGATCTTAACTGCATCTGAGTAGCCTTTTTCTCAATAAGTTGACTAGCATACCTCATTTTTTCAATGGTAGCATTATCAAAGTCAATCTTTGGAATTACTATCTCTGTGTCCAAGTCAATGTCTTCAAGAATTTCCTTTCCAGTGATCATAAGTCTTAATGGTTGCTTTTGTTTGACTTCTGAGATGACTGGTTTGACCTTTGGAATAGACACAACAGTAGAGACAGAAGGACTAGCAGTAAAAACTGGGATGCTTGAGGGTTGAGTGCCAATAGGAGTATGTACAGGGTCAAAAATTTGAGTACTAGCCAAAAATGGTGATACACTCGGTAATATAGTATCTAAGCTCACTGTGCCTGAAGTAGATGGCGACAAAATTGTAGAAAAAATTGGAGTAGTCAAAATTGGAGAACTCACAGCAATACCAACTGATGATGATGGAGTTGAGGAGGCCAACTCGGTAGATGAAGTGGTAGTCACTTCCACTGATGATACCTGGAGCTGAGATATGGTAGGTGTAGATGGTAAATCTGGTGTAGATGAACCTGCTAAAGCTGACTCCAACCTTGATGATGTCACAGGTTTAGCTAGGGACTGAGGAAGGCATGCAATAACTGTTGCTGCAATTTTTTACCGGATCATCCTCCTTATCTTCCTCTTCAGCTTCTTCCTCTTTGTCTTCTTCCTCTTTCTCTTCCATCATTGCATGCAACTCTCCTGGTGTAACTGTGATGGATGGAGCGCTATGTGATTCATCACTGCTGCTACTGCTGTCATCATCCTTTATTTCTACTGGGTCTACACTGGGCTTATGTAGATGATAGATGTTTTTCCACATGTTTGTAGCATCATTTACAACATGATCTATATCTTTGATCAAAATCAAACAAGTGTGGAATCTGATCATCATTTTACCTTCATAGATTTTCAATTCAGATTTTACCTCTGCTCCAGTGAGACTAGGCCGAAGATTCTTCAGGGATTGTTCATATATATCTTTTACCGTCTTGGTGGCTAACTCCCATCTTGACTGTACTCTCTCCAGTAGTTCTTTAGAGATATGAGGAGCAATATGGTCCGAGGAGTATTTCCATTTTCCCATTTTGTTAAGTACCAGTTCCTCAATCTGCATTTTCTTTGCATCAGTCCTTGTCTCAAATTTCAATGCCTTGAAATTTGTGATGCCAGCTCCTTCTTCCAATGATTTGAGCCTTTGCTCGAATGTAGGTGCAGGCTTGACCAATACAGGTTCCTGAATACCTTTTCTTGTCCTCCGAGTAAATACTGTTGTAGGCTGCTTCTTGGGCTTGGTAATGATTACCTTGCCTTTCTTCTTTGCCGGTTGCTCTTCTTCTGATTCTTCTTCTCCTTCTTCTTCTTCTTCACTTTATTTATCTTCACCTTTTCCCTTGGTGAGCATAAGAGGACCCATTGCAATTTTCAGTTTGGCCACTTTCCTCTTACCTTTGCTGATGGCCTATGGAATTTTGATTTCCAGTTCAATTCTGGCCGTTGCTTCATTATAAGTACCAAAAATCCGTTGCCTTGGGTCTACTGGCTCATTTACCAGTGCTTCAATGATATCCCTTGTTTCATCAATATTTACCTCATATGGAAGAGGTTTCACCCATGCAACTCGGGGTCTAACTGCCTGTATGTACACCTTGTCACAGTCAACCATAAAACATACGTCATCTTTATATTCTTCAACAAGCCTAGGAGGAATTCTGAATCGGTTATTCATCCTCTCCTTAAAGTCTTCAAAATAGTTATCCATGATACTATCAAAATTTTCTCCCATCTCTGCTATAAACTCATTAATCTGATACAAAATTGGGACATCTTTTCTCCATTCTACGGTTCCCTTTGATGGAAAGAATTTTTGTACATAAAATAGTAAACATATTAACAGAGATCCAAATTTACAGGGGTTATTCTTCGATGTCCTTATACTGTCCATGTTCTTCTTCAACATTACTTCTGACAGATCAAACTCAAGATTCTTCTTTACAATTTTCAGGGCCAAATCCACAGCTTCACACGGTACACTATTTAACCTGCTGGAACTATATAACTTATATGCAATAATATGTATGCCAAATCTTAGTTCCGGATCTATTACAGTGTTAACCTTCAAACCTCTACCATCCCACTTAGCTAGGGTTTGCCTCTGTAACTCATCCCGTCCTAGGGTTTTGGTGGTTTTGGCTTTGCTGAGCATCGGGAGACCCGTGATTTTGTGAATCATCTTCTTGGTTATCAAAACGGGTTGTTCCAACCACAACTGACCATTATGCACTCGACTCAAGATATACCTAATCCATTTGGTTTGGAAGTTTCTAGGCATATGCGCGATGTGAGTCAAACCTTTAGTTTCGAAAATGCTTGTGCTCAATTTTGAGAGAACTATTTACGCATAACTCCACTAGGGCATTATCCATGTCCAATGTCCCTATTTCTTGAATAGCACACTTAAAATGAGTGCAAATGTCGTTCACGAGGAGTACCTTGGGTGGAATCTGTGATTGAGCTCCATTGGGATCGAGCAATTCAGCGATGGCAAGAATGAGCTTGAACGTAGGTGCCTTCCATTCCGTTCCCTTCACAAGCATTTCAGAACCCTTCTTCGCCTTACTGCTGCTGGTGCTTGCGGATGCCATTGCTGCTCGGTGAGTGAAAAGGTTTCGTAAGAATACTTCGCTGGAAAATCTCTTCAAATCGCTTGAACTCGCTTGAAAGCCTTTTTTTTTTCTGTGTAAATCTCGAATTCACGGTGAAAAATGAGGTCGAAATCTGCCCTTTTGATGAAAAATTTGCCATTAATGTTCAGTACAGAGGTAGCTGCGATCGACAGACTGTCATCCACTAGCTTGGCTTAAACTTCGCAACTCGGTGACCAAAAGAAAATAGGTTAAACCGACCTTAACTCAGTAAGAGAAGAACCAACCATGCTCGGTAAGTGCAACTTGGTGAAAGAAGCCTTATTGCACCCGACTGAGCTCGGTAAGGTCATGTACCGACCATGATCCTGATGTATCTGAAATACTGATTTGATCATATTTTCATTCTAGGACTGCTTAGGATATTGCTTTGTAGATACAGTCCTGGTCTTATCCTAATGAGTCTTAATTGGAAATGGTAGAGTCACTCACTTCTTGAGTGACCATTCCATCACTTGAATTATCTGGCTCGGTAGACTTAGGAATCCATTGCTGCTTCATTTGCTTCCAAATATTGTCTGCTTTGATTTTCTTTTCATCCTCGACTTTCTTTATGTTCATGCAATTTTTAGATATATGACCAAGTTCTGTACATGTATAACATCTTACAGTGGTATCCCTTTTTCTTAGGTGATGCCTTGCACAGTTTATGCCAGTATGACCATATTCTCCACAATAATGACATCTGCACCAAGTGTTGTAGTCCCAACCAAATATTGCTTTGACAAGTTGTTCAACTGGATTAAATGATTTGGATTTGCATTGTGATGCCTTATGACCTTGCTTTTGGCATTTGTGACATTTACCTTCAAATTTTGGTTTCTCTTTGCATTCATTGGCTTTGTGTCCATGCTGATTGCAATTGTAGAACTTTCCATTAAATTTGCCTTTTCCATTGCTCCAACATCTGTTAGATGTATGACCTAACTTACCACAGTGGCTGCAAGTAGGTCTTTGATTCTTTTGAGTACCCTGTTTGGAGGATTCACCTTCTTCCTTGTATCCAAGGCCTGCTTTACTATTTTGTTTATGAAAGTTTTCTTCATTTTGCAAATTCAATTGACCCATGTCCTTTTGAGATTTTACCATTCTCTCATTGACTTGTTTTTCAGAGATTAGATCACTTTGTAAGCTTGCATTGATTTTCCTTTCAGTAATTAAGTCATTTCTCAAATTCTCATTCTCAGATCTTAGATTCATAATTTCTTCATTTGCATTAGATAATTGAGTTACAAGATTTTCAAGCTGAGAGGATTGATTATTCCTTACCTCTAAGTCTTCAACTACCTTGTTCCTTTGCTCCAAGATTTCACATAGCCTGATGGATTGGATTTCTTGTTCCCTTTTGAGCTTTCTTACTTCTTCCTGCAGTGATCCATTCTTTTCTAAAAGTTCTTTGATTGCTTTGTCAGCTTCATCTGAACTACTTGATGGTGAGAGATCTTCAATCTTTTCTTCAACATACTGATGGTCATTCATTTTCCTTGCAAGTTATTTTCTCCTTTTCAAGGATTGTGAAAGATGCTCTTTTGCTTCATTGAGTTGAGCCATGGCCATTTTCAGATCTAGCTTTTCATTCTCAATCGTTTTGTCAAGTCTGAATATCTCCATTGTCCTTGATCTTTGCTCAAGCTGTGAAACTTTTATCTTGAGAACCTTATTGCTCTGATACCAATTGTTGAAAATATTCAAGATATGACAAGTTACTGAGAGGGGAGGGGTGAATCAGCAACTTTTAAAATTTCAAACAATAAAACTGCATACTGATATATTCACCATTCATCCAAGTAACCTACTGTAAGCATGAAACAAAATCATTTGCAACACTTGAACACACAGATTTGGTGACCCAGAAACCTTCCAAATAGAAAGTAAAACTGGGGTGGGGATGAAACCCACAAAGCTTCGTTACTGCAGTATGAAGTTGGCCGGTTAAGGCTTACAATGACCACTTCTGGTGATCTTCCCTGTTAGGAGCACAAAGGATTGCTAGATCCACCTTGTTAGAGGATTTACAAACATACAATAAAGTATGCACTCTGTTAGGAGATTTACAAAAGACTGTTAAGTTTACCTTGTTAAAGGATTTACAAAAACTAATTCACATGTTAGAATGAAATAGTGGATTTGATTACAACTGATCGCTGATAAGATCCGCTATGCTCTAATTCACCTTGATGTGATAGATAAAACTTTTCTGCTCCAAAACTTGACCTTGCTGAATAACTTCACAACTCAGCACACATACTTTTGCACACATGTATTTCTTTCACACTTTCACATTTTCATTCATTACCATTACATTTGAATGATACAATACATTTCATATATATACCATCCAAATAAACAATACATGCAAGGTCGGTCAAAACAACAAGTGCAAATCTCTATACAAAGTCGGCCCAAGGTAGAAACTCGAGTTCACTGAACTGACTCAGTGTCCTTCTGATACTCGGTGTCCACTGCGTTACTCAGCATCGTCATGCACTCGGTAGAAGTGAAGGCACGGTCCATACTAAACAGTTCGAGTAGTTCTGAACTCGGTAACCACTGGAGACTCGGTAGAAGAGATGTCACTCGGTGAACACTTCTATCTGAACTATAGCTCGCTGATCAAAGGAAACACTCGATAGAACCTTGTGACTCGGTGATAGTTAGTTTCCTTGATAACCGTCTGAGCTCGGTAAAATTAATTTCCTTGATAACCTCAGGAGCTCGGTTATCACGAAGTTCTCGGTCAATACTAAGTACATCTTCACTCGGTCAAAACTGATTCCTTTCTTTACCTCGAACACTCGGTAAACACTGAGAACTAGGTAAAGCTTGGCTTACAAAGGAATGTCCGGTGAGAGCTCGGTAAGCATTCAGAATCCAATAAGTGTTGTAACTAATGACAAAAATGTATCATAATGCCAACAAAGTACCAAGTAGATAGTAAACACAAAGTCATTTAGATGCCAAGTACTCAATGGATGCCGAGTCATTTAGAGAATGAGTTACAACATTGAAGAGACAATGGATGCTGAGCATCAGACACTTCAAGTGTTGAGTAAATAGTTTTGGACATAGTTGTTTGTAATGGCACAAACTTCTATGTACACCATTTTTTAGCCAACTTAAGGATTATTTTGCAATTCTAGATACTAAGGATGGATCTATATTGAGGATCCCTATGTAGTACATGCAACCAATTAGTTGAAGGGATGTTTTAAGAAACAAAATGGGTGAATCACAATCATTGATTCATACCTAACCCTAAGTCAGCTAGGTCTTCTTAAGGAATCAAAATCTTAAACAATATGTGTGTATGTGTGGAAGGAGTGAAGACAGAAGTTTGCATGTGCAAAAAAGGCATTCATGGTGGCTAAGGAGTTGTAAATTGAAATACATTGCAGAATCAGTTAGAGCAGAACAAAGGAAAGTAGTTAAAGGATAGAAGTGATACATCTGATTAGTGAGAATCAAGTACATATCAGGAAAGAGGTGATCTATTATCTAGCAGTAGAGTGCTAACCACAAGATCATTGCTGAGACATTTTAGTGGGTGAATTAGTTAAATCTCTTAATAGAGTAGATATAACAGGTTGTAAATCTTTTAATAGGGTGCTTCATTGTGATTTTTAAGTACTTTAATCATGTACACTTCTAAAAAAGTGTTGAAATCATTTAATAGGGTAAGATCTAACAATCTTGTAAGCCTTTAATAGGGCAAACATTTCACAGGGTAAATAATAGTTTATATCAAACATTGTAGCCTTCATTGGATACAATTTAATACTGTAGTAGTGGAGATTTGTGGGTGTCATCCCCAACCCAATTTTATCTTCTCATTAGAGGCTTTCTAGGTAGCCAAATATCTTATGTCATAAACATGTTGAATGTTATTTTCTTTCATGCTATGGATGAATATGTTTAGCTAGCTATTTCAGTTTACATGCAAAGTTTGAGATGGATGCATGGTGAATAATTTTATGGTTAAATTTTTGAAGGACTAATTCAATCCCTCCCCCCCCACCCCCCTCAGAGTTTACTTTCCCTATTGTATTTCCAACAACAAAGAGAAAAAATAATAGTCTGGAAACAAACTAGACTAACTCCTTAATAGTGTTAGCCACCTCTTTCCCCATATTAGTCATCCTCTTTACCACCTTCCTAAAATCTTCCAAATCATCAAAAAGAGTGATGATCAATATCTTCCTTAAGTTAGATCTAGTACACTTTCCCGAGCCCTCATAGTCATCCTAGTATTTGTTAACATCAATTATCATAGCTACCTTCTCCATCTTCCCTTCAAGTTTATGAATGAGAGTGTTCATATTGTTTGTTGAGCCTTAATAATTTTCAAACTGTACTCTAGAATCTACCTCAGGGTATCCTTTATTTTTATAGCACAAGCAAGGAGGGTGATGATCCTATTTTCTATAAGCCTTCTTGCATTATCCTCATCCTCCATAAAATCGAGGACCATCTTCTTCTCCAGTGTAGTCCATCATGAGATATTGGTACTCCCCACAATTATCCTCCCCTCAAATTTAGGAGACAATGTTATAAAAATACTTAGTTAAAATTATTATGTTTTTATTTTCATTTCATGAATGAGCTATTGAATTATTATAGTGTTGTAATAAATTTAAGATTATTAATTATTAATTATTAATTTTAATCTTTAAATTTATTCTGCTATAGTTATTAAATTTATAAGTTCATTTTTAATTTGTACATTTTATTAAATACATTTATATTATACCTAATTATATATAATATAAGAAGTTGGTGGTAAGAAGTTAATTTCAAAGGATAAAAAATGTTTTGTTTTGTGTCTAAACTTAAAATATTAAAAGAAGATATCCTAAAATGGAACAAGACTCATTTTTAATAACATCTTTAAAGAAAAACTAGAAAATGAAGAGGAGATTAAAAAATAAACGAGGAGATCATCAAGACTAGTATGGATAATGAGAAATATCATAAAGAAAAAGAATTATTAACAAAACAAGTAGCAAATGAGGAAATCTACTAGAACTAGTTTTAGGAAGGGGATAGAAATACAAAAAAAATCATAATAGTACCATTAATAATATATCTATAAATAGAATTCAAAAAAAAAAAAATAGTGAAGAAATTGTAGCAGAGGACCCTAATAAGATATCAAAATTTTTTGTAGAATATGACAAGGCCATCTTTAATGACTTTGATTACTCCAATCTAAAGGCTCAAGAAATGATGCTAGAAAATATTCCCCATCTGGTCACTATCGTTGACAACTTGATGCTAAAAAAACCTTTTACCTTAGAAGAAATCAAACGAGCTTTATTTAGTATGAACCCAGATAAATCCTTAGGTCCTAATGGCTTACAAGATTTTTTCTTTCAAAAATGTTGGAATATGGTAGGAGTAGATCTATGGAAAGTAGTAGAAGAAACAAGGAACTCAGGGTCCATATTATCATAAATTAATCACACTTTCTTAACACTTATCCAAAAAAAGGGAACTTTAAAGGAATTAGAGACTTTAGACCAATAGCTTTATGTAACACTATCTACAAAAATCCATCCAAATCTCTTTCTCTAAGACTTAAGAGTATACTCCCAAAGCTTATTTCAAAAGAACAAACCGGTTTTGTTCCTGATAGATCTATCCTAGATAGTATCATTATCATTCAGGAAGCCATTCACTTAGGTAAAATAAACAAAGAAGCACACATGCTTATGAAACTTGACATTCAAAAATCCTTTGACATGGTAGATTGGAGGTTTCTTTGCAAAACATTAGAAGCCTTTGGATTCTCTAGACAATGCATCAATACCATTTTTACATGTATACCAACTTTAAAGATCTCATTAGTGATCAATGGTAGTCCATAAGGTTTTTTTGACATTACTAGAGGGATTAGATAAGGTGACCCTATTTCACCCTTTCTGTTTATTATCATGGCAAAGACATTTGGTAGAGAAATTATCAAAGCACAAATAGATAGGGAAATTCAAGGAGTGATGATAGCAACAAAATCCTAAATATCAGACATTAACAATTCATAGATGATACTATCCTACTGGGGGAGAGTAACTAGCAAAGGCACAAAACTTCAAACATATTATTCATAATTACACTGAGGCGTCCAGACAAAAAGTAAATGCAAAAATCATAGATTTTCTTCATAAATACTAAACAAGAATTGGAACAACAAATAAGTAGAGAAATGGGATTTAAAAAAGGTGTATTCCCATGTAAGTATCTAGGGATCTATTTAGAAAAACATACTAATAGTACCGGAACCTGGAATAACATATTAAAATTAAAGGATAAGAAAATAGAAATTTGGAAAGGGAGATGGCTTACAAAGGTAGGAAGAACCTTGAAAATTAAATAAGTTCTCTTAGTAATACCTACATACCAATTATCATGTCTACCCTTACCCAAAAGTGTGAATAAAAAATTGGAAGGAAAATTTAGGAACTTTTTTTGGAAAGGATTGGAAGAGAAAAATAAATTTGCACTCATTAATTGGGATAATATATGTAAACCCAAAGAGATGGGAGGGCTGGGAATCAATAATCTAAATTGGCAGAATGAAGCACTAGGTGCAAAACTAGTTTGGTCAATGTACTAAGAAAGGAATAGTAAATGGGCCAAGATCTTGTATCATAAATACCTAAACTACTTTGACCCTTCATCAATATTTAGAGTTTGGAATCCACCCAATGATTAGAGCAATGGAACTTTGTGATGAATTTTTGTGAGCTTATTAGTAAATTCTTAACATGGGATATAGGTATGGGGAATGAAGCTTTATTTTGGGAACATTCCTGGAATGGGAAACCTCCCTTAGATTTCCTTGACATCCCAAGAATTTTTTTTTTCCTTTCTAATAAACTAACGGGGGTAAAGTTAGCCAACTACAAAAGTCAAGAAATGGTAAATGGAGAGGTTATGTGGAAATGGATAAGTATGGAAGAAATAGAAGGAACAAATGAAGAAAATAAAATTGGAACAAGCCCTAAAACAAAGACATATCAATCATATAAATAGAGAGGATAGGATAATTTGGGGGGCTTTTAAAGATGAGATGTATAATGTAAAGAGAGGATATGAAATTATAACCTCATCAAAAATTGGGAAAGAGCATGAATGATCCCTTTAAATATTTGTTGGGATTCATCATGTTTACCAAAAGGACTATTTCTATGGTTAGAAATTCAAAAAAGGATTCTCATGGTGGAAAGATTCAGAAAGATGGGTTTTGAGGGATCATCCAAATGTCCATTATGTAAAGAAAACTTAGAGACTTCTATACATATATTATATCATTGTCCTTTTGCACAAACATGCTAGAGATGGCTTAGTAAGAGGTTAAACTAGTTGTCAGAACAAGCTGAGAATCTAGATCAACACCTTATGAATTGGCCTACTAAAAATAGGAGCTTGGTATATGATAAACTATGGTATTTCTCCCCATCAATCCTTTCATGGGAAATTTGGAAAGAAATAAATAGGCACATTTTTGCTAATACTGAACTAAATATCCACTCCTTTCTTAATAAAGAATAAAAAGTATAAAAGAAGTTATGAATAGTCATTTAAGAAATGTGGCTTAAGAAGAGGGATCTTTCTCAGTTTGGGATGTAGATATGAAAAGGAACTGGACAATTTAATTAATCCACCTTTAATTTCTCCCAAGAAAAACCCCCAAGCTCGAAAGGAGTGTAGATGGGTTCCGCCTACAAATGGATGGAAAAAACTAAACTTCAATTAGATGTGTCATTAGTTCAAAAATAGAGTGGATACCCAAGAGGGCTAAACCAATTGGGATAGAAACAAATAATATGGAAAAATTAGAAGAACTTTAGGAAGAGCTTTTTCAAAGTTTAAAATTAGGAATTAAGAAAATTATTATAGAAGGGGACTCTCAAATCATTAACAATGCTCTAGATCATTAATTCAAAATTAGAGACAACTTTAAATATCATAGATAAGTTTGAAGAAACAATTTTTTTACATATTTATAGAGAAGGAAATAAAATGATAGACTACTTGGCCAACAAGGGTGTAGATGGTGAAAATATCACTATTATGATATCCTTCCCTTAGCAGCCACCCTAAATTTAGCATAGTATACAACTAGTTTTCTCTTAAGTTCATTTCTCTCGATGCCCCTTGTATTATTATATGATTGTTTAGTAGTTAATGTAATAATGTAAGGACATCCCAATTATTATTTCCCTATTTTCCTATACTCAATGTCATCACGAATAAGCAAGGTTTGTGTTACATATTGTACCCCCCCGCCAAATATTTGAATTTTAAATTCTTGCCTGCTAATGGTCGCTTCTCGGTTTAATATTATTTTAAACATCCCCAGGAATATCGAAAAAATTAAACGATTGAACCTTATGATATTCCTTAGTATATTTTTGCAAGCCCGCAAGTTCCCCATCGTTGGATCAGTTCTGATCTATGGTTGGCGCTATCTCGCTATGGGAAGTTGCACGTTATTTTTCCATAATGACATAGTGCCTTTTGGCTGTGTGTCAGGTGGGTCCTCCTTTTTTTTTGATTGTTTCTTTGACATCGGGTTTTGAAAATCCATGGTGGGCACTATGGCACTATCAGAAAATCTATGTCCCTCACCATTAGTGAGATAGTGCCTAGATAGAAAATAACATTATGACAACATCAGGAAGGTGGTGGGTCCCAAGTATGCCCCGTCAGATATCAGTAATGAGTTTTTCAGACACATTGGTAGGTGGGCAATTTTGTCATTGGCTGAGGTATGACTGTGTAAAATGTGGGCCATGCGAGGACCTATTAGACAGGTTGGTATATGGCTAGTTCTCATTGGTTGGTACACTAATAGATCGGATCCATCTTGCTCGCCGCCAAATCTCAAAAAATCAATGATGGGTGCTATCTCGCTATGGAAAGTTGCGAGGAAATTATCCATAGCGACATAGCGCCTCAACAACGTGTGGCACAGATGATGTAATGGGCTTTCCCTTCTCCAAAGTGATATTACGACTTGTCCTTGGTGGAAATTGTTAGGTGGGTCATAGTACAATAGTGGTATTTCATTGGTCCATTAAGCCAACTCAGTGTGCAGTTGTACCATTTTGTTGATCATAATCAAATCTAAGGAAATTGATGGTAGGCACTATCTCGCTATGGAAAGCTGCGAGGATGTTACCCATAGTGACATAGTGCCATTATGCCACGTGGACCAGTGGGGCTAGGATTTGCCAAGATGAGGACACTAGGTTGTGCCAGGTGGTTTCCAAGTGGATTCATAGACTAGAAGCTTTATGGAGGCAAGCACAGTATTATGAGGATCTTCCATGACCATTGATCTTGTGGAGATCAACAGTGGGTGTTATCTCACTATGGAAAGCTACGCGAATATTAATTGTAGCAACATAGCGCCTCAGTGACACGTAGCAAGGTGGGGCCAAGTGTTATGAAACTACAGGGATGGTACCAATTCAGGCTGAGTCGGATGCCAGGTGTGTTGAGATGGTTCGTGGGCCTAAAAGTTTTAAGGGTAGAATGCAGTAATATGACGAGTCTTCAAGATCGTCAGATCAGTCTGGATCCACGGTGGGCACTATCTCGCTATGGGAAAGTGCTTGGAGGATACACATAGTGACATAGCACCTCGATGAAACGTGTCCTAGTGGGTACGATGGAGGCAGTAATGGTTAGATGCGACCGGTAGTTAATGTAACCGTCGCGGTCAGGGTTTAAAAAGTGGCACGGTCAGTTGAATATCTAGTCAAATTCAGGGAGACCTGCAAGGTGGCATAAAGAAATGAGACTATTGGTCCACGTGGTGCATTTTCGTTGTGAGATTCGGTTGACTCACTGACTCTGCTGATTCATGCACCAAAAATGATAAGAAATCAGGTTTTTTCGCGCGATTTGATCTCTGTAATCAATCCCAACCAACCTAGAATGAATGTGAGACAAGGAAGAACACTCCACCTCCGATCCAATCCATCTACCTGGTCAGAGTGGAGTAATGAAACCATTTCTGTCTTCTTAAGGCATTATTTGACATAAAGGATCATATATCATTATGTTTGGTTCTGTATCCAGATCGGATTTTCTCCATGATTGTTCTCTACAAGACTTAATGGCAGGTTGTTGCGAAGTAATTACTGTTGGAGGACATCGCAGTTATGCCTGAGCTATAAAGGCAAAATTTTATGAATTTTGTGGTCGACCTTTTCTTTGTTTTCTCTGTTACTGCTTTGTAATTCCAGTGTAAAATTCCCTTTGCCTCTGAACTGCATGATTTTTACCTTATCTCTTTCAGCCATTGGTGTGAAGTGCAAGAACTCTTTGCATCCACTAGTGTTTTGTGGAAATTTGTAATCTGCATGACTATACCTCCTTGGCCTATGAATGATAGTATAAGTGAATCTCTCTTTCCTTGTGTCATTCATCTTGGTCTTCTGATCTGCATGTGATTATTAGATTAAAGCAAGTCTGAATGTGTATATCCTTAGTTTCATTCTAGTTCAATAGTGCATATATGGGAAGAGTTTTGTCTGAATACTCTATTTTGGTGCATCACCTCTTTAGATTAGATTAGGTAGATTTTCTTTCATGCTCTCCTTTTCCCTTTTCCTCTCCAAGAGTAGTTAGGTGCATCCTGATAGTAAGAGGAAGCTGGCCTTCTCCGGAGATTCAACCTCATAGTTCAAGTCCCACAGCTTGGAGGTTGTTTCCATGTTTCACTAGGTTGTCCTCATGCATAGGCTTTGGACAAGGGTGCAAACCTAAGTGACAATAGTTTGTAGTCTTGAGGTGCTTCACATGATCTCCTTCCAAAAGCTTCGTGCCTTCTTCATGATAGGTTTTCTTTAAGTAGTCTAAATTCATGACCTATGTTCATTGAGGATATTAGCATTTTACTTTACAAATTTCTTTGTGAGCACTGTGGAATCAACCTTTACTTTGTTTCATGTGACTAAGGTTAGAACCATGGATTTTATGAGTCTAGTGAAGCTAGAATGATGGAGCAAGATTCTCAATCCTATTGATGACATGAAAAAGGTTGCTATTAGTAGAGTCCTCGGGGAAAGGGATTTTGATTACAATTTCTCATGATATTCAAATAGTGATGTTATATGATCCTTCATAACATGTTTATTTAGGGCACACATTGGTCATTGGTAAATTCTGCTTCTTTGCTATAACATTTTTGACCCCACTTGGCTTGTAGGGTTAGAGAAGGTAGTAATGGGAGTTAATGAGCATATGAAAATTCCCCTTGCAGAAACTTATATGAAAAATCCTCCAGGGAGCTTGGAGCATTGTGATGTTATTAGGCATCCAATTCTCCATAGCAAAGATGTCAATCTTTTTAGCCACATTTGGCCTAAAATAGAGGCTAGTATCCACTTTCTGATTCACTTGAGGGGAATAGTTGAGGCTTAGGATAAATGGTGGTTGCATCATTACCTTCAGATTTTTGACTACTTCATTGAGCCTGGTGTAACTTTTGAGGACCTTAGCAAGCTAGATTTCTACCTTCTTAATCTGTTTAA
Organism: Cupressus sempervirens; assembly: GCA_028749045.1. Taxonomy (NCBI): domain Eukaryota; kingdom Viridiplantae; phylum Streptophyta; class Pinopsida; order Cupressales; family Cupressaceae; genus Cupressus; species Cupressus sempervirens. The sequence continues at coordinate 384,465,057 of CM053789.1, forward strand.
GTTTAGTAGGGAGAAGACAACATGGGTTTTGGCTCTAGGGGCCATGGTTGTAGATTTGGAAGAAGTTGATGACCTAAGCATGGTTTTTGGAAGTCTAAGGAGCTTGAATAATCCCTTGTTCTCCTTGGGCCCTCATTTTGTATCTATGTTTTACTTTTTTGGGCTTATAAATATCATTGGTTTAACCCTTATGTAGATCAATTTGGGATTATAAACATTTTTGTATATGGTTATATGGTTCTATAGTGATCTTGCAACTATATTTGGAAGGTTCAGTATGGTTATTGGTTTGTCTTTTTGGCCCTTTTTTGTTTTGGTTCTTGTTAATTTTGGTATATATAGTCTTAGCTATGTATATATTTATAACTAAGTAATGAAAATTAGTTATTTCAACATGATTTTGGCTTTATCTTGGTTTTGTTTAATTCACTAGTGGATGAAGATCTTAATATTTGGGTACTGGATGACTAATCTATAAATGAGAACTTAGGGATATTTTCAGGTTTTCTCTTCTAGTAAACTAAGGTTCAATTAAGTGAGGTTTCAACTTCTCCTTTCTCTATTTTATCATTCCCCTTTTGGTTTTGACTTTGTCATTTGGGGTAGCCCTTTTGAAGGGGTGCTTCTTTATTTTCTCTTCCAATCATGGTTAGCTCGGTTGTTAGTTCTCTTTTTATCTCCTTATCAAATGCATGGTCACTAATACAATCACTATCTTTACATTAATTACATTGTCAAGCCAATATTTTCCTTGTAAATATGAATTTATCCTGATGATTTTTTTCTTGCATATCACAAGCATTTGAATATGAATAACTGGTAGTATAGAGCTCAAGCTTATAGAGATTCAATTTTGATAGATATTAAGGTGTATATATGTTCATTAACTAAAATAGTCAATTACTAAAGTAAAAGAATAACATATGAAAATCTTAATAATATAACCAAGCTAATTAGTCTATATTGCAAAATAGTTTTGCCAAGCAAGATAATATATTTTGGATTTCTAATAGTGCTAACGTGTTCAAATGAGCTTAAAGTTAATGGCAACAAGCAGGAAGAGGAAACTAATATTAATTCTTTGAACATGAAGGACATGAGGACCTTTGAACCCACCCATCCTTACTTTTTATGAAGGGTTCTTATCCTATGTCGCTATGCTTATTGTTGAAAAGTAGTAGGCATATAATCACAAAGTTGTTACTTAATTGATGTTTATTTAAGATGGAAGTATTCAATATAAACTAGGGTATGTCCCTTTTAAATTTGTAAAAGTATAGAGGATGAAAGTCTCGGGAAAGACTGGAGGTTTTCTTCTCCATTCTTTCCTACTAGTGCCTATTTGAACGGAGATAACTCTTTGTAACTTTTCCTCTTATATATATATATATATATAATGGCTTCGACCTTTTACTGATAAAAATAAATAAATATTATAATTGAATTAAATTTACTTTCTTATAACTATTAAATTTATCCTTTTAATTAAATAATGACAAATACTAGTTGCTACGTGGCACTTGTATTGTAACCATTTCTAGGTTTCTCCATCTTATCGGCTAATATAAAGTACAATTTATTTTTTCTAAATTTCTATTATTCAATTCAATCAAATACCAAAAAATAATAATAATTGGTTTCAAAATGACATTTATATTTATATATTTATTATTTGTAATCTACTTTAATTAAGTAAATCATAGATAGAGATAATTTTAGTTATATGAATCATGAACACAACTCCACATTGCAATAACAACTATCAACATGATATGGTCATTATCTAATAGTGAAACACATATATGTAATTTTATTCAAATATTTTTGTTTATTTTAGTTGTTTCATTTCCTAAACATATCAATGGAACTTATTTTAAAGCTCCACATGTTCAAACAATTTAAGGAAGAGACAAAAGTTTCTAATCTAACATGATTGCATAATATTTCGATTTGGGGTGTGTAAGCTAGATCTTTCATGCCAACCACTCTTAAGGAGCTAGCCTCCTCTACCTCAATCACACTCCTACTTTCATCCTACAACCACTCAGACACACTCAAGCCCCATCAATAAGTTAGTGTCCACTAAAATCATAATCAATAAAATAACATCATATATCATTGTAATATACATGTTACTCAATTGTATTTAATGTGACAATAAGATGAAACACAAAATTATGTCATTTAAAATCAATATTGAATATAATGAAACATGATGCATAACATCATGGAGGTACCCATGCAACACATGATCATCATTTATATAGATAACTCATGTAATAAGCTCCAACATGACATCAAAATACAACAAGATTAGAATGTATCATTAAGCATGACTCCATCATAATCAGGAAATCAAACATGTAAGTGGAAATGGAAAATAACATGGTCACATAGTTGAACATCATATCGATTACAAGTCTATGTCAAACATCATATCAACTACAAGCCTAAGTTGAACAATATATTGACTTAAGAGTCTTGTTCAAAAAGACACATACACATAATCAATAGTCAAGGTCCATCGACCAAGTCAACAAGGTCAAAAAGTCACATGAGTCCTCACAAGAAGGTAGTAAAATGCCTTGTCTATGTTTCCACATTTTGCAAGCATATCCACCGTAACACTTGTAACTACAACACTTATAAATTAGTTCACAACCTTGTCTATAGTTTTAGATTTTGCATACACGTCTACCAAAACATTTCCAATTCTATAATATCGATAAAGATCCCCATTCTATTATGCTTTGGTGAACATCCATATCCCGCTCCATAACTCCCATTTTGGCACATTCAATGAGGATGTTTGCAAAAGTTGACAAATTTAGATTTAGAGCTGTTATTTGCATTTTATTGAAAGCTTCTAAAGCCTTCTCAAAAAGTATATTTCATATGTATTGTGCAATCACGATGTTCCATGATACCATAGTTCTTTGATGCATTTTGTCAAAGAGTTCAAATGCCTTGTTTATATTTTGTATTCATGTGTACCAGTGCAGTTGCAACAACAACATCTGATAAGAATTCTTTATGCTTTGATGAATGTAGGGAAGATGCTGGGAAAGCTTTTGGAATTCTACTTGACCTCTCCTATGTGCATTTATTTGGAAGTTTTTAAAGCCTTTTCACTGAATACATTTTGTGTGTAACCATTGCAATCTATAACACCACATTTCTTTGAGACATTATATCGAACAATTCATGTACCTTGTCCATCCTTCCATCTTATGCATTCACGTTTAGGAAAGCATTTTAGATTTTTATCTGCTCTTCATTTTAAAAGTTTCTCTTTCTACATAGTCATTTAAAAAGTATATGTGTACATTTTATATTTAATTAATAAAAAAGGGACTATTCATTTAAGTAAAAAAAGAAAGAAAGGAAAGAAAGAAAAAAGAAGAAAAAGAGTTATCTCTTCACATTGTCATTCAAAAAATATATAAAAAATATGAAGGAAAGTACAACCACCAACCCTAAATTGAGTAGCCGACACACTAGCGGTAGAACCTTCATCGTGTTGGCAGGAAAGCCACTACGTAGTATGGGACAAGATTGCAAATTACCTATACTAATTATGATAAGAAACTCAATACTATGGTAGACTTTTTTTTAGCTGATTTAATGTGTCGAACTTGGCATATCACCGATGATCAATTATTATAATTTGGGCTAGCAAGTGGCCGTTGTATACTATCATTAGTCATTGTTAAAGCAAGAATTATAGCGATCCATTATTGATGTTGTCAATAAACTCATTGGTTGTTATTCTCTCTCAGATGACTCCTAGCCATGCACTTTGGAGGGAAGTGGCTAAAGTCTTTCTAGTGAGGATATAAACATAATTTCATGATCAAATAGATGTGCTAGCCACCTCATCTATTTCAAGCCTTTATTGTCATTTGCTAAGCCCCCCACATGTGTTCGTACTTAGTAAAGGTTGACGGTTAGTTCCTATCTTGTATTCATTCAAATCTATGATGTTTATTGGATAAATTCATTGGCTTTATGCTGATCCAATGATGTCTACTTCAAGTGATTCAATGCTCTGTTGTAAATTAAGCACTATTTTGTTAATTCTTTTCAGAGGGATCGATGAGATTTTCTTATAATAACGATTGTTTTCCTAGTATGAGAAGAAATCATATTATGGAATTTGTTATTATTTGTATATTAAATGCTATCTTTTGAGAAGTTCCAATTATTAAAAAATGATCAATTAAAGGTTTCAAGGTAGATTGATGTTGGAATTGAGTATCTTATAGTCTTACAGCATGAGTTTGCTACCTACCAAAAGAGATGCAAATTTTTATCTTGATTTACGAGTTTTTATATGTATTTTGTTGCCACCACTAGTAGTGAGGTTGAGAATAATGGAAATGTGTTTCCTTCAACATAGTTTGGTAGAGAGTCTCCCATTTTCTCAATTTGATTCATGTTAATTAAAGAGTTTTATTATAGTTTATGTGAACCTAGTCACAAAAATATTAGTAGAGATTTAATGTATTATTATAAAAGGCATCAAGTGCTATAAAATGTACATGTACATGTCAATTGATCTCTTTTGTTTCATTTGCATATATATTCTTTCTTTGTTTAATTCATTGGTGAAAAACTATATAATTTGTGCATATTTTTATGGTAGTTTCCACCGGTTGTAAGAGAATCATTTTCTTATAAGATTGCAATGTTTGTTTTCTCAAGACTAATTGTTTTTCAACAATATTCTTGCATTTGTTGAAAATGGCTTTAAAGTCAATAGTTATTATTTTTGTTGACAACTTTTCCTATCTCGCCCTCTTCTTTTCTTGTCTTTCTTTCTACACTAATCTTTTTATATCTCTTTCATGTCTTCATTAGTTTTATATTTATGATTTTGTTAGTCCGAGTTTCATTGTAAATCTTTTTTCACGAGCACTAATAATTTTATCTTTTTGCATGATTGTATCCATAGAAAGGAAAGAACTAAACATGTTGTTGAATGATTATAAACATTTATCAATCACAATATTTCTCTTATGTTGACTCCTGGATCACTTGAGAAATTTAGCTGTGTGTGCGAGTTACTAGTATTCCTAAGCCTCAGATAGATTTATCTCATTCAAGAGAGGTGGAATAAATCTCCGCCTTTAAAAAATCTTTTGGTCATTTTTTTTGGTTATATTTCTTGACTTGCAAATAAGTTTTTAAATGAAAATTACATCCTAATAATTGAGTTGGTTTCTATTTTGATTTATGACCAAGCATTTCACAATTAAATGTTGCTCTGAATATTTGTATGTTAGTGTCTAATCAATATAACACCTTTTTAGTTGCAGGATTGGACATCCCTTACTACCAAAGTACTATGTTGATTTTCTATAAATGTCAATCTGGGAGCGTGAATTTGAGATGATGTCTGCAAAGTATATGCTCTAGTTTTTGCTAAAAGTCACTACTACCTTGAATGCAATAACCAGTAAGGAAATCTAGTTCATCCAAAGGAAAGAAAACTATCAAATACTTGGAAGGAAATTCTAATTAGTTAACCATACATCTATGCACCTACTGCTGCAGGAACAGTGACTAGTTCTACTTCCAGTCACTGTAGGAACAACAGTTCTAATATTAACTTAGAAAAATGAGTCTAACTCCTACTTACTAAAGTAAACTCCACCTTCCGTATGGGCCCCCATGAAAGAATGAAGGAAAGATAAGCTCAGATAAAAGTGTAGAAACTCAGCAAAGTCATGTATTCATTCAAATATGTAGTATTACAATAACTTGGCAAAAATAACAAGATGTCTATCAACTCTGTCTGTCTACTCACTACTTAACCTCATAGATACAGACAAGGTCTTATTTAAGAGGAAGAAAGAACAACAAACTCCTAAAACTACAACTTCCTCATGACAGAAAGTTAGTTACAACTTAAGACTGCAAACATGCAATTTGTAAAGAAATTAATTATCCCTTAAATTCCCCACAAATATAGATCATAGCAAATGCTAGATCTGCTCTTTTATCTATCTTTAAATAGCTTCCAGGAATCTAGGTATCGTACATTGCATGTTTAACTGATCGCTTTGATGCTTGCTTCCTTGCTCAGCCGCTTTATCAGGTCTTGCTTTGTTATTCATTAAAATAGGTCCGTTTTGACTTTGCTACCAAGTCTTCTAGCTACAACGGTGTCATACTGCTTCTCTTTAATACCATCAATGCCTTAGCACTATTCCCTCGCAGTTTGTTTTTTATTAACTCCCACTCAGCTTGTATCCCTACAATCAACATTTAATACACACAAGACTTCCTGCAAACATTTATTTTCATTTATTAGTTTATAAAGAAAAGGCATTAATTATTCAACTAACAATTTTTGCAATCTCTTCAGCTATAGGAAGATCTACCGATATCGAACATTCATGAAGAAAGATTTTTACCACAAAATGAACCCCTTTTTAGATATAATTCCGATTATCATTTTTATGCCCTATGTCCATACTTTATACATCAAAAGTTCAAAAACATTTATACTAAAAGATGATAGAGTTCAGTATGTTATAGACAAATGTTCACAAAAAGGGCTAATAAGACTTCTATTTCTTCATGTCATCATTTTCCCCCCCAACCATCCTGAGGTTGGTCCCTTCAGCATCTATAGGTTTCTGATCCTCATCTGTAGCTTGAGATCATTGGCAATTTTCTCCCCTAATTCATGAGCTTTGTAATAAAAATATCCATGATTTTGTTTCAACCTTTCCCATTTCTATTCTTCGAAAATCATGTTACATTCAACAAATGAATCATACTTTCCAATAATAGGATGCAAGAGTATTGGTGGTTGGAAACGAAGAGGTACCCAATAATTTTTCTGACTTCTACCTAACATTAGATACCTTAGCATCCTGTTGATGGCCAACTCTAGATTTTGGAGAGAGTGCAACTCCCTTGTTTTTAGATCCTGTAGCAATCAGATCCATCTTTGAAGGGAGGCTTGTATAGTATCAGGGGCATTTGCAGAACAATGTTGCTCCCAATCCATAAATGCCTGTTCGCGGATAGGGTGAATTTTAGCAACAACACTTTGATTATTGTTAACGAAAAACCAATCAAAGAATACTCTAGAAGTGTTTTGTACCTCTGGCCAAATGTATAATGGTTCAAACATTTCCTTTTCCCTATAAGGAGCAGCCTAATTCTCTCAACTACTCTCATTCCTCATCCATGACATAACGGCCCTAAACTATACATCTCCCACATATTACAATGAATTCCAATCTTTATCATCTGGAACTACAAGATTATGAACATATAACTCACAGAGGAGATTCTGTAGAGTCATCGAAATTGATTTGAATGCTGCATAGAATTCTTGGGGAGTGTGTAAGGAAGGGTTCAACCCCTAAGTAATTCGAGACAATTGAAAATTAATCATTTGCTCCTTTAGGAGTAGTGTGTAAACTAGAGATAGGGACTTGCAATTTACAAGCTCTAGAATGAGCTCTTTAATCTTCGTGACACATTGATGTAGGACCATAATTTCACTATCCTTCTCTTTAATTTGCTATGCTTGTTCCCTGATAGTTCTAAGCAATTGCTTCCTTTCTAGGTCCCAGTTTGCTTTTTCCCATTGAAATTATTGGTACAAACTAAAGCTGGCTATTAACAGAGTAGAAATGTCTGGTGGTGTGTGACGATAGACAATAGGTTTATAATCTTCAAAGCAGTGGCCAGGATGATGGTGGTCAGTAGTGCTGTTGTCCTGAGAATGCTGACATTCAATAAAGCTTTTATTTTGACAGGCAACAGTGTTATCAACTTTTTCTGATGGGGCAACAGTTGCAGGATAGGGTGCAATAGTCATTTTAACTTGAAATATTTCAACAATTTCCTGAACCATTTCTTATGCAATAGATGGATATTCCTCTAGTGGTAGATTATCAGTTTCCTCTGCTGGCTGTTCAAACTCGGACACTATTTCCTCTGAGGACTCCGTGTCACTATCAACATTAATAGGGCTATTTGGCTTTGCAAAAATTTCCTCAAGATCATTTTCATGTTCAGGAGTAGGTGCTGTGTGCTTTAGTGATTGTACAGGTGTAGGTACTGGAGTTTCAACATCAATAGGTGGTATAGGAGGCTCAGCAAGTGGCGCAGGAGGTTCAGTTCTCAAATTTATCCTAGACATTCTGGTGACTCGTCGTGGAGTAGAACTTGGGGTATAAATTGGTTTCTTGCCCTTATCGATAGATTTCCCTTTATTCAGGTTAAGTGCAGGTTCTTGTGATACTGGAGATAGTTCTTCTAAACCTTCCTCTACGGCAACTGTGCATGATTTTCTCTTCCTAGAAATTGAGGCTTTTGTGGCCAAAATTTTCCTTTTTGCAGTTTTAGGTATAGAAGTAGAAGCTGAAGCTTTTTAAGCCATTCTATATACTACTTTCTTGACTCCTATAGTAGTTTTCTCTCTTGTCCCCACTCCTTGCCCTTTAGGTCCACCCCTTTTAGGTCCCTCTGTCCTTAGTTTTACAAAATCATCCCATGTTCCCAAGTGCTGCCTAGTCAACTCCTTTTCAATTATAGCCCTAATCAAGCAATGGTGGGATATTGACTGGGTTTTTCCTTGTTGTACATAGGTAGCTTGCCTTTTGATAATATTATAAAGGAAACTCGAGAGATTTATAGGACAATCACCATGCTGCAAACCACTCAAAATTTTGAAATGAACAACATGCAAATAGGAATACCTTCCTTCACAGGTAAAATATCTTATGATAAATTTAGTAGGGTGGATGAATTGTAGAGGGAGAGATAATCGTAATGTACCTTGCTTTTTTTTTCCTCTAGCTAAGGATCTCCAAGTACTGAGAATTGCTCTTTTGCTTGTCATGCATCCATGTCCTCTGTCCAACATTCTCCATTTGTGGGCAAACCAAAAACTTTTGTCACCACTTCTTTGGTGAATTCTATCCGAATGCCCTTAACAGTTGCATATCCATCCCTCAATGTATTATGAAATTGGAGCGCAATTTCCTGATAAAACTGCTTCAAACTAAGACAATAAGCCAACCAACCTCATTGTTGAAACAAACTACATGTTGCTGGGTCTACTAGTAAGACTCTGTGGTCTGTTGGTTCATGCCGCTGAGGTTCTCCACCCATTTTTTGAAAAAAAATGCTATTACAGGAAAATTCACTGCAAGTGATTTTAAGAGTATGGGCGGTGATAGCTACAAGGGTTTCAACAAAGAGAAATTGAAATACTTCAATACTTTCCAAACATCACATCCTTTAGTACTTCATGACGACATTTAATCACCAAACCATAATGAGGATAGCGATCATGCTAAAAAACATACAGTATATTAATGGGAGGTTATGTGAAATCATGATTTAATGGTTAGCCTTCTTTACATTATTTCACACATTTTGAAAGTACAAAAGGGTACCAGCTCATTACTGAAATGACCCTTCCCTGTACATCCTACATGCCAACTTAAGATTTCCTTGATTTGCATTCATGATTTTGATTTTCCCACCCCCCAACCTAGCAGAGACTGGGTCCCACTAGACCGTAAAGATTGCAAATTTTGAAAATCAAAATAACATGCTTTTCTAAATAAATAATAAATTAAATAAATGCAAAGGGGTCGAGTGTGACTGACCTAAGGTGCGATAGGAAGGATGGTCCGAATATTGCCATATGAGAGAAAGAAAGTGAGATGGCATGATGATGGAAAGACAAGAAGATGGGATGGAATGAGGTGGAAAAGGAATGAATTTTTGCATGAGTACAAAATTTTTATTATGAAGGCCTTGAAAATAAATTCAAGGGGGCTACAGGCATCTAAGTGGGAGACTTAGACGGAGTGGTTGTAGGAAGAGATGTTTCTGTTGTGGTAAACTGTTGAAGAAATTCTTCTTGGGTTGCTGGTTTATGATATAACTTCAGGCGATGCCCATTAACTAGGAGTTTGAATTTGACCAGATCAATTGTTGACAGTTGAACTACTCCATTGTTAAAAATTGCAATGATTTCATAGGGACCAAGCCATCAATTCTAAAATTTTCCTTGGTGATAGCGATATCGTGAATCATACAAGAGCGCCCAATCACCAATAGAGAATTCTCTGTCTTTAATGAATTTTTCATGCCATTGCTTTCTTTGACTCTGAATTAATTCTGTGTTATGAAGAGCTAATTTTTTCCATTCATCTAGCTCATTGAGATGCAAAATGTGATCCTTTTGTGCTGCAGGAAGGGTAATATCAAGTTCCAAAGCTATTCGCAGAGTTTTATGTTCAAATTCAATAGGCATAACAATCGTCTTCCCATATAGGAGTTGAAAAGGTGTAAACCCAGTAGTCTATTTCCATGTTGTTCCGTACACCCATAAGGCTTTAGGAAGTTTAGCTGCCCAATCTTTTCAATGCAAAGACACTATTTTAATGAGAATATGTTCTAACTCTCTATTTGTCACTTCTACCTGTCCATTGGCCTATGGATGATACGGAGATGATTTGCCATGCCAAATTTTATACTCCTCCATGAGTGCTGCTATTAGATTAGATGTGAACTAAGGCCCTTGATTTGATTGTAATTCTCTTGGAACACCAAATTTGGTAAAGATACATTCATACAAAAACTTTGCAACATTATTGTCACGAGGATGCTTCATGAGTTTTGCTTCGACCCACTTAGTAACATAATCAGTGCAAACTAGTATGCAACTTTTCCCTTCTGATGGTGGTTCAATAGGGTCAACAAAATCTATTCCCCATTTATCAAATGGTTCTACTACTATCTGTGGCTGCAAGGGCATTTCACCTATTTTTGTTGGTCGACCCATTCTTTGACATTTATCACATTTTTTTGTATACTGAGCCACATCCTTGTGAAGTGTAGGCCAATAATAACCTGTATTCAGAGTCTTTAATGCAGTCTATTTGTTAGCAAAGTGACCACCACAGGGCTCATCATGACAAGCACGAAGAACATCATATGTTTCATCCTCTCTGAGACATCTTCATATTACCTGGCCTGGTCCAGTATAAAACATGAATCTTGAGATCCATGAGAAATTAAAACTCTTTTCTGCCAACAATCATTTTTCTTTTGCACAAAAATGTGGAGGAGTTTTGCTAGTAGTTAGAAAGTTGGCAATGTCAGCATACCAAGGGTTTTGTGCAGACAAAAGAAGAGATGTTAATCAAGAAAGCTATCTTCTATGGCTGCAGGATCATCAAGTGTTTGAAGTCGAGACAAGAAATCAGCTACAACATTTTCTTTACCTAGCTTGTCAATAATGGTGATGTCAAATTCTTGCATTAGTAACAACCATCGAGCCAATCATCCAGAGATTGCTGGCTTGTTCATCAGATATTTGATAGCAGAGTGATCTGTATGTATAAATATTTTGCATCTTGTAATGTAATGTCTAAATTTATTTAGAGCATAAATTATAGCAAGCAGTTCTTTCTCTGTTACAGTGTAGTTATACTTGGCTCCTTGAAGATTTTTGCTATATAGTAAATTGCATGTTTTACAGAATCTATCTTTTGGCCAAGTACCGCTCCAATGGCATGATTTGAAGCATCTATGTGTATGTGAAAAGGAAACTCCCAATTTGGTCCTCGAAGAACTGGTGCTGTTGAGAGGACTTCCTTAAGCTGGAGGAAAGCTTTTGTACACTCTAAATCCCATACAAATTTTGCATCTTTTCGAAGCAATTTATATAAAGGTGCTGCAATTTGACTAAAATCTTTGATAAAACACTGATAATATCTAGCATGTCCTAGAAAACTCCTGAATTCTTTCAATTTAGCTGGTACAACCAATGTATGTATGACTTCTATTTTTGCCAGATCTACTTCAATTCCTTTAGGGGAAATAAAGTGTCCCAACACCACTCCTTCTTGCATCATCATAAAGCACTTTTCACTATTTAAAGACAAATTGTAGTCTTTGCATCTTTGTAAAACCTTGTCCAAGTTTTCCTTGGCTTCTTCAAATGTTTGTCCATATGTGGTTAAGTCATCCATATACACTTCCAAACAATCTGCAGATATGTTAGAAAAAATGCTAATAATAGCTCTTTGGAAAGTTGCAGGTGCATTGCACAAACCAAATGGTAAGACAACATAAGAAAATGTTCCCCATGGACACGTGAATGTGGTCTTTTCCTGATCCTTTGGTGCTATCTGGATTTGATTGTAGCCACTGAACCTATCCAAGAATGAAAAGTAATTTTTTCCTGCAAGATTGTCAAGAACTTGATCAACAAAAGGCAATGGAAAATGATCCTTTTTAGTAGCCGAGTTAAGTTCTTTGTAATCTATGCAGACTCACCATTTCCCCCCCTTTTTGGGAATAATAACCAATGGTGAAACCCATTGGCTATCTGAAATAGGATATATGAAGCCAGCATTGAGTAGCTTTTGCAATTCATTTTTGACAATATCCCTTAATGCTAGGTTTATCCTACACTGAGGTTGTCTTATAGGTTTACAATTCAGACTAATATAAATTCTATGGGTACAAAGTGCAGGATCCAAACCTTTCATATTTGTATACTCCCAAGCAAAAGCATCTTGGTTCTTTTGTAACAGCTACAGGGTATTATGATGTTGTGCCTGAGATAAGGACTTGCTTATATTTAATTCTCTTCCTAGAACGATTGCTGTTTTGACTGCTTTTCAGCCATTGAAATTTGCACAATTGGTTGTGAATCTATCTCATGTGGCAGGAGTGAATGCATAGGTTGTGCAGACTTGGAATAATGAAGTTAAACAGATAAAGGCAGAATTCTTTCTAAGACACACTTTTGTTTAGAAGATGTCTTAGGTTGTGTTCCATACTCATTTAGTATGATAGAAGAAATAACATCATCTTCTTCTTTAATATTTATAAATGAGTCCCATGAGATCATCATCAATTGTTGAATAGAATCTATGTCCATATCATAGTCATCCATATTTGGCTAGACAACTTGATCATCCTGCAGCAAAGGTTGAGTAGGTGAATACAAGGTTAAATTTTTAGTGTTCGTTCCATCTAAAATAGTCATTTTCCCTGATTGGCATGCAATATAAGCATCTGCTGTGGCTAACCGTGGTCGTCCTAAAATGATAGGATATCCCCTAGTACTTATTTTTAGAGAGAGTACGACAAAATCAACTGGATACTCTCATGAATGCAATGTGACAATGACATCTTCTAGCATACCATTAGGAATGATGGTAGAACTATCTGCTAGTTGCAAGATTGTTGGTGTTTTCCTGAGACCAATGATGCTTAATTTGGACACTACTTCCTTGGTCATTACATTGATGGATGCTCCTAGGTCTATTAAGATGTTTTGCACTTGCACTCCTTGAATGGTGAGGGTCACTACTGGACTTCCAGGGTTTGCATACTTAGGCATTTTGTAGTTATCAAGCATAAGATCAGAAAGCTATCCAAGGAAATGGATAGTCTTTGGGTCTTTCTTTTTCCTTCCTAGCTTTTTAACACAGGCTTCTCTAATGGATTTTGAATATATAGGTACTTCCTTTATTGCATCAAGCAAGGGAATTTTTACCATCATTTTCTTGAGTTTCTCAAGTAAGTCTAGTGCAACTTGATTTTCTCTTGGCAGGATTTGCTCTATTAACCTACTAGGAAATGGTGGTGTCTTGGTTGCAGGAGAAATAGTGGTGGCAGGTTCTTGAACTGACTCAACATTTGTATCATCTATTTCTATTATAATGGGGTGCTGAGGTGAGGCAAGTGTTGTTCTAGATCGTAGATGGATATCATTTAGGGTGATGGTATAACTTTGTTTCTAGGCTAAAGGTTTTGCACTATTAGGATTAGGTGCAGGTTGTGCAGGTAATTATGGCTATTTTGGAGGGGCTATATTGGTTACAGGAGGCATTAAGGCTTGCTGTTGAGGAGGTTGAGTCAAGGCTGGTTGATACTGGTGTTGCTGCTAGTTCTGGGTTTGCTACCAACCCTACTGAGGTTGTTGCCAGTTCTGGGTTTGCTGCCAACCCTACTGAGGTTGGTGCCAACCTTGGTTAGGCTACTACCACCCTTGGTTAGGCTCCTGTCAATTATTATAATTACCATGATCCTATTGTCATTGACTAATACTACCATAATTATGGAGTGGGTCTTGAGGAATACCTGATCTTGGAGCCCATGGCCTTCTTTGAGCAACATAGAGGACTTCCTCATCTTCATCAATTTCCTTGGACTTATTAGGCACATGCTATGATTCCAAGCTAGCAATAGGTTTACATCGACAGTTGCATTTCTGATGCAGGAGCATCTTTCATGGAAAAAAAATTATTAAAAAAAAAAAAAAAAAAATTGTGGAGGAGAGAGAAAGTGACGAAAATTAGAGGAGAAATAATAAAAAAATAAAAAGGAGAAAAGAAAGGAAAAGAGGATTTTTATTTTCGAGGTGCATAGGTGGCATAAAATAGAAAAATAAGAAAAATAGTTGTCATTCCATTAATCGAGGTGTGTAGGTGGAAATTCTAGAAGGTTTTGGATAAATCATGTATTTAATATTTGTTGGGTGCTTAGTTGTATTTGGGTGGGAATTTAATATTTATTTAAAGATAGTTGTATTTACCTTTTATCCCACATTGGTTGTGTTTGTAATGTCTTGGGTTAGAAGTGCCTATTTAAGCAAGGCATATGAGCATTTCTAATCAAGCTCAAGGGGGAAGCTTGAGGAGTAGAAGCTCAAGGAGAAGGTTGAGGAGTGGAAGCTCAAGGAGAAGCTTGATATCATCTTGTGGGTGTTGTAAGGATCTTCAAGTATAATAAAATTGCTTGTGAAGATTTATTTTTAACTTTTTTTTGGTCTCCATATTGTGGCATTCTTGATTGTGAGTGGGTAAGGGTGGTGTAGCCCTTTATCAAATGGTATCAGAGCGTACCTTCATCAGTGGTATCAGAGCGGTACTTTATCAAGCTGGTATCAGAGCAGGAGTTCCTGAGTGTACAAGCAGATCGCCGAAGTGTGAGGCAGTTTGTACTAGGACCTTGGTTGGGCAAAGTTTATCAGAGCTTGTGGATTGCAAATCCATTGTCCTAGACTTGTGATGTGGTTCCCGATTGTTCGTGCGAGGTGGCAGGTTGCGATCTAACTTGCAAACAATTCAAGGTTGTCACAAGGAGCGTGGGAAGGATTTTTTGCAGAGGGTTTACGAAGATCGTGGGAGATGGCTCCAAGAGGATTGGACCCTAAGATGATTGTAAAAATCCATGATATAGTGGAGAGGAATTTTTCTAAGATGTTTGCTCGGTTGGATGCTAAAGCTAAGAAGGTCAAGGTGGAAGAGGATGGTTTTGCTGATCAGTTTGTGGAGTTTGATGCAGACCCTACAGAGCAACTAGAGGTTGTTGCTAAAGATATTCCTAATGTTGCTGATGTTGGGATGGAGATTGGTTCTCATGATCAGTTGGTTGAGTCTGACATGGAGATTGTGGAGCACTTGGTCGTGGATGATCCTGTTGTTGGAGGTAAGTTATGTATTGCATAGCATCTTGTTGTGAGCAATGAGGTTGCTAGTGTTGAGAGTTTGGCATGTGTTGATGGAAATGTACATGTGGATGCTGATGTGGAGTTTGTTATTGCTGGTATGGATGCACTAGTTGTTGATGTGAATGGGAGTTTGCTAATGAAGCATTATGTTCAGTTTGTTCCTGGGAATGAGCATGTTGATTGGATGGTTGAGATGTTAGTGTGGAGGATTTGCATGGTGGTTTTGTTGTCCCTGTTGAGGTGGAAGCCTTTGGTGAAGATGAAGATGGTGGTAGATCTTTCTTTTGGCGTCAAAGTGTGGGACACACTTTTCTATCTACCGGGGGAGTTTGATGCAGGAGCATCTTTCATGGAAAAAAAATTATTAAAAAAAAAAAAAAAAAATTGTGGAGGAGAGAGAAAGTGACGAAAATTAGAGGAGAAATAATAAAAAAATAAAAAGGAGAAAAGAAAGGAAAAGAGGATTTTTATTTTCGAGGTGCATAGGTGGCATAAAATAGAAAAATAAGAAAAATAGTTGTCATTCCATTAATCGAGGTGTGTAGGTGGAAATTCTAGAAGGTTTTGGATAAATCATGTATTTAATATTTGTTGGGTGCTTAGTTGTATTTGGGTGGGAATTTAATATTTATTTAAAGATAGTTGTATTTACCTTTTATCCCACATTGGTTGTGTTTGTAATGTCTTGGGTTAGAAGTGCCTATTTAAGCAAGGCATATGAGCATTTCTAATCAAGATCAAGGGGGAAGCTTGAGGAGTAGAAGCTCAAGGAGAAGGTTGAGGAGTGGAAGCTCAAGGAGAAGGTTGAGGAGTGGAAGCTCAAGGAGAAGCTTGATATCATCTTGTGGGTGTTGTAAGGATCTTCAAGTATAATAAAATTGCTTGTGAAGATTTATTTTTAACTTTTTTTTTTGGTCTCCATATTGTGGCATTCTTGATTGTGAGTTGGGAAGAAATCTTCCAAGGTGGTCTCTTCTTCTATGCATGCAAGAATGCTACAAATGAAACTAAATGACTCAATAGTGAATACTAGACTGACACCATCCCCAAAAATGGTACCAAAAATATTTCTAATCAATATAACACCTTTTTATTTGCAGGATTGGACCATCCCTTACTACCAAAGTACTATGTTGATTTTCATTAAATGTCAATCCCGGAGCGTGAACTTGAGATGATGTTTGCAAATTATATGCTCTAGTTTTCACTAAAAGTCACTACTACTTTGAATTCAATAACCATTAAGGAAATCTAGTTTATCCAAAGGAAAGACAACTATCAAATACTTGGAAGGAAATTCTAATTATTTAACCATACATCTATGCACCTACTACTGTAGGAACAATGACTGGTTTTATTTTCAGTGGCTGCAAGAATAATAGTTCTAATCTTAACTTAGAAAATTGAGTCTAACTCCTACTTACTAAAGTAAACTCCACCTTCTGCGTGGGTCCCCACAGAAGAATGAAGGAAAGATAAGCTCAGAATTTAAAATGAAGGAAGAACAACAAACTCCTCCTCATGAAGGAAAGTTAGTTACAAATTAAGACTACAAACATGCAATTTGTAAAGACATTAATTATCCCTCAAATTCCCCACAAATATAGATCATAGAAAATGCTAGATCTACTCTTTTTATCTGTCTTTAAACAGCTTCTAGGAATCTAGGTATCGTGTGTTGCATGTTTAACTGATTGCTTTGATGCTTGCTTCCTTGCTCAGTCGCTTTATCAGGTCCCGATTTGTTATTCATTAAAATAGGTCCCTTTTGACTTTGCCACCAAGTCTTCCAGCTGCAACGATGTCATAATGCTTCTCTTTAATACCATCAATGCCTTAGCGCTATTCCCTCACAGTTTGTTTTTGATTAACTCTTGCTCAGCTTGTATCCTTATGATCAACATTTAATACACACAAGACTTCTCGCAAACATTTATTTTCATTTATTAGTTTATAAAGAAAAGGTATTAATTATTCAACTAACAATTTTTGCAATCTCTTCAGCTGGAGGAAGATCTACCCATATCAAACATTCATGAAGAAAGATTTTTACCACAAAATGAACCCCTTTTTAGATATAATTCTGATTATCATTTTTATGCCCTATGTCCATACTTTATACATCAAAAGTTCAAAAACATTTATACTAAAAGATGATAGAGTTCAATATGTTATAGACAAATGTTCACAAAAAGGGCTAATAAGACTTCTATTTCTTCATGTCATTAGTTAGTACACTTGAACATATCACATTATCTATATTTGAATGTTCGCATCATATTCAACTAGAATAAATTACATTTCAATGACATTATACTATATTAAATCGCAACAATCAAGAGAATATTTTCCTATTCACATTATCCTCAAAATCTGTTGATCTCTTTAACTCTTCTCTTTATCTATATACTTGAATTCAAGTCTCTCCACTAAATTTTCTCAGATAGTATAAGTAAATTTTATTATTCATGTTTATTTCACTTTCTTGATAAAAGCTAATTGTTACATATACAATATCTGTTAGGATAAACCACGGACAGAAATAAAAACTACATGCAAATATAACCAATAACAAAAAATAATAGAACACACAGAAATGAAAACAAGGCACCAAGATTTAATGTGGTTCACCCAATCCCTGGGCTATGTCCACCAAACAACAAGTTCGATCTTATTACAATCCAGTGATTACAACCTGATTACAATCCATAATCCCTTACAGCTCAATACCGCCACAAGAACCAATTTCATATCACATCATTATTAAAAATACCCAACCCTAAGCCCTTTTATACAAGTATTAAACTACTTTAGGGTGATAACATGTCTGCCATATGTCGGCCATTATATGTCAGCTACCATGTCGGCTACTGCCTAAATTTTTTTTTTCGGGGTGATGCCCTGAACCCCACTATTTATGAAGTATGTACAATACTTTCCTGATTAGTCACCATAATCTAACAATCTCCCACTTGGGGACTGATCAGGCTCCACACTAAACAACAATCTCCCACTTGGAGACTGATCCTGTAGCAATACCACTACCACATGGGGCTCCCACTGAATCAAACCATCCTGGACTCTACTGTTCTTTTATTCATATTCAGTCTAAAAGACCAACCGAAGCTGAAGAGGAGTTCAGCTTCTCCCTTGTTACAACCTTTGTCAACATATCTGCTAGATTATCATTGGTATGTATCTTCTCTAGCTTTAACTGTCCATCCTCCAAAACTGACTGAACGAAATGGTACTGCAACTATATGTGTTTGGTCTTAGAATGCAGAGCTATATTCTTAGCAAGATGAATGGCACTCTGACTATCTGTGAACAAATAATTATCCTTCTAAGGATGTCCCAATTCTTCCAAGAAGAACTAAAGCCATATCATCTCCTTGGCTGCCTCTATAGCAACAACATATTCTGCCTCTGTAGTGGAGAGAGCATTAATCTTCTGTAACCTAGAAACCCAGCTCACAGCTGCCTCACCGACAGTAAAGACATAACCTGTAGTACTCTGCCTGGTATCAATATCCCCAGCCAAATCTGAGTCAACATAGCCCTCTAAATCAGTAGTAGATCCCCCAAAGTGTAAACACTTATTGGATGTTCCTATTAAATATCTAAGAATCCACTTGACAACATTCCAATGCTCAAATCTTGGATGAATCATATACCTGCTAACGACTCCCACTGCATGTGCAATATCTGGCCTAGTGCATACCATAGCATACATTAAACTTCCTACAGCTGAAGCATAGGGTACCTTGGACATCTTATCCTCCTCTTCCTGTGTCTTGGGACACATCTCCTTAGTCAATTTCAAATGACCAGGTAAAGGTGTGCTGACAGCTTTAGCATTCTCCATAGAGAAACGTTGCAACACCTTCTCAACATAATCAGCTTGAGATAGCGTCAATGTTCTGTTCTTCCTATCTCTGCAAATTTTCATACCAAGGATTTGTTTTGCTCCCCCCAAATCCTTCATAGCAAATGCATGTGATAATTGGCATTTCAACCCCTTAATATGATCCATGTTAGACCCAACTACAAGCATATCATCAACATATAAACATAAAATAATGTAGCTATCATCATCCAACCTCTTAAAATAAACATAGTAATCTGAATGACACCTATTATATCCATGCTCATGCATAAAACTGTCAAATTTCAGATACCATTGCTGAGGTGCTTGCTTCAAGCCATATAAACTTTTCTTCAATTTGCACACTAAGTCCTCCTTACCTTTGACCTCAAAACCCTGTGGCTGAGCCATATATATTTCTTCATCCAAATCACCATGAAGAAAGACTGTTTTAACATCCATCTGCTCTAAATGAAAATTTTTAGTAGCCACAAGACTTAAAACAGTACGAATAGAAGTCATTTTAACAACAGGAGAAAATATCTCATCAAAATCAATTCCCTTTTTCTATGCAAATCTTTTTACAACTAACCTGGCCTTAAATCTTTTCTTACCTCCTTCCTCTTCTTTCAACCTGTAAACCCATTTATTCTGTAAAGCCTTTTTACCTGCAGGCAACTTGCACAAATCCCATGTCTTATTTTTCAGCAAAGAGTCCATTTCATCTTTCATTGCAAACTCCCACTGAATCTTAGTATCCACCTGCACAGCTTCATCATAACTTTCAGGTTCACTAGCATCAGTAAGTAAAATAGAATACAAAGAGGGAGAAAACCTTTGTAGAGGTCTAGTTTGCCTTGTTGACCGTCTAACATTCACTGGTGTGTGTGGTATTTGTTGTTGCAGTTGTTGCACATCATGAGGAATGGCTGGAACATCAGCTTTTGGAGTATCATCCAGCACTACATAATCATCTTCATTCTTCTCATGTTGCTGCAACAGATCTTTGTACAACACTTTCTCATTGAATATGACTTATCGACTTCGAATAATTTTAAGATTTTCAAAATCCCAAAGCCTATAACCAAATTCATTAATGCCATATCCAATAAAGACACATTTCTTTGATTTAGCTTCTAGCTTGGTTCTATTTTCAGAGTCTATATGAGCAAAAGCTTCACAACCGAAGGTCTTGAGAAAAGAATAACTCACCTTCTTACCAGTCCATGCTTCCTCTGGAATACCATAGCCCAAAGGAGTAGAGGGACCTCTATTAATCAAATATACTGTAGTATTGACAGCCTCCACCCACATGTGTAAGGGAAACCCAACATGCAACCTCATGCTCCTTGCGCGCTCCATTATAGTCCTATTCATGCGTTCAGCCACTCCATTTTCTTGTGGAGTCCTTGGAACAATTTTTTGTCTACGAATACCATTAGTGGAGAAATAATCTTCAAATTCATGACTGCAATACTCACCACCATTATTAGATATGAGACATTTTAATTTCTTACCAGTCTCATTTTCAACCAAGCATTTCCATTTCTTAAAAGTTTGAAATACATTAGATTTCTGTCTAAGGAAATAAACCCATACTTTTCTAGTTGCATCATCAATAAATGTAACATAATAATGAGAGCCACCAAGGGAAGATACCTGGGCTGGTCTCCATACATCTGTATGCACAAGTTCTAATTTCTCCTTTTTATTTTCCTTCCTTGTCTTTACAAAACTCACTCTCTTTTGTTTTCCATACACACAACTTTCATAGAAATCCATATTCACACATTTTAGACCTGGTAAAACTTTCCTTGAATGAAGTAATTTCATACCTTTCTCACTCATGTGCCCAAGTCTATTGTGCCACAACGCTGTATCAGAATCTACAACAGCTATTTGTTCTCCCTGCTCAACTACAGTAATTGTTCCTGAATATTCATTTTTCTCTGAAACAATCAAAGTAGAAGGAACAATATGACCTGTACAAAGATATAAGGTGCCTACTTTCCCACCTTTTGCTACTACAAGGGAACCTTTTGAAACCTTCCAATTTTTATCATTAAAAGTAACTACACAACCCTCATCACCGAGTTGCCCTGCTGAAATTAAATTTCTACTTAGTTTTAGAACATGTCTTACCTCATGTAGTAGCCAATGATTCCCATTCTGCAACTTAATCTTAATTTTTCCCTTTCCAACAATCAGACAGGGTTCATTATCCCCCAAATAAACAAGCCCAAAATCCCTTGGACATAATCAATGAAATAACCTCTATGAGGTGTAGCATGAAATGAAGCACTAGAATCTAAAACCCATGAATCATCAACACTCTCTAAAGACAGAAGCAAAGCATCCTCTTCAGATTTTTTACTTACCACATTTGCCTCTTTGTCTCCATCTGATTTATCTCCTTCATTTTTCTTTTGATTCCAACAATCTTTCTTTTTGTGCCCTGGTTTCCCACAGTACCAGCAATCATTTGGTCCTCTCGATTGAGACCTCCTCCCCTTTGACTTTCTTCTTGATTTCCCATGATTTCTAGAGTTACTTCCTCTTTCAGTCGTTCTGCCCCTGCTTTGTGCATTTAAAGCACTTCCTGATGTAGATCCACCTAAGGATTTTCTACGAGTTTCCTCACTTAAAATAACACCGATGACATCATCATATTTTAGGGTACTAGATCCAGGAACAGAATTACTCACCGCCATTACCAAGCCATTCCAGCTTTCAGGCAAAGAACAAAAAATCAAGAGAGCCCTAATTTCTTCATCAAAATTGATACCCACAGAAGATAATTAACTAGTAATAGTATTAAACTCATTTAAATGATCTACAACAGATCCACCTTCTGCCATTTTTATATTAAATAAACGCTTCATGAGAAATACCTTATTTGAAGCGGAGAGCTTTTCATACAGTGTTGCTAGGGTTTTCATCAAATCTTCTGTCATCTTTGCTTTTGTAATATTAAATGCCACCGATGGTGCCAAGCATAACCGAATGCTTTCGAGTGCCTTTCTATCCAAAAGATCCCATTCAGCCTCTGACATAGTTCCCTGATTCTTGGCTTTTCCTTCCAACGATTTCCATAAATCCTTCTGATATAAATAGTCTTCCATTTGCATCTTCCATAACTGGAAGTTCTGCCCATTAAACTTATCAACCCTCAACTTACCCTCATCTTCCATCGCTCCCACTCAACTGTGAGACTCCCTCTTAACCGTGAGACTTTCCTGCAGAGGATAACTGAAAGAAAACCTTGCTCTGATACCACTTGTTAGGATAAACCACGGACAAAAATAAAAACTTCATGCAAATATAACCAATAACAGAAAATAATAGAACACACAGAAATGAACACAAGGCACCAAGATTTAACATGGTTCACCCAATCCCTAGGCTACGTCCACCAAAAAACAAGTCTGATCTTATTACAATCCAGTGATTACAACCTGATTACAATTCGTAATCCCTTATAGCTCAATACCGCCGCAAGAACCAATTTCGTATCACAACATTATTAAAAATACCCAACCCTAAGCCCTTTTATACAAGTATTAAACCACTTTTGGGTTATAACATGTCGGCCATATGTCAGCCATTATATGTCGGTTACCATGTCGGCTATTGCCTAAATTTTTTTTTCGGACCCCACTATTTATGAAGTATGTACAGTACTTTCCTGATCAGTCACCACAATCTAACAATATCTATATTTTAGGTTCATATAGACTAATTTCAATAAATCTACTAAAGAAAGAAGAAATAATCTATAAAATGCATAGAACTAGGAAAACTTCATGCTTGGTCTTATTTTCATATTGTTCCTTTGGTGAGGAAACATTTGAATAATACTTACACTTCAATTACAAATATCAAAGTTCCTAATCGATTTCCTTAGTGAAGTCAAACTATGAAATGAATCTATGCTCATATATTGATATAAACTATGAAATGAATCTATGCTCATATATTGATATACCTTTCATAATTAATGCATGTGAGTCTCATGCACCCTTATCATTATTGATGGTTATGTTTACATACTTTCTATAACACAAATTATCAATAGCAAAATTATTCTTTTCTAGATTTCTATGATTGCATTTATCTTCAAACATATAAAGTTGATTATTAATTATTGTTGCGGTTGCTTTGTGAAATTGTATTATGATAAATTATGTATGTTGAATTTTTTATTATGACTTGGATGCATGGATTTGAGAATCATGTAATGTGTAAAGTGCATGAAATTTCAATAACTATATAGAATAAGTTCATAAAGATGGGGGACCAAAAAGTTCCTTAATATGTTACTTCTTTTGAAAGTAGAAAAATCTAATTTGTGGCAAGGAAATCAAGGTAGTTAGACTAAGAACTTCATGATGTAAAATGAAAAAGAGTTGAAGTACTTTGGATCTACTTTCCAAAAAAAAAAATTGTAAAGAGAAAGGGCCTCCAAAGGGTGGACCATACAAAGTGGTCCTTTTATTAAAAAAATATTGTACCTAGTGTGCTCCCCCTGTTATGTCAAGCTATATGTGTGTGTATGTGTGTGTGTGTGTGTGTGTGTGTGTGTGTGTGTGTGTGTGTGTGTGTGTGTGTGTGTGTGTGTATGACATAGTGCAAGGTAGGAGAATCCCCAAAGGAGATTTCCTAGCCCCCAACAAATAACCACATAAAAAAAATACAATAAAAATGCAAGATTTGATATCAAATCACAACTTTTCATTCATAAAATAACCGATTACATGCAATGTTCCAAGATATAAGACCTTCTCGGTTACAACCAAATACAAAGAAAGGAATAGTTCTACAAGATCTCTCAAGATCTAATCCAAACCCTAGCTAGTCCAGATCCACACTTTGGTAGAAACCTCCAAGATCTCAACTTGTGCTCGTAAGCCACCAAGAAACCTCCTTGTTTCTAAACCACAACCACTAGCTCTTCTCACAAACTTGCAACTCCACCACAATCCTGCTGTAAACTACCTCACATTCGGTGCTCTATCCACAACCTCAAGAAAACTTGCTCCTCACTTCCTCCTTCTCTCCAAGATTCTACTAAGAAGAGATCACACATTTAAGCTTCATTAGAAATGCTCATATGCCTTGCTTAAATAGGCACTTTCCACCCAAGATGTTACCAACACAACCAATGTGGGATAAAAGGTAAATGAAACTACCTTTCAACAAATATTTAATTTCCACCCAAATACTACTAAGCACCACCATGTGGCCCAACAAATATTAAATGCATGATTTAATAAAATGTCCACAAACTTCTAGAATTCCACCTACACACCTCGATAAATGGACTGAAACCCATTTTAATTTATTTTTCTATTTATGCCACCTATGCACCTCAAAAATAAAAATTCCTTTTTTCTTCCTCTTTTTCCCTTTATTTATTTATTATTATTTTTCCTCTAATTTTCATCACTTTCTCTCTCCTCCATTTTTAAAAATAATTTTCCCATGCAAGATGCTCCTGCATCAAATTCCCCAAGTAAATAGAAAAGTGTGCCCCACACTTTGACACCAAAAGAAAGATTTGCAACCATCTTCATCTTCATCAAAGGTTTCCACCTCAACAGGGACAAGGAAACCAATCTACACATCATCCACATATGCATCACTCTGTCAAACACCAGAATATCAACCATCCAATCAGCATGCTCACTCCAAGGAACAAATTTAACATTATATGTCATCAACAAACCCTCATCCACATTAGCAACTAGTGAATCCACACCAATAGAAAAAAAACTCCATATCAACAATAATATGTAACTCCTTAGCACCATATGCAAAAACTCACAACACCAACCATCTCATTGCTCACAACAAGATGCTCTATGACATACAAGTCACCACCAATAGCAACTAAATCATCCATGATTGAGTACTCCACAATCTACATCCCAAGATCAACAAGGTTAGGAATATCTTCAACAACATCCTCTAGTTGCTCTATAGGTTCTATATCAGGTTCCACAAACTGATCAAAAAAACCAACCTCTTCCACCTCGACATTGCGATGCCATCTTCTCTCACGAGTAAGTCTTCTAACTGGCTAGACAACTCTCTTTTGGATTAGTAGACTCCAGCTCGACAAACATCTATGGAATGCCTTCCTCATCCTGTCCTTATCTTGATCATCCAAACTAGTTTCAAACTAAGCAACCTCCTTCATAGCTCGATTAGCCAAACTAGTTTCAAACTGAGTAGACATCTTAGAAACATTCCTCTCCACCACATCAAAGAGATTCACAATCATCTTAGGGTCCAATCCTCTTAGAGCCATCTCCCAAGATCTTTGTAAACCCTCTACAACAAATCCTTCCCATGCTCCTTGTGACAACCTTGAATTGTTTGCAAGTCAAATCACAACCTACCACCTTGCATGAACAATCAGGAATCACATCACAAGTCTAGGACCATAGATCTGCAATCCACAAACTCTCTATGATTATGCTTCAACAAGATCAATCTTCCATCTTCACATCCATCAATCTATTTGCAAGCCCTCTACAATTGCAAGATAGAATCATGATCTAGCACCTCACAACAAAGAGATCTAGGACTCCAGAAAGAAAATCCACCACCATATCAAGATCAACTCATATCTACTTCTCCAACCCAAGTTCTAGTGCAAATTGCCACAACTTCAATGATTTTTCTATACGCTCAAGAACAATTGTGCTCTCATACCATCTGACGTAGTGCAAAGTAGGAGAATCACCAAAGGAGATGTCCTAGCCCCCAAAAAAAACCACATAGTGGAAACACAAAATAATGCAAGATTTGGTATCAAATCACAACTCTTCATTCATAAAATAACTAATTACATGCAATGTGTCAAGCTACAAGGCCTTCTCAATTATAGACAAATAAAAAGCAAGTAATAATTTTGCAAGATCCCTCAAGATCTAATACAAACCCTAGCTAGTCCAGATCCACACTCTAGTAGAAACCTCCAAGATCTCAACTTGTGTTTGCAAGCCACCAAGAAACCTCCTTGTTTCTAAACCACAACCACTAGCTCTTCTCATAAACTCAAAACTCCACCACAATCCTACTGTAAACTGCCTCACATTCACCACTCTATCCATAGACTCAGGAAAACTCACTCCTTGCTTCCTCCTTCTCTCTAAGCTTCTACTAAGAAGAGATTACACCTTTGACCTTCATTAGAAATGCTTATATGCATTGCTTAAATAGGCACTTTCCACCCAAGATGTTACCAACACAACCAATGTGGGATAAAAGGTAAATGCAACTACCTTTATGCAAATATTTAATTCCCACCCAAATAAAACTAAGAACCACAATGTAGCCTAACAAATATTAAATGCATGATTTAATAAAATGTCCACAAACTTCTAAAATTCCACCTACACACCTCGATAAATGGAATGACAACCATTTTAATTTATTTTTCTATTTATGCCACCTATGCATCTCAAAAATAGAAATTCCTTGTTTTCTTCCTCTTTTTCCCTTTTTTATTATTTTTCAATTATTTTTCCTATAATTTTTTTCACTTTCTCTCTCCTCAATCTAAAAAAAAATTCCCATGCAAGATGCTCCTACATCATATATATATATATATATATATATATATATATATATATATATATATATATATATATATATATATATATATATATATATATATATATATATATATATATATATATGATGTTAGCTAATTTATTATTCATTTTATGACTTCCATTATGATTTTCTTGGACAAGGTTCTCTCTCATGGAACCCTTAGGAAAACATAATTTGTTTCCTTTGAACAATATAAAAAATTGCAAGGTATAATCAGAAAATGTACTATGAAAATGATTAAATTGAAATATACCTTCTAAGCTTCAAAAAAGTATTAATCATCCTTGTAGAGGTCCTTGAAACTCTCTATGCTAATTCTATGTAGTTGAAACTCTTGAATGGTCAACATCCTCTTGGTTAGTGCATCTACAACCTTGTTCAACTACCCCTTCTTATGCTTAATGGTGAATGTGAATGCTTGAAGATGTTACATCCACTTCAAATGCCTATTACTCAACATTTCTTTTGTATTGATGTAGCTAAGGACTTGGTTGTTAGTGAACACTACAAATTCTTTATGTAGAAAGTAATGTCTCCACTTCCTAAGAGACTGACCCAAAGCATACAATTCCAAGTCATAAGAAGAGTATTTCTTCTTGGCTTCATTTAATTTCTCACTGAAGAAGGATACTATCCTACCTTCTTGGTTTAACACATGCCCTACTGCTATGCTACTTTCATCACACGCTAGGGTAAATAATTTGTCAAAACTAGGTAGTCTAAGGTAAGTTGTGTTGCCACTTGTTCCTTCAACTTTTCAAATTCCTTCCCTTCTTTACAGGTCCACCTAAACTTGGTCTTCATACCACCCTTGATAGTGTCTAGAAATGGTGCTCAAATACTACTAAAATTCCTAATGATTTTTTTTATAAAATTGAGCTAACCCATGGAAACTTCTTATGTCTATTGTTGTGGTAGGTGGTGGCCAGTTTAGGATAGATGCAACTTTGTCTTGACCCATCTTCAAGAATCCCTTGGATACCACAAATCCCAAGTATACCATTTCTTACTTAAAATACTCACATTTTTCCAAGTTGATTGCAGACTTCTCTTCATGTAGCTTCTTTCGCACAATCTCCTCATGTTTGAGATGCTCCTTTCTTGTTTTATTGAAGATGAGTATGTCATCCATATATACCACCACAAATCTCCCTGTGTAGTCTTTTAACACTTTATTCATGAGGTTCATGAATGTACTAGGAGAATGTGTGAGTCCAAAAGGCATCACAAGCCACTCATATAACCCATATGTGGTCTTAAAAGTTGTCTTCAACTCATCTCCCTCCTTTATTTTGATTTGGTAGTATCTTCTCTTCAAGTCTAGTTTGGTGAAATACATAGCTCCTACAAGATAGTTGATCAAATCCTCTATTCTAGGTATGGGAAATCTATACCTAATAGTCATCCAATTTATGAACTCTAAATCTATTCAAAGCCTCCATTTTCCACCCTTCTTGGATGCCAAAACTATTGGTACTACACAAGGGATAATGCTCTTCTTTATCAACCCTTGGTCTAGGAGTTCTTGCACTTGTCTAGCCACCTCTTGGTTTTGATCATGAATAAGCTTATAGGTTTCTTTATTAGGAAATGATGCACCAGGCACAAAGGTAATCTAATGACTTAGCACTTTCATAGGAGGTAATGTTTTAGGAGTTCCATCATTGACTATATCTTTATACTCTACAAGTAAATATTGGATTTTAGATGGTAAAGTTTTTTGTTCAAACCTCTCTTCCTCCTTAGGCTTAAGAAAGATGACATACCCTTCACTTACTTCATTCATAGGCACATTGATGAACTCCTTCCAACTATTCAATAAGATACCAAGAGTCTCAAACTAGGACTCATCTTCCTCCAATAAGGATTGGATCTAGAAAGTTCTTCCATCTTTCTTGAAAGAAATGAAATTTTATTTTCCATCATAGATATCAAACCTATCATATTACTAGGGTCTCCCCAATAGTAGTCGTCATGTATTCATGAGCAACAC
This sequence comes from Cupressus sempervirens, assembly GCA_028749045.1. Classification (NCBI taxonomy): domain Eukaryota; kingdom Viridiplantae; phylum Streptophyta; class Pinopsida; order Cupressales; family Cupressaceae; genus Cupressus; species Cupressus sempervirens. The sequence goes on from CM053789.1 coordinate 384,494,055, forward strand.
ATCACAAAGTAGTTTATCTTTGTAGCCTACAATTGAAAACTCAACCCAAGTCTATTCATTCACCAACACACTATGCCCTTTGTTCAACCATGCCACCTTGCATGGGTTAGCATGAGGTATCCTTGCCAACTTTAATTTTTTCACTACCTCTTCTGATATAATGTTATCTATGGATCTTGAATCCACAATAATTTTACACACTTTGCACAACATATTGCACCTAATTCTAAACAAGGCTCTCTTATACTTGGGTTCATCCTTGGTTGGTTTCCTAATCATTATTCTTTTGAACATTAAGTTCTCTACCATCTCTGATTCAATGTGATCAACCTTAGGTGTCTTAGTGCTTATTGTGTCTTAATGAGTATGCAAACCTCTTTTCATTTCTTGAAAAAGTAGGTTTGTCAGGACATCTATAGGTAGGGTGACCCATCTGACCACAAGTATAACATTTCATATTTGCAAAGTATAAACTAATTTTGCCTAAAATTTTTCCTCTACTAGAGCCTCCTTGAGTACCTCTTCCTCTTGTATAACCTCTCTTGGAGTAGTCTCACTACCATGCTCAACAAGTTTGGAGTCACCTTGGCTTCTTAGTTCATTACCCTGGCCTTGGTATCCACCTCTATGCCCTTTTTGGTATCTTCCTCTACCTCTACCTCTAAAATTAGAGCCCCCTTCTTCCTATTGTTTTCTTCCACCTTAAAAGCCAATTTATGAAACTTCTAAACAATGGTAGGGGTCCAAATACTTATTTCTTCTTGAATGTTTTGCTTTAGTCCACCCAAGTACCTTGCTACCTTAATAGGTTCCTCTTCTTCAATCTTCAACCTTGGGCATAGTTTTTGAAACTCCTCTATATAAAATTCCACATCCAACTATTTTTTTCTTTAGACCTTGTCTCTTTCTATACAATTTTATTTCATAATCTTCTAGATTTTTTCCTCCTTTACTTTAAGTTACCATAGCATTCTTGTTAGCTACAGGTTTTTTACCCTCTATGACCATTTCATCTTGCATATAATTCCACCATGTCAATGCTAACACTCTTAGTCTTGATTTTGTAACCTTTACTTTTTGTGCCTCTATAAAACCTTTAGACTCAAAATGATTTTCCATCCCATAAATCTATTCCATCACTACATTAGTGTCCATCTTTCCACTAAACAATGGGATTCCTTCTAGGACTTTTCCTCCTAGTGCCTTGATAGCTTTCAAGAATGGTTACTCATTCAATAGAGGGTCTAGTTAAGGAATTATGTCTTCCTCATCAATGTTTTCCTTTTCCATGTCACTACTCTCACCTTCTATGTCTTTCTTCAACAACTTCTAGCTTTCTTTTCATTTCCTCTAGGGCTTCTTCAAGGATTCCATTTCTCTCTTCTTTCTTTCCCACTTCTTTGGACAACTCTACATTACTAAAAATTATTGTCTCACCTACTAATTCTTCATCCTGAAACATCTAGCTACAAGCCCAATCTTTTAGGGCTCTGATACCACTCTCATGTAGGGACAAGTCTTTTTCTTCAACCTTACCTTCTACTAGCATCTTCTCTAGGGTAATTACCTAGCCTATTAGGGTCCTTGCACTAAATATAACTCAAGAGAATCCTACTCAGAATCATCCACCCCTTCAACTTGTCCACACCAATAATGAAATCACTCAACCAATGAAATGCTCCATGAAGGTCTTCTTGGACCTATCCAAACAAAATAAATAAACATGACCAAAACTATTCAATTATGGAGAGGAAGGTATTTTATATGGAAATGGGTCCATTAAAATGATCATCAACATGAAATACATAGAGATCCTTATGATCTCAAGTGTTTTCTCGAAACTATGCAAAATAGGGCTACAAGGAATTAGGCCTTAAAACACACTTTTCAACTTATAATTGAAAAAATTTCTCAAAAAAGTGGAAAATAAACTCCTCATTCTAACACCCTTTTGGAAGACCTTCCAAATTTACCTGATCTCACTTCCCTAACCTCTTTGTATAATGGGATGCTATAATCAAGCCTAAAAATAAGGGCTTTGCACAATATTTTCAGCACTCACAAGGGTTTGATAAACCACATAAAAAAAACTATCACCATGACCTATCATTTGGTATGAGGCTTCTCCACACTCATACCCTCCTCTCCAAGTACTTTGAATGAAGCAATGAATGCATTAAATCCATCCAAATGTGGCTATAATCATTATGATCCCTAACCATGCTCCATTGGCTTGCCTAGGGCATCAATACAAAAATAGAAGGCTTTCTTTCTTGGGAAAAATCTTTTTCACACATAATATACAAGGAATCATCTCACAAATCCTAGGGAACAACAAAAATTCCACAGTGGGAATGCGAGGTATGACCCCATGAGTAAAGACTGCCTGGTTGAGACTAGTGACTGGGTTTAAAATAAACTATTTGCAAAATGCTTTAAAATAGAACTAAAAAACCTATCTACTTACACATAGAATTAGGTAATAAAATCTAATAACTCATGCACAATCTTCAATAAATATTTCAATCTATTAATTCATAAATGCAAAGCTAAATACCCTAACTATGATAAAATTACTTCGTAATTATGCTTTCTTATTAACCAAACTTACTTCAAATGTTAACCAAACATTCTCACACATTGAGGGAGGCCTTATATAGCCTATCATCACATGTAATAACTATTTAAAATAGTTACCCATTGTTATTTCAAAGATGCAACCCAGTTGCACTAAATTTTGTCATGACAACTTTTGTAACTTTGCAAAGTTGTTATGCAACTTGACAAATTTTTGCAAAACAAGTCCAAACTTGGAAAGTGTAGGACCATAAAATGGGCTAATATCTAACATACGATGAGAAAATCACAAAATCAATAAACATACATTGATACCATCTAGTCTACCATGAAAACCAAATAAACAAAGGAAGCAACATAAAGTCAAAAACCCCCTCTTTCATTTGTAGCTCCCATGTCCTTGTTTCTTCTCCATGTGGTGTAGCTCCAATTGCCTATAATGCACACAATTAGGAAGAAAAATCATATGATAATGATAATGATATGAGAATACTATAAGAAGTGATTTAAGTGTGAGAGACCAAAGAACAAGGACCAAGGGAAAGACAATGATAGGAAGAATGCTCAATTTATAATCAACATGCAAGATGAGAGCATTGGACTTCTCACCTTGGATATGTGACTTCACAAGAGATTCCCTTGAGAATCCATGATGCATATGACACAAGATGCCAAATGTAGGATTGTGTGAAGCTTGGAAGTCAAACATGGCTATAAATGGAAGAGAATCTATGATGCATCATGTGACACCTCAAACCCACTTAAAGCTAATAATCTATGACAATGGAAGCCAAATATGGACATGTGTAAGGAATAAGAATATATGGATTATGACATATCTAGGAAATTGTAAATGGAGAATCCATGATGTGTCATGCTCATGTGTCACGGTGATGTCAATATCATGTGGACTATTTAAATTAAAAATCCATTATGCCACATAAATATAAATTAGTAAAAATGGAATTAATGGCAGAAAATATGACTTAGGAAATTGAGAATTTCCATGGTTTGTGAATGATAAATCAATTAATTAATAAAATTAATTAATTGAGAAGGTTAGATAGGAAGAATAATTAGTGAAATGATATAGGATTAAATTATGGGTTATTTAATCCTATAGAGAAAATTAGTAGATGATTGGCCAATTTGATTTAAATAAGTGTGACAGTATCCTTTGATGAAATGTGATGATAATGTAGATTGACTAGAATGATGATGGGTAGACCAAAGCCATGGTAAAATTTATTGATTGATTAGAATTTATAGCATGCCAAGGAAACATGACATGAAGTAAGGACATGTAACATTTAACCAATATCGTAAATGATATAGGATCAAGATTGATTGATATGGTTGATCATAATAACATTGATAGACGATGTCAAAGTTATTAAATAGTTGATAATGCCATGATCTAACATTAAGATACTTGACAATGTCAAAGATCAGATGATGTGAATGATAATTTGACATAGTACTGAGAGCCATGACAATACTAAGGTCAGATTGATAAGATTTGATAGATTGATAGGTTTCCAAGGCACTGAAAGCCACAACAATGCCTAGGATTGGATAGATGATGATTGATTTGGGATGTTTGAAATGTTCTAGGTTGATTAAGACTAACTCTAGGTAGATCTGGGGTGATTCCAGGTTGATTTGATATGATTTTTGATGATGTTGAAATGAATCTGAAATGATGTGCAATTAATGTGAAAGAGGATACAAATGATGACATACACTATTAAGATATAAAAAAATGATGATAAAGTTGGCCAAAAGATAAGAATTAGTAAAATTAGAAAATGGGATGAGTTAGTATGAAGAAGTGATGAAACCATAGATGCGAACCATTTTTGAGCATCTACATTTTCCCCCTCTTTGATATAATGTGATTTAGAGCATTGTGTCAAAGAACACTAATGAGAAAGCCACAAAAACATACTTTGATAAATTGACTTAGATAAGCATATTATAGGTCAATTTCTTGACGATGAGAATACAAAGCCATAGCAACTGATAGATTGCAAATCAGAGCTAAAATGTGAAAGTTATGAGGTCTAGAGTGTAGAATGAGGGTCGACCAAGGGCCTAATAGTAGTTTCATGAGTTACCACTCAATACAATGAAAAAATACTGAAAATGATATCTAAATTTTTGTACAACACAGATGCAAATCCAATGCAATTGATGAATTGCAAATCAAAGTTGAAACACAAAAGTTATGGGCTCCAGAGTACAACATAGGGGTTTTGGGAGTAGTTTCAAGCATCTAACTGCCCCAAGTGAGCCCAAAATGCACCCAAATGCACCTAGGGAACACTTGGGGATGCCAAGTGCACTATAACAGTACCAAGTGCACCTTGGGTGCACTTGGGAAGCCCAACTGCACTCTAAAAGTGCATACTGCACCCCAGAAGGCTCTAGGGGCCAACATCAACCCAACTGGACTTGGAATGACCTAAAAATTTGTGTGCATGCCCAAAATAATGGAAATATGTCATAACATGGGTAAAATTAGTCAAACATGGTCAAATTTGGTCAAAATTGGTGAAACAATGATCATACTAAGGCTAGACTGGGTGGAAAGCCACATAAGGTTGATAAATAGTGTATGATGATGCAAGAATGCAAGAATGCAAGATGAAGATGATTTGGTGAATCAAAATACATGATCATGGAAATAGATGAAGGGGACAGAGAAGATGAAGGAGATGAGATAAGGAATAGTTCATATGAGGTGAGGACTTTTTCTTTTGTAAAGTGCACTATATGTTATTGGAGCTTTATTTTGATATGGAAAATGGAACGCAATGCATCATGGTATAAAGGGCTAGAGCGCAAATGTAAACCTTTTTCATAAACAAGCACGATGTAGACAGAAAATGACCTTGTCCTTCCTGAGGCATACATACATGCTTTAGACTCTCAAAGGTACATTTTAATAGATAGACAATAAAATATGACCATGAACCATCCCGAACACTCTCATAGATCAGTTTATATCAATGAGTGGCATAGAAATATGATCAAAGAAAAATAAAGAAAAAATAAATCACTCACTAAACAACATGAGCCAACAACTATTCTTGTTTATTATTACATTCCTTTTAGTGTTTTAGGTCTTTAGATAGCGTTTTACAAGTTGATCATGTGATAGATTTGGTTGTGGATTCAGTTGATAGGTTCATAGTGACACATTGGATTAATTGTTGGTTCACATTGCTTAGATAGTTGTGATTTTCATTGAAGTGTAGTGCTTTGAGTTGTAGTCTACAAAAGTGCGAGTGTTTATGCAAAAGGGGTGATGATCCATAGTGACAATTTACAAGGTCTATTACAAATTTTTCGTGGGTTTTATGATGATTTTGTTTTTTTGGTTTTTGGGGATATTTGATGTTTTTGTGTTACTTATTTCTTCAAGACATTTTATGATTTTTAGGATTTACTTTAGGATGTTTTATGACTTTTAGGATTTTTTAAGGACATTTAATGATTTTTTTAATGATTATTTCAGGATGTTTTATGATTTTTAGTGATTATTTTAGGACATTTTATGATTTTGAGGACTTTTTTAGGTCGTTATTTGAATTTTAAGGATTTTTTTAGGATCACATTTAAATTTTTAGGATTTTTTCAGGATCATATTTGAATTTTTAGGATTTTCTTTCAAGGTCATATAAGCATACAAAAGTGTTAGCTCCAATCTAATATGCGATAAGTCCAATGGATAAGAAGTGCTTAGGGCTATGCCCCTAGTTCAACTTCAAACTCATGCACTATGTAGGTAATATGCCCCTAGACAATATGCAAACTATTTACAAAGGACACCGACAGAGTATGTACAAACTGGTGATGCTTAGGTAAGATAACAATGGATATTAACTAGTTCGTGGGCTATGATCAAGGACTAGGGATGTCTGGCAGTACGAAGGATTTGATTAGGGAATGACAAAAAGGGGAAAAACTAGATGTAATCTTGATAGATGGAGGAGCAATAATTGATTACACATGGCCCCTATTTGCTAGGTTTTTAGTATGGTACTTTCCCAAAGTGCCTATTTGCCAGATTTTCACTTTCGGACAAAATTTTTCTTTTGACTCAAATTTTCATGCCAAGACACCTATTTCCCAAGTTTTCATCAAGGCATCTATTTTTTCATGACTTTTTTCACTTTTTTTCTTTTCTTTTTTCATGACTTTTTACCATTTTTTTGATATTTTTCAAGACTTTTTTGCCAATTTTTGATATTTTTTCAAGACTTTTAGATGGAATCATGAATGTTGCTAACTAATGCTGAGAATAAATCTATTGCTGGTGCTGCTAACTAATAATCTCTGGACCCACAACTAACCATAACCATGCATTATTCATTCTATGTCTGTAGGTAAAATCAAACCACAGGAAAGGCCTTGATATATACCATCATGAACCATATGCAAGATAGTGTGTGCTTCTCATGAATCAAGGCATATAAGGATAATTGGGTCAAAGGATTATTTGTATGAGATGCCATTGATGATGACATATGAAAATGCTTGATGGATAGAGGTTTGAGCTTAGGTGTTGGACAGGTTAGGTAGCTAGATTTGGGGATAACAAATTGGATATAAGGAAGGATTGGGAAGATTGAGACCAATGATTTCCTGCATGAAGACTAATCGAGAGAGCTCAAAAAGAAGTTGTGGCATGTTGAACACTAGAACACTTATCTTCATGGAATCAAATTCTCTATCTTCTATCCTTGGGAGCTGCATAACTTTTGATCTTTCATGGTCTAACAATGCCTTTCAGTTTTCACCAAGAGACCTATTCTTGTTATTTTTTCCCCTTGTTCTCAATTTTTCCATTCAAAGATGGAGTTGACTCACCAACATATGCCAATGTGTTCAATTTAAAAGGAATTTCTTCTTTATGACCATCAACTGTAATGCCTTCATAGAGTTCCAAGATGTTCATAAGAGCATCATGAGTGTCAAATTGATCGAAGATCAGTGGTCCACATTGGTCCCAATCCAATCGTTTAGGATAACTTGAGGGGATGTGATGCAGGAGCATCCAAAGGTATAAGGGCAATCCTGTGTAACCCAAAAAAATGTACTTAGACTTAGTTTCTATTTCATGTGTTTCCATTTTTGGATACCCATTTGGGTCAAATAAAGGTTCCAACTCTCACAGTTCCACTATCAGTGTGTTTGAAAATTCCAAAAAAATAGGAGCATGTAATTGGGCCATCATTTTGGTAAACTAGAAGGTGTGAATTGGCCAGATGAATTTAATCATGATTTAGAGCATTCCAAAAAAAGAATCAGGTCAATAGGCCCCACGGTTTGAAAGTTATTGCAATTTTTTGGGTTTTGGAGACCTCCTAAGAATGCTTCAAAGTTAGGTTAGGGGCATTAAATGACCTTGAAAAGGGTCAAAAAATGGGGGACGAGTGAAGGTGGTCCATAGGCCTATAGAGCGCTTTGAGAGCTTTTCAAAAATGTAAACGGTTCGTTAATCAGAGCTACGGTTCAAAAGTTATGCCTCTCGGAAGTTCGGTTGCCATTTCTGGATTCTTCAAGATTTGTGCCGACTTCTACCATAGCTTCCGAAACCTTCTATTTGGTTGGTGGGTGCCTACTAGCACTTTCTAGAATGTACTCCTAGTCCTTAACCCTCTGGGGTCTATTTAAGGAGATTTTTGGCATTGTAAAAGGCAGTTGGGAGTGGAGTTTGAGGGGAGGTACTGAAAAGAGAAATTATCTCCAAATTTATGCTATTGTAAGCCCTTAGGGCATGTTTTGAAGTTTATTTTCTCTGTACTATTTGTACTAGCTTATTTTTTCAGTTAATATAATTACCCCTTTTCTGTTGTGTCCATTCTGTTCATGGGTTGTGTCCCCATCAAGTGGTATCAGAGCTGGTTTTCCTGAGTGTGTAGACAGAGTGCCAACTGTGAGGCAGTTTGCAACAGGACTGTGTGGTTGTGGGTTTGAGTTAAGAAGATGCCTCCATGAAGAGAACATGGTGGAAGGGCCAGAGCTATTAATCCTGAGGAGGTTAGAGCCCTCCAAAGGCAGGTACAAGCATTGCAAGAGGAGCTCCATAGAGGAGCAAATATTGCTGCAGGTGACTACAGTGAGGATGACAATGAAGAAGAAGTAATGGAACCAGAAGGAGAATTTGACAGGGAAGTTCTGAATCATACAGAGGAAAGGCTTTTTAGGGTCATTACTGAGTTTGGGAAAAGACCCACAATTGAAGTGGGTGTATTTTCAGGAAATCTGAAACCAAATGAGTTGATCGATTGGATCAATGAACTGGAAGAATACTTTGAGTATGAGGATATAAGGGACCCAGATAGGGTTAAGTTTGCAAAGGCCAAACTGAAAGGCCATACCAAAATTTGGTGGCAAGAAGTTCAATTGGAAAGAAATAGAAGAGGAAAGGAGAAGATCACAAGATGGGATCGCATGGTGGACAAATTGAAGAAGCAGTTCATTCCTGTGGACTACGAACTTGATTTGTTTAAGAAGATGCATGGGTTAAAGCAAGCAGGAAGATCAGTCCAAGAATATACAGAGGAATTTTATTGACTCTTGATGAGAGCGGGGCATGCAAAAGAAAATAAGGAGAAGGTTGCTCATTATATCAGTGGGTTACGACCTAGCATCCAGGAGGAATTAAGTCTGGTAAGAATGACCAGCATTGAAGAGGCATACCAGTTTGCCCTACGAGTTGAAGAGAAGCTAAATAAAAGGTTTGAAGGAAGACAAAGAGGGTGTGGTCAAGGAGGAAGGGGAAGCAGTAGATCATCTGGAGGCCACAATGAAACCCAAAAGAAAAATGAAGATGAGGGTACTAGCCGGAACCAAAGGAATGAGGGTTTCAACCGCTCCCGTGACCAAGACTTTGGAAATCAGAGAGGAAGAGGTAGAGGACGTGGACAAGGAAGAGGAGGCTTCGATGGTACCTATTTCCATTACAATGAAGAAGGTCATCGTGCCTTTGAATGCCCTCAATGACAAGGAAGGACAGATAGGAGAGCTGAGGGCCAAGCTAGGGTTTCTCATGTGGATGAGGATGCACAATCATCACATTCAGAGGATGCAAAAAGAGGAGAGACCTTGGTAAATGAAAGATTCCTACTAAGTGGTGAGATTGAACCAGGACAACGGAGGAGTTTGTTCCGTACCAGATGCAAGTGTGAGGATAAATGTTGTGACGTGATCATTGATGGTGGTAGCAATGATAACTTGGTATCATAAGAGATTTTCTCTAAGCTGAAGCTCAAGAGGGAGAAACATCCCCAGCCCTATTGGATTGCTTGGGTAAAAGATGATCATAAGGTCCTGGTAAGTGAACAATGTTTCATAAAATTCAAAATTGGGAGTTACCATGATGAAGTTCTCTGTGATGTTATTTCAATGGATGTTTGCCATCTATTGTTGGGTAGACCATGGCAGTTTGATAGACATGCAGTACATGATGGACATGCAAACACATACTCTCTGACAAAGGATGGAGTTCACCACGAATTGAAGCCCATGAAAAAGGAAGGGGAAAAGGCATGTAGCAGTGCTAGGATTTGTCTTGTTGATGGAAGGAAGTTTTTAGATGGCATGAAACATCATCATATATGCTATGCTTTGATTCCTAGGAACGATAAAGAAGGTAGTAGTAAAATACCACTTGAAGCTTCAGATTTACTAAGGGAGTTTGGAGATATTATCTCTGATAATGTTCCAGATGGATTGCCACTAGTAAGGAAAATTAGTCATCAGATAGATCTGATTCTAGGAGCTAGTTTGCCTAACAAGGCTGCTCACAGGATGAATCCTACTAAAACAAAGGAGCTAAATAGATAGGTTTAGGAGTTGTTGAGGAAGGGCTTGATTCAAGAGAGCTTGAGTCCATGTGCAGTACCTATAGTACTTGTACCAAAGAAGGATGGAGAGTGGAGGATGTGTACAGATTCTCGAGCTATAAATAGGATCACCATCAAGTACTGGTTTCCTTTGCCAAGGATGGATGATATTATGGATTGCTTGAGTGGAGCTCAGTACTTCACAAAGATAGATCTGAAGAGTGGTTATCACCAGATACGGATTTGAGAAGGAGATGAGTGGAAAACAACCTTCAAGACTTAGGAGGGTCTTTATGAGTGGTTAGTCATGCCCTTTGGATTGACGAACGCCCCAAGCACCTTCATGCGGCTCATGAATGAGGTACTTAAGAAGTTCTTGGGAAAATTTGTCATTGTTTATTTGGATGATATTTTAATTTTCAGAAAGACTTTAGAAGAACATTTATTGCATATTCATAGTGTCCTTGAAAGGCTAAGGGAAGAGAAACTATTAATTAATCTAAAGAAGTGTAACTTTGCAAAAAGGGAGTTAGTCTATTTGGGGTTTGTTATATCACCTGAAGGTCTCAAAATGGATCTAGAGAAGGTAAAAGCTATCTTGGAATGGCCTACTCCAAGGTCTGCTACTAAGGTAAGATCATTTCATGGTTTGGTTAGTTTTTACAGGAAGTTTATTAGGAATTTTAGTGGCATATGTGCACCCCTAACTGATACAATAAGAGGGGATAGAAAAGAGTTCAAATGGACTGCAGCAGCTGCGAGAAGTTTTGAATTGCTGAAGAAGAAGGTAATAGAACAACCTGTGTTGGCACTTCCAGATTTTAGAAAAGTGTTCTAGGTGGATTTTGATGCTAGTGGCAGTGCTATTGGGGCTGTATTAAGCCAGGAAGGTAAGCCTATTACATATTTTAGTGAAAAATTGAATGATGCAAAGAAGAAGTATTCTGTTTATGATCAAGAGTTCTATGCAATAGTTCAGGCCTTAAAGAAATGGAGGCATTATTTATTGCTAAAGGAATTTGTTTTGTATATTGATCATTAGGCATTACAATACCTAAATAGCCAAGGTAAATTGAATCAGAGGCATATGAAGTGGGTAGAGTTGTTGCAGAGTTATACATTTGTGTTGAAGCATAGAAGTGGAAAATCTAACAGGGTTGCAGATGCACTAAGTAGGAGATAGTTATTGCTTACAATAATGCAGGTTGAAGTAGTTGGGTTTGACAAACTCAAGAATTTGTACCCTAAGGATCCTGATTTTTTTGAAGCATGGAAAGCTTGTAACAAACCTGTTGCTGTAGATAGAACCAAGTGGTTAGACTATCTGATTCAGGATGGCATGTTGTTCAAGGGTAGTCAATTGTGCATTCCAAGGAGTTCCATGAGGGAAAATTTGATTAAGGAGAAACACAATGGAGGGATGACAGGACATTTTGGTCAAGATAAGACCATTTCCATTCTTAGAGAACATTATTTTTGGCCTCAAATTTCACAGGATGTGAAGAAGTTTGTACAAAGTTGCTAGGTTTGTCAAGTTGCCAAGGGGTTTAGTCACAATACTGGCCTATATTAGCCATTGCCTATTCCATCAAGGCCATGGGAGGACATAAGTATGGATTTTTTTCTTGGATTGCCAAGGACACAAAGGGGTAATGACTCAGTATTCATGGTGGTTGATAGGTTCTCCAAAATGGTACATTTCATTCCATTTCAAAGAGGTGGGAAGACTACATGGTCTTCCAAGGAGCATAGTTTCTGACAAAGATACTAAATTTGTGGGGTATTTCTGGAGGACATTGTGGAAAAAGTTGAGAACAGACTTGAAATTCATTTCCACGCATCACTCACAAATTGACGGCCAAACAGAAGTGGTAAATAGAAGTCTGGGCAATTTGCTGAGATGTTTAGTTGGGGATAAGCCCAAGGGATGGGATTTGATTCTACCATAGGCAGAGTTTGGTTATAATAACTCTATAAATAGGAGTACTGGAAAATAACCATTCCAAATTGTATATGGGAATAGCCCAAGGACTGCACCAAAATTGAGGAAGACAGAGCAAGGGGAGAGGACAAGTGCTGAAGTTGAGGAATTTGCTGAACATATCAAGTGTCTACATGAGGAAGTTCAGGCACACATTACCAAGATGAATCAAGAGTATAAAGCTAGGGCTGATCAAAGGAGAAGACATAAGGAATTCCAAGTAGGGGATCTAGTCATGGTGCACTTACGAAAAGAAATATTTCTAGCCAATACTTACAACAAGATGAAAATGAAGAAATTTGGCCCCTGCAAAATTTTCAAGAAACATGACTCAGGAAATGCATATGAAGTGGAGCTGCTAGATGGTATTCAGATTTCTCCCATTTTCAACATTGCAGATCTAACAGAGTATCATGATGATGGTGCAGATGAGGTGTTAGAGCCATGTCCAATTCCTACTTCTAAGAAGGAGGAGATAGAAGACATTCTAGATCATCGTGTGGGTAGGAGTACCAAAAATAGGCAATATGAAGAGTATTTGGTCAAATGGAAAGGACAATCAATCGAGGACTCAACTTGGATTTCAGTAGCTAAGGTTTCCCATTTGGGATTTCCTCTACCATTCATAAAGTGGCAGGGTCACTTTTCAATCTACCCTAGGTGTCTGATGCAGGAGCATCCAGAGGTATAAGGGCAATCCTATGTCACCCAAAAAAATGTACTTAGACTTAGTTTTTGTTTCACGTGTTTTCATTTTTGGATACCCATTTGGGTCAAATAAAGGTTCCAACTCTCACAGTTCCACTATCAGTGTGTTTGAAAATCTCAAAAAAATAGGAGCATGTAATTGGGCAATCATTTTGGTAAACTAGAAGGTGTGAATTGGCCAGATGAATGTAATTGTGATTTAGAGCATTCCAGAAAAAGAATCAGGTCAATAGGCCCCATGGTTTGAAAGTTATTGCAGTTTTTTGAGTTTTGGAGACCTCCTAAGAATGCTTCAAAGTTAGGTTAGGGGCATTAAATGACCTCAAAAAGGGTTGAAAAATGGGGGACAAGAAAAGTTATGCCTCCCGAAAGTTTGATTACCATTTTTGGATTCTTCTAGATTTGCGCCGACTTCTACCGTAGCTTTCAAAACCTTCTATTTGGTCGGTGGGTGCCTACTAGCACTTTCTAAAATGTACTCCTACTCCTTAAACCTTTGGGGTCTATTTAAGGAGAGTTTTGGCATTGTAAAAGGAAGTTGGGAGTGGAGTTTGAGGGGAGGTACTGAAAGGAGAAATTATCTCTAGATTTATGCTATTGTAAGCCCTTAGGGCATGTTTTGAAGTTTATTTTCTCTGTACTATTTGTACTAGCTTATTTTCTTAGTTAATATAATTACCCCTTTTCTGTTGTGTCCATTCTGTTCGTGGGTTGTGTCCCCATCAGGATGTCATCATCAATGTTGAATAGTCTTTGGTTGAAAGTAGATATATGGGTAGCTGATTTAGTGGAATTATTGTGGTTAACAAAGATATGGTCAAGTGCAAAAGGATTATTGATTTTAGGATGGGTGTCCTTAGATGCCTTTTCATCATTTGAAATAGTCACAATCTCACACGTACATGCCTTAGTACTTGGAAGACCTATTTGAAATGGTTTGAATGCAAGCCCCAAACTAGGAGGTCATCCTTTTGTAGTGATAGGTTCAATTATTCCTTGTTTTTGATATCCAAGACCACTACATCCATCATAGCCTTGTTTCTGCATAATAGTAAACTCAAGTCCATACTTGCTAGGAGATATTAAAGTGGGTCCTTGTTCTACTTTTGTTTTCTCAATACATATAGATGCATTCTTATAGACATGTTCTTCAAGTATGCCACTTTTGCCAATGAAATTGATAGCATTGGCATTTTGTGTACTGATCTTAGAATTTTGTGCTTGCAATAGGTGTAATAAGATTGAGGAGAAGGTGGTGACTCCTTCATCTTTTCCTTGGGCTTACTGTGGAGTATATTTGTGTCCACTTATTTAGAGTAATCTATGGGTTGTGCTTCATTATTTGTTGGGACTTGGTATGCCTTAGCATCTCTCAGATTAGCACAAAACTAGAAAGGGTTTTGATCAATGGAGATGGTAACCTCCATATTGTTATAGGAAAAATTTAGACATTGATGATATGTGGAGGGAATTTCTTTCATAACATGAATCCAAGGTGTCCTAGTATCATGTTGTAGTTCATTTTGATATCTAGGATCTAGAACAATGTGTTTTTAGTAGCTAGACCAACTCTGATATGTAATATGATGATGCCCTTTGAGAAGCATTCACCATCATCATAGGCCTTTATTTTGATTTTGCAAGAGGGATCCACATCTTCTTTAGGGTAACCTGGACCCTTCACAACTTTAAGGGTACAAATATTCAGCCATGCTCCTCCATCTATCAAGACACGTCTAACCTTGGCATTATGGATAAAGACTTTGAGGTGAAGGGGATCATTGTGGTTGACTATATCTTTAGGAATATCCCAAGGGGAAAAGGTGATATGCTATGATGTAGATAGGTTCCCAACCATGGTCTAGAACTAGGCAAAATCAATGATATCTAGGACTATTGACTCTTTAAGGGCTTGATTTAAGATCTTTTGATGTTGGGGAGACACACACAATAGGTCCAAGATGGATATTTGCATACAAGTCTTGCAAAGATATTCAAAAAGGCTATAATTAGATAAAGTAGGAGCATTAGGTCTAGTAGGGGGTGTAGGTCTAGTAGAGGCAATAGGTCTAGATGGAGCTCCAGGTAGGGTGATCTTGGTATGACATGTAGTAACATCGCAATGAGGGTCTTCAACCTTTAGTGAAAATGTGGATATGTGGGAATTAAAATCATTGAAATAGTTGATGGTGTAGTCATATCTAGTGCATTTGAGTTTGAACTAGAGGCCTTCTCTTTGTTGTGATTACCCAAAAGATCTTTAAAAATAATGTGATTAGAGTTGGATGCTAGAAGTGATGGATCAACTATGATCACACCATCATTAATAAGGTCTTGTATTTCATGTTCTAGCTAGAAACATGATGAGATCTTATGTCATTTGAAGCGATGGTAATCACAATTTTTTTTTTGTCCCACCAAGAAGCTTTACTTAGTGCTTCATCTTTGATTATGGATAATTGTAGGAAGTTATTACTGAGTAATTGTTAAAGTGTAGTCTCAAGAGATATCCCCAAGGGTGTGAATTTTCTATCTATAGTTCTAGGATGTCTTTGAGGTCCCATCCTATGCAAAAGTCTCAATTTTCTTTTGTGAAGGTGATGTTTGATTGGGATTCTATGAATTTTTAGGGTTTACATCTTTCAAAGTTAGTTGAGTTGTATTGTGCTAATTGTTCATGCATGCACAATACCATCATTGGTCACATTATTATTTTTGGAGAAATTTTTTACCTTGTCATTAGATGAGTTGGTGTTTGTGTTTTCCTTGTCCATCTTGAGGATTCCCTTACAGATAAGAGCATCTTCAATACTAGCCCCCTTTTTCATTAGTTTAAAAATGGTGCTTGGACTTCTAATCTTGAGTTCATACATTAAGTTAGGGACTAGGTTTTCAATGCATAGGTTAACTTTTTGTTCTTCAAGAATTTTGAGTGAGCATTTACTGACTAAGCTTCTCCAATGTAGTAAGAATGTGATAAATGGTTCTCCCATCTTTTGTTTAGTTGAGCACAAATTAGAGATCGTCACTTCATTTGTAATGTTGAAGGCAAAGTGGAGATGAAATTGTCTGCAAGTTTTCACCAAGATTTTATGGTACCAGGAAGTTTGGAGTGCCATTCAAGTGTAGGCCCACCTAGAGAATGAGGGAACAATCTCATGAGATAGGTGGGCTCATCACTGTTTTGTAAGACCCTTCCTCTTATGCATTAAATAAAACCATAGTTGTTCAAATCCAAAGGATGATTTTGGTAACAATGGTCTTACATATACCTTCATGGGAATTTTCATTGAGGAATTAGAACACCATAATGAGATAACATAATGTTAAGTGTTAAGATAAATTAATGTGCATAAAATTGGTAGGGCTACATGTGGTAAAATGTTATAGTGATATACTATGGTCAGTATGGATTATCTAGATGGGAATGATAACTAAGAAAAAATGTAAGTTTGGTTTACTTTCATAGATGCTCAAGAGAGTAGATGATTTAATTGTGAAAGAAATTGAACTAGAGTTTAGCTAATATAAATAGGCAAGTTAGATATGTTGGTTGAAGTTGTTCTCATCTACCCTAGATGCTATGAACAATTGCTAAATCAATGATGACATAACTAGTATGAAATTTGATTAGTTGACTTAAGTAAATTTAGGGTTATGCCTCATCTTAAGATAATATAATCCTGTAATATTATCATAAATAATTAATTTGGACAGAGAGTATGACAAGAAGAGTGTGCACTAGATGGAAGGATTCTAAAATTGCAAGGAATTCAACATTATGTGAGATTTTAGTGTAAATTATTTATGTCATATTTTTTTATTGGAGGGTAGTGATATTTTTCTCGTTTGGATGACATGATGATCTCATGTGTTGTTGTTTAGGAAATTTTGTAGACATTGATATTTTGGATCCTCTAGACTATGTGATGATTCCATGTGATGTTATTTAATACATGCTTATCTAACTACCTTACATTCTATAGGCCATGATGATACTAATTTTTTACATTAATTGTGATACTTTGGTTATCTGACATGGTTTCCAAGTGATGTTAGTTACTTATGTTTTAGCACATTTGTGTATTTGGGGTTATAATTCATATATCATTATTGTTAATGTGAAGTAATTTAATCATCTTTTTTTCATTTGAATCCTACATTGGTGTATGTAAGGTGATTTTACATTTGGAGTAGATAAGAATGATCATGGTGTATTTTTTTTAGGAATGTAGATTTAAGTGTGTCAATGAAAGTGGATATGTAGATTTAATATTTTAATGTTTTGAATGTCTTATACAAAAATGATTAGAAAATGGAAAGTTAATTGGAAATGATAAAATATGCAAGCCTAATGTTGAATGTGAAAGTGATTTATTGCACTTATTTATGTATTGCTTATATGATTTTCTTGGACTACTAATGCTCGAGTGTAGTGTGCAAGATTTTAACGATGGGGTTTAATGGGGAACAACCAAGGTTGAATCAGTGGAAAAGATTCAAACCTCATTGAAATGTATTTTGTTTTGTAAATGTGAATTATATGTGTGTCCAATAGTCTAATTCATATATATATATATATATATATATATATATATATATAATTTGAGACATGTCACTATAAATGTAATGTGTTATGTTTATGTGTGACTTGACACTTGTGTTGTCCATCTATTGATGACTTGTCATTTGGGATTTTGGGAAAAAGTCACCTAACCTAAAACTAACCCAATACAATATCCAAGTTAACCCCTTATGGTAGAGTGATAAGAGAAGTCTCCATCAAGGGAAATTTGAATCCCAACTTCCTATTAAATTTTAAGGATCAAAAAGTGGTTCTTGGGGGTTAAATTTGGTGAACAATAAGTGCTCTTTGGGGGTCTAAACTTAACCCTTAGTATGCCTAGATGACCTTGGGAACCCTCCAAACATGTCACTTTCTTAAAATTTTGAAATTTAAGAGTTCATGTTTCTCCCACTTGGTCAAGACTAAAATTTTAGAAAGGGGCAAGGATGTAAGAAAAGGGAGGCTCCTTGTTTGGGCCATTTTTAGCTGAGTGAGAATTTGGAGGCTTGTTAGAAGGCTTGGGGGAAATTAGTGGATTATCTACCCACCTTCTAACTTTAGAGACTCTTAGGGTTTGGAAGCTTGGGAGGGAGCTCTTCTACAACAATTCATTACCATTTTGCAAAAGGATTCAAGGTTGGTTTCTTCTTGCCCATGTGGTATTTTTCTTAAAAACTTGCATGATTACATTGCATTCATGAGCATGAAGGAGTGTGAGTTCATATTGTAAGTATATTGCATGGTATTGTGTTGTGATGTAGTGTTCATGTAAATGTTTTAATGGTGTCCATGTTGTAGGAAGATTGTGATATTGTTTGGTTGAGATGAAATGTGTTGTTGCATTTGATTTTCTCTTTGTTTCTCCATTTTGTTATGTATGTTGCTTATGGGTGTAAGGACTTTGCTCACCCTTTGGCAAGGGAAGAGAAGTCCAAGGTGAAGAAGTTAGTTGGGATTGAAAATGTATTGAGAATCTTGGAGTATAGGCTTCATTGTATGCCATAATCATTCATATCTTGTTGGGGGTGATAAGGGAAGTATGGTGTATAAAGGAAGTTTATGGAGTATGGACTTCAAGGAAGCTACAACTAATGGTAGTGTGTTTGGAGGATGATTGTGAAAGCCCTAAAAGGGGATGAAATTTTTGATTTGTGGAAGCCCCAAAAGGGCATGATATTTGTTTATTGTAGATATTGTTTGATATGGCAAGTCTCCATTTGAAAAGCACACCTTTACCCTATGTTCATGGTTCTATTGGTGAACTATTGTGAAATATCCGTGGGATGGAATTGTTCAAGTGATGTAATGTGATGTAAATGCATTGTGAGATTGGAATGAAACCCTGTTGAGCCTTGTTCCTCAAGCTTGAGGGTGATCTCTTTAGAGGCCTATGGTTGGGAGGAGAGTACCCATGGTTATTATTATTTTTGTGATGTATTTGAAAATTTGGTGTCCAAAGGAGCAATGGAAAGAATGCTTTGAATGATCATCTTGTAGAGGTTTCTTGAAAGAGAAAAATTTTCAATATTAGTTTAAATATATTGGAGAATCTCCCTCCACCTTATTCATGTTGTTGTGATGTATGATTGTGTGGTAGAAGGAAGGGATGGGTCCTTTTGTAATGTTTTGAAAGGATGAAATCCTCCTCCATGTTATTGTGTATTGTATTGTAAAATTTGAACTCTCCACTTATGATCTTGCATTTTCATTCTATTTACATCATTGGGAGGAATGGATCCATGAAGAAAATGGTGAAATATGGGTATTTTCATATGTTTTTTATAACATGCATTTAGATGTAATGAAATTAAAAGAATTGTAGTATGATAGTCATTGTTTAATGTGAAAGAGATTTATTTTCAAAAGTAATTTAATGGTTTGGAACTCAAAATAAACTTGCCAATATGAAGCCAGACTCATTGGGTAATGAATCAATATATGAAAATGTATCTCAAAGATGACTCAAGTAGAGAAATTTTAGTATGCAATAATCAATGAGAAACTTCATTTTTAGTTCCATTATTGAAAGGAAAAGGTTATTCTATAGGTCTCATAATTGATCTTGTTCCAAATGCATTTCAAAAACCCCCTCTTTCATTTGTAGCTCCCATGTCCTTCTTTCTTCTCCATGTGATGTAGCTCCAATTGCCTATAATGCACACAATTAGAAAGATAAAGGCTATGATAATGATAATGCTATGAGAATACTAGAAGAAGTGATTTAAATGTGAGAGACAAAAGACCAAGGACCAAGGGATTAGAAATGAGAGGAAGAATGCTCAATTTATAATCAAAATGTAAAATGATAGCATTGGATTTGTCACCTTGGATATGTGACTTGGCAAGAGATTCCTTTGAGAATCCATGATGCATATAACACAAGATTCCAAATGTAGGATTGTGTGAATCTTGGAAGTCAAACATGGCTATATATGGAAGAGGATCTATGATGTGTCACGTGACACCTCAAACCCACTTAAAGCCAAAAACATATGACAATGGAAGCCAAATATGGACATGTGTAAGGAATAAGAATATATGGATTATGAAATATCTTAGGCAATTGTAAATGGAGAATCCATGATGTGTCATGCCCATATGTCATGGTGATGTCAATATCATATGGAATACTTGAAATAAAAATCCATTATTCCACACAAATAGAAATTAGTAAAAATGAAATTAATGGTGGAAAATGTGAATTAGGAAATTGAGAATTTCCATGGTTTGTGAATGATGAATCAATTAATTAATAAAATTAATTAGTTAAGAAGGTTAGATAGGAATAATAATTAGTGAAATGATAAAGGGTTAAATTATGGGTTATTTAATCCTATAGAGAAAATTAGTAGATGATTGGCCAATTTGATTATAAAAAGTGTGATAGAATCCTTTGATGAAATGTGATGATAATGTAGATTAACTAGGATGATGATGGGTAGACCAAAGCCATGGTCAAATTTATTGATTGACCAAAATTGATAGAATGCCAAGGAAACATAACATGAACTAAGGACATGTAACACTTAGTCGATATCATAAATGCTAGAGGATTGAGATTGATTGATATGGTTGATCATAATAACATTTACGGATGTGTCAATGTTATTAAATGATTGATACTTCCATGATCTGACACTAAGAGACTTGACAATGTCAAATATCAGATGATGTGAATGATAATTTGACCTAGCATTGAGAGCCATGATAGTACTATGGTCAGATTGATAAGATTTGATAGATTGATAGGTTTCCAAGCCACTCAAAGCCATAAAAATGCCTAGGATTAAACAAATGATGATTGATTTGGGATGTTTGACACATTTTGGGTTGATTAAGATTGATTTTGGGTGATTCTAGGTTGATTTGATATGATTTTGAGTTGATTTGATATTATTTTTGATGATGTTGAAATGGTTCTAAAATGATCTACAATTGATGTGAAAGAGGATATGAATGATTATAGACACTGTTGAGATATAATCAAATGATGATCAAGTTGGCCAAAAGATTAGAATTAGTAAAATTAGAAAATGGGATGAGTTAGTTCGAAGAAGTAATGAAACCATAGACATGAACCATTTTTGAGCATCTACAAAAAGATCTTCATAAAGCACTATTGAATTTTTAAATAGACTCCCTAGACCAAGAAAAAACCATTCCAACCTTTCCTTTCCCAATCTAACCCTCTAAGTGCAAAAAATGCACTATTGACAATATTTGCAACATTTTTACACTATAAGGTAACTTTGTACAACTAGGCAAATTTGAAGGTCTTGATGACCTAACCAAGCCTCCCAAGGATTAAGACACATAGCAGCACTAATTATGCCTCTTATTTCACTAGTGGCTTGGCTAAGACCACTACAAGCCAAAACTTGACTAGGAACCCTAGGTGACAAAATAGCCCTACCTAGGTGCTCCTACAATAACTATTCTCAAAATCCTACTTTGCATAGTTAAAAAATTTGGAAGGGAATGGAACCTTCAAATCAATCTATGTCTATGGGCTAAATAGAAACAAATATTAGAACTCCTACGAGAACACCACCCATCTCTTTAATATACAGAGCAAATGTTGTGGTTTAAATAAGGTTGAGATTCCTACTCTATGAGTCTTTATGAAGGGTCTCATTACTGATGATGACTATAGAATATATCATCTATGAGATCTATAAATACTGGATGGACATTCAAAAGTGGTATTCAATTATCTATGATCTTACCAAAAGCTAATGTCTCAGACCTACAATAAGAAAGTTAAACTATGGGACTTCCAAGTGGGTGACCTCATTCTAAGGGAGAACCCTAAGAATCAAAATCAGGTACAAAAGGGAAATTTTAAGCCCAACTTACTTGGTCCATGCATTGTTATTGGTGTATTTAGACTAGGTTCCTATCAACTCTTGACTACTAAAGAAGAACCACTTAAAGAGCCGATCAATACCCTTCATCAGAAATGGCTCTACTTCTAATATTCTTTAAGGCTCTAAGTACATATCTAAATATCCTAAAAAAGTCTAAAAATTCCAAAAATTCCAAAAAAAATTGTTATCTTGGTGAAAACCTAGCAATAGGTGCCTTGGTAATACCGAATATATTCAAAAAATTAAAAAAATACAAAAAGAAAATGAAAAAGAGAAAAGAACAAAAAAAGTGAAAAACAAGAAAAGTGTCATTGATGAAAACTTGGTAAACAAGCATCATGGAAGCAAAAATAGACTCTCTACCAAGAAGGTGAAAACTTGATAAACAGGTGCTTCTTATTTCAAATGCTTCATCTTGTGACTCATCTTCTATCTACTATATAGTTGCTTTCCCTCTTTTAGTACTTTTCATTCATGCTTTATTTTGTTCCTTTTTCTCATGCATACACTCTGAGTTATCTTTGAGACTCTACTTAAACCGACATGGATTGAAACTAGTCATAGTCTAGGGGGCAACACCCTATTTTTTCAAAGGATCTCTTTAGCATCAGTCACCAATTGTCCTAACTGTGTCTATCTATTGTCACTTACTCTATTGATGAGATTCCTCTCAAAGAAGATCTCTTTTGCATCCCTCACCAATTGTCCTAACTCTATCTATCTACTATCACTTACTTTGTTGATGATATTCCTCTCAAAAAATTATCTCTTTTGTGTCAGTCACTAGTTTTCCTAACTATGTACGCCTATTTTTGATTAGTCTACTGATGAGATTCTTCTCAAATAATATCTCTCTGATGTTAGTCACTAGTTATTCTAACTATGTCTACCTACTGTCATCCATCTACTCAAGGGATTTCTTATAATATGTTTTGAACATCAACATTTGACATCAATCCTATGACATTAAATCTGAAATGGAAACAGTGAAACTACTTGAGCTATGATGAGATTTTTTTTTTATATTTTTTATTTCTCTTTGTCATTCCCCTTTGAGCAACTTGAACATGTTTAATTCAACTAGAGGAGAAAGGATTGGGGGCATGATATTTTCTTTTTTTTCTATTTGATGGTTTCGTAACAATAATCTAAAGGATCCATATAATAGGGTTGTCTACTATAAGAGCCTCTATCTTATTTTGGATGGCCATGTGTACGTTGACTCATTTTATATGGACACTTTAGTGAGGTTAGTTCTTCTCCTTGACTATGTGACTGAATTCTCTATGCTATCAAAAAATACTAATACTCATCCTATGAAGTGAATGTACAAGTCACTATGAGTATGCTTAGTAACCTTCTATATCATGTTACAAATGCAAGGGTCATTATGGACAAAATAATTACTGATTTATTATCATGAAAAAACATCTCTTGCATGTCTAGTGTGGTTGTACACAAGAAACATTCTGATCATCCTAGAGATTATAATCAAATGCTTACATTCACTTTCTACATTAATAAGAAAATATGTTATGGTCATTTTGGCTTCTTATGTCTTAATTATTACATCTAATTATGACAAAATCATGACTCTAGTAATATTCGTATTCTAATGATTGTAATGTTAGTGAGGATTGTATGACATGTGGTGGCCTTCATAAAATGCTCTATGATAAAAAATCCATCTTACAGGTTTAGTAACTAGTCCTAGGGTTTTGATCTAGTATATGACTGCATTTCATACTAATTTTGCATTAGGGAATGATCTTGGTTACTTACTCAATGGAATAAACAACTCCTTATTCATTGAGGCAAGACAAATACCGTATACAACTGGAATTTGTTGACTTGAGAGGTTTAATATTTCTTACATGTATCATGTTTCATTTGATTGCACAAGAATTTGATCCCATTGTCGATCTTTACGAGTTTTTTGGAGCACCTGTCATGAGTAGAAAATGTGAAACCTACATGAGATGTTAGTACATATCCATTTTGCATTATCATACCATTCATTTACATTTCAACATCATGTCATAAACATAAATTATGTATCTATATCTCATCTATCACATATACATCATAAACCACATCTCATCTACACTATGCATTAATCCATAGTAAAAATTTGCACAAATCATTATCATTTAGGAAAACATCTCATGTACGAAAATCATAAAGACAAAATGTGACACATGTAATGATATCAAAAGAGATTTCTCATATATATATATATATATATATATATATATATATATATATATATATATATATATATATATATATATATATATATATATATATATATATATATATATATATATATATATATATATATATATATATATATTGAATACGTCCAAATTAACATCGATACAAAAATAAGTGCTACTTGAGAACTGTTGATCTCAAAATGATACAAAATCATGCTGATACATCTCATATACATGATCTACAATAAAAAAAATTGATAGAAGAGAGTAAGTTAACTATAACCTTCACCTCATCCCCTAGTGGAGGAGGAGGAGGAGGAGGCACATCTTTGCTAGCTGGCAGATTTGCACCCTCAGATATTTTGGCATAGTCTAAAAACTAGGGTACCTTCTTTACAACCTCTAGTACTACCCCAACATATGTAGCATAATAGTAGGCTTCTTGTGATGTCTAGGTATGTGACAACATGCACTAACCCCAACCAAAATGAGTGGGATTCTTTAAAATCCTTTGTAACATGTGGGCCCATCCACACTCTAATCTGTGTTGACTTGTGTCTGACATCAAGTACAACTAGGTAGTACACATAGTATAACTACTACCTATTTATGAGTTAGCCCATATTAATTTTCTAGATCCTCCAAAGGGATGACCCTACCCATGATGATATAATCCTAAAATATGGTTCTTAATGCCAATGTACTAGGCCTCAATTATGTATCATACTCAATCCATGGATTGTGAAAGGGAATCTTGAATATCCTTTAGATGTCCTCAAGCATGATCATCATCTCTCAAGGAGGAAGGTCAAAGGTGTTCATTGCTAAATGGAAATTGGTGGAGAGAAGCAATAATATAATAAACTTCTCTATAAGGTCATAGGAGGTTAGAAAGTATTAAATAATATGCTACATGTCTTTAAAATCAAATGTTTGTAAGGCTAAGGCATCCATTGGCACACTATAAACCATGGATCACTTTTAATCATTATAGGATTTCAATAATTTCTTATTTATTTTGTTAAAATAAATATTATAGGATCATAATAAGTCATTTCATACTTGTCCAAACTGATACTAAGGTCTTGGTAGGTAAATACTTTGAAAATGCTAAAACTTGTCAAACTACAATATTGAAAGTTGCATTTTGGAGGCAACCTTTGAAAATTTGGTTGTAACCAGTGTTGTTCTATTGTGACCATTTACTGAGGCCTATTTAAACATTTTTGACATGTCTCAGGATAGACATGAAGTATTGTGATGATTTGGAGCATTAAAATGTAATAAAATTCCAAGTTTTACCTTCAATTTTTTTTTTTGGTGATTGTATGGTTGTGTACGGATTGGAAAACTAGATCAAAGAACATGGTTGCATAGAGAAATTATTTAAATTTCAATTTCATTTGGTTTCTCAATGATTTTACATTCCTATCAAAAGTTATAATAGTTTCTGTGTAGGCAACATCAAAACCCTATTCAACTAGGGTGTACAACCAAAATGGAGCCCTTACTTTCCTTTCCACTAATGGAATTCAATAGCCATTTGGTGAAAGAGAGTTGGGGATTTTTATTAATGGATTCCAAATTTTGGAGGTCAAACTCATTGGTTTACTATTTTTCCTAATAAGCCCTATGTCAAATATCTCTATGTATTTGACCTAGTGAAGTGTTGTAATGTATAGTTGAGTGCCCAAAATTGATCAATAACCCATGAAACTTGATTTTTAGAGTAATTTGGTGTAGAGGAAAACTTTCTAGTGGTTGAGATTGTATTATAAAACCATTTTCATATTCTTTCTTTGTAAACCAAGCCTGATTAGGCCTATTAGGTTTGCATACAAAGTAAGGTTTTGGAGTGTTGGAGTAAGATCACATCTTGATCTCTTGGGGTCTGATACAAAGTCCAAAAGGTTAGTTGAAACTATATTTTTTTGGTGGGTCATTTGAGAGTTTTGAGAAATAAGGAGGGAAAAATAAAATAGGAGGCCTAGTTGGTCTAGTACCCAAATTGGGTTTGGAGCATTGTAAGAATTTGGGAGTAAAACCAATTGTTGATTCACCTTATTTGTGTGCCTTAGACATGATTCTTATGTGCTGGATGAGTTGGTAAGGGGTATAGGGTGATTTTCCATTAAATAAAAAGTTTAGGGTCTAGAGTCCTAAAACTAATTTTGCATCAAGTTTGAAATTGCTTCCTAAGTTGTTGGGAAGCCTTGGAGTGAGAGAATTATTTAGGAAGGTAATTTGGAGACCCTATAAGCCATCTTTATTAGGAGGAGGAATTAGTCCTTATTTGGATAAGTGGATGAGGGATACTAAGAAAACCACTTTTCTTGATGTACTCTTTGCATGAAGTTGTATCAAAGTAGAAAAGGTCTTAGGAGAAGACAAGGATTGTATATGAAAGTGAATATATTGGGAACAAGATCCATACAAGAGTTACTAATGTTGGGCTGGACAAGATAATGAAAGATCACACATGAAGAAGCAATAAGATAGAGGAAAAGATCAAGAAATTGGAAGAGGAGAGAAGTACTGGTAGAGATGCTAAAGAATCAAATAAAGAGGTAGAACAAGAGGAGGAACCAACAAGCATGGGTGAGTTAAAGAACAAGAGGGTGAATTAGACAACAAGACATTCATTAAAGCACTTGGAAGCCTAGGAAGGAGAGAAGACAAAGTGAAGTTACCTATGTTCCATGGGAAAATAAATCTAGAAGAATGCATGGATTGGCTTGAGGTTGTGAGAAACCTTTTTGAAATCAAAGAGGCTGCAAAAAACTAGAGACTAAATTTGACCAAATCAAGACTCAAAGGTCTTGATCTAAGTTGAAGGAACTTCTTACAAAGTGAAAGGGTGGAGATGGAGAAGGATCCTATATCCACATGGAGTAGGATGAAGCTTGAGATCAAGAGACAATTTGTGCCTGAAGATTATGAAATGTTCTTGCATAAAAATTATAGAACTTAAGGTAGAAGGATATAGATGTGAGAACCTATACTGAGGAGTTTCATAGAATGACTCTTAGAGCTAAAATAAATGAAACTGAAAAGAAAAATTTGGCTGGATATCAAAATGGACTAAAGTACAACATACAAGATGAAATTAGTTTGTTTAGACCAGATATTATGCACATGTGCTATCAAATGGAACTAGGGGTAGAATAGAAGAATAGAGAACAAGAGAGAAGCATTCAAGAGGAAGAAGAAACACTTTTGGAGGTAGAGGGAGGTTTAATGGAAATGAGACTTCCTAGAAGACATCAAATGAGAATACTAAACTAGATAAAGTGGGAGAATCTAGTCAAAGAGGAGGCTTTAGAAGTAAGAGATCAAACCATGGAGGAATATTTGGGGGAAGAGGACCAAGTGTCTTCACTAGTAAATGTGTAAGAATTTTCCTTAGGGAAAAATTCACCCAGGAACTAAGAACTCAAACACAAGCATAACTGTAGACTAGAAAGAGAGAGTATGAATAGAATGATGATATATTCATTCAATATGCCTTATGAGAGTACACTAGGAGTGCCTGTATATAAAGGCCTTTGAGATACATGATAAGTCATACAAATAGGCACATGTCCACTAGATATGGGTTATCTCCATTAAGCATGAAAGTAAGTGTGATGATGAGAGGATAAGCCTACAAGGGTGTAACATGCAAATCAGTGTTGTAGACAACATGTGCTAAAAAGGGAGTGCAAATAACTATGTTGTCCACATGATAACTCATTGAATGATGAAAACTCTAGTGTTGTAGACACCATGTGCTGAAATAGAGTTGCATACTTTTGTGTTGTCAACATGACAACTCAAAAAGGTGCACAAACTCCTAAGTGTCTCACAAAATAAAATAATAAAATAATGCATTAAACCAAGTAAAATTAAGTGTAAATAGTAAATGCATATTTACACCAACACCCCCCCTTAAGTGAAACTTAGGGGAATGCCCTTAAGCTTACAAAAACTAGGATCAAATGCATGATGGGTCCTGGCTACTAGGCCATGTTAGGTACTGATGTACATAATGAAATGTAATCTCTCATAAAGTGGAGAAAGAGGGAAAACTTCATGGGAAAAACCCTCTACCAAAAAGAGAGATGAATAGGGATGCATGGACGGAGGGAGTAATCAAGAACCCCCCATTATGACATACATCTAGTATATACACAAGTGAAGAAGGAGAAGAACTAGACCTTGTAAGAGGAAAAAATCCCCCCCATAAGAAAGAAGAGGAAGAGAGATAAGGTAGTCCCCCCCCTCCCCAAATGAAGAATGCCCATCAATGAAAGCTGCTCCAAGGAAGAAGCTAGTCCATGAATACTGGATGATGTTCCTCCCCTTTGGAAGAAAGAATGGCCAAGGACAAATATTAAAGGTGTATGGTGGTCCTAAAACCTACTCAAGTATCCCTATGCTGATACTAATAGTTTCCCCTTCCAACTGTGCTGAAAAGAATGAACATGGATTTCATGAGGATGTCTATTAAACCTGTTCCAATAAACCATCTTTCTCCTCAACCAACAAAGAGACCTTCAATAACTATTGTTCATAAGGATACACAATCATGCCAACCTATAAAGATTGATCATGTAGAGAATGGACATGAGGTTAGAGTGAGCCCTCATAACAACTATAAAAGGATCATCATCATCAATGAGAAGATGTAAATTATCAAGGTTGTCTCCCAAATCTATGGTGTATGACTACACGAACAAACTTGCAATGTCTGCCATGTGGTCATCAAGTAAAGCTAGAGCTGTAAGACAACAAGTACCCTACTATGTTGGACCTTTCACTGTGGCAATGTAAGCATGTGGACTATACTAATGATATGATGTCTCATTGCAACTGTCGATAGAACCCCACGTGTCTAATTCTTATGAAGCACAATTGTTGGTGTCACTATTAGTTTCCACTATGTATAAAGTGTGGAGAGGAGTAGAGGATAAGCTGTATGAACTTTCCTCAAAGTAAAAATCCTTCTCCACAAAAATTTGATGAGTCTTTGGATACATAAGTCTATAAGCTTTAGCATTGTCTTCATATTCGATGAGAGTACAATTCCTAGGTGCTTGTGCCTTGCATCCCCTGGAAGATAGATTTTCCCATACTAGACAACTGAAGACTTTGAAATGAATCACAATTAGTTTTCTACCACACCATGCCTCAAAAGGAGTCTGACCATCTAAGGCTAGATGAGGAGACCTATTAAGTATGTGAGTAGCACTACTAATGGCTTCAACTTCAAGTGTTGGATCAAGAGAATTAGCTTGTATTATATAAATTTCCATGGTCTTGAGAGTCCTAATCTTCATATTTGCAACATCTATCTTGTGCAGATTGAATGTTGAAGGATTTTGAAGAGCAATTCCCTCATGTTTGCAAAAGTCCCTAAGTTTTTTGTTCCCATATTTGTTCTTATTGTCCACCCTTAGAACCTTGATGGCTTTCCTGGATTTGTGTTCAACATGAGTCTTGAAGTCTTGAAGCTTATGAAGCACTTCACTCTTGTGATGAAGGAAGTAGACCCATGTGAATCCTAAAAAGTCAGCAATGAAAGTAAGGATGTAGTGGCCTTGGCTAACTAAAGTCACTGCAATGTGTCCTACTAAAACCATGTGAACCAACTAGAGAACAACTGGTGCTCTAGAAGAATTCCCTTTATCATATTTCTCCTCAAGATGCATATCTACTAAACATGATGAACACTCTCCCTTAGAAAAGTTGATGTTAGGTAGACTTTTGACCATGTGTTTAAAGCAAAGTTGCTAAAGAGAGTAGAAGGCAAGATGACCAAACCACTCATGCCATAGTTTAGATTGTGAAGTAGAGTGAGTCAAAAAGGATTGAGAAGGAGACTTAGGCACAAAGTGGGAGAAGGAATAAAGCCTCTTGTCATCATTGAATTTCCTCATTGCAACTAATGAATCATCTCTTAGACTATGTGCCATCACTGAATCTGGAAGGAACTCAACTTTATGACCATCTCCAAGGTGAGTGATTTGGTAAACTAAGAGGAGATTGGAGCTAAGGTTTGGAATGTAGAGAACATCTTTGAATTCCCCATTATCCATTTCCACATGTCCTTTCCCTTCAACTTCCATTTTGGTATCATCTCCCATGAAGATGTGTGATACCCATAACTGCTTCAATGAAGAAAAGTCTCCCTTTGAAGAACCCATATGGTAGGAGGCACTTGATTCAAGAAGTACTTGAATTTTCCATAAGTTCTTTCCCTTTACCCTTTGAAGAGGTTGGAGTTGAATTCTTGGAAGTAACTGGCACTTGAATCTTATTCTTCTTGAGTAGATTTTCTAACTCATCAATTCTTTTAGTCTTGCAATGATGCTTCTCATGATTTGGCTTTTTTCAGTATGCACAAAAGAGTTTTTCCTTTTCATTACTTACCTTCTTGTTGGAAGAAGAATTACCTTACTGTGAGGAGGAATGTTGTGTCTTAAATTGTGATTTCTACTTCCACTACTTCTTCTTGTTGTTGCTAGAACTTTTCCCTCCTTGACTTGATTGGTGCTCATCACTAGCCACCCAGGCTTTAGTCTTTGATGACTTAAGAAGTCCTAAATCCATCAAGTGAGATTTTTCAACAATCAACATCTCTACAAATGCATCAAATGTAGGCTTCTGGTAAGTAGATCCCATGGTCAACCTGTGAGTATTAAAACTTGAAACAAATGAAGCATACTCAGAAGGTAGCCTCTTTAGGATGTGATGAATCAACTTTTCATCCTTCATGGGATTTCCACAATCTTTAAGAAGTGCCCTATACTCATTGGCTTTGTTGATGTAATCCTGAATTGTGATAAAGTTCTTTGGATCCAAGAGAAGTACATCATCCTCAATCTGAAATCCCTTTTCTTCATCCACCTTAGCATATACTGATTCAAGTTTGTCCCAAGCTAGTTTGGATTCCATGAAACTAGCAATGTGGAAGAAGATATCTCTATGGACACAACTTCTAGTAATTGCTAAAGGCTATTGGTCTAGTTTTTTCCATTCAATGAGTTCTTTGACATCAGTAGGTTTGGTAATTATACCATCAACATAAAGATTGTAACATTTTTCAATTAATCTACTCCATGCACTATGTTTCCATGTAGAATAATTGTGTGAAGTTAGAGGTGGACATTTAAATGAACCCATGATGCAAAAAATGAAAAGAGCATAAAAGAGAGACACAAAGACACAGTACTCACCCTTCATTTTCACTCAATCAAAAGACCACCCTAGAAAAGATGTTTTTGGCACTTTATAAGTAGTGCATGTAGAATGGGCCAAGTGGACTTTCTGATTTTTCTTTACAAGTAATTTTGAGGCTCAAATTTGTCAATAAGCACTACAGCTCAGATGCACAACAATTCTAAAAAGTAATCAAAGCTTTACAATGCAGAAAAAGGCCTAATTCTAAAAGTGAGATTTTTGTCCATACAACCCTAGAATCTAACTATAGATCTAGAAAGGAGACAAAAAATAATGCACTTTCAAAAAAATGAAACCTAAAAAGGTGACTAGATGAGCCTGTATGGAGCATTTGAAGTTGCAAAATATAGGATTATGCAGGTATAGTTGCCAACAAGTGCAATTTTTGAAAAATCCTTGCACCAAAACTAGAAAACAACACCACCACTAGAAAGTTTAGGAAATTCTACCCAATTTGAAAAAAATCACACCTAAATCAAAGTCCAGGTGACCAAGTTATGGGTTCACAAAGTGAGGCTTCCAAATCAAAAAGTAATCTGGAGAGGGGTCTAGTAAGAAAACTACTATCTTAAATTTGATGATCAAATGACCGTTGCAGTAGTTCAAAATTGCTTGGTTTTGATAGTTAAATGACTGTTAAATTTCACATAGTGAAATGTTGATGTAGGCAAAAAATTAGCGGCCTGGTGACATGACAGATGATGTTAACTGTACAACTGTATAGATGCTAACATGGCACATTACAGGCTGTATAGATTAGAAGCACATGGAAGTCTATGTGGTTGTATAGAAGTGTATTGACATGTGCATGGTAGATGATGTGTATTCCACTGTGGTAGTCCACATAGGCATTGATGTCAATCCTACTAGTGTGGTAGTCTGATTCTTTTATCTACACATGTTAGGCATTCTATGGTGGAAGTATGATGTGTCACTGTCAATTGATATTGACTGGGCTATTGAGTTAGTAGTACTATCATGACAGATAGCTGCATAGTCTGCTCAGATTATGTCACATGGAGACAGTTGGCATGGTTTGCACACGGGTGAGTAGGCGTTAGCATTGCATGGCATGGGCCAAAGTGACCACATGTCACTTGAGCTCGATTTAGATGAGACCCTACAAAAAACACTTGCCAAAAAATTTAATACTATCACTGCCAAAACTTCTTCACAGCGACCGAGAATAAGCCCAAAAAGTCCAATGGTGGGGGCTGGAGAAAATAATATGTTGAGGTTGGATTTTTTTATACTTTGGATAGAAACTTGTAAAGCTTTAGTCTGACATTTGTGGGGTAACTACATCCAAAGTAGTTTATAAAAAAAGAAGCATCAATGTCAATGTAAATGAGCTGTCGTCAGGAGTATGATGAAGCTACCAGTGTGCAGGGGCATATGCCAAATTTGTAATGGCAGCGATTGGAATATTAATGTCGACTGCTAGATTATGTGTAGTGTGCCAAATGGAATATGTTATCTACCAAATAAAATAACAAAGGAATATTCCTTTACATAAGGCCAAAATCTAACAACTTGGTTCTGCAAAAAAAATTCTCTACTACCTATTTGGAGGGCACAATTTTTTTCTAAAAATAGAAGGTCAAAATAATTGCAGAGATTAAATAAAAATACCAAATCTAAATTAAAAAATTGCAGAACTAAAGATCATACTCATGTTGCAAATCAGGGCCTCTAGGTGCTAATTTGAATTTTTTTCCCTCACAGTCAACTTTGGGCTAAGGTAGCCGAATTTATAGTCAATCTTCAATAAATCAACATTCTACATGCAATGGCAAGGTTAGATCTGGCTATAGATGTTCCCAATTTTTGTAGTACTCTGGATTTGGGTTGAGGCACTGAAGCAACAATGGTCTTGAATAGCTATGTGAAGAGAAAATATCCAAGCTCTGATACCATGTAAGAATTTTCCTTACAAAAAAGTTCACCTAGGAGCTAAGAACTCAAACATAAGCACAACTATAGACCAGAAAGAGAGAGTATGATCAGAATGATGATATATTCATTCAATATGCCTTATGAGAGTACACTAGGAGTGTCTGTATATAAAAGCCTCTAAGATACATCTAGAATGGCTCAGAATCAGCTACATGATAAGTCATACAACCAAGCACATGTCCACTAGATATGGATTATCCTCCATTAAGCATGAAAGTAAGTGCAATGATGAGAGGATAAGCCTACAAGGGTGTAACAATAAAATTAGTGTTGTAGACAACATGTGCTAAAAAAGGAGTGCAAATAACTATGTTGTCAACATGACAACTTAGTGAGTGATGCAAACTCTAGTGTTGTAGACACCATGTGCTGAAATAGAGTTGCGTACTTCTGTATTGTCAACATGACAACTCAAAAAAGTGTGCAAACTCCTAAGTGTCTCACAAAATAAAATAATAAAATAATGCATTAACCTAAGTAAACTTAAGTAAGTGTCAATAGTAAATACATATTTAAACCAACAAAATGCTTCAATTACAATAACATTGGACATCAATCCTTTAGGTGCCATGTGAAGTTTGGATCAAATAAGAAAGGTTGAGAAAGGAGGGTCCAAACAACTTAAGAAGGTGGCAATGGCAGTGAAACCTCATACCATACCACCATGTCTAGAATAGAATACCTAGAGCATGGAGAGTATTTGATAATGTAGAGAACCTTATTGAAGACACCTACAAAAAAGGATCCACCCCAAAGACAATATTTGTTCAGGACCACATACAAGGTTAATGGAAAGGTAGGTAAAGTTATAGTAGATTCTAGTTCAATAAATAATATTGCTTCCATAAAGATGGTTGATAATTTAAGTTATAGAGAATACCTCAGCCTTATCCCTATAGAGGCTCATGGTTAACAAGAGATAAGAAAACTTTTGTGAGTGAAAAAGTTTGGATAGAATTCAATATAGGAGAATACAAAGACAAAGTGTTATGTGACATATGTGAAATGGATACATGACATCTCCTATTAGGGAGGCCTTGACAATATGATGTGAAAGATAGGTATGAATGATAGACTAATATATGCCACATAACCAAAGAGGGAGTTAGATACACCATGAACCCTTTACCTAAGGAAGTGGGTGATAAAACAACAAAAGACACTATCATGCTTGTGAGGGAGAAGGAATTTATGTTTTCCATTAAAGAAAAATGATACCCCATGTTTTGGACTGATTTAGGCCAAAGAAGGAGAAAATAAGAAAGAGTATAGATAGTAAAAAGATTAAGGATGTAGGTCCTAAGGAGGCCAAGGATAATTTAGACCAATGCAAAGTATTGGTTGCTAATAGTATGCCAGAAACTTTGCCACCACATATGGAGATTAGCCATTGTATAGACCTCATACTAGGAGTTACCTTTCCTAAAAAAGTAACTTATAAGATGAATCCAGAGTAAAATGAGGAGATATAAAGAAAAATAGAAGAGAGTTTGAGAAAGTTTTTCATAAGAAAGAACATTATTCCTCATGTAGTCCTTGTAGTCTTGGCACCAAATAAGGAGGGAACATGTAGGCTTTGTACTTGTTCTAGAGCCATCGATAGAATTACAATTTGGTATATATTTACCATCCCCAAGATTGAGGACTTGATGTATTTCTCGAGAGGAACCAAGTACTATTTCGAGGTGGATCTAAAAAGTGGCTATCATTAGATAATAATAAGAGAGGGGGATGAGAGGAAAAAAATATTTAAAATAACTGAGGGACTTTATGAATGGCTTGGGCTTTCCAATGCCCCTAACACATTCATTAGGTTGATAAATGAAGTCTTGAAAACTTTCATTAACAAATTTTTTGTTGTTTATTTAGATGACATTAATTTTTAATAGGAGCAGGGATGAACACTTATTGCATTTGGATCAAGTTTTAAGGAAGCTTACTAGTATAAATTTGGCAAATAAATGACTATACGACTAAAACTTTTAGTCACATCATTGAAATGTTTAGTCATGTGACTAAAGTTGATCAGATTCCACTAAGTTTTCTCTATTCACAATTATAAATGACTAGTTTGATCATTGGGTAAAATTATAACTAAAAAATTAAGTAGACAAATAAGTATAACTAAATAATTAGTCACCCTACTAAAAATGACTAAATGAATGATTATTAATATTTTGTACCAACATTTGATAATATCATTTTAATCACTCATTTTGGTTTAGTAAATGATGTCCCTCTAATTTGAATAATTAAATTAAATTAAATATTAGATTCTATTATATTGTATTAAATTAAAACTTTAAAAATAAAATAATTTTTAAATTTTTAAATCATTAAACATTTATCAAATAGTCATTAATTGATAATATCTTTAGGTTTGATCATTATATCCTAAATTTATTTTATTAAAATAAGCATCACCCTTTTTAATTAAATAATCAAAATCTCCTTTCTTATATGAACTTTAAATTCAATTTTTAAAAGAAAATAAAAGAAAATATCACCATTTAAGTGAAAATTTTTAGGAAACATCTAAAATAGTGGGAAAACAACTCACAAACAATTAAATCTCAAACATTGCTTATTATTGCATCTCATCCATTGAATCATTTCTATAATCTATAAAAGGAGGCATCTACCTCATTTCAAAGGATCTTATATTCATGCTATTGTTATGTTGCTACTTTAACATTTGATTTTCTTTGAGCATTTTAGATTGTTTATTTATTTAACTTGTTTTATCTTGCATGTTAGCTTAAAAAATATAACATAACAAGGATGGTTGTAATACTTCATATTTTCTTGTTCAATCTTACATTTTTCTATTTATCATCATTTTTAATTGTAGACATATATGAAATTAATGGAGATCTTGCAAATCTATTGCATGCTTCCTCTATGAATCTACTCATTATAAAAACACATCAAATAACATAGACTTTTGCACCATATAATAATGAATTTTTAGGTCAATTTTTAATTACTAGCTTGTCTAACCCTACTCTTAGCTTGTTGTTCTTTTAATGTATGTTCATACCTTAATGAGATTTATTAAGGGGCCAGATGTACAACTACTTCATATCTTTCCTAAATTTTAGTATTCATGGCATTATTAGATGATTTCCTTAGAAAATGAAGGATTCCATGCAATGGAATTTTTTATTAGCCTTTTCCCTAGTATTTGGGCAATACTATTATAAAGGCTTGCAATTCATGTGGTGCCACCGACTTGGTTAAAATGAAACTGATGATGTTAGATTGGAAGTAGATGCTTTGAAAGGTAGACTGCTTAACCATGGGAGATATTGGGAAAGTTTGGTAACAAAAGATGTGCATATAAGGGATAAGACAAAGAAAGGGTAAGCTTCTATATCTACTATACCCAGAGGGATTGAGAATTAGCATAACATTGGGCATCCCTTATTTTGTACTAGACCCATACAGTGTTCAAGTGGATTTGTTTTCCACAAGAAAGTGATGTAGAAAATGATATAATTTCTAGTATACCACTTGTTTTCAATGTATGGACTAATATACCTATCAACTAAGTGGTGTGTGATTGATTGGCTAGTCTTATTAATTTTTTTGTAGGGGGGTTATTTTGTATTAGGACCCCCTCACAAAAAATCCATAAGGTATCACCAGATATGCAAGACCAAGTTTCATATGTAAAGACATTAACAACCTCACTAAAACCCCTATTATCATTGATGAGTCTAAAAAATGCCTTTATTTTGTTATGTTTAAGATACTTTGTGATACTCCGTTTATCCTTGTTTTAACACTTATAAGCCTATGTTTGATAAACCTTTGATGATTTATGGGGTAGAAAAACTATGTCATCTTTTGGCTAAATTATATCTAATATGCAGTATTTCATATAAATATCCAAATGTGCGTTCTTATGCTTGAATTTAGTTTGATGGATGTTTATTTGAAAATATGTCTTATATCATAACTAACTTGATGATAAGGATTAAAGGATGAGCGGAAGAATCCAAAAGTTGGTTGCCGACAGCATTCAAGGAGAAATGAGCATCAAGGAACAACCATGAAAAAGAAGTTATAACCACTCCAGGAAACATGGCAGCGAATAAAGAGGAGCTTTTATGAGCCATTGCCTTCTTTGCATTTACATTGTAATAAGCAGATGCTAAGACTTCATTGCTCCCTCCTCAATTCTTTTATCCTTCCTTTCCGCTTTCAGTTGTTCTCCTATATTCTCTCCTGCAGACTTAACTTAGGACAGTTACTTTTTTGTTATGTAATAAAGAGTAGATTCCCTATATATGTCGGGATCGACTCCTATGTGAAATTTTTTGGTTTTTAATAAGTTTTATCGAGTAAGAGAGAACACTAATTCACAGTCTGTTGTAGTTGTGTTTTACAATTCTGAATCATGTAATGACTGATTAATGAAATGAATTAGTTCTCTTTAGCTCCTATCCTGTGTTGGTAGATTAGAGAAGCCAACCAAGGGGGCCCACTTGGAAGGTGGATTAGATTAGGATAGAATAGATTCATTTTACTAGCATTAGTAGTATTTTAAGTAAGACGTAGCTAGTTAATTCCTTCCTGTAGCATCACAATTCATGAACATTCCTACAACATCTGCGAGAACAGTCTGGTGGATGAGTCAAGATGGATTCTCTATTATCTTGTCATTGTGTTTTCAAAATTCATAGATTTAGTATTTTCCTTTCCACAACAGTAGTGTAGTTTCCTTCCTTTGCATTTTTACTTTCCTGCAACACAAGCATAATGACTCATCAAGGTACCTAGTGCACATACTATGTCAACCATTTCAAGTATACGTCCTTGGGTTGACAATCTAAATCCACCTCATGGTAGGGGAAAAGTAGTCCTTAGCTTGAATAGATTATTCCTAAGCCAGGCCTCACAATGAGACATGTCTCACAATGAGAAAACTCACTTACAACTCTAGCTTAATGTAGAAGGATAACTTCCCTAGCTAAGGACCCTATCACTTGAAATTTCATGTGTCCTGAACCTTTTCAAAGCCTTATTGGGAGATAATAATTGATTTTAACTTCAGATTAAAGAATAAAGCCCGACTAGATACCTTTAAAGAATTGTGATGAGTTGTGGTGTTGAGTATGAATGAATTTGGCTTTGATTGTGAGAATATATTTCAACAAATTATGTATACAAAATAATAATAACTTATGACTTTACTTCCATTGTAGTTCATTTTCCAAATGTGGAAGATGATACATATATTGGATAAAGTACTTTAGGGACACTACATGGCTAAGTCATTTTCATTCAAAATAAATTAGTTGGACTTCCATAATGATTGAGATAAGTTATAATAATCTATTTTTCCAAGATTCCTCAAAAAATTCCTCCCTCCCTACATATTTATAAGGTCAACAATATGAATTATAGATTTTTCACTTTCACTTTATCAAAACAAATATCCACCTTGAAACATTCCTATTCTAGAATTTGACATTGGCAACATACCTAGATATTCGTTATCATAAAATGGTATGAAAATTAGTGAATAAGTACAAAATGTAAGATTTCATTGTACTAAGAACTCAAATCTCAATGTGATCTGAATTGACCTACCACAAGATTATCATCTTCAATCACAAAATTATATGATAGAGAAAACATCAAACTAGGGTAGTTGGAGCATACATTTGCAATAAATTTGATGCAAATTAGGCATTGGCTTACAAGGAAAAATATTACTTAACCTTGTATCAATTTAGCATGTGAGTTTATCAACCTACCTATATGGGTAAAACTACAAAGTTGTGTCACCTTTTAGGCTAACTTATTAGATTAATTTAATTTGAGTATTTCTATCAAAAAATCATTTTTATTCAAACATATGATCTAGATAAATTAATTCTAGCTAAGTTATGTATGATCTCACACTTTTCCATCTGGAAATGTCTATTAAATGTATTTTTTATACTATTTTATATCTAATTACTAAATAAATAAAATTATTTCAGAAAACTGATATTTTAATAACTCTTACTATTTTTTATGATATCTTTTTAATAATATATATACAAAGCTCAAAGTCGACAATATTCTCATATAGAGCTTATAGTGTTTTAATTAGATATAGTATATTATAATTTAAAAATTCTACAACCATATATTTTAACACTCAAAAAGATTTCAATTTTAAGAAAGAAAAAAATATTAAATCATATCAAAAAAATAAAATAATAATATGACATTCTAGAGGAGAGAGTCCTCTTCAAGAATATATAATTTTTCTTTTGGTTAGAATATATTTATTTTGAAAAATGTGGTGGGAGATGAAAACTATCAATTTTAGGTGAGTTGAAATTTGAATAATTATAAAAGAGAAAATATAGTTGTAAAGGCAATTTCATATTTGTGATTGTTTTAGCTATATATGTTATCTATAACATAGTCTAAGATCAAAGGGAAATAAGTTTATTTCTATAGTTTTGTGATGGGAACTAGACCACTAATTTTCAACATTTTTTAGCAACTAAAAAAATATCTTTAAAAATTAGGAAAATTTATCAATTGTTATTCAAAATAATTATTAAAAATTATAATCCTAAAGTTCACCCATTTCTACACATTTCATTTTTTACTTCATTTTCAAATCCTAAATAATAATGCCAATTTTATATCATTAAAGATGAATAGTTATGCTTTTGTTAGCCTTTTCCTTTACAAAAGGGTGACACGAGTTTGTTCTTTTACCTATATAAAATCTCAACAATTCTAGTTCCAACATTATGAATAGAGAATGTAGTCACTATACCCATTTACCAGCAATCCTGAAACCAAAAAGTGAAATATTTATAATTTCTACAACCTGAACCATGTTAAACATGATTATAATACCATCTAATTCATCAATAAAAAGAAATCCAAATCAACTTCTACGGGGAAGGTATCAATTACCTTTGTAGGTTCTTGACCACAAAATCATGCAACTACTCCAAGACAACCCTTAATAAAAATAGAAATAATTTCAGTAACATCCATACCAGGTTGCACCAAGAGTGGGGAGAAAATATGTAAAATTTAAAATTTTGGAAATAAGCAATATCGCCAACAAAGCATGACATAAAATTAATAGTGATAACTTATTGTGAACTTTATTGT
Source organism: Cupressus sempervirens (assembly GCA_028749045.1). Classification (NCBI taxonomy): domain Eukaryota; kingdom Viridiplantae; phylum Streptophyta; class Pinopsida; order Cupressales; family Cupressaceae; genus Cupressus; species Cupressus sempervirens. The sequence continues at coordinate 384,534,641 of CM053789.1, forward strand.
AGGCATCTAGATCTACTCAATAGAAGTTCTTGTAGTTGATGAATGAAAAACTCTATTAGATCTCCTTTGCAAAGAAGAAAGAGTCGAATAAACCATGAAAAGTCAAGTCCTATTTAATGTCAAAATATAAATACCAGATAATTATAGAATGTGATAACCATAAGTTCTCTAGAAGAAAATAAAATAGAACTTTTACAAAATGTATTAGGCTAGAGCTTAAACCAATTAGCCTCATTGGTAATAGTAAAGTTATCTTTTGACATTTAACTAATATATTCATTTATAATAAAGATAGCTATAAATTTGGTTACTTTTCCACATCTACATCTACAAATTTAGATGTTTTATAATTGACAACTAGATCATTTCTATAAGAATAGGGAGGTAAAAAACACTAGTAACTATTGTTGTAGAGAAAATAAAAATCAAAAGAAGAAATACACTTAATTTAAATAATGGCAATACAATATTCAATACTAAATGTTTTGAATAAATATGATTTGTATCTAGAAATAAGGAAAGATATAGTATGGTCCACATTGGATTCTTCATAAAATCCTAATGAAATACTTTATGCATACATAGCTTTACTTATTTGCAAAACAATCACCCTGCATAGTAATTTCATTGATAAGAGTAAAACTCTAAAGAATGAAAAAATATGTGTCATTAAAATGTTCCATTTATAAACATTTTCCTACTCAAATGGTTACTAGATAGAAACACATGTAGAATCCATGTGAAAGGAGCATCTTCTAGAAAGGTTGTGGTTGATTTACTAATTTTTGTAAACTGAAAAATGAAATGAAATATAATTTTAAAATGCTCGAATGAAAGAATTTAAAATTGTTGAATTGTTATTGATAAAGATTTAGATTATTGTTTTTCATAATAAATAAAATAATTTGTGTTCTTTGAGAGGAGTATATCATGTTACTGTGACCATGATCATGGTAGATCTAATGTTGGGAAGACAACTTTGTCAATTTTTTGCATTATTCTTTAAAGGGTACTAGCTCAATGGAAGAGCACCTACTTTATAAGTAGGAGGATAGTGGTTCAATTCCATTGTGCCCTAATATGGCTAAATTAATGATTAAATAAACTACCAAATAAAATACCAAATATACTACCATACATACCACCCAAAAAACCACCAAATATACTACCAAATATAATGTTGGAAATTTTTTCAACACTCCCGTCAATGCTCCCCTCAAGATTCATGACAAGGGCTTAACCACCTCCTATGTACTATAAGTTGAGTGGTTGTATTGGGCATTGACAAATTGGTCTTTTGGTGCATTGACAACCCCACTCTAACAAGTGGTATCAGAGCTTGGTCACAGGTTTGAATCCTCAGATCCTTAGGTAATGCTGGGAGATTGTTGAAAATTTGTTTAGCACTCCCCTCAAGATTCATGACAAGGGCTTAACCACCTCCTATGTACTATAATTTGAGTGATTGTATCAGACATTGATAGATCTATATTTTGGTGCAACAACAACCCCACTCTAACATATACTACCATATGTGCTACCCAAAAAACTAACAAATAAACTATGAAAATTGCCAAGTAAACTACAATATAAACTACCAAGTAACAATAATAAATGACTAAATAAATGACCTAATCAATGATTAAAATAGTTTAGTCATAAATTTGGTTGGTAGATAAATGTCTAGCAATAAACTACCAATGGTCACATGATCAAAATAAGTCACGTATCTACAATTTATAGTAGTTTATTTAGTAATATATTGTTATTTTTGTACTAGTGGCTTCATGAAGAGAAATTGAAGATAAATCTAGAAAAGTGTGTATTTTTGTAGACTCAACTTATATTTTTGGGCTTTTTCATCTCTCGCAATAGCCATAAGATTGACCCTACAAAGGTTGAAGCCATACTTAACTAGCCCACGCCTAGGACTACCTTAGAGGTAAAAAAAATTCATTGTATGTTAGGAAATTTATTAGGAATTTTAGTGATGTTTGTGCCCCTATGGTTGACACCATTAAGGGGGCTAGAAATGTAATTTTTATTGGCCTAATAAGGAAGATAAAGCCTTTGAGTACCTTTTAGCTAGAATTTCACAACAACCAATGCTGGTACTGCCTAATTTTCATGAATTCTTTACAATTGAGTGTGATGCAAGAAAAATGGCTATTGGTGGAATCGTAAGCTAGAAAGGGAGACCTATTTCTTTCTTTAGTGAGAAAATTTAAAGTGAAAAAAATATGTTAGAAATAGATAATACTAGGGGGGTGAATCAGTATTCTAAATAATTTTGCCCACAACTAAATATTGTTAATTACCTTATAACTTGTATATTAAAGTAAACCAATAATGTTTAACATAAAATATAACCATACACATAGAGAACTCATAAGACCATTATTTGTTAAGTAGGGAAACTCTAGCCAAGGGAAAACCTCAATGGGGATGATGCCCACAAAATGATCCATTAAAAAAAAGAATCCTATTAAGGATATTGACCTTGTTAGGAGTGTATGAAATAAATATTGTGTCTCAAGTCCTTGTTAGAGGAATAGGTCATGTTAAAAGCCTCAATCCTATTAATATTGCTTCAACTCTATTAGGAGTTGGTAGATCAAATTTAATGTATGTAAGAAGAGCCCACCACCCTTACATGCAATATACAATTAAGTTTCTTCACAAGAGTAGATGTACATACAATATTGTCTTATTATTGTATATTTCACTTGCTCTAATCATACATTAGATTTTGCATCATATAAGACTTGCATATCATTCAAGATTGCTTCACATATAGCTCACATGACATTCATACTTCCCATTATTTGTACAAGATATGATCTTTACTTATATCTCACAAATTCATAAATCTCTACTTAGTTGGCCTTGATGCTTTCATACACTTGACCAAATATAAAATAACCTTGGGAAAACATCTAGGATGTCAGGCCAATATGGTTAATTAATTATTTTATTTCTAAAATAGTTCCTTAAATTGTATACTCCAATTAGTTGTCATATTATGTTTTTCTTTATTGATTACCTAAATTGGTAATTTAATTGTAGCCTGCTTCATACTATCTACATAGGTCTACACACTAACATACATCATCGTGACCTTGTCAACCATTGACCCTCAATTTTGCATGAACTAACTCAATCTCTATTGTCCAAACATATCGTATATGTCTCTGTACTGCTATGACTTGTATAACAACTAGACAATTTTCTAACTCTAATTGTATAAATGAAAATATTTAGACATCCATATATCTATATTTCCAACAATCTCCCCCTATGCCATTGATGGAAACATTTGGGAAAATTGGCTATGTCCCAAAATGACATCATACTAAAACAAAAAAAATGTAATTACACAAAATTTCCATCAAAATAGAAAATTTTATTCATGTTTTGATGGATCATTACATTCCTTATCACCCCTTTGTATAGGTAAGTGTTGAAAATTGGCTAATGGATCTATATGTAATTTTTTTCATTTATGGAAATGCATGATGTACATGCTTATAGGAAACCTTAGAAATAAAGATACAATAGTGTATAGTTTTGTTAGTAACTTCTTGTTGATGTCATATTATGAATAGAGAAGTTAGATGGAGATAGTATACATGTTGTTGATGATGTGTATAACCTTGGAAGTTAGTACAGATTGCACATAAAAGAGATATTCATTTTTTAAGAGAAGCATAACAACATAATTGAAGGAAAGGATTATTTTATTTACAAAATAATTACTTTTTCAATTAAGGACGATATCCTAGATGTTTACTATAAGTTGGAAAAGTGTGTTATGGTCTTAGTTGACCTAGAAGAAATTTATGTAAAGGCATGGTATTTATGCAAAGGACATCTTGCAATGAAAAGAGTGATTATGCATACTATCATGTAATTGTGATGTTGAGCAATTGTATGCAAACTTTTGTGAAAATGATATATGCGTTGTTTTGTGAAAGCTATCTTGTGATCTGAGATCAAGCTAAAGATCATAGATCAATTGAGAAAGAAGGTATAGTACCTATATTCTAAAATTTTGCTTGCTTGCTTAGGTAGTGAGCTCTTCTTGTAATTGTAAGTGCATGTTTGGGCAATGGGCTCATTTTGCATCTATTGTAGTAGAACTCCTAATAGGGTTGGAACAACTCCTAATAGGGCTAGAATCTCCTAACAGGGACTCAAAGTATCCTAACAAGAACTTCTTATACTAAATTTTCTCATTGACTCCTAATAGGGTCCATCCTCTAATAAGGAACTTATATATCAGTATATTATTTAGTGGGTATCATCCCCAGTAGGGTTTTCTCTTGGATAGGGTTTTCTTAGTTAACAAAATATGGTGTTATGAGTTACCTTTGTGCATGGTTACTATTATTGTTCATCATTACTTTATTACTTTGTTATGTATGGTTTAAAGTAAGAAATGATATCTAGTTGGTGACTAAAGTTTGTAGATTACTAATTCACCCCCCTCTCAATAATCCCTATTTCTAACAATTGGTATCAGATCATAGTTACTTTGAAGAGGCTTAATAGCTTGAGTAAGATCCAAATGGATATGGAATAGTTGATGAAGAACCTCAAAGAGGCTCTTGAACAAATTGATCTCCTTACTAAAGAAAGATATAAGTTGAAGGAAATATATCAAGACTCCAAAGTATACATTGGACAATTGAAGAAAAAAATTGAACATCTCAAATCCAAGCCTAAATCTACTGAATCTAGAACTACTGATGATGATTATTCAAAGCTAAAGATACAGTATGAGATCTTCAAGCATAAATTGAAGATTATGAATCTAAAGTTGACTTTGAAGAATGATCCTAGCAAAGTTGAATCTAATTTGAAGACTAAGAATGTAGATCTTAGAGAAAGTCTAGAGAAGAAAACATCTGAATTTGAATTATTGAAGGAAGATAATGAAGAATTTCATAAGTACAATATTATTGTGAAAGGTGAGTTAACTCAGTGCAAGTAGTAGCTTGGGAAGCTTTATTCTAGTAGAGAAAAGATTGATGATTCAATGTCAATATAGAGACCTAATTATGATAAGATTGGTCTTGGTTATCTAATTAACATGTTTGCAAGGAAACCTAACATTGGATCAGATTTGAAAGAAAAAGATAAATTTGATGATAAGATTGAATCTAGTCAATTTTTTGATAAACCTAAAGAAGTTGGACAAGACAAGGAAGTTTAAATTTTGGATGAATGAAAGAAAGTGGAATATCCTAAGGAAAATAGGTATGAATTTAGAGGTAAGTGTTTTTTCATGTAATGAAATAGGTCATATGAAAAGAGATTGTAAAAATAAGTCATGTAATCATGTTAAGGACTTTTATTCTCATAATTGTCATGGTATGGGTCATAAAGAAATTGATTGTAGGAAACCTAAGCATGACAATAATAGAAGGAACAATAGAATGCCTAGAAATACTAACCCTATAGATAGAAGAAGATCTAATGAAAGGACATCGAGAGAAGGAATATCTTATGAAGATAGAAGAAAAATCATGTGTTATAAGTTTAGCAACTTAGGACACAATGCTCGAAATCATCATGCACCTGATGATCAACAGAATCCTAGAAGTAGAGCACCAGTATGTCAATTATGCAACAACTTTAAATATACAAAAAAGTATTGCAAAATGGATAGAAACTTTGGAGATAGAAGGAACAATGGAAGAAACTTCAAAAATAGAATAAAAGATGGAAATAATGTCACAAATGACAGAAGGAACCATGAGAGGAACTCTGAAACTAACAAAGATAATGAGGAACAAAGAAATTTAGTTAGTGAAATTCAAGAAGAACTCAATGTGGCATTTGTAAAAGGATTGGACATCTGAAAATAAAATCTAGATGATGATGAGATAGGAAGGTCAAAGTTAGTTATCGAGTTTGATTCAATTAAGTTGAATTAAGCTTGTTTATAGCACCAAAATTTGAGAACCTCATTCAAAGATTGAATTAGAGGAATTGAAGCTGGGTAAAGGCGTATCAAGTTAAGTTTAGATGGTACCTAAGCTCACTTCTAATTTAGAGCTTATTAAACAAGTTATGAAGGAATTAAGAGTTATCGATATTATAGAAAAGGTTAATTCTGTAACAGAAGATGAAAACTTTATTTTTGCAGAGAATTTTTTGAATGAAGTCTTGAGGATCATTGCCATGATAAAAGGAGAATGTAGTAAACCTCAGGTGCAATCTAAAGATTAGATAGATGATCTTAAGAAATTATTTGATTACAAAATGTAATTGACATCTTTTTCATTTTGAAAAGTACATAATTAGTGCAAGTACAAGTTGATGGAATAAATGGCATTCATAATTTATTTTCACTTCATTACAAATACATCCAATGCAAAGAGTACTTAGAAGTGACTTGTCAAGGTGATTTCAAAGAAAATCCTATTTTTGGAAGGAAGTACATCATTTTTTCACAAATTTATTTGGCAAAAGTTCATATTTTATAGAACCATGGATATGTTCGTAGTGCACAATATTGAGAACAAGGATAGACCTAAGTTGAAGGTTGTTTCTATGAAAGCTACTGAAGGAAACCCTAACTTAGTGTTATCCATTACTCTAAACAATGTAGAATATTTGGAAGATGTAGGAAGTTATCTTAATAGTAAATTTGAATCTATTGGAAGTTAATACATGAAAAAAGATATGGAATTAGTTTTGAATGACATGAATATGAAGCCCAAATTTGAACATTTGAAGGAACTAGATCTATTCAAATATCATTTCTACCATGAATTGGACACAAATCATATTAAATAGGATACATGATGGGAATCTATGGATGCAAGATAGTGTAATTGATATTTTTGCCGACCTTATTAATGCGGTAACTAATCTTAGTAAATAAGGCAATGCACCTATAGGAAAGAAAATGGTCAAGAAGAAAGTTGAGATTTGTACCAAAGTAGTGTATAATGGAAAGGCCATTTTGATCAACACCATTCAGCAAGATGATGTAAGATTATTGAGTAGAGTCATTTCCTACTTTGTATGTGCAAGCTCAAAGATTGATGAATTATTAGGTAGATTCATCTATGCAGCATATAAGATATGTATAGAGAAGGAACAAGTAAACCCTAGTAAAATTCTAAGAATGCGATTACTTCAGAGCCTAGAAAAGATCAAGAGGACTAAGAATAGTATGTTTATATTTCAGTCACTAATCAATCACATATTCTTTCATGTGCTTAAAAGATTTCCATATTTTTCAATCACAAAGATAATGAGTATTGATAGATATACAACGTAGAATACATCTTGCAGATAAGATATTGGATAGTGGAAACATGATAATGAAGAAATTTTAGAATGAAATGAGATAGAGGTTCAGAATTGCACCTGCAATTGTAGATAGATTTAAAAAAGACATTTGTATTATGGATGATACAAATTATACTTATATTCAAGCAATAGAACCTCAAGAAACATTTCTTGATCCCTTGGGTTATGAATTAAATGATGATATAGCAGTTGGTTATATTGATTAATTGTTGAAATCAGAGAAGGATAAAGAATAATACAGATTTGGAACATATGATGACATTAACTAGTCATCTCATCAGGCATCCTTAGAGAAGGCATCACACAAGAAGATAGATTCTATTATGAAGAAAGCTTTATCAAAGGCTGGTATGACAGAGAGTGAGTTTGACATAGTTAGGAAAACCATGAAACAAGGTAAACTAAATACACAACCTTTGCCAGTATCTATTGTAGATATATCTCCAGAATAGATCATTTTGTATGTATTAGTGTCCAATGTGAAACCTAGTGAGCCTAAGCAAAAATCTAAGATAGTAGTGGAAGTGGTGACCACAAAGTCAAAAGGGGTCAAGTAACAAGCCACTAGTCTAGGAAAGATGCAAAAGACATTGTTGACAACTATTGAATCTAGTGATGAAGAAGAAGATGAAGAAGAAGTCAAACAAGCAAAGAAAGTAACAAAAAAATCAACATGAAAAAATCAACAACCCTGGAAGCCAAAGATAGAAAAGATACACTCAACTATTACTATTGAGGGTAACTTTGTTCATATGAACATACTTTATGACTTGTATAATAATTTAAGAAAATATTTGATTGATATCTCTACTATGAGAGACATTATAGAAAATGATCTAAAATTGAAGGATATTGAGGCCATAGTAAACTAGAAAGTCTATGATAGACTTATTGAGAAGAAGGCACTAGCAAGAGAAGAAGATTTAGAACTTTGGAAGTCTATGCTAAGAACTATTTGCAAGATTGATTACAAATAAGAGATTAAAAGATTATTGAATAATGTTGCACCTTATTTGAGAAATAAAGTAAGACCATTTTTTTTATGGTAGGTGAGAAAGATAAATTAAGAAGTGAGATTGCAACAACAATAATTTAGATTTGACAAAATCTAAGGCAGCATCTCCACTAGTACCTAGAATCTGGAAGTGTTAGTGAGTTGTGACACTATGTAGATAGATAAGACCAATGTTACCATTAACATTGATGATACTAATCCATTTGAAGGTTTTGAAGAAAATGAACCTAATACCAAGTATATTGAAGAAAAACTGAGACAAATTGAAGAGGAAAAAAATTACTTGAAGAAGAAAAGAAGGAAGTAGAAGAGGCCAAGAAAAAATTGCTTGTGGATGAGAAGAAAAGAAAGGAAGAGGAGGAAAAGAAAAGATAAATGAAGAAGAAATAAGAAAGGAAATAGAGGAAGGCAAGAATAAGAGACTAGAAGAGGAAGAGAAGAAAGAAAATGAAAGCAAGGAAAAAAGAAAGAAAGAAGAAGAAGATAGAAGAGTAAAGGAGGAAACCAAGAAGCAAAGGGAAGATGACACTAAACCTTCTAGTTCATCTACTCCACTTTGACTTGCCAAATTAGAAATTTATGGTAATGATTAAATAGATTTGATCTCATCCTTATCAAAGCTTATTGAGAAGAATAGAAAAGTGAAGAGCTTATAGAAAACCTTGATGGAGGTAACTGATAGACTACACAATACTCTAGCAGTGGAACACATAGAAGCAAATCCAAAATAGAGGGCACATGTAGTGCTAAAGTCATTGGATGAAGAATTTACCAATTTTTTTAGTGTTGTAGAAGCTAAGACACATATTTCACATGATGCTAACTTGTTTAGCACCATTTTCCAAAATATTAAGAATGATTTGGTAAGTTTTGATACTTGTATCAAGGAACTTTAGAAGTTTCAATTAGATGGTAAGATATTGTACATTAAGTGTACTCTATCATATAAATTGACTAAGGACATTGATAGTCAAGTTGAAGGAAAGATGGGTGAGCTAGAGGCTCTATCTAGCTAGATACAACTTCCATCTTGTAAAGTTGATGATTTTGAAGGACAAGTGGCTAGTATTCACAATGGTATTAGGAAGCTGGAACTTTGAAAGGAATAGATTTTGAAGAGAGTATTGGATTTCAGAGAGTCTATTGCTCTAAAAATATCTTTTGTTGAGAAATAGTTGGAGGAATATATTGCCAAGGCCATGGACACCTATTCTAACTTTTTGTACTTTAGTTGAGATGGTGTCATATGCTTTATATGAAATTCTCACCTCTATTGAATCCACCAAGGAGGCATGGACTAAAGGTATGAATAGTCTAAAAACAAATTTTGATGATTGCATGAAGATTCTACCAACCTAAGGTAGAAGGGTAACATTTTTGACACTAAATGGACAATTTTTGAATAGATTTTGACATTTTAACCTTTGTCCTTGATGTCAAAGGGGAAGATATACAATGTGAAAATTGTAAATTAGGTAAAGAGAAGATAAAAGTGTAATGTATATTGTAAGGGGGGAACATATGTAAAGATGAACAAATTGTAATAGATGTAATGTTTATATGTTGTTTATATTAAGTTTTTGTTACTTAGCCAATTTTCCTTATTTGTTTCCATCAATGCAAAAGGGGGAGATTGTTGAAAATTGGCTAGTGGATATATGTAAATTTTTTCATTTATGACAACACATGATGTATATTCTTATAGGAAACATAGGAAATAAAGATACTTAGCTTTTGGTAATCAGAAAATTGTCTAAGTATGGAATTGGTATATAACAATGTATTATTTTGTTTATAAGTTGTTGCTGATGTTGTATTATGAATAAGAAGTTAGATAGAGATAGTATGCATGTTGGCGATGATGTGTATAACCTTGGAAGTTAGTAACAATTGTATGGAAAAGAGATATACATGTTTTAAGTGAAAAAGAACAATGAAATTGAAGGAAAGGATTATTTTGTTTACAAAATAATTACTTGGCCATTTAGGACCAACATCCTAGATATTTACTCTAAGTTGGAAAAGTGTATTATGGTCTTACCCAACCTAGAAGCAATTTGTGTAAAGGCATGGTACTTATGCAAAGGACATCTTGTGATGAAAAGTGTGATTATGTGTGCTATCATGTAATTGTGATGTTGAGCAATTGTATGCAAACCTTTGTGAAAGTGATATATGCAATATTTTGTGAAAGCTATTTTGTGATCTAAGATTGAGTTGAAGATCAAAAATAAATCAAGAAGTTAGAATACCTATATTCCAAAGTCTGATTACTTTTTTGGGTAGTGAGCTCTTCTTGTAATTGGGAGTGCATACTTGGGCAGTGGGCTCATCTTGCATCTACTACACTACAACTCCTAATAGGGATTCAAAGTCGCCTAATAGGGACTCATACTAAATTTTCTCATTGACTCCTAATAGGGTCCATCCTCTAATAAGGAACTTATATAACAATATATTATCTAGTGGGTATCATCCCCACCAGGGTTTTCCCTTGGCTAGGGTTTCCCTAGTTAACAAAATATAGTTTTATGAGTTATCTTTGTGCATGTTTACTATTACTATTTAGCATTACTTTATTACTTTTTTATGTATGTTTTAAAGTAAGAAATAATATCTAGTTGGTGACTAAAGTTTTTAGATCATTGATTCACCCCCCTTGTTGGTCTGATTTTTTGCATGATAAATTTTCCCAATCTAGGTATAAAAAATCAGATTTGAGTCCATTGTTAGAGGCTAGGGTTTATTTTTTTTGGTTTTATAGTTCTGGTATCCTTTGGAAATCTTTGTTAAACCCTAGGTATTGTTCCTTTTGATTTTATTCCTGGCATGAAATCTTTTGAAAAGTGTGAATATCCCTTTCCTGCTTAAATTTTTTGTCGTACTAAGTACCTTTTTCAATGTCTTTTCCACTGTCAAATCTTGGCTAGATCCATGGTTGTCACATAGTTGTTATAATAAAGTGCAAGTTTTTTTACGATAATGACATAGTGACTACTATAAATTGAGTCACGATATCGTAAAGTGAAAATTGGCAAAAAAAAGTGCATTGACTTGGAAAAGTTGTAATCATGTGCTCTATCCTAGATTTGTCAGCGTTAGAAAGGACGCACTTGGAGCAAGTTGCAACTGGCATCACCAAAACTCATATTTCTCAGTGAGTCACTATGTTGCGATTGACAAATCTATACGCCTTGTCGGTAGTGATATGGTACCTTGACAAAAAAAGAGGAAAGCGACAAACTTTTGAAATTGAAAGCGAGAGAGAAAGTTCCCAAGTAGTATCATAACTGTGTATATTGATTACTCTGACATAGGTATTGATTAATGTAATCATGATTGACAAAGTAGCTTTTCCCTCATCACCAAAGTTTAAATGATCACCAGAGGTCACTATGTCGCAACCAGAAAAGTAGTGGTTTTTACTGATAATGACATAGCGACTCGTTAGAAAATAATAATGCAGTGATAGTTCCAAAAGGTGGGTCCCAATGCATCCTTCATTAGAAATGAGTCATGCAATCCCATGACATGGTGGCATCCTACTAAAGATGTATGCACCAGAAACTATGATTCCATTGGAGGTCACTATGTCATGACTAGAAAAGCTTTATGCCTTTTTGGTAGTGATGTAGCGACTAGCTTGAGAGTGTGAAATGCAGTGGGGTCCAAAAGATGTGATGTCACCATATAGATTAAAATAGTAATATATATGCTAGCATGTTAGGATAGTTCCATGTCATCAAGAATGTGGACCCACGCCCAAGTCAGACCGCAGGTGAACAATGATAATCATTGGATCAAGGGCAGATCAATGATCATCACCAAGTCATTATAAGAAATTGTGCTTTGTTTACTCAATGTGACTTGATGACTAGGGGACCCACCACAATTTATGTGAATGAAGTACAATTTCCTCACCTTTAGATCAAAATAAGATATATGGTTATCACATATTTGCTATCGAGAAGTGCTAAAAGTTTAAGTATAGTGACACAACAATTAGAGCAAGTGGAAAAGGGACCCACCAAATTTGTGTTAAATAATGAATTAAATATCCTCCACTAAATCAAAATAAGATCAATGGTTTCCACTATCTTACATAGGTGATATGCTCACTCTTTATTCATAGCGAGATAGCGACATGATGACATGTGTCCTCAAAGACTAGTGGGTCCAGTTTGAAGTGCCAACTATGAAAGAAAGGCACACGTGGAGACTTTTCTTTGGTTTGACTACCAGCATGTCAAGGATAAGATGAGTCATCCTTGTTTTCATTCATGGATCATAGGATTTTCTAATATCAATGACAAATTTTTAAAAAAGGAAGGTGATGCCACTCTATTTTTCTCTTATAGTTCATTTATGAGGTATGAAGGCTTCGCGTGCAAGAAAAAATAGAGTATATTGCAACAGATTGCACCATTTTCATCTTACACAAACAAAATTTCAAGCTCATTGAGTAGACAAAAATTACTGAGAACATTCTATTAAGCTTGATTAGAACATGAAGCATTTTCTCTATTATTCATGAGAGGTTGTAGAATTACAAAGAAGAACGAGTAGAAGATCAAGTAAGTCCCCATATACTATAATCTCTATACCATTTCAATTTTTGCAAATTATAGTCAAGATGCCTCCAAAGAAAGTGTTTGCTAGGCAATAGAATTATATGGATAGCAATATCCATGATGACTTACTCGAATTACTCCCTCAATCCACCACTGAGACTATACAAGTGAAGAAGTTAATTTTGTTAAACCCTAGACTGAAAAATGTAGATGGCCTATATGATAAGGGGAACTGGGTTAGGGATGCCAAAACATCTCAGACTGGTCTTGCTTTGTTCAAGAAATGGTTTTCAAAGAGGAATTTGTTCACCCCACATGCTAATATCTGGAATTTTGATTTGTGAAAGTTAGTGGTTCCTAGTGTTTTTATGGACTATGACTTGCTTGAAGCCATTGCAAAAAATTATGACCAAGTAGTTAGATTAGTAAGAAGAACTAATGATGTGCCTCTAGTTACAATTAATCCTGAGGTGATTATAGAGGTATTTCATCTAGAGCCTTTGAAAAATTATCATGTGCCTATTAATTTAAAATATTTAGAAAAAGAGTACATATCAAAGGAGGAATTGATTAGGGGAGGGGAATTAAGGGCCTATATTGGCACAATTGGAAATTTTCCAGTAATTACAGCTACCTCTAGGGAACTTTTCAAGAATTTTTTTTTCACTTCCAGAGCTGTACAAATATATAGGACTCTATGTCAAGTTTTTGGTGAGGACAAATATAATGTCATGCCCATCAGTCTTATGTACATGATGGTTTATATTGCTTCTTTTGGTGTGGATGTTATTTTTGACTTTGTCTCCTATTTAGCAGAAGAAATTCATACTGGCCTGATAGGAATCGCAAAGGGGAAAGTGGAGAAGACTTTTGGCCATTATTCTTTGTTGATGCATCTATTTTTGTTTAAGCAAATGACATATTTTGGTAAAGAAATGGTATTGAATAGAGAGTAGGATGGTGAAACACTGCCAGTCAAGTTGTGAAGTGCAGACATGACCTAGGATGTAGAGAAGGCTAGCTTTGGCAGGTTTGATAGATATTTTGCATCAAAGTTGAGGTGCCTCATATTGAGTTACAATCCTAGAGTGCCTAGGTCATTGATGTGTCTCATTAGGCCTATGGATAATCCTATTGGCTTGAAAGTTTCACATAATTGGGGAGATATTATGCCATAATCTATTTCTACTATCATTAGGGTTTATCATTTTAAAGACACCCCTCATGTACTGCCTTACTAGGTACCTCTAAAGATAGGATGGCTGAAGTTTTGTGGCAGCTAGGGGGAGTAGAAGAAAGTTTTTTGATAAATAGATCCAGAGGATCAATATTCCCCACTTGTATTGTAGAATTTGTGGTTACTAAAGGGGGTTGGCTTTTTCTGCATAAAATTTTGGATCAGTACAAAATTGCTATTTCTCATCCTCATTTTTGTGATACTGAGGGATTTTATAACTTTACTTTTAGACACAAGATCAAGTTTGGCAAAATTGACCATGAATTTTATTAACCTGAGGATATCATAAGGAATGAGTTTTCCTTGTAGGAATAGGAAACTAAAAAAGAAAAATGGAGAGTTTACTCAAGGGTTTTGGAATTTAAACATTATTTTGATAAAGATTATAGTCCTCTAGATAATGCTGTAACAGAGGTAGATAAGATTAAAAAGTTCATGAATACGTTTCTTGAAATAATGGAGACTTTGAATGAGAAAAAACAATTTTTTATTAATTCTTATCCAGATAAGGCCAGGGAGATCATGAGGAGGGTGGCATTTACTCCTAATGTAGGAGCTAGACATTTGACTGTCTAAAAGAGGCTAGGATATACTATAATTCAAAATAAAAAGGCCACTATAGATAAGGAAAAACTAATAATGGAGTCCACCAGTGTTGTCATGGGAGAGAAACCTGACGAGCCTTCTCCTAAGAGGCAAAGAATAATGAAGGAATAGGGTCCTCATATTGAAGAATATTCAACTACACAATCCCCTTTGCAGATTGGAGAGGAGTGACTCATTGGAGAGAAGATTGAACTAATGGGGTCACAAGGAGATGTTTTTATCACTCAAGTATTATTGGATGAGGGAAACCCTCAAGAACCTCCCATGCCTAGCCTTGACTTAATAGTAGCTGATTACAAAGGTAGGGAATTGGCCCCTATCATAGAGCAAGCTAGTCATTAATTTTTATCAAATGATAGCTTTGTTAAATCTAGATCTTTCCACCAATTTGCATGGCAAGCCAATATGGGCAAATTTGAAGAGGGATGTATTAAACTAAGAACAAAGCATCTAGAAATGGATGAGACTACCTTAAAAAATTAGGTGAAGGAAGAAATGATGAAAGAACTTCAAAATATAAGCCCTAAAGAAGGAAGATAGATGGTAAAAGCATAAAACATCTTATTGCTACCAAATCAGGATATAGCTAATGCTTTGGATTTTAATTTTTTTTCTAATAAACTAGATTTACAAGACCAAAATAAGAAAGAATTCATAGGTACTACATTCAGTGAAGACCAGGCTACTTTAGTCATTTGGTCATTGAGGAAACGGTCACGAGAAACCTCATCATAGCTAGATGATTCTAGTTTGATGGGAAATATAATTGTGAGAAGGTTAGCAGATACCACCCATGTATAGGTAGCTCATATGGGTGTAGGGAAAACTCAGTTTGTTTTGGCCACTGCTGAAAAGGAAGAAAAGGCCATATTTGAATTGCAAAGTAAATATGAGACAATTTTGGAAGCATACAATATAGAGGTCCAAAAGAGGATTAAACTGGAAAATAAGATAATGGGAAGGTCTACTAGGCCAAGAATAACATATCTCTACCCTCTAGTGGAGCGTTTTAAATCCACTCCACCTATAGAACTACCAGATACACCACAAAGGCCATAATACTACACTGCTGAAGATTTTGAAGAGGAAAAGAGAAATTGTGGGCACTACATGTAGAGCTAAATGTACAATATGAAGATAAATTGAGAAAGGATCTAATGTATCTGGTAGATAAAATTGAAGGGCCACTATTTTATGATTAGTTAGCAAAGGTAATAAGCATATGGGAAAAATTGAAGGCCCATGAAGAGATTTTGAAACCCATTGTCAATAAGTGGGAAAAGAGAAGGAAAGAAATAACTTTTTTGTTTTACTCTGTCATAAAGTCTTCCCATGACTATATTGAAAAAACATATGATATTGCTAATGATTTGTTAGATTTTGATAATAGAAGGGTTGTGCTACAACTAAAAGTATTTTCTTATCTAAGCAAGTATAAGAATGAGAGATTTGATTTTTTCCCTCATGCATTAAATAGAAAGAACAAATTAAAGAATAAGGATGAATGGGCTAAGCAATTGGATGACCTATTCTATTTGAGAATGAATAAGGTTATTAATGAAAGGGGGCATGTTTGGTGGGCCACCGCAATAGAAGAATTGGTGAAAGTCTGATTATTCTTTGATTCTTTAAAAGAAGATTTTTTTAGTATTGATAAGGAGGTTAAGTATGTACTTAGAAAGAAAAATGATATTTTGCAATTCAACTGGCTAGATGATGCACTTTTTGACACATGGATGGAAAATATTGCTTCTGGTGAGCAGTTTGAAGAGGTTGAAATAGATGATGTTGAGGTGTAGGATGACAAGGTGTAGATTATCGACACAATAACACCAGATCAGAGAAGTGAGGAAGATAATGGTCACCAATCAATTCAAGCTACAGGTTCAGAGGCCCAAGATGTGGACATGATAGAAGAACAATTGAGGGTAAAAGTAATTCTATCAGTTCAAGGTGAAGATAGTGAAAACCCATGGGTAAAAATTGATTTGCAAGTATTATAGCAAGACTCATCATTGGCTAGAATAGTAGTTACATATGCAGAGAAATTAGAATAAATAAAGGCAAATCATGGGATTTGTAGTATTTGAAGATGTAACAGAAGAGGGACATACCGAGGGAATTTCATGATGTATTAACTTCTATTACATAAATTTTTGTCTTTTTCTTTCAAGTAAAATGTAGATTTCTTTTGTGAAAGGTCACTTGTCAATTTCTCTACACCTAAAGCTTGTTGAATCTCACACTATATAAGTGAGATTCTAGGGCTAGAGAAGGGTCCGAAAGTTGTATAAATTTTGTTTTTGTTCAAAAAATGGTATAGTCAGTCTAGTTGTATGTAGATGTGTTGAGTTTACTATCAAACTTGTACTATTTGATAATATATAGAAATGAGAGAATCAATGAGATATTTAGGGGTTTCTTATTGAGTTTCTATTAGTCATTGTATTAGTCATCTAAAAGGATAATACAAAGGGGTATTTGCATCAAATCTGTGTCACCAATTTCTTTCTCCATTTTATGAGTTTTTTTTCTTTAAAGTCATTTGAATGAGTTTCAATTGAATGAATGCATTCTGGATGGGTTGTATACTAGTTCTATTGTTTCCTTTAATTCAATGAATTAAGTAAATGCTTTAGTAGATCGGTAGAGTTTATGAGTTTATGAAATGGATAATTCATAAGAATGGAAAAGGGTAATTACAATTGATAGATTCATTTACAAGTTATTTGAATTAGATCTCCCACCAATAGTCAATCTTTTATCCAATGGATAAGGCACTGGTTAATAATTCAGAAGTGAGTAAGGGTAAATTCTATCATTACATATCAAATCAATTATAAAATCAAAATCATTTTATTTCATTTTGTTCATGAATGCTGGTCACCACTCATTTACATTTAGTTTCTAAGTCTTAGGTAGCTACTATCTCTAGAAATATTTGTGAACCATAGGAGATTTATGACTAGATCTGCTTATGAGGGATGCATATATGTCTAAAAATATTAAAGAATTGGATGGATTGTCAATGTGTTTGAAGATACAAGATGAGAATTAGAATAAAAATAAGATAATTTGCATACACCAGTTTGCATTTGAATCATCCCTAGGTATACCCAACTTGGTTTTGTAGAGCCTAAAGAGTAGGAAACCATCCTTGGTTTTGTTGAAGTTGGGTCCAAGTGGTTTGTACATGTAATTGTTAATAGGAATTGGCTAATCCTTAGGTAATGTGAGTAATATCACTGTGCTATTGAGCATTTTGTTGTTTAATAGTTTTAAACACCAAAAAAATGGTGACTCTATTGGGGACAAGTGTACAACATATGCTTAGGTGTTGAATTGCCATGTTTCCCTTGGCCATGTCAGTATTACAATAGTCATATCCTTTGGGAGTTACCTGTGGTTTTAGTGGGCTTTTTCTAGTGACAAACCTTGAGAATTTAAAAAGAAAGAGAACAAACCCCCATGCCATAGGTTCACTCTGACATGCCTGGTCCTTGGAAAGGTGTCTTATCCATCAAGAAAGAGTTGTAGTTCCAAAATAAGTTCTAATTTGTTGCATTTTATTTGTAAGTTTCCTTCTTAATAATCTTGTGATATTTTTATTTGGTCAACAAGATTACTACATTTCTTTTTCCCCTAGGTGGGTGGTGAATTAGAGAGGTTTTAACCAATGTCAAATTTAAGGACATTTTAGATCATGGGAAGTGTGAAAAACATGCAGGAAAATGTGAAGAAAAACCCAGCTATTAAGTTATAGACTGATCTTCCTCTTAAAGGAAAGAAAAATTGGGCTGTGAAAGGAAATTAGATGTAGAAGGGAAATTTTTCCCAAGAGAAAATGGCAAGGGAAAATAATACTTACCTTTCTATTGTTGAAAAGGAACCCTTCTGCAAGGGTCCTAGATCTCATCCTGGTTTATCTGATGATGATTTCTATAATACTCCTAAATGATATGTCAAGAGAAAGTTGTGCAACCACATGCACTTAGTCTAGAGGATAGGAATAAATAATCTTTTCTAGTTTAGTACAAACCCTTTCATGTCATATTATTCTCCTTAAAGGGTAAGACCTAAACATTTAGAACCTAAGAGTTTCAATTATAAGAAGACCTCTAGTTTTGAGTTTACCATTCCTGACCCTGATGAGAATGAAATATTGAGAATGTAGTTTGCTGAGTAAGAGGCTATTGATAGGAAATTTTAGAAGGAAAGGGAAGAAAAGATCATGAAAGCTTATGAAGAAAAGCAAGAATTATTTAGGAAAATTACTACCTTGAAAAAGAAGAATGAGATAGTAGCCAGTGCTTGGTAGCCTAAAATTGTGGGTCAACTTGAACAACTTAAATGAGTAATAGTTTCTAAAAGACCAAGATACAAACCAAGAGGGTCTTGTGATACAATAGATCAAGAATTATAAGACCTTGAAGTTAAAAGGGATGTAGAACATGTTGTTGGTGTTCAAGATAAGGGAAAACAAAAGGAAGTTGGTATTAGGGTAATTGAACCAATGAAGCTTATCTAGATCCATGATTCTTTGTCACCTTCTGATATTGAATTGGAGAAAAGGAGGTAGGAGAAGGATGCTTTGGCTAAGAAACTAGAAATTACAAAGAATGAGGTAGCCATAGCTGAGATAAATAATAAGATTAAGTTTCTAGAGAATACTAAGAAGCAATCTATGTTTACTCTTGAAGATAATGATAGATTGAATATTGCAAATCAGAATGCTGCTAAGTTGTCTGCCTCTTTCTTGTCTTCTTCATCACAGAAAGTGGATCTTAATAAATCTACTATAGATGCTAGTACTAGTAATGCTTTTAACAATAATGAAAGAAATATTTTCAATACCTCTAAGATTCCTAACCCTATCCCTATCCCACAAGAAATGAGGAAAATATTGCCTAAGTTTGCTAGAAATAATGCTATCACCTGTGAGGATCAATTGAGGAATTTTCTTGATATGATGCTAGAGAATGGTTCAAGAGGCTCCCTAATTCATCCATTGCAGACTAGAAAGACATTGAATATTTTTTCAAGGAACAATATGGTGATAAATAAAACCTAAGTTATATTCTAGGTGAGCTCAATAATATTAAGAAGTTGCATAATAAATCTGTTATCAATTTCAATACTAGGTTCTAGAAGAGGATGTATAAGCTAATGCAAGCCATGTGAGTTGATGACAAGGTATGTATGTCACTTATTTGAATGCTTTTGATGGTAGAATGACATACTAGGTTAGGGATAAGGAGCCTAGGACCTTAAGAGATGCTTTCATAATTGCTATCAATATAGAACATAATTTGAGGATTTCAAGGAGATTAGAGAGCAAAAGAGATGATCCTAGGTTATTTGGGAGCAAGGGAAATAGAAAAGAAGAAAACAAATCTATAGGAGGAAAAAAGCATGAGCCTAGTGAGATGAGTCAAGTTCTAAATGCTATAAAAGGTTTGAATCTTCCTCAAGAAAAGAATGATAAGAATCCTATTGAAAATAAGGTCCCTTATCAGTCCAACTTTAGTAGATAGAATATATTGCAAAATTTTCCTTATAACACTACTTGGAAGGATGGTCAGCCCAATGTTCCTCCTCCTAAGAACACCAATAACAAGGTCACCCCTAATCCCTTATCAAAAAATTCTATAAATATGGTAGATGACACTAAGTTCACTACTGAACCCACATGGTGTTTTGTTTGTCAATTACCTCATGCTCCTGAGAATTGTGCAATAGCTTTGTCATTTTCTAAAAATCAAACTAAGGTAGAAGAAAATTAGGAACATGAAGAGAATAGTGATGATGTAGGATGCAATATGTTTGAGTCACATTATGATTGCTATAACAGTGATGATCATGACATGGGTGTAGAGGAGCAAAGATATTTTCAAAATCATATGCATTAGCAAGTATTTTCTGATGAAGAGAGTGATGTCGAGGACAATGTATGTAATATGGAATCTACTAGAGAGGAGATGATACTAAGGAAGCCTTCTGGAGAAGAGGTTGATTAGATCACTGCTAGCATGGTAGCTCAAGTATAGACCAAACATATGGCTCAGAGTGTTGATGGTGGTAAGGTGGCTAGTATATTTATCAAGAAAGCTGACCCTAAGAAAAAGGAAGTTGTAAAGCCTAAGAATATCCCCACTCTAAAGGTCGAAACTATAAACAAGAAATGGGAGCCAAGAAAGGTAGATAGTCCCAAGGTTTGTGAGTTCCCAAATAATGCTCCCAAGAAGTTAAATGAGAAGATATCGAAAGAAATCATTATAAGTGACAAGGATCACCAAGGTGTTGTAAACATTTTAGATAAATATCATGACAATAGGAATATGGTTATTGATGACCCATCTGATTCTTCTATAGATATGACAACTATGTTATCAAAAATCACTATCAAAGTCCCTTTTTCTAAATTATTAAGAATCCCTGAACATAGAAATAAAGCTTTGGCATGGTTGGGAGATAATGATATAAAGGTGAGACATGAGTGTAATGAAAACCACAATGCCAAGGAAAGTAGTAAAGAAAAGGTGAAGGATAAAGAAGCTGAAGTAGTTGTGTCTCAAATTCCTTAGATGTTTTTGGATAATTCTATAAATAAATGTTTGGGAAATGTTGAACCATTTTTCTTAAGTATCTTGATAAATGGTGAAATATTAAAAAATTGCATGATTGACTCTAGTGCTTCCAATACTGTGATGCCTTTTGAAATAATGAAGGACTTAGGCCTAAAGGTAGACACTACTCAAGGAAGATATTGTGCTATGGATAAAAGAGAAGTGATAGTCATTGGTACTATTAATTCTTTACCATATAGATTAACAACTTGTCTTGACAAAGAACTTACTATGAGTGTGTTGGTTGTTGATATTCCACCTCACTATGACACGTTGTTATCTATAAAATGGAGTGTTGCCATGGGAGGGAGTCTACAGTGTGATTTATCATTTTCTACTTTCAACATTGAGGGGAATTTAATAAAAGAAAATAGGGAGCCTAAAAGTATATATATGATAGAAGAAGACATAGAGGATGATATGAAAAAGCTTGTGGATATAGATGTCAATGCATTCTGATCTAAG
The DNA here is from genome assembly GCA_028749045.1 of Cupressus sempervirens. Classification (NCBI taxonomy): domain Eukaryota; kingdom Viridiplantae; phylum Streptophyta; class Pinopsida; order Cupressales; family Cupressaceae; genus Cupressus; species Cupressus sempervirens. The sequence continues at coordinate 384,556,487 of CM053789.1, forward strand.
GTTTTGACTTTGAAGAAAGGTAAGAATAAATCTTAGATGGAATTAGAAGCGGACACACAAATAGATAAAGAGGATTTATGGACCATGTTCTTTGATAGTGCTTGTTGCAAAGATGGAGCAAGTGTAGGTATTTTTTTGATATCTCTAGTAGGAGTAACATACAAATTTTCCTTTACTTTGAGTTTCCCTTGTACCAACAATATAGTAGAATATGAGGCTTTTCTATGAGGCCTTAGATTAGCTCACAAGCATGGGATAAAATGTTTACATATTATAGGAGATTTTGAGTTGGTTGTATCCCAAGTAAGAAATGCTTACATATCAAAAAATAAAAGATTAAAACAATACTTAAATGTTGTATGGGATATGATTGAATGTTTTGATGCATTTGGGATAATTTGGAAAGATAGGACTAATAAAAAGATGGCAGACTTACTATTAAACATAGCAATTAAACCTGATGATATTACATTTATTGGTATATCTAAAATTGAGACTCAAGCTAGACCCTCTATTCCTAATAATATCTAGAATAGGCAAGTGTTTGAAGATGATAAGGATATTCTAAGATTTTTGAACTGTGAGAACATGTTGTTAGGACAAGAAATTGATTGTGTAGCCTATATAGAAAATATAAATGGAAAGGATACTATTTTTGGGCAGGAAGTTATGCAATTAAAGACAAACAAAATCCCAAAGGGTTTAGTTGTTTTAGAAACTATTTTTGACAACCAAGATAGGTCACAAATTGATGCTAATAAATATGATCCTAAAGATCTAGAGGAGGTAAATTTGGGAACTAAGGAAACACCCAAAATGGTATATATTGGTAAGAAATTACCTCATAAGATTAGGCAAGACTTGATAAATTTTCTAAGGAAGTATAGACATGCGTTTGCATGGCCATATGATAACCTAAAAGCTTACAAGGAAGATCTTTTTCAGCATGAAATCCCTTTGAAACTAGATGCTAAACCTTTTAGGAGAAAACAAAGACCAATAAATCCAACTTTGGCTCCCAAAATGCAAGAGGAACTAATCAAGCTAAGAGATGTAGGGATCATAAAGCCTATTAGATATTCTTCTTGGGTGTCCAATTTAGTCCTTGTCAGGAAGAAGAATGGAGACATAAGGTTGTGTGTTGACTTCATGAATCTTAACATTTTCTCATTAAAAGATAATTATAATTACTAAATATGGAAGCTGTAAGAAATGATAATGTTGAGCAAGGAACGAGAAACAATCCAAGTAAGTTAAGTGTGAAACAATGTTACCATAAGATAAGCAACTCCAAGAGCATACACCAAGATGGTTCAACAATGGAGACAAGGATTTATAAGGGGAAAGCAAAGAAAACCCCTTGTGAGTATTATGAATGAAGGCAAATGCCTAGAGAAGAGAGAGAGAGAGTGTTGGAGCAAAAGTAGCTCAATACAATAACATCAAGTGCTAAGAGTGAGTTGTAGTTGTGTAGAAAGAAGGAGGAGCATCTCTTATATAGAGATGAGAGAGGAGTTGCATTTGTAACTCCCATTTCTATGAATGCCACATTCATAATAGGTGTGTGCAAAGTGTCACAATCCTCTTAAGGAGGATAAACTAAATAAAGAAATAAACAAGAGTTGTCCTTACATGTGGAATAAAGGACAAACAATGACATGTCCTCCACATGTGTACAAGTGGACAAACTACATGTAGGGACCCTTGGAATATCCCAATTAAAATATATATCCAAGGAAAGATTAACCTTTCTAACACCCCCCCTTAATCTTTACTTGGGGAGTTTACTTCAATGGGTTGTAAACCCAAATTTTTACAATGGAACTAAAATCTCTCTTTAGAAAGTGGTTTGGTTAAAATATCAGCCACTTGATCTTCTCCTTTACAATAAAGAAGAATAATTTGATTGTCTTCAACTTGTTCTCGAATAAAGTGATGTTGAAGTGAAATATGTTTGGTGCGTGCATGATAAACTGGATTCTTTGCCAAGGCAATAACACTTTGATTGTCACAATGTATAGGTGTAGGTGATTGTTGAGGTAGACCCAAATCATCAAGAAGTCTTCGAATCCACAAATATTCTTTAGCTGCATTGGTACAACCTTTGTATTCAGCTTCAGTTGAGCATAGGGAAATAGAGTGTTCTTTTTTGCTTTTCCAAGAAATTGGACCTGAACCAACAAAGAAAAAATAACCACAAGTGGATTTCCCATCATTGGGATCTCCACCTAGATCAGAATCAGTATAGCCATGTAAAATAAATTCAAAGTTTGCATCATAAAATAATCCCATATTAATAGTTCCTTTAATATACCTTAAGATGCGTTTAGCAACTTTAAAATGAGTTTGTTGAGGTTTAGACATAAAGCGAGAAACTAAACCAACACTATAAACAATATCAGGTCTAGTAAGAGTTAAATAATTTAAACTTCCTACTAACTGTCTATACAAAGTTTCATCAACAAAAGGAGTATTCATATCATTCATTAATTTAGTTCCTAATTCACATGGAATTGAAACATGGTTAGAGTCATTCATCTTAAATTTTTCTAAAAGATCATAAGCATACTTGCTTTGAGAAACAAAGATACCTTTAGGGGTTTGAAAAATTTTCATACCTAAGAAATAATGTAAGATACCTAAATCGGTCATTTGAAATTTCTGTTTAAGTTGGAATTTAATATCAGAAATCAAAATGTCTGAACTAGAAGTGAGAATTAGATCATCTACATAAACAATAACAATGATAATATCATCGTTAGTATGTTTAATATAGAAATTAGGATCATTTTTACTTCTAGTAAAACCTTGAGAAATGAAAAAAGAATTAATTTTAGAATACCATTCTCTAGGTGATTGTTTAAGACCATAAATAGATTTGTTCAATTTGCAAACCAGATTTTCACTACCTTTCTTAACAAATCCAGGAGGGTGAGCCATATAGATTTCTTCATGTAAATCACCATTTAAGAAGGCACTCTTAACATCCATTTGATGAATGGGCCAATTCATTTTAGATGCTAAAGCAAGAACTAATTTGATAGTAGGCATTTTAGCAACAGGTGCAAAAGTTTCATTATAGTCTAAGCCTTCAATTTGGGAAAAACCTCTAGCAACTTGTCTAGCTTTAAATTTACTAATTTCATTATTAGTATTCAATTTTGTTTTGTATAACCATTTACATGAAACTAGATTCTTGCCAGGAGGTAATGTGACTAAGTCCCAAGTTTGATTAGCAAGTAAAGAATCATATTCCTCTTGCATGGCTTTCTGCCAATGAGGTTGAGAGTTAGCTTGATCAAAAGACTTAGGATCGTTAGAATTCATAATAGTAGTCATCAAAGAATAATTACAATAATTAATCCTTCTATGTTTAATTCCACCAGATTTAGAAATATAATCATCAGCTTCATTGATGAGGTTTTGAGCCCATTTAGGTTTACGTTTAGTTGTAATGGAATTATCACTAGAGGAAGAATCATGAGTAATAAAAGTATCATTAGTATCTACTTGAGTATCATGAGATGTAGGAGCAGAAATAATCGGTGGTACTTGATTAAGAGAAAGAGTAGGGTTAAGAGAAGGAGGTTGGTCCTCCACCAGCACAATTTTAGTGTCACTGAATTCTTCATCTTGTGTAGTAGAGCAATCATGAACTCCATTTTCTGTAATACAAACATCTCTAGCAATTTGAACTTTGTTAGTAGTGGAATCATAAACATGATAACCCTTAGTGTTTTCATCATAGCCAACAAACATATAAGGAGATGACTTAGCATCTAATTTATGCCTTTTCTGTTTAGGCGTATGAACATAAGCAATAGAACCAAATATTCATAAATGATGTAAATTCGGTTTCCTACCAGACCAAGCCTCTTCTGGAGTGATAGCCTTGAGAGCTTTGGTAGGAGTCCGATTAAGAATATAAGTTGCACAAAACATGGCTTCAGCCCAAAATTTATAATGCAAATTCTTAGCATGCAACATGCTTCTAGCCATTTCAACAATGGTCCGATGCTTTCTTTTTGCCACACCATTTTGTTGTGGTGTATAAGGAATAGTAAGCTCGTGTTTAATTCCACATGATTTCAAATAAGAATGAAAAGCATTATTCACATATTCCTTCCCATTATCAGTTCTAAGAATTTTAAGTTTATACCCAGATTGCCTTTCAACATATAACTGAAATTCAATAAATATATCAAGAACTTGATCCTTGCTATGCAAAAAATAGATCCAAGTTCGTCTAGAAAAATCATCAACAAAGGTAAGTGCATACCAAGAACCTTGGATGGAGGTATTCTCCATGGGGCCCAAAAGATCACTATGGACAAGATGCAACTTATGAGTTGCTCGCCATGATTTTCCACTTGGAAAGGGCTCCCTATGCATCTTACGACTCATACAACCTATACAGGCAATCTTGGAAGGAATAATGTGAGGCAAGCCATCAACCATATTATGCTTTTGCATGAAAGTAATATAATCAGAATTTAAATGACCAAGTCTTTCATGCCATATATTGAAATCAATAGAAGTATTTAAAGAATATCGTGAACTAGCAAATTCATGGAATTTAAACAAATTGTCATTATCCATTTTAGCATGAGCAATCACTTTGAGAGTTTGAGGATCTATGATATAACATGTATCTTTGTAGAATTCAACTTTATAGTTCTGACATAGCTGTGAAACAGAAAGCAGATTAGTTTTCAAGTCAGGTACATATAAAACAACATGCAATTTACCATTAGGAATAGTAACATCACCTAGTCCTTCAACTTTACAAGTCTGATTATTAGCTAACTGAATAGGAATGTTAGCAATATCAGGTTGTAAAGAATCAAAAATTTCTTTATGAGAAGTGGCATGTTGTGATGCACCACTATCAACAATCCATTCTAAAGGTCTACAAAGATTAAAGCTACAAGTAAAAGCATGATGAGGATTAGAACTAGTCGAGTTACCTTTTTTATGGTTTGAGGTTTGATGATTGTTACTATGATTCATAGGTTTTTTATCATTTTGCTTTTTAAAACAATTATTGACAAGATGACCATCTTTGCCACAATAAGAACAATGAGGTTTGGAACTGGAATGATTCCTTTGATTATTAGTATTAAGAGTATTATTAGGATGATTGGTATTATTATTATATTTGGGATGAAATTTATTGTTGGAGTTATTTGAATTAGAATTAGATTGTTTGTAATTAGTATTATTGGAATGAAAAGTATTAGTTGAATTTCTAGACACAAATGCATGTTCAGTTGATTTGAGGGTACCAAACTGAATTAGCTTAGCTTCTTCTTGTCTTAATAAAGTTGGAAAAATAACATAAGTTAACTGAGAAGTTAAAGTAGGAATAGCAAGCTGTGCATGAATATTAGTTATAAACTGTTGAAACTGTCTAGGAAGACATTTTTTAAGAATAAGATGAATTAAACAAATGTCCTCTAATTGAACACCTAAAGCCATAATTTGACTTTTAAGAGAATCAAATTTTAAGAGAAATTCATCCATACTTTTAAAATCTGCATACCTGAGATCTTCGAGTTGATCTTGCAATTGTATTTTGCGGTATTCATCGCCACTATCATACTTGGTTTTCAAGATGGACCATGCATCATGAGCTTTAGAACAATGAGCAATTAAAACATATAAGTCTGGAATAATGGAAATACCAATTAACCCTAAAGCTTCTTCATTTTTAGCTTTCCAAGTATCTTTCTCGTCTTGAGTAGCCGCTGAACCGAGCTCAAGAGAAGGGTCAGTGGCTATTTCGAAGAGATGTTTAAAACGAAAAATAAATGAGATATGAGTTTTCCAAGAATGATAATTAGAATAATTAAGTTTGATTTTTGGAATTAACGTTGACATGATTAAGAAAAAAAAATTCTTCTCTTTTTTTGAAAAAAATCCTTAATTGGAAAATTAGATGAATGGAAAAAAAATGTTAAATGAGAAAAAAATATTAAAATTATTAATTGAATTTTTATTTTATTTTATGTGTTTTTAAAAATAAAAATAAAAATTAAGAAGATATCTTTTGTTGGTTTTTGAATTAATATTTTATTTGTTTTAAAAAAAATAAAGAAAAAAAATGTGATAAAAATGTTAGAAAAGTTTTGTTTTAATAACTAAAACAAGTTTTTGTTTATTTGAAAAGGGTGGAAAAGGTGGGATGCGAGAATTTTAAAAAAAGGAGATAATGATGCAGGCTCTGCCTGCACAGGCGGCAATTTTCGCGTGGCCGGGACGTGGGCCGCGCCAAGAAGCGGTGGAAGGGGGGTTTTCAAACACCGACGTTAAAGTTGCAGGGTGTAGGCGGTGAGTGGCGGTGGCGGAGCTTGAAAGGATTCATCGTCTTCCTCTCCGTATGCGAGAAAGGGAACCTGTTTGAATAGCAGTGGGGTTTCTAGTCCATCGAGCGAGGAAATGCTCGGTTCGACCCCAGGTAGCACGCCTTCCAAGATGAGGAAGGGAAAAGGAAGGTAGCACGCGGCGTGAGGGGCTACGACGACGGCGTTGCAAACTGTGACTGTTGCACGCGGCGGCGCGGGGGTGTTTGCAGTCGGCGGTGGTTGCGTGCGGCGGTGCGGGGGTGGTTGCAGTCGGCGGCGGTTGTGCGCGGTGGCGCGGGGGTGGCGCGTGGGTGGCGCGGCTGCCCAAAAACAATTGAAGATTTTATTATTTTTATTTTATTTTATAAAAGAAATGCAATGATAATAGATGTAAGAATAAGCAATGGAAGAAATTGTAAAAAAAAATGAATTTTTACAAAAACACCATATACACCAAAAAAACATACACAATATATTGGAATATTTATATATATATTTTTTAAGAGTAAAATTTTTTTTTTTTTTATAAATGAAGTAAGAAAAATTAGAGAGATATATAAAACTTTACTAATGTAATACTTTTTGTTTTGGCAGCATGCTGTCCAAAACAACAAAAAAAAATTGAAATTTACCAAGAAAACCCTTTGGCGGCAAGCCTTCCAAAGAGGGTTAGTAAAAAAATATGAAGCTTTACAAGAAAACCCTTTGGCGGCAAGCCTTCCAAAGAGGGTTAGATAAAAAAAAGTGAAACCTGCATGCACAAGATTAGTTAAAAAGAGCCAAAATCACAACACAAACTTCTTCTCTCAATAACGTCTCCAAATAAGGTGTGCTCCAATGAATGGCAACCTTCACCACAAAACTTAAAACAAGGATTAGATAACCAACCTCTGATACCATGTAAGAAATGATAATGTTGAGCAAAGAACGAGAAACAATCCAAGTAAGTTAAGTGTGAAACAATGTTACCATAAGATAAGCAACTCCAAGAGCATACACCAAGATGGTTCAACAATGGAGACAAGGATTTATAAGGGGAAAGCAAAGAAAACCCCTTGTGAGTATTATGAATGAAGGCAAATGCCTAGAGAAGAGAGAGAGAGAGTGTTGGAGCAAAAGTAGCTCAATACAATAACATCAAGTGCTAAGAGTGAGTTGTAGTTGTGTAGAAAGAAGGAGGAGCATCTCTTATATAGAGATGAGAGAGGAGTTGCATTTGTAACTCCCATTTCTATGAATGCCACATTCATAATAGGTGTGTGCAAAGTGTCACAATCCTCTTAAGGAGGATAAACTAAATAAAGAAATAAACAAGAGTTGTCCTTACATGTGGAATAAAGGACAAACAATGACATGTCCTCCACATGTGTACAAGTGGACAAACTACATGTAGGGACCCTTGGAATATCCCAATTAAAATATATATTCAAGGAAAGATTAACCTTTCTAACAGAAGCTATGTTGCAAAAGGTCACTAGTTCAGAACTTATGTCTATGATGGATGGTTTTTTAGGTTATAATCAAGTGGTTGTTAAGGAATCAGAACAATTTATGACTACTTTCACCACTCCATGGGGTACTTATGTGTATGTCAGGATGCCGTTTGGCCTTACTAGTGCTGGGGCTACTTTTCAATATGCAATGGATATAGCTTTTGCTGACATTATTGATAAATTTTTGGCTATATATCAGGATGATTTAATTACTTATTCTAATAATGAGAATGATCATTGCATGATTTTAAAAAAGGTATTTATTAGAGCCCTTAAGTATGGTATCTCTTTAAATCCAAGGAAATGTAACTTTGATGTTACCGAAGGAAAGTTGTTAGGGCATCTAGTTGGTAAGCATGGAGTGAGGATTGACCTTGAAAGGGTAGAAGAAATAGACAAAATTCAAAAGCCTAAGAGTGTTAAGGGAATTCAATCATTTTTTGGACAAATGAATTTTCTAAAGAGATTTGTGACTAATTTTGTAGAAATTAGTAGACCTATATCAAGAATGTTAAAGAAAGGATCTAAGATAAAATGGGATGGGTAGCCTAGTATTGCATTCCAGAAGATTAAACAAGCTATTAAGGATGCTCCTATTCTCAAAGCATCAAATTATGACAAGCCAATACATATATTTTCTTTTGCCTCATTTCACATTGTTGCTGTAGTACTGTTATAGAAAAATGAAGAAGGTTATGAGTAGCCCATTGAATTTTTTAGCAAATCATTGCAGGCATCAAAACTCAAATATGATATAACTAAGAAATAGGCATATGCACTAGTGAAGGGAGTAAAGGCTTTTAGATGTTACTTAATGGGAGCCACTGTTATTGCATTTGTTCCTATAGTTGCTATAAAATATATTTTTTCACAACAAGAGGTATTTTGGAGAAGATGTAGATGGATTAACAAAATAGAAGAATTTAACATTGATATTCAGATCACCAAACTAGTTAGGGGTTAGGGTTTGGCCAAATTGATGACAAAAGCCAATTTAGAGGCAAACAAAATCAATCAACTTGACGATAGTTGCAAGGATAATATTTGTGATATGGATACCTCTAATTGGTATAGAGATGTGATCTATTACTTGCAAAACATGAAATCTCCATCAGGATTAATAGAAAACTAGAAAAGTTCTCTGAAGTTGTAGGCCATAAGGTATATCATAGTGCAAGGGCAATTGTGGTGGAGAAATATAGAAGGGGTCCTTTTGAAGAGTGTAGATGAAATTGAGTCTAAAAGGATCTTAAGAGATATGCATGAAGGTGTATGTGGTGGTCATTATATGGCAAAAATTGCTACTCATAAAGTTCTTAGGGATGGTTTTTGGTGGTCAACACTTTTCAGAGATGCTCATGAGTTTGTGAAAATATGTGATACTTGTCAAAGGTTTAATGGAAAGTTAATTTTTTTATAGAATTTATCATTAAGGCCTATTGAAGTGTAGGGACCATTCCAACAATGGGGAATTGATTTCATAGGTGAGATCTCAAAAAAATCCAGTGGTGGACATTCTTGGATCCTGGTAGCTACTAATTACTTCACTAAGTGGGTTGAAGCAATCCCTACTAAGAGTGCAACAAATAAGGTACTTATTAATTTCATTTTAAATAATACTATGACTAGGTTTGGATACCCATAGAAGATTGTAACTGATAATGCTATGTGTTTCAAATCTGAGGAATATAAGAATTTTTGGCATTACAGAATACACATCCTCACCTTATCATCCTCAAGGGAATGGTAAGGTAGAATGAAGCAACAAAAGTATACTAAATATTATCACAAGGATCTTAGGAGAAAACAAGAAGGCATGGGATTCAAAATTGCAATTAGCTCTGTGGGCTGATAGGGTTATTGTGAAAAAGGCCATTGGATATGTCCCATTTGATTTGGTTTATGGCATACAAGCTAGAATTATATAGAATAACCTAAAGGAGATGTATAAATTTGTTCAACTTTATGAAGATGATATCATTGATGAGATGCAATTCAGAATGGATGATATCTTGCAATTAGAAGAAACAAGGACAAAGTCTTTTATTCAGAATGCCAAGTTACAATCATAGATGAAGCACTTATATGAAAAAAGGGCCATTGATAGGAAATTTGAAATAGGTGATATGGTATTGATGTGGAATGCTAGAATGGAAGATAAAGGAAATCATGGTAAATTTGACCCAATCTAGCTTGGACCATATAACATTTGTGATACAAGTGGAGAAGATTCATATTTTTTGAAGGATTTAATTGGAGATATTCTTGAATTTCTAGTTCATGGACAATTCTTGAAGAGGTATTTTTCCTAAAGTATCTATTTTCCATGAACAATAGTTTTAGGGTTCCTTGTGTTCTTGTACATTTTGTATGTTTTGTAAATCCTTGTAAATATCTCTATGCAGTCTGTTTCCCTATTCTATTGTTTTGTTTCTATGCTCTTTGAAGAAATTGTCATGATTCATCAAGTATGTGGTCTTCTCTACCATAGATTCTAAATTCTTGCATACACTCAAGTAGTCTATCATCCCTAGACAGAGCCACTATTGGTCTAATTTTTTGCATGATAAATTTTCCCAATCTAGGTATAAAAAATTAGATTTGAGTCCATTGTTAAAGGCTAGGGTTTCTCATTTTTGGTTTTTCAATTTTGATATCCTTTGGAAATCTTTGTTAAACCCTAGGTCTTGTTCCTTTTGATTTTATTTTCAGTGCAAAATCTTTTGAAAAGTGCAACTATCCCTTTTTGACTTAAATTTTTTGTCGTACTGAGTACCTATTTCAATGTCTTTTCCACCGTCTAATCTTGGTTAGATCCATGGTTGTCACATAGTCATTATAATAAAGTGCAAGGTTTTTTACCATAATGACATAGTGACTGCTAGAAATTGAGTTGCGGTATCATAAAGTGAAAACTGGCACGAAAAATGTGCATTGATTTGGAAAAGTTTTAGTCATGTCCTCTGTCCCAGAGTTGTCAGTGTCTGAAAGGACACACATGAAGCAAGTTACAACTAGCATCACTAGAACTCAAATTTCCTAGTGAGTTGCTATGTCACAACCAAAAAATCTATACACCCTGTCGGTAGCAATATGGTGCCTTGCCAGAAAATGAGGAAAGCAGAAACCTTTTGAAATTGATGGTGACAATGAAAGTTCCCACACAGTATATAAACTATGTATATTGATTTCTTTAACACATGTATTGATTAATGTAATCATGATTGACAAAGTAGCTTTTCTCCCATCACCAGATTTTAACTGATCACTAGAGGTTGCTATGTCACAACTGAAAAAGTAGTGGTTTTAGTTGGTAATAACATAGTGACTCATCGAAAAAAAATAATGCTATGAAAATTCCAAAAGGTGGGTCCCAATGCATGCTTCATCAGAAATGAGTCATGAACTCTCATGATGCAGTGGCATCCTACTCAAGATGTATGCATTAAAAACTATGAATCCACTAAAGGTCACTATTTTGCGACTAGAAAAGCTTGACACCTTGCTGGTAGCGATGTAGCAATTGGCTTGAGAGTGTGAAATGTAGTGGGGTCTAGAAGATATGATGTCACCATAAAAATTAAAATAGTAATATATATGCTAGTGTGTTAGGATAGTTCCATTTCATCAAGAATGTGGACCCACACTCAAGTCAAATCTCGGGTGAACAATGGTAATTGTTGGATCAAGGGCAGATGAATGATCGTCACCATGTCATTATAAGAAATTATGCTCTATTTACTCAACACAACTTGGAAAATGGGGGACCCACCATAGTCTATGTGACTGAAGTACAATTTCCTCGCCTTTAGATCAAAATAAGATCTATAGTTATCGTATAGTCACTATGGAGAAGTGCTCGAACTTTAAGGATAGCGAAATAGCAATTAAAGCAAGTGGAAAAGGGACCCACCACATTTGTGTTAAATAATGAACTAAATATCCTCCACTCAATCAAAATAAGATCAATGGTTGTCACTTTCTTGCATAGGTGATATGCTCACTCTTTATAAATAGTGAGATGGTGACATGACAACACATGTCCTTGAAGATTAGTGGGTCCAATTTGAAGTGCCAACTGTGAAAGGAAGGCACATGTGGAGACTTTTCATTGGTTTGGCTATGGGAATGTCAAGGAGAAGATGAGTCATCCCTATTTCACTCCTAGATTGTAGGATTTTATGAGATCAATGATGCAAATTTTAAAAAGGAAGGTGATGGCACTCTATTTTTCCCTTACAATTCATTTACGAGGTATGAAGGCTTCACATGCAAGAAAAAATAGAGTATATTGCAAAAGATTACACCATTTTCATCTTACACAAACAAAATTTCAAGCTTTCTGAGTAGGTAAAAATTACTAAGAACATTGTGTTAAGCTTGATTGAAATGTGAAGCATTTTCTCTATTGTTCGTGAGAGGTTGAATAACTACAAAGAAGAGTGAGAAGAAGATAAAGTGAGTCCCCATATACTATAATCTCTGTACCATTTGAATTTTTGCAAATTATAGTCAAGATGCCTCCAAAGAAAGTGTTTTCTAGGAAAGAGAATTATATGGATAGGAATATCCATGATGATTTACTCAAATTACTCCCTGAATCCACCTCTGAGATTATACAAGTGAAGAAGTTAATTTCATTAAACCCTAGATTGAAAATTTTAGATGGCCTAATAGATAAGAGGAACTAGGTTAGGGATGTGAAAACTTCTCAGATTGGTCTTGCTCTATTCAAGAAATGGTTTTCAGAGAGAAATCTGGTCTCCCCACATGCTAATGTTTGAAATTTTGATTTGGGAAAGTTAGTGGTTCCTAGTGTTTTTATGGACTATGAATTGCTTGAAGCCATTGCAAAAAATTATGACCAAGCAATTAGAGCAGTAAGAAGAACTGATGGTGTGCCTCTAGTTACAATTAGTCCCGATGAGATTAGAGAGGTATTTCGTATAGAGCTTTTCATAGATTATCATGTGCCTATTAATTTAAAAGATTTAGAAAAAGAGTATATATCAAAGAAGGATGTGATTGGGGGAGTTGCATTAAGGACCCATATTGGCACAATTGGAAATTTTCTAGTAATTATAGTTGCCTCTAGGGAACCTTTCAAGAAAGAGTTTTTCACTTCCAGGGCTATAGAAATATACAGAACTCTATGTCAAGTTTTTGGTTAGGATGAAAAAAATTTCATGCCCATCAGTCTTATGTACATGATGGTTTAGATTGCTTCTTTTTGTGTGGATGTTATTTTTGACTTTTCCTCCTATTTAGTAGAAGAAATCCATATTGGCTAGGTAGGAATTGCAAAGGGGAAGTGGAGAAGACTTTGGCCATTATTCTTTGTTGATGCATATGTTTTTGTTTAAGGGAATGACATATTTTGGTAATGAAATAGAATTGAATAGAGAACAGGTTGGAGAAGCACTACCAATCTGGTTATGGAGTGTAGACATGACCTGGGATGTGGAGAAGACAAGCTTTGGTAGGTTTGATAGATATTCTGTATGAAATTTGAGGTGCCTCACATTGAGTGACAATCTCAGAGTGCCTAGGGCACTGATGAGTCTCATTAGGCCTATGGATAATCCTATTGGCTTGAAAGTTTCACATAATTGGGGAGATATTATCCCATATTCTATTTTCTACTATCATTAGGGTTTATGATTTAAAAGGAACCTCTCATGTATTGCCTTACTAGGTACCTCTAAAGATAGGAATGGATGAATTTTTGTGGTAGCTATGGGGACTAGAAGAAAGATTTTTGATAAACAGATCCAGAGGTTCAATATTCCCCACTTGTACTGTAGCCCATTAATTTTTGATTAGTAAGGGGGTTGGCTTTTTTTGCATAAAATTTTGGATCATTACAAAATTGCTATTTCTCATCCCCATTTTTGTGATACTAATGGATTTTATAACTTGACTTTTAGACACAGGATCAAGTTTGGAAAAATTGACCATGAATTTTATTACCTTGAGGATATCATAAGGAATGATTTTTCCTTGCAGGAATAGAAAACTAAAAAAGAAAAGTGGAGAGTTTACTCAAGGGTTTTGGAATTTATACATTATTTTGATAAAGATTATAGTCCTTTGGATAATGTTGTAACATAGGTAGATAAGATTAAAAAGTTCATGAATATGTTTCCTGAAATAATGGAGACTATGAATGAGAAGAATTTTTTTTTTAATTAATTCTTATCCAGATAAGGCTAGGGAGGTCATGAGGATGTTGGCATTTACTCCTAATGTAGGAGTTGGACATTTGACTGTCCAAAAGAGGCTAGGTTATACTATAATTCAAAATAGAAAGGCCACTATAGATAAGGGAAAACAAATAATGGAGTCCACTAGTGTTGTCATCGAAGAGAGACCTGATGAGCCTTCTCCTAAGAGGAAAGATATAATGAAGGTGTTGGATAGAATTGTTAATTGTGTATTGTCTTTGATGTTACACAAATGCCATATCAGCCATCAAGACAGAGTCTACCAAGCTCAGATGGTTAGAAAAGAAATTTATAGTGACTACTGAGCATTCTTGAACATTACATAGGAAAGTTAGCTTTTACCGAGCTCACTCGGTAAGCAAAGGCAAGTTAGATTTTACCGAGCTCACTTGGTAAGCAAAGAAATGTTATCTTTTACTGAGCTCACTCAGTAAAAAAAAGAAGGTTAGTATTTACCGAATTAACTCGATCTTCGAAGGAAGTTGCAAGGTTTGCAGTGTTTATTGAGCTTCACTTGGTTAACATGGGGAAACCATTTTGAAGCAGTGGTCACTGAGCTAGGTCGGGCAGAAAAGAATTTTATGATTCTAAAGAATTAATTTTAATTGTTTTGTGTAGCCGACTGATTTTATTTTGTGTTGTTGTAAACTTGTAATTGAGCCGACTTGACAATCTGTAAGGTATATATGAAAGGTCAAGTTATGAATTCAAAAGTAAGGATGTGTATAGATGCATAAAAGTGTGAATGTATGAATAAGCAAATACATGAGCAAATGTTGAGGAAGAATTTGTCATCCCTATGAAGCTGCAAAGTTGCATTCAATCAATGAGGATTTAATGAAGCAGAACAAAGATCTGTGTTTAGCAAAGATAAGTTGCATATATCTTAGATCACTTCATTGTTGCTTTCTAATCATTGTAATAGTGATTCAAAATCTCTTAACAGAGTTGGTTTGATAGCCATTTTGTAAATCCTCTAACAAGGTGACAATTTAGTTGAATTGTTTTAAAGACCTCTCACAAGGCCACTTCTAACAAGGTGATCAAATCCTCTAACAGGATCGCACCTAACAGTGTGTTTTGTAACCTTTAACAGGGTTGGCTCCTAACAGGGCTCACTTCAAAAGAGTGAAAATTGGTAACTAGTTACTTGGTGGTTTTTCCAAAAATTGGGTTTCCATGTTAAATCTTGTGTCTCTTGTGTTCATGTTATTTCTTTATGCATATATGTTAATCAAAGTTAACAGAATATCTATCCAGTTTTAGCATTTATTTGTGTGGTTACCTAGTATCAACACCAGCTGTATTTTAAGACATCTAAGGATCTGTAAGAAAATTTTTGTGGTAACTGATTCACCCCTCCCCTCTCAGTTACTCCATCTCTATTTCCAACAATTGGTATCAGAGATTTTGGTGCTTGTAGGATAATATTTCAAGGATCTAAGCCAAAGATCAGGATGTCTTACAAAAGGGAAATCCCAAGACTTAATAGAAACAACTTTTTAGCATGGCAAGGATTGATGACACTTCACCTAGCATCCATTGGTGATACATGATTGAAGTAACTTGATAAAAAAATGTAGAACCAACTGGTACACTATATGTCAATCATATTGCTGAAAAGAAGACTCACAACATTATGATGATAGATATAGCATCTGCTCTGAGTTATGAAGAATTTCATGATATCAAGGACTACAAATCTGCCTTTGAAATGTGGGAAAAGCTAAAAGAGATATATGGAGGAGATGATAATGTTAGAAGAGCCAAAGCAAAAAGTCTGAGAGGACAACTTGATCAAATGAAGATGAGAGAGGATGAAAACATTGCAAAATATGTTGAAAGAGTTAACGCATGTGTCAGTGCAATCAAAGCTTCTGGAGGAGATATCAGTGAAGAGACAGTTATAAGAAAAGTTCTCAGAAATCTACTTCCCATTTATGCAATCAGAGTCTCTGCAATTCAGGAAAGAAGATGTGAAGCAAATCATAAGATAAATCTAGAGGCTATAGTTGGAAGATTGACTGCATTCGAACTAGACAACTTTGATAACTATATTCTAGCTTCCAAAAACATTGAATCAACATTTGAAGCCAAACTTTCACTCAAGGAGAAAGGCAAAAAGAAATCTCAGTCAGAAAGTAAAGATGAATCAAACCAAAGTTTAGACAGTGATCTTGAAGTAATTGAAGCCCTTCTAGCAAGGAAATATTCTAGAGGTAGAGGAAAATACAAAGGTAAAGTACCCCTAATCTATTTTTCATATGAAGAAGTTGGTCATATTGCTGCTAGATGTCCAAACAAGCAGAATAAAGATGAAAAGAAGGATAAAAAATGGAATGGCAAGAAATATTTCAAATCATTCAAGGACATAAGAAAACATGTTTTATGGCTAAAGATTCTAATGACTCTAGTGATGAAGAAGAAGATAAAATTGTCTATATTGCTATAAAAGATGAATCTGATAATGATGAAGAAATGGCACTCATTTCTCATATGATAAAAAATGATACATGGATCATAGATAGTGGTTGTTCTCATCACATGACTGGCGACAAAACTAAGTTTGAATACTTTGAAGACTATGATGGTGGCAGTGTAAGATTTGGTAACAATGAACCTTGTTGTATAAAATGAAGAGGAAGAATTCCCCTAACCAAAGAACTTATATGTGATAATGCCTATTGGGTAGAAGGACTAAAGCATAGTCTATTAAGTGTGGCACAACTACTCAATAATGGAATCAAAGTAGAATTCATGCATGGTAAAACAAGACTATTGGATGCAAAAGGAAAGCTGATTGGATCAGGCACTCAAACTAAAGGTAACTTGTTCTATCTTGAACTAGGTGAATGTTCATGTTTCATTGCTCAAGTTGAAGAAAGTTGGTTATGGCATAAAAGGTTGTGTAATGTAAACTTTGATAATCTGGTAAAGTTAAGAAAATTTAGAAAAGTAAAAGGCATTCCCAACATAAAGAAACCTGAGGTCGATCTATGCAAAAATTGTCAAATTGGAAAGATGGGAAAGACTAGTTTTAAAAGTAAAAACTATCAGTCTAAAGATATATTAGAAATTGTGCATACTGATTTATGTGGACCCATTGGAATTGAAAGCTATACTGGAGAAAAGTTCTTCATTCTTTTTGTTGATGATTACTCAAGAATGATGATAGTCATGTATCTAAGAAATAAATTAGAAGTATTTGAAAAGTTCAAATGGTATTTGGCCAAAGAAAAGGAAACAGGAAAAAGATTAAAATGCTTGAGATTAGACAGAGGTGGAGAATTCATTTCACATGAATTCAATAACTTTTGCATTGAAAGAGGAATCAAAAGACAAGTATTAGCACTTGGAACACCCCAGTCGAATGGAATAGCTAAAAGAAGAAACAGATCCATCATGGATTGTGCAAGAACATTAATGATTGAAAAGAGCATTGCTATCAAATACTAGAAGGAAGCAATCAACACTACAGTCTATACCTTGAATCGAGTATAGCTAAAGAAAGACTCATTCAAAACCCCCTATGAGTTATGGTATGGCTATAAACCTAATGTAAGTTATCTTAAAGTATTTGGAAGTAAATGTTACATTTTGAAAGAATCTAGAAAAGGAAAATTTGATGCAAAAGGTGATGAAGGTATATTTCTTGGATACTCATGCACAAGTAAGGCATATAGATGTTTGAACTTGTCTGCTCACAAAGTCATAGAAAGTGCACATGTGAAAGTTGATGAGTTTACAGAAAGGACTGAAGAAGAAAGAAAAAGGGAACCAGAAGATTATAAAAGGTTTGTCTTTAGTGAACCTGATACAGTACTAGTTACATCAGAGAATCAGCAAACTTCTACTCCTGAGTCATCTATAACTGAGTTATAGGAAGTTCAAACCGAGCCACAAAAAACTGAGTTAAATTCAATATCTACCGAGCAAGTATTTACCGAGCAAACATCTATTGAGCAAATATCTACTGAGCTAGAATAGAAAGAGCCTGAAGTTGAAATGAAAAAATATGATAATGAAATCCATTCAAAAGGAAAGGAACCTGTATTAGCTAAGTATGTCAGGAGACATCATTCAGTAGATCAGATCATTGGAGATAAATCTGAAGGAGCCATGACAAGAAATAAGCTGAAAGGTACTTGTTTACTTGCTGATTTTGAACCTAGACATGTCAAAGATGCATTGGATAATGATAGTTGGATTGAGGCTATGAATGAAGAAATAGAGAAAATAGAGAAAAATAAGACATGGACTCTTGTACCCAGACCTAAAGAAAAAAATGTGATTGGAACTAAGTGGGTATTCAGAAACAAGTTGGATGAAGATGGTAAGGTATCAAGAAACAAAGCTAGACTAGTATGCAAAGGATATGCTCAAGAAGGAATAGACTATGGATAAAATTTTGCTCCTGTTGCAAGATTGGAAGGAGTCAGAACCTTACTAGCATATGCTGCTCACAAGGGATTCAAAGTTTATCAGATGGATGTCAAATCAGCATTCCTCAATGGTATACTAGATGAAGAAGTCTACATTGAACAACTTAAAGGTTTTGTTAATCCAGATAAGAAGAACATGGTCTACAAATTACACAAGGCATTGTACAGTCTAAAACAAGCCCCTAGAGCATGGTATGAAAGATTGCATAAATATCTTATTCAGATTGGTTTTCAAAGAACTAATGATAACAATACCTTGTATATTGAAGAAGGACCAGATAATAAGATTGTCTTGGCAGAAAATTTGTAGATGATACTATTTTCACAGGGAATGATGATCTGTGCAAAGAATTCTCAGAACAAATGAACAAGGAATTTGAAATGTCTATGTTTGGTGAGATCAAATTCTTTGTTGGTCTTCAAATTCAATAGAATAAAAATGGTATCTACATTACTCAATCAAAGTACATCAAAGAGATATTGAAAAAGTTTGGAATGGAAGATTGTAAACTAGTTGGGACTCCTATGTGTACCGGATTAAAACTTACCAAGGAAGATGAATCAAAGGAAGTAGATCAAACATTGTATAGATCTATGTTTGGAAAATTGCAGTATGTAGTTCATACTAGACCAGATATTGCCCTTGCAGTTGGTATTGTAGCAAGATTTTCAGCAAAACCAAGAGAAAATCACTTGATGGCAATCAAAAGAATAATGAGATATTTGAAAGGAATTGAAGAGTATGGTTTAATGTATAAGTTAGGAGGAAATTTGGATTTGAAAGTATTTATTGATGCTGATTGGGTAGGAAACCTTGATGATAGAAAAAGTACAAGTGGAGGTGCATTCTTTCTTGGAAAAAGGTTGGTTTTTTGGACAAGCAAAAAGTAGAATTGTACATCTCAATCAACAGCAAAGGCAGAGTATGTTGTTGCAGCAGTAAACTATTCTAACATTGTTTGGTTTAAACAGTTGTTGGAAGGCATGAAGATGTAAATCAAAGAACCAGTTGTTATGTTCTGTGATAATACAAGTGAAATCAACATATCTAAGAATCTAGTGATGCATTTCAAAACAAAGGATATTGCAATAAAATATCATTTTGTTAGAGAATTGGTGCAAGATAAGGAGATTAGATTGGAATATATTCATACAAAGGACCAAATTGCTGACATATTCACAAAACCATTACCTAAGGATGCATTATTGTATCTAAGAGGTAAGTTAGGGGTCACTCCCCTATCTAAAGTTTACTAAAATAAAGTTTTAGTGATGCATCAACTCATACTAGATTGAAGATCTATCAGTTGATGTAGCATAATCAGGAAACATTGCATATGAATAAGTACTAAAGGTACACTGAAATTCATTTGAGTTTGAGTTGTCTTTGGCATGTGTTGTCAAAGAGGGAGAGTTTACTACTGTCATATCTCTCTGAAATTTGTTCAAAAGAGTTTTCTATCTTAGAGGGAGAATTGTTATATTGACATGTTGTGTTGCCATACAAGTGAAAGACTTGTTTTCAAATTTCATTTCTGCTATGACATGTTGTGTTGCCATCAATGCCAAAGAGGGAGATTGTTGGATACAATTGTTAATTGTGTATTGTCTTTGATGTTACACAAATGTCATATCAGCCATCAAGATAGAGTCTATCGAGCTCAAATGGTTAGCAAAGAAATTTATAGTGACTACCGAACATTCCTGAACATTACACAGGAAAGTTAGCTTTTATTGAGCTCACTTGGTAAGCAAAGGCAAGCTAGCTTTTACTAATCTCACTCGGTAAGCAAAGGCAAGTTAGCTTTTACCGAGCTCACTCGGCAAGCAAAGGTAAGTTAGCTTTTACTGAGCTCACTCGGTAAGCAAAGGCAAGTTAGCTTTTATCGAGCTCACTCGGTAAGCAAAGAAATGTTATCTTTTATTGAGCTCACTCGGTAAACAAAGGAAGGTTAGTATTTACCGAATTAACTCAATCTCTGAAGGAAGTTGCAAGGTTTGCAATTTTTACCGAGCTTCACTTGGTTAACATGGGGAAACCATTTTGAAGCAGTGGTCACTGAGCTGGGTCGGGCAGCAAAGAATTTTATGATTCCAAAGAATTAAGTTTAATTGTTTTGTGCAACCAACTAATTTTATTTTGTGTTGTTGTAAACTTGTAATTGAGTCGACTTGATAATCTGTAAGGTATATATGAAAGGTCAAGTTGTGAATTCAAAAGTAAGGATGTGTATGGATGCATAAAAGTGCAAATGTATGAATAAGAAAATACATTAGCAAATGTTGAGGAAGAATTTTTCATCCCTATGAAGCTGGAAAGTTGCATTCGATCAGTGAGGATTTAATGAAGCAGAACAAAGATCTGTATTCAGCAAAGATAAGTTGCATATATCTCAGATCACTTCATTGTTGCTTTCTAATCATTGTAATAGTGATTCAAAATCTCTTAACAGAGTTGGTTTGACAGCCATTTTGTAAATCCTCTAACAAAGTGACAATTCAGTTGAATTGTTTTAAAGTCCTCTCACAAGGCCACTTCTAAAAACGTGATCAAATCCTCTAACAAGGTCACACCTAATAGTGTGTTTTGTAATCTTTAACAAGATTGGCTCCTAACAGGGTAGTTTAAAAAAAAAAAAAAAATTGCGAAGGAGAGAGAAAGTGACGAAAATTCAAGGAAAATAATTAAAAATAGAAAATAGGAAAAGTGGAGAAAAGAGGAATCTCTATTTTCAAGGTGCATGGGTGGCATAAATAGAAAAATAATAAAATTAGTTGTTATTCCATTAATTGAGGTGTGTAGGTGGCATCATGCATAGAAAAATAATAAAAATAGCTGTTATTCCATTAATTGAGGTGTGTAGGTGGCATCATACATAGAAAAAATAATAAAAATAGCTTTTGTTCCATTAATTGAGGTGTGTAGGTGGCATCATGCATTTAATATTTGTTGTGATCCACAAAAGAAATGTAATTTTCTAATTGGGCCACATAGTGGTGCTTAGTTGTATTTAGGTGGAAATTCTAGAAGGTTGTAGATATTGTAGAAGGTTGTGGAGATTCTAAAATGTTGTGGATAAATCATGCCTTGGGTGGTAAGTTCCTATTTAAGAAAGGCCTATTATCATTTGTAGGGGGAGTTCGAGAAATGGAAGCTCTTCTAATGGAAGTTGGAGAAATAGAAGTTCTTGAATTGTAAGCTCTTCAAATGTAATCTCTTCAAATGAATTTCAAGTATTAATGGATGCTTTATGAAGCAATTTTGTCATCTCTCTATCTCCATATTGTTGCATTTTTGGTTGTGAGTTGGTACGGGTGGTGTGGCCCGTCATCAAGGGCTCACTTCAGAAGAGTGAAAATTGGTAACTAGTTACTTGGTGGTTTTTGCCAAAACTGGGTTTCCATGTTAAATCTAGTGTCTCTTGTGTTCATGTTATTTCTTTATGCATGCATGTTAATCACTTTAAATGTTTAATAAAGTTAACATAACATCTTTCCAGTTTCAGCATTTATTTGTGTGGTTACCTAGTATTAGCACTGGTTGTATTTTAAGACATCTAAGGATCTGTAAGAAAATTTTTGTGGTAACTGATTCACCCCTCCCCTCTCAGTTACTCCATCTCTATTTCCAATAGAAGGAACAAGGTCCTCATATTGAAGAATATTCACCTACACAGTCCCCTTTTTTGGATTGGACAGGAGCAACTCACTGTAGAGCAGATTGAACAAATGGGGTCATTTTTTATTACTCAAGTAGAATTTGATGAGGGAGACCCTTAGGAACCTCCTATGCCTAGCGTTGATTTAATAGTAGCCAATTAGAAAGGTAGGGAATTGGACCTATCATAGAGAAAAGTAGTTATAAATTTTTATCAAATGATAGCTTTGTTAAATCTAGAGCTTTCCACTAATTTACATGGGAGGCCAATATGGGAAAATTTGAAGAGAGATGTATTAAATTGAGAATAGAGCATCCATAAATGGATGAGACTACCTTAAAAAATTAGGTGAAGGAGAAAATGATGAAATAATTTCAAAATATAAGCCCTGAAGAAGGAAGGCAGATGGTAAAAGCATCAAACATCTTATTGCTACTCAATTGGGATATAGTTGATGCTTTGGTTTTTAATTCTATTTCTAATAAACTTGACTTAAAAGACCAAAATAAGAAAGAATTCATAGGTACTGCATTTAGTGAAGATTAGGTTGCTTTAGTCATTTGGTCATAGAGAAAAGGGTCACAAAATACCTCATCACATCTCGATGATTCTGGTTTGATGAGAAATATAGTTGTAAGAAGGGTAGAAAATACCACCCATGTATAGGTAGCTCATAAGGGTGTAGGAAGATCTTAGTTTGTTTTGGCCACTACTGAAAATGAAGAAAAGGCCATGTTTGAATTGAAAAGAAAATATGAGACAATTTTGGAAGCATACAATAAAGAGGTCCAAAAGAGGATTGAACTAGAAAATAAGATAATGTGGAGGTCTACCAGGCCAAGAATAACATATCCCTACCCTCTAGTGGAGCCTTTTAAATCTACTCCACTTATAGAACTACCAAATACACCACAAAGGCCACAATACTACACTACTAAAGATTTTGAAGAGGAAAAGAGCAATTGTGGGCACTACATGTAGAGCTAAATGTACAATATGAAGATAAACTAAGAAAGGCTCTAATGTATCTGGTAGATAAAATTGAATGGCCACTATTTTTTGATTACTTAACAAAGATAATAAGCATATAGGAAAATTTGAAGGGCCATGAAGAGATTTTGAAACCCATTGTCAATAAGTGGGGAAAGAGAAGGAAAGAAATAACTTTTTTGTCTTACTTTGTTATAAAGTCTTCCCATGACTATATTGGAAAAAAATATATGATATTGCTAATGATTTGTTAGATTTTGATAATAGAAGGGTTGTGCTACAGCTAAAAGTTGTTTCGTATCTAAGAAAGTGTAAGAATGAGAGATTTGATTTGTTCCCTTGTGCTTTAAATAGAAAGAACAAATTACATAATAAGTATGAATGGGCCAAGGAATTGGATGACCTATTCTATTTGAGAATGAATAAGGTTATTAATGAAAAGGGGCATGCTTGGTGGGCCACCACAATAGAAGAATTGGTGAAAGTCAAATTATTCTTTGATTCTTTATAACAAGATTTTGTTAGTATTGATAAGGAGGCCGAGTATGTACTTAGAAAGAAAAATAATATTTTTCCATTGAACTAGCTAGATGATGCACTTTTTGACACATGGATGGTAGATATTTCTTATAGTGAGAAGTTTGAAGAGGTTGAAATAGATGATGATGAGGTGTAGATTATCAACACAACAACACCAGATTAGAGAAGTGAGGAAGATAAAGGTCACCAATCAGTTTTAGCTATTGGTTTAGAGGCCCAGGATGTGGACATGATAGAAGAACAATTAAGGATAAAAGTAATTTTGTTAGTTCAAGGTGAAGATAGTGAAAATCCACGAGTAAAAATTGATTCACAAGTATTACAAAAAGACTCATCATTGGCCAGTACAATAGCTACATATGCCAAGGAATTAGAATAAACAAAGGCAAACCATGGGATTTGTAGCATTTGAACATGTAACAGAAGAGGGACATACCAAGAGAATATCATGATGTATTACCTTCTGTTACATAAATCTTTGTCTTTTCCTATTAAGTAAAATTTAGATATCTTTTGTGAAAGGACACCTATCAATTTCTCTAGGTCGAAAGCTTGTTGCCTCTCACACTATATAAGTGAGATTCTAGGGCTAGATAAAGGTCTAAAAGTTTTATAATTTTTGTTTTTGTTCAAATAAAGGTATAGTTAGTCTAGTTTTATGTAGATGTGTTGAGTTTACTATCAAACTTGTACTCCCTAATAATGTATAGAAATGACAAAATCAATGAGACATTCGTGGATTTCTCATTGGCTTTCTAATTTTTGATTGTATTGGTCATCTAAAAGGATAATACAAAGGGGTATTTGCATCAAATCTGTGTCACCAATTTTTGTGTCCATTTTATGAGTTTGTTTTCTTTGAAGTCATTTGAATAAGGTTCAATTGAATGATCACAATCTAGATGGGTTATATACTAGTTCTATTGTTGCCTTTAATTCAAGGAATTAAGTAAATGCTTTAGTAGATCAGTAGAGTTTATGAGTTTATGAAATGGATAATTCATAAGAATGGAAATGGGTGATTACAATTGATAGATCCATTTACAAGTTATTTGAATTAGATCTCCCACCAATAGTCAATCTATTTCCCAATGGATAAGGTACTGGTCACATAAGTCAAAAGTGAGTAAGGGTAAATTCTATCATTACATATCAGATCAATTATAAAATCAAAATCATTTTATTTCATTTTGTTCATGAATGTTGGTCACCACTTGTTTACATCTAGTTTCTGAGTCTTAGGTAGCTACTATTTCTAGAAATATTTGTGAACAATAGGAGATTCATGACTAGATCTAATTATGAGGGATGCATATAAGTTTGAACATATTAAAGAATTAGATGAATTGTCTATGTGTTTGAAGATACAAGATGAGAATTAGAATGAAAGTAAGATAATTTACATACAATAGTTTGCATTTGAATCATCCCTAGGTATACCCACCTTGGTTTTGCAGAGCCTAAAGAGTAGGAAACCATCCTTGGTTTTGTTGGAGTTGGGTCCAAGTGGTTTGTACATGTAATTGTTAATAGGAATTGGCTAATCCTTAGGTAATGTGAGTATTATCATTGTGGTATTGAGCATTTTTGTTGTTTAGTACTTTTAAAATCCAACATCACCCCACTCTTAGTAGTAATCCCTATTTCTAAAAGTAAGCTCCCCTTTACATATAGATAATTTTTCTTTTACAAACATATACATATACAATTTTCCTTACATACACTTCTCCCCCTTTAACATTAATGGAAATGGTGTCAAAAATCTTTATACAAAACTGTGTTTCCTTTCTCTAATCTACTTGATATTTTGGCTATACAATCTACAAAACCAAGTTTTATTCTCTCAAAATATTTCTTCCACTTCTCCTTGAATGTGTCAAATATACTAATCAGTATGCAAAGTGCATATGATGCAACTTCAACCATGCTCAAGTTAGTATAGGAAAGTTTATTATAGGAGGCTTTAGCTGCAAGAAACTCCTCTAATTTCCTCAAAAAAATACTAATTTTGGGTTACAAAACTTCTTTAAGGGTAGAGAATCTTATGATTAATTTTTCCTTATCAATTTCAATGCCCCTGATAACATTGTAAATCTTCTTCATTTGAGTTCCAAAATTTTCAATGTTTTCCTTTAGTAGCTACAATTTGGTAATGAGTGTTTGAAGCTCAATCATTTGGCCTTTGATCTAATTATCAAAGATATGATAGGTAATTTTATGACATTACACACTATCCATACAACTTCTTACCTTAATTTGTGCTTTTCCTTATCTCTTTAATGGACATATCCAATATTTTTAGATCACTTCTGACATTTGTACATATTGTGCTGAATAGTGATGTATCATGCTTTGCTTGTGCTTGTACTGAAGTAATTTTATACACCAATTCTTATATCTTTGTCTATAAATCTAGATTTGTGACAGTTGTGTGGACTATCTTCAACAATATCTCCAAGAATTTTGTCAACATTCTTTACATAGACTTCACTAATTTTTTCTTTTCAAGTAATCTTCTCAAGGAGCTCATTAGCCCTCTTTGATCATCATCATCATTAGATGTTTTTATTGTTGTTATTAGATTTTCTACTAGAATTAGTGAAATTGCTTTAGGTTTTGTACTCTTCTTTTCTTCCTCTTATCTTCTTTTCTCATTCTCTTCTTCTCTCTTACTTTCTCCCTTAGCTTTCTTTCTTTCTTTCTCTAATCTTATTTTATTTTCAACTCTTTTTGCTTCTTTTTCATTTGTTATCTCTTCTTGTTTCTTTCTCTCTCCTTTACTTCTTTCTTTCTTTCTTCTTCTTCTATCTTTTTGTTCTCTGTATTTTCCTTTGCTTCTTCATCATCCTCTTCATTTCAGCTTGAGAAGACAATAATATTGCCAACAAGTTTAGTTCCATAAGTTGTAAATAGATTCTCTTTCACATCAACTATTATATGTGTACTATCCACTTACATGGATTTAGTACCAATAACCATGTGAGGAGGTGAATAAGTTTTTTATGCCTCTTCACCTTCATTAGGAGTACTAGCCTCTTCATAAATAAGACTTTTTATAATAGGTTGCACACTCTCCTTAGCGGTCTTAGGAAAGGAAGCCATATATTTTAGTACGGCTTCTTTTCTTTCCTTCCTAAATTCTTCATAGTTACCTCCCATAAGAAGAATTCCTCTTCTTTTATTCCTTAGCAAACATTCTATACCTTTCAAGATCTTTTTGATAGATTCATGTGTAGTTATTTTACATGATTTATTAATCATATTTTTTCTTAATTTAGTGTCTTCCTCTTCTACCCTTTTCTTCATGTTTATTAATCTATTGTAAAAATCTTCTAGGATCTTATTTTGGATGCTATCAATCTCTTATTCCTCATAATCATATTCCTTACAATGGCATCTTCTAACTATCTACTATCCATGTTTCATACAAGCTATAATACTTATTCAAATGAATAAACTTGTCATTATCTATTATTTTCATATTTAGATTTTCTACCTTAGGTTTCCAAGCTTTATTATTGGTTGGTGTTCTTCCTTCTCCAATTGCCTATTCAACTAGCTTTTCTTCTATTTCTTCTTGAGATTCTTAGAATCACTGACTTGCAATGTCTTTCTTCTCTTTTTAGGTCCACTAGTGGTTTGCTTGACCCTTTTCTTGGGATCTAGTGTCGGTTATTTCTTAACCTTTACCAATCTCTCTAATTTCCTCTATGCAACTGATGTATCATCTTCTAATTTCTTCTTCTTCTAACTATGTAGTACCCTAATTGATTGAACTTGCACAACTCTTGCATAAGGTGTAGTAGTTGTGTGTGAAATAGGTTCTACTACTGTCACTCCTTCAAATGACACTATAGCAGAAATAGGTGTGGCTTCCAAAACCTCACTTTTCCCACTAGATTTCATCTCCATTTCTATGCCTTTGATCTCATTAAATTATTCTCTTGTCATACTAGGTTCCTTAAGAGTGAATTCTATCTTCTTCTCCACATTCCTTTTAATCTCTTTGCTATGAAGTTCATAATGAACTTCCCTTATCTTTTCCTCATAGGTACCCCCATCTAGGACATACATTGTCCTTTTTTTATTGTAGAATAATCTATGTGTATCCTTCAATGAGTTCTTCACTCATTTCATATCCCATGAGATACATAAAATTTAACCTAGGTTCTACTACCTCCCTATATGTAGTATTGGTTTCCACCATGAAACATAAATCATGTTTATATTTCTACATCATAGAGAGAGGAATTTTGTATCTCAGCTTCATCTCAGATTGGAATCTTTTCATCATTCTATCAATGTCATTGTCTTTGACATTCTCTAGTTTGGTCTTGTAGCATTGTGTAGGCGTCTTCCTTAAACATTCATTATTGTCCCAACTTGTTATACTAGGGAACTACTTGGTTGCATAGAAAAATAAGTGTGTTAATAGAGATTTGAATCTAAAGCTATATTCTTAGCCTTCTTCAACTTTGCAATATTGTCCAACAACTACACTCTGACAATCTCACACATATTTACTTTCTTTTTCTCAACTTCTATTACATAGGTTGCATGCATGAATCTTGCTAGCACATTGTTCACTCTAGAACCATGATTCAACTTATATACTATAATTTTTCTCAATACTTTGAATCCTTTGTCCTAGATCATCTCAAATTTCATATTCCTTCCATCAAACTTAGTATACAAGTTTGTCTCAATTGTCTTTCTCACATTCCTATCATTCATTGGATTAAAACCTTCATTTCTTAAACCTATGACTTTATGGATTAGGTCATTTTCAATTACAATACGAACATTACCTGCCCAAAATGAACTCAACTTAGGATAATTCTGGTCCACTCATAATTACCAAATATTGTGTAGAACATATACTCATGATTAAACTTATATCCTATAATTTTTCTCAATACTTTGAATCCTTTGTCCTAGATCATCTCAACTTTCATATTCCTTCCATCAAACTTAGTATACAAGTTTCTCTCAATTGTGTTTCTCACATTCCTATCATTCATTGGATTACAACCTTCATTTCTTAAACCTGTGACTTTATGGATTAGGTCATTTTCATTTACAATGGGCACATTACCTGTCCAATTTCTTTTGTCATGAACTCAACTTAGGATAATTCTGGTCCACTCATAATTACCAAATATCATGTAGAACATATACTTAATTAGATTTGACTCATTCAAGTATGGCTATACTCTAATTTTAGGGCCATGTCTTCATTACACACAGATCCTATATCCTTATGAATATATTTATTTCCTACACTCTCAAATTTATAGCGAATGTAACTTGTAATGTCTTCTACGTGAAGTACATTTGGTGAGATTTGAGAAAATGCTCCTAACTATACATCTATGAGAGAAACAAATGGGTACTTCTTGAATTTATATGTAAGTCTCTCACTTACATCTCACACTAACTGGCTTGCCATACCACTAACTATGATACTAAAAATTCCAACTTAAAGCTTCATAATATACCATTAATGTTTGTTATAGGGCTTCTACAACTTTGCACTTGAATGCTTCACTTTGCACTTGAATTCACTATCAAATTGCTCACTAATTTTCTCCAAAATCTTCACATAATCAAATGGTACTAAATATCTTACTTGTAATCCTTAAATCATTTCAAATTTAACTTCACATTAAATGTACA